>JAYKKT010000060.1:0-1200000 GCA_036023115.1 Brasenia schreberi
GGGGATGGAAATATCAAGAGTGTTGTAATTAAGCTTGACTTGTGTGTCAAGTTTGGGGTTAATCATGTGGGTTAGCCTAATTGAGTGGGTTTAAGCTTGTAATTAGCCAAAACCTAACCTAGGGCTGCACCAACATGAGGTGGTTAAGGTCTATGGGCCATGCAAAGGGAGCTCCTTCACCTAAACCTAACCCAAAACACCTAATCCAAGCCTACCCCCCTAATCCACCCCTAATCTGAGCCTAATCACCTAACCCACTTACCTAATCCCAACCTAATCACCTAACCCACTTCCCTAATCCTTCCCTAAACCTAGGTTAATTTCCCTAATCCTAGCCTAAACCTAGCCTAATCACCTAACCTAGCTCACTAAACCTCACCCTAAAACCCAACCACCTAACCTAGCCCTAAACCCCTAAACCACCCCTAGCCCACAATCTACCCAAACCCCTAGTTTTCAAAATATCTGGCCCAACCCTTTCCAGCCCACCTTATCCACATACCACCCTACCTAAACCACCTAACCACTACCCCTGAAACCCAGCCCTGTATTTAGACCTACCCATCCCATTTAAACCCCCCCCTTCTAGGCGGGCTTCCCAGTCAGCAGCCTCACCAATCCCAGCTTGTTCCCCTCTTCCCCCAAGTCCAGTTCGAGTCCCATCATCCCCCCCCTGTCTCCACCCACCACCTGCACCACCACCTTCTCTCTCCATCCACCACCATCTCCCAGCCGTACGTGCACCACCATCTCCCAGCCGGACACCACCACTGGATCTCCATCCCGACCGTCCCACCCTCCTCTTTCCATCCGCCGCCTCTCCCCATTCGGTAAGTATCCCCCCCCCACTCTACCTAGCTCCTTCTCTACTCCTCCCCACCTAGCCACAAACCATACCACCATCTGCCACCTACATCAACCCCTTTGCTGCCACCATTTTCACTTAGCCGACCTAGAACGACCTAAACTATCGGCCACTACCTAACCATTGTCATCCACATCACTCACCCTATAGGACCCCCATTTCGGCCTTCCCTTAAACTCCCCTTTAGGTTCCATACTCCCTAACACTTCTAGACTCTCCTAGTGACCCTACACACTCACTTGGCCCAGCCCCTTTACCCCCCACATCAAGGCGACACCCATTGCAGCCGGCCACCTTCGAGGCGCCTACCCCGCGCCCCACTTGCAGCCGGCCAGCACCCTTTGTCATCCACCTCGCGAGCTCCCGTTTGCAGCCCAAGGCGAAGGCCAAGCCCACGCTCAAGCAAGGCCTCTACGGACCAGCTACTCGTAAGTGCCTAAACTCGGTCTTTAGTTGTATACTTGCTTGAGATTCAATTTGATACGGGGTTGTAATAACGGAGCATAGTCTCCCCCCGCTTGTAATAACGTGGCTTGGCACACCCACACACGTGCACTCTCTTAGTTGTGCACGATTTTGAACACACACGGGCCTAATCAGCCCCTAATACATAAGTGTATATATATACTTTCATTTTCGAAGGGTTTTGCTTAAGTTGGGTGCGTTGTCTTTCAATTCAAGCACTCACACACATTGAGCTTTCGCTCTTATTTGAAAGACCCAAGTAAGGGCCGACCTATACTATTTGGGTTTCATTTCATGTCGTGTGAGTAAGTCTTTCAATTCAAGCACTCTCACACACATTGAGCTTTCGCTCTTATTTGAAAGACCCAAGTAAGGGCCGACCTATACTATTTGGGTTTCATTTCATGTCGTGTGAGTAAGTCTTTCAATTCAAGCACTCTCACACACATTGAGCCTTCGCTCATTCCCAAGACCTTAGTAAAGGCCTTATTGCAGTTATATTTGGGTTTCATTTATGTCGTGTGTGTAGTACTTCAATTCAAGCACTCTCACACACATTGAGCCTTCGCTCTTACTCCCAAGACCTTAGTCAAGGCCATACTGCAATTTATATTTGGGTTTAATTTCATGTCGTGTGTGTAAGTCTTTCAATTCAAGCACGCACCCACATTGAGCCTTCGCTCTTATTTGCAAGACCCGAGTAAGGGCTCATATACATAATCTATATACATATCTCCCTTCGGTTATTTCCCTTCGGTTATTTCCCTTCGGTTATTTCCCTTCAGTTATTTCCCTTCAGTATTGTCTTTACATTTCGGGTTTTCCCTTTGGAGTAGCGTGAGTTTGCATTGCATCTACGCCATACCACGAGGTAGGACGCATATTGCATCGAAAGCAAGCCCCGCTCGAATTCGCCCATGTAGTGGAGTGTTCATAACACACAAACTAGGTGGCCCGAAAAGGGATAAAAGAAAAGACTTAGGCACGTGCAAATCCACGTGATCTAAAACATGCAATCGCATTTTAAAGACCCGAAATAGACACCTCGAACCGCTTCGTAGACTTTCTCTCCAAAACTCGATTTTTGCAAAGCGTACAGACTGACCCTTGCGCATCGGTGCAAGAAGGTCTGCGACGACAAGAGCTTACTTGCTCACAGTCGCCACGTTTAGAAGTCAGTGTTAAAAATATCTTCGCAAATCGATGCTCAGCCAAGAGGCTGAAGTAGGCGATTCATGTTCATCAAACGGTGAACAAAGGCCTAAAAAGAAAATTGAAAAACCTCGCAAGCAAAAGAGGCCTCCGTAATGGAAGGCAACCAATACCACGAGTCCTTCACACAAAAGGACCCGCAAAGCCCTACAGCAACTGCTGAAAGGGCAAAATAAAGAGAAAGAAAAGCTACGCCCTGTCTGATTCCTTCCTGATGGATTACGAAACAGACAGTGACGATGAAATACCGAACTTCCATCGGTATGATGGCATGGGGAGACCCTAGGTCTCACTTGCAGCTTTTCACGTCGAGCCCATAAGAAGAAAAAGGACTCGATGAAATGGGTGTATTGGTTCCCCTCATCCCTTAAAGGCACAGCTGCCAAATGGCTGGCTTCCTACGACTTAAGCCAGTTCGCTACTTTTGAAGAGTTAGCGAACTGCTTCATGCAAAGATTTGCACACAACGTGGAAGTCACGCCAACCCTGAAATACCTTAAGGGATACAAAGCAAGGCATGAACGAAGACGTGCATGCCTTCATTATAAGATGGAGGTCTCTTTAGGCCAAGTGCGAGAGCCTATATCCGAAGGATGCGCAGTAATGCTCATCCTGGATAATTTCAAAAGCGAGTTAAAAACCCTTCTCTCGCTCCATGAGATTTCAACTTTCCATAAGTTGATCAAAAGGCCTCCCTTTTCGAAACCAACTTGCGAAAGGGACATACGACCACTTATGGAAAGGAAGTGCCGTTCCCAAAACACGTGTGGAAAAGCCCATCGCATATGGGCTGCCCACAACGGACAAAGGGGCAAAGCCCCATAAAATCGCCAATGTCCGGGTGGATCCAGGCATGGCGGGCACTTCCAAAAATTTTGAAAAAATAGAAAATAAGAGAGAACGCAATTTTTCAAAACCAATTGAAAAACGGGAGTACACTCCGCTGGGGCAACCTGTGTCGGAGGTCCTAGACCTCTTACTTGCCCAGGGCATGATCGAACTCCCGGAATCCCCGAAGGAGTCACGTCCAAAGGGGGTATTTAAACCGATTTTGCAAGTATCATCGGCTCAAAGGCCATGATACCAAACGGTGCTTCTCTCTTCTAAATAAAATTGAGAACTTGATAGCGGAGGGCCGGCTCCAGGTCACTGCGGAACCTGAGCCACCTCAAGCTATCTTCAAGAACCCTTTCCCAAACACGCCAGTGGCAGTGGGAAAGGAAAGGAGGTATGTACCCTCACCATTTCCAAAGGAACTAGCGCAAAAGCCCGAACCTGGTCGACCTGCTTGTGCGCCCATCCTTGTACTATACAAGAGGCCCGCCCAAGTCGTCATTCGGGGACCACCAAAAGTGGAAACCCCGGTAAAACCAGTTTTGAAAATCCAAGTTCTCCCTCAGTTACCATCCTTAGAGCCAAGTTTAGCGCGAACCCTAGGCTGGTCGTGGGGGCAAGTCACTAGATCCGGGAGGATCTATCAACCCCCGCACCTTCAAGGTGCTCAAAGGTGGTCAGTGTGCCTGGCCCCTCAAAAGCATGTATCCCTAGTGGTCTGCCAAAAGCAGATAAGGACAAAATCATCCTAAAATCCTTATGATTTCGAAAACCACCTTTCAAAGATTCCTATTCACATGTCTATCCTAGAGCTTATCAAAACCTCGCCTAGGCATAGACTTGTCTTAGAGAAAATTCTAGAAAGGGCCAAGGTTGATTCCGAACATAAGTCCGGAATCTTGTCTGCCCAAGTGGCTTTATTAGGAGCAAAATCGCCCATCACCTTTTTCGGAAGATGATGTAGATAGACCCTACGAAACCCATAACCAGGCCCTACATATCGAGGTGGTTCTAAACAACCACTCTCTGGACAGTGCCTAGTCGATGGTGGAGGAGGGCTCAACATCCTTCCACTTCATGTGGCGTACAAAATCGGAGTCACCTTGACTTCAGTGAACCCCAAGCCCCATCGTTATCACTAGAGATATCGATGGGATATGCGTCTTGTACCTTTAGGATCCATCGAATTTTCAATGGGAAACGGGAGGGATCGAACACACGGGGGTGTTCGGAGTAACTTGGATCCATCTCCATTAGCAACCTGTTGCCGCCAAGGCCCAGGATACACAGTTCAGTGCCCGCCGTGCCATCCACCTTCTACAGGGCCTGTGCTCACAGATCCCCTTTCAGGACCCAGTTCGTAGTGATCCTAGGTGAGAGTCACCCACAGCTTCAGGGGACCAGAAACAACCCTTGTTTATCAAGCTCCCAGGCCACTTACAGGAACCTGGTAAATGATGGTTGAGCCACCTCGGCTCGTGTTGAGAGTCCTAGGAAGGTTGTATGTGTGAAGGGGCCGCCCAAGAGGGCGGCCCGACTTTAATCCTCCCAGCAAATGCGTTCCCATTCCCAAAGCCCCTGGACAAGAGGCCATATGAGCCTAATATGGACGATAACCCTGGTATCACATCCATACCCCCAGGATCTTCTACGTCCAAGACCCTGTTCTTATCAAAATGTCATTTAAAATGATCTCCGGAAGGCAGATGAGTTCATTATGATGTCAACCAAGACCCACGCAGACGGAGTACTGATGCTGTCCAGACCCCACACAAATCGTCCGTTTCGTATATTAGGCTCATATGGCCTCTTGTCCAGGGGCTTTGGAAATAGGGAACGCTTGGGTTTTCCTAGGAGGATTAAAGTCGGGAGGGGCCCTGCTTTGGGCGGCCCCTTCACACATACAACCTTCCTAGGGTTGTTCAACACGAGCCGAGGTGGCTCAACCATAATTTGCCCCAGGTTAGCCTCATGGGCCTGGGAGCTTGATAAACAAGGGTTGTTTATGATCCCTTGAAGCTGTGGGTGACTCTCACCTAGGATCACTACGACCTGGTCCCTAAAAGGGATCTTGACACACCTGTAGAAGGTGGATGGCACAGCGCACAAACTGTGTATCCTAGGCCTTCCCAGCAACAGGTTATAATGGGGGTGGATGTCCAAGACATGGAACACCCCCGTGTGTTCGATCCCTCCCGTTTCCATTGGGAGTTCGATGGATCCTAAAGGTCTAGACGCATTCCCATCGTATCTAGTGATAACGATGGGGCTTGGGTTTACTGAAGTCAAGGTGACTCCGATTTTGTACGCCACATGAAGTGGAAGGATGTTGAGCCCTCCTCCACCATCGACTAGGCACCTGTCCAGAGAGTGGTTGTTTAGAACCACCTCGATATGCAGGGCCTGGTTATGGGTTTCGTAGGGTCTATCTACATCATCTTCCGAAAAAGTGATGGGCGATTTTGCTCCTAATAAAGCCACTTGGGCAGACAAGGATTCCGGACTTATGTTCGAATCAACCTTGGCCCTTTCTAGAATTTTCTCTAATACAAGTCTATGCCTAGGCGAGGTTTTTATAAGCTCTAGGATAGACATGTGAATAGGCATCTTTGAAAGGTGGTTTTCGAAATCATAAGGATTTAGGATGACTTTGTCCTTATCTGCTTTTGGCAGACCACTAGGGATACATGCTTTTGAGGGGCCAGGCACACTGACCACCTTTTGATCACCTTGAAGGTGCGGGGGTTGATAGATCCTCCCGGATCTAGTGACTTCCCCCACGACCAGCCTAGGGTTCGCGCTAAACTTGGCTCTAAGGATGAGCTGAGGAGAACCTTGGATTTTCAAAACTGGTTTTACTAGGGTTTCCAGTTTTGGTGGTCCCCGAATGACGACTTGGGTGGGCCTCTTGTATAGTACAAGGATGGGCGCACAAGTAGGTCGACCAGGTTCTGGCTTTTGCGCTAGTTCCTTGGAAATGGTGAGGGTACATACCTCATTTCCTTTCCCACTGCCATTGGCGTGTTTGGGAAATGGTTCTTTGAAGATAGCTTGAGGTGGCTCAGGTTCCGCAGTGACCTGGAGCCGGCCTTCTGCTATCAAGTTCTCAATTTTATTTAAGAGAGAGAAGCAGCGTTTGGTATCATGGCCTTTGAGTCGATGATACTTACAAAATCGGTTTAAATACCCCCCTTTGGACGTGACTCCTTCGGGGATTTCAGGGAGTTCTATCATGCCCTGGGCAAGTAGGAGGTCTAGGACCTCCGACACAGGTTGCCCCAGCGGAGTATACTCCCGTTTTTCAACTGATTTTTTAAAATTGCGTTCCCTCTTATTTTCTAATTTTTCAAAATTTTTGGAAGTTCCCGCCATGCCAGGATCCACCCGGACATTGGCGATTTTATGGGGCTTTGCCCCTTTATCCATCGTGGGCAGCCCATATGCGATGGGCTTTTCCAAATGGGTTTTTGGAACGGCACTTCCTTTCCATAAGTGATCGTATGTCCCTTTTCGCAAGTTGGTTTCGAAAAGGGAGGCCTTTTTGATCAACTTATGGAAAGTTGAAATCTCATGGAGCGAGAGAAGGGTTTTTAACTCGCTTTTGAAATTATCCAGGATGAGCATTACTGCGCATCCTTCGGATATGGGCTCTCGCACTTGGCCCAAAAGCGACCTCCATCTTATAATGAAGGCATGCACGTCTTCGTTCATGCCTTGCTTTGTATCCCTTAAGGTATTCAGGGTTGGCGTGACTTCTACGTTGTGTGCAAATCTTTGCATGAAGCAGTTCGCTAACTCTTCAAAAGTAGCGAACTGGCTTAAGTCGTAGGAAGCCAGCCATTTGGCAGCTGTGCCCTTAAGGGATAGAGGGAACCAATACACCCATTTCATCGAGTCCTTTTTCTTCTTATGGGCTCGACGTGAGAAAAGCTGGAAGTGAGACCTAGGGTCTCCCATGCCATCATACCGATGGAAGTTCGGTATTTCATCGTCACTGTCTGTTTCGTAGTCCATAGGAAGGAAATCAGACAGGGCGTAGCTTCTTTTCTATTTATTATGCCCTTTTAGCAACTACTGTAGGGCTTTACGGTCCTTTTATGTGAAGGACTCGTGGTATTGGTTGCCTTCCATTACGGAGGCCTCTTTTTGCTTGTGAGGTTTTTCAGATTTCTTTTTAGGCCTTTGTTCACCGTTCGATGAACATGAATCGCCTACTTCAGCCTCTTGGCTGAGAGCATCGATTTTGGCCTCAAACTCCCTTCTCAAGTCCTCGATTTCATCTAGTTTTATTTTGTTTTTGAAAATCCTCCTAGAGTGAGAACTTGATGCGCATGAGCCTTGGCTCGACACTTCACTTGGATTGGATTTTGACATGCTTTTCAAGCTTTTTCAAAATGTCCTAAGTACAAGCAAAGAAAACAAGTTAAAACGACACCTTTTTACAAAATTTTCGCAAGACTTCTACTTAAACTCGATTTTTGAAAGGCTCACGTCCCACCGGGCGTGCCAATCCCTGTAGACACGCGAAAATCCCCGCCTCTTCTGCCTTTTTCAGGGCTCGGAGCGGATCCTCTCGTGTGTCTAAGGCCTATGTATGCAAACAGGACGTGCCAGCTAGCTTACCTAAGCTAGCGAAGATATTTTTAACACTGACTTCTAAACGTGGCGACTGTGAGCAAGTAAGCTCTTGTCGTCGCAGACCTTCTTGCACCGATGCGCAAGGGTCAGTCTGTACGCTTTGCAAAAATCGAGTTTTGGAGAGAAAGTCTTCGAAGTGGTTCGAGGTGTCTATTTCGGGTCTTTAAAATGCGATTGCATGTTTTAGATCACGTGGATTTGCACGTGCCTAAGTCTTTTCTTTTATCCCTTTTCGGGCCACCTAGTTTGTGTGTTATGAACACTCCACTACATGGGCGAATTCGAGCGGGGCTTGCTTCGATGCAATATGCGTCCTACCTCGTGGTATGGCGTAGATGCAATGCAAACTCACGCTACTCCAAAGGGAAAACCCGAAATGTAAAGACAATACTGAAGGGAAATAACTGAAGGGAAATAACCGAAGGGAAATAACCGAAGGGAAATAACCGAAGGGAAATATGTATATAGATTATGTATATGAGCCCTTACTCGGGTCTTACAAATAAGAGCGAAGGCTCAATGTGGGTGCGTGCTTGAATTGAAAGACTTACTCACACGACATGAAATTAAACCCAAATATAAATTGCAGTATGGCCTTGACTAAGGTCTTGGGAGTAAGAGCGAAGGCTCAATGTGTGTGAGAGTGCTTGAATTGAAGTACTACACACACGACATAAATGAAACCCAAATATAACTGCAATAAGGCCTTTACTAAGGTCTTGGGAATAAGAGCGAAGGCTCAATGTGTGTGAGAGTGCTTGAATTGAAAGACTTACACACACGACATGAAATGAAACCCAAATAGTATAGGTCGGCCCTTACTTGGGTCTTTCAAATAAGAGCGAAAGCTCAATGTGTGTGAAAGTGCTTGAATTGAAAGACTTACTCACACGACATGAAATGAAACCCAAATAGTATAGGTCGGCCCTTACTTGGGTCTTTCAAATAAGAGCGAAAGCTCAATGTGTGTGAGTGCTTGAATTGAAAGACAACGCACCCAACTTAAGCAAAACCCTTCGAAAATGAAAGTATATATATACACTTATGTATTAGGGGCTGATTAGGCCCGTGTGTGTTCAAAATCGTGCACAACTAAGAGAGTAAACGTGTGTGGGTGTGCCAAGCCACGTTATTACAAGCGGGGGGAGACTATGCTCCGTTATTACAACCCCGTATCAAATTGAATCTCAAGCAAGTATACAACTAAAGACCGAGTTTAGGCACTTACGAGTAGCTGGTCCGTAGAGGCCTTGCTTGAGCGTGGGCTTGGCCTTCGCCTTGGGCTGCAAACGGGAGCTCCGCGAGGGTGGATGACAAAGGGTGCTGGCCGGCTGTGAATGGGGCGCGGGATAGGCGCCTCGAAGGTGGTCGGCTGCAAATGGGTGTCGCCTTGATGTGGGGGGTAAAAGGGGCTGGGCCAAGTGAGTGTGTAGGGTCACTAGGAGAGTCTAGAATGTTAGGGAGTATGGAACTAAAGGGAGTTTAAGGGAAGGCCGAATGGGGGTCCTATAGGGTGGTCGGATGTAGATAGGATGGTTAGGTAGTGGCCGATAGTTTAGGTCGTTCTAGGTTCGGCTAAGTGAAAATGGTGGCAGCAAAGGGGTTGATGTGTAGGTAAGATGGTGGTATGGTTTGTGGCTAGGAGTGGAGAGGGAGTAGAGAAGGAGCTAGGTAGAGTGGGGGGGGGATACTTACCGAATGGGGAGAGGCGGCGGATGGAAAAGAGAAGCCGGGTGTAGATGGGATGGAGGGCAAGTGTAGCGTCCGGCTGGGAGATGGTGGTGGATGGAAGAGAGAAGGTGGCGGTGCAGGTGGAGCAGGAGGGAGATGATGGGACTCGGCTGGACTTGGGGAAGAAGGGGACCCGGCTGGGATTGGTGAGGGCTGCTAGCTAGGAAAACCCGCCCCCAAGGGGGGGGGTTTAAATAGGGATGGGTAGGTCGGTTAGGGCTGGGCTTGGGGTAGTGGTTAGGTGGTTTAGGTAGGGTGGTATGTAGATAAGGTGGGATGGAAAGGGTTGGGCCAGATATTTTGAAAACTAGGGGTTTGGGTAGATTGTGGGCTAGGGGTGGTTTAGGGGTTTAGGGCTAGGTTAGGTGGTTGGGTTTTAGGGTGAGGTTTAGTGAGCTAGGTTAGGTGATTAGGCTAGGTTTAGGCTAGGATTAGGGAAATTAACCTAGGTTTAGGGAAGGATTAGGGAAGTGAGTTAGGTGATTAGGTTGGGATTAGGGAAGTGGGTTAGGTGATTAGGCTCAGATTAGGGGTGGATTAGGGGGGTAGGCTTGGATTAGGTGTTTTGGGTTAGGTCTAGGTGAAGGAGCTCCCTTTGCATGGCCCATAGACCTTAACCACCTCATGTTGGTGCAGCCCTAGGTTGGGTTTTGGCTAATTACAAGCTTAAACCCACTCAATTAGGCTAACCCACATGATTATCCCCAAACTTGACACACAAGTCAAGCTTAATTACAACACTCTTGATATTTTCCATCCCCACTCTCTCTCATGCCCAATATCCCACGTGAATTTCAAGTGGGCCCCACCTCCATTTATGAGAAGGTGATGTGGGCCATGGATATGGATATTGGATTGGATCTCTGGATCCAAATCCACATATGGGTTTGGATTGGGATCTGGATATACATGGTCCAGATCCAATCCAAACCGAACTCTACCTCCTTCGAGCTGGGTTCGAAACGGACGATTCGTGCGGGGCCTGACAGCATCAGTACTCCGTCTGCGTTGGGTCTTCGCCAACATGGTCGTCCGCCTCCGTTTCTGCCTTCCGGAGATGACTTCAAATGGTATTTTGATAAGAACAGGGTCTTGGACGTTCGAGATCCTGGGGGTGTGGATGTGATACAAGAGCTGCTGTGCCGGGCTCGACATGTGCTCCGGTTCCGGGCTCTTCTTAACTCTCCTGTTCCTGTCTTGATCGGGCCAAGCCGCTTCGGGGTTTCAAAAATGTATTTTAAAAAGGTTTTCAAAAGCCATATTATATATTTATGAAATATGAAGTTTAAGACATATATACAGGGTTGTCTGGAAGGCTCCTGGGTTTCCAGATGTAGACGCGCGAAAAATCCCCGCCTGTTCGCCTCTTTCGTGGCTTGGAGTGGATCTTATCGTGCGTCTAAGGCCTATGTATACAAATAGGGCGTGCCAGCTAGCTTACTTAAGCTAGCGAAGATATACTTTAACACTGACTTCTAAACGTGGCGACTGTGAGCAAGTGAGCTCTTGTCGTCGCAGACCTTCTTGCACCGATGCGCAAGGGTCAGTCTGTATGCTTTTGCAAAAATCGAGTTTTAGGGAGAAAGCCTACGAAACGGTTCGAGGTGTCTATTTCGGGTCTTTAAGATGCGATTGCATGTTTTAGATCACGCAGATTTGCACGTGCCTAAGTCTTTTCTTTTATCCCTTTTTGGGTCGCCTAGTTTGTGTGTTATGAACACTCCACTACATGGGCGAATTCGAGCGGGGGTTGCTTCGATGCAATATGCGTCCTACCTCGTGGTATGGCGTAGATGCAATGCAAACTCACGCTACTCCAAAGGGAAAACCCGAAATGTAAAGACAATACTGAAGGGAAATAGCGGAAGGGAAATAACCGAAGGGAAATAACCGAAGGGAAATAACCGAAGGGAAATAACCGAAGGGAGATATGTATATATCTTATGTATATGAGCCCTTACTCGGGTCTTGCAATTAAGAGCGAAGGCTCAATGTGGGTGCGTGCTTGAATTGAAAGACTTACACACACGACATGAAATTAAACCCAAATATAAATTGCAGTATGGCCTTGACTAAGGTCTTGGGAGTAAGAGCGAAGGCTCAATGTGTGTGAGAGTGCTTGAATTGAAGTACTACACACACGACATAAATGAAACCCAAATATAACTGCAATAAGGCCTTTACTAAGGTCTTGGGAGTAAGAGCGAAGGCTCAATGTGTGTGAAAGTGCTTGAATTGAAAGACTTACTCACACGACAAGAAATGAAACCCAAATAGTATAGGTCGGCCCTTACTTGGGTCTTTCAAATAAGAGCGAAAGCTCAATGTGTGTGAGTGTTTAAATTGAAAGACTTACTCACACGACATGAAATGAAACCCAAATAGTATAGGTCGGCCCTTACTTGGGTCTTTCAAATAAGAGCGAAAGCTCAATGTGTGTGAGAGTGTTTGAATTGAAAGACTTACTCACACGACATGAAATGAAACCCAAATAGTATAGGTCGGCCCTTACTTGGGTCTTTCAAATAAGAGCGAAAGCTCAATGTGTGTGAGAGTGTTCGAATTGAAAGACAACGCACCCAACTTAAACAAAACCCTTCGGAAATGAAATATATACGTACACTTATATATTAGGGGCTGATTAGGCCCGTGTGTGTTCGAAGTTGTGCACGACTAAGAGAGTGCACGTGTGTGGTTGTGCCAAGCCACGTTATTACAAGCGGGGGGAGACTATGCTCCGTTATTACAACCCCGTATCAAATTGAATTTCAAGCAAGTGTACGACTAAAGACCGAGTTTAGACACTTACGAGTAGCTGGTCCGTAGAGGTCTTGCTTGAGCGTGGCCTTGGCTTTGGGCTGCAAACGGGAGCTCCGCGAAGGTATGTGCTCAAGGGTGCTGGCCGGCTGCAAATGGGGCGCGGGATGGACGCCTCGAAGGGGGCCGGTGGTGAGTAGGCGGCACCTCCAAGTAGGGAGTTTAGAGTGGCTGACTAAGTGGGTCTTAGGGTCACTAGGGAAGTTAGGTACTAAGGGAAAACTGGCCCTAAAAGGTGAGTTAGTGGGAAGGCCAAATAGGGCACCTAGGGGGGTCGGCCGAATGGGAGATGGTGGCTAAGCAGTGGCCAGCCACTTGGGTTATCTTAGGTTCGGCTAGGCTTAGATGGTGGCGGCAAAGAGGTGGAGCTGAGGGGAAGATGGGTGGCTAAGAGTGGAGAGGTAGTAGAGAGTGGCTTTGAGGGAGTTAAGGGGACTCACCGAATGGGAAGGAGTGGCGGATGGAGTGGGAGAGTGGCGGGCAGGTAGCTGTCGGCTGGTGGAGTTGGGGGAAAGGTGGTGACGTCCAGCTGGGGGGGCAGTGATGGTGACGTGGGAGAGGGAAGGTGGCGGAGCAGGTGGCGGCTGGTGGAGGAGCTGGAGCTGCTGGGAAGACGGATGAGAGATGGGAGAAGGAGAGGGCCCGGCTGGGTGGTGGAGTGGTTCCCACTTGGAAAACCCGCCCACAATGAGGGGGGTTTAAATAGGGGATGGGTAGGTCGGTTAGGGCTGGGTTGTGGGTAGTGGTTAGGTGGTTTAGGTAGGGTGGTATGTAGATAAGGTGGGCTGGATGGGGCTGGGCCAGATATTTTAAAACTAGGGGTTTGGGAAAATCGTGGGCTAAGGGTGGTTTAGGGGTTTAGGGCTAGGTTAGGTGGTTGGGTTTTAGGGTGAGGTTTAGTGGGCTAGGTTAGGTGGTTTAGGCTAGGTTTAGGCTAGGATTAGGGAAATTAATCTAGGTTTAGGGAAGGATTAGGGAAGTGGGTTAGGTGATTAGGTCGGCATTAGGCCGGGATTAGGGAAGTGGGTTAGGTGATTAGGTTCAGATTAGGGGTGGATTAGGGGTTTAGGCTAGGTTTAGGCATTTTTGGCTAGGTTTAGGTGAAGGAGCTCCCTTAGCATGGCCCATAGACCTTGATCACCCCATGTTGGTGCAGCCCTAGGTTAGGTTTTAGCTAATTACAAGCTTAAACCCACTCAATTAGGCTAACCCACATGATTAACCCAAACTTGACACACAAGTCAAGCTTAATACAACACTCTTGATATTTTTCACCCCCACTCTCTCTCATGCCCAATATCCCACGTGAATTCCAAGTGGGCCCCACCTCCATTTATGAGAAGGTGATGTGGGCCATGGATATGGATATTGGATTGGATCTCTGGATCCAAATCCAAATCCAAGTCCACATATGGGTTTGGATTGGAATCTGGATATATATGGTCCAGATCCAATCCAAACTGAACTCTGACTCCTTCGAGCTGGGTTCGAGACGGACGATTTGTGCGGGGCCTGACAGCATCAGTACTCCGTCTGCGTTGGGTCTTCGCCAACATAGTCGTCCGCCTCCGTTTCTGCCTTCCGGAGATGACTTCAAATGCTTTTTTGATAAGAACAGGGTCTTGGACGTTCGAGATCCTGGGATGTGAATCAGATGCAAGAGTTGCTGTGCCGGGCTCGACAGGTGCTCCGGTTCCGGGCTCTTCTTGGCTCTCCTGGTCCTGTCTTGATCAGGCCAAGCCACTTCGGGGTTTCAAAACATGTTTTAAAAGGGTTTTCAAAAGCTATATCATATGTTTTTGAAAGATAAAGTTTAAAACATATATACAAGGTTTGTTTGGAAGGCTCCTGGGTTTCCAAACTCAAAAATGGCCCTTTGGGGCTGCTTGTATAAAACCAGATTTGTTTAAGAAATTCGTGGGATTTCGGGGTGTTTACACCAGACTCAAAATGGCCCTTTGGGGCTGCTTTTACAAAACCAGGTTTGTTTAAGGAATTCATGGGATTTCGGGGTGTTTACAGTTTTACACCTGTATCTAAGGGAAGATGATGCTCGACAATGCTGGGATCTATGCCCGGCATGTCTTCATACGTCCATGCAAACACATCTAAATAGGTTCGTAGAAATGCAATGAATGCTAACCTTTTAGTTTCATACAAGCATGTGCCTATTTTGATGGTTTTGGGATTGGAATCATCCCCTAGGTTCACCTCTATGAAATCTCCTCCTATTGATTGGGAAGGTCTTTCAAAATCGAGAATTCTATGAAATTCTGGGAGCTCAGAAGTGGGATCTTCCTCAAGGGGATCCACTTCTGGGCTTTGATCATTCTTGTGGGCTATAGACCCGAGGGAACTTGATGCGTGGTTTTCAAAATGACCTGGTTTTGTACTTGGATTTTCAAGTGATTTCAAAAGTTTTGGTCTGGCTATGCAGACGACGTTTCTTTCGAAATCCTTTTCTTTTGCCAAAGTCCTACCAGGAGCAGCTATGTACAAAATCTTTTTGGCATTTTCCAACTTTTCGATTTTTTTGGGTTTTTGTAAAACAAGAACTTTGGGAACTATACAAAGCACTCTTTTTTCGAGTTTTTGTTTTTCCATTGTTTTTGGTTTTTCTTGTTTTTCGATTTTTTTGATTTTAAGTTTTTCAAATGTTTTTGGTATTTTTAGAAAAGGGATCTTCCGTCATACCTACAAAGGGAAAACACTATGGGTTAGACTCGGAATAGGAGATCAAAATCGTAGGTCTCTTCTAAGGCAGGCTTCGAGGCACCCTTGACCCAGGGGGTGGCTCCGGCGGTATTCGGGGAGTATAGCCGATCCCATATCGGCTTGGGTTGGCCCTAGGAAGGATGGGCTCTAGGAGACCCTGGTTCAGTGCCCCTAGACTCTTGTAGGGCGTGTAGCCCATGTTCAACAACATGTTCCACGACTTTTTGTTTTTTGAAAAAGTTGGATACAAGTCGTGGTCCTGGAACATGCTATCGTCCATATTAGGCTCGTATGGCCTCTTGTCCAGGGGCTTTGGAAATAGGGAACGCTTGGGTTTTCCTAGGAGGATTAAAGTCGGGAGGGGGCCTGCTTTGGGCGGCCCCTTCACACATACAACCTTCCTAGGGTTGTTCAACACGAGCCGAGGTGGCTCAACCATAATTTGCCCCAGGTTAGCCTCATGGGCCTGGGAGCTTGATAAACAAGGGGAGTTTATGACCCCCTGAAGCTGTGGGTGACTCTCACCTAGGATCACTACGACCTGGTCCCTAAAAGGGATCTTGACACACCTGTGGAAGGTGGATGGCACAGCGCACAAACTGTGTATCCAGGGCCTTCCCAGCAACAGGTTATAATGGGGGTGGATGTCCAAGACATGGAACACCCCCGTGTGTTCGATCCCTCCCGTTTCCATTGGGAGTTCGATGGATCCTAAAGGTCTAGACGCATTCCCATCGTATCCAGTGATAACGATGGGGCTTGGGTTTACTGAAGTCAAGGTGACTCCGATTTTGTATGCCACATGAAGTGGAAGGATGTTGAGCCCTCCTCCACCATCGACTAGGCACCTATCCAGAGAGTGGTTGTTTAGAACCACCTCGATATGCAGGGCCTGGTTATGGGTTTCGTAGGGTCTATCTACATCATCTTCCGAAAAAGTGATGGGCGATTTTGCTCCTAATAAAGCCACTTGGGCAGACAAGGATTCCGGACTTATGTTCGAATCAACCTTGGCCCTTTCTAGAATTTTCTCTAATACAAGTCGATGCCTAGGCGAAGTTTTTATAAGCTCTAGGATAGACATGAGAATAGGAATCTTTGAAAGGTGGTTTTCGAAGTCATAAGGATTTAGGATGATTTTGTCCTTATCTGCTTTTGGCAGACCACTACGGATACATGCTTTTGAGGGGCCAGGCACACTGACCACCTTTTGAGCACCTTGAAGGTGCGGGGGTTGATAGATCCTCTCGGATCTAGTGACTTCCCCCACGACCAGCCTAGGGTTCGCGCTAAACTTGGCTCTAAGGATGAGCTGAGGAGAACCTTGGATTTTTAAAACTAGTTTTACCGGGGATTCCACTTTTGGTGGTCCCCGAATGACGACTTGGGCGGGCCTCTTGTATAGTACAAGGATGGGCGCACAAGTAGGTCGACCAGGTTCTGGCTTTCGCGCTAGTTCCTTGGAAATGGTGAGGGTACATACCTCCTTTCCTTTCCTACTGCCACTGGCATATTTGGGAAAGGGTTCCTTGAAGATAGCTTGAGGTGGCTCAGGTTCCGCAGTGACCTGGAGCCGGCCTTCTGCTATCAAGTTCTCAATTTTATTTAAGAGAGAGAAGCAGCGTTTGCATGGCCTTTGAGCCGATGATACTTACAAAATCGGTTTAAATACCCCCCTTTGGAAGTGGCTCCTTCGGGGATTTCAGGGAGTTCTATCATGCCCTGGGCAAGTAGGAGGTCTAGGACCTCCGACACAGGTTGCCCCAGCGGAGTATACTCCTGTTTTTCAACCGATTTTTTAAAATTGCGTTCCCTCTTATTTTCTAATTTTTCAAAATTTTTGGAAGTGCCAGCCACGCCTGGATCCTCCCGGACATTGGCGATTTTATGGGGCTTTGCCCCTTTGTCCGTCGTGGGCAGCCCATATGCGATGGGCTTTTCCAAACGGGTTTTTGGAACGGCACTTCCTTTCCATAAGTGATCGTATGTCCCTTTTCGCAAGTTGGTTTTGAAAAGGGAGGCCTTTTTAATCAACTTATGGAAAGTTGAAATCTCATGGAGCGAGAGAAGGGTTTTTAACTCGCTTTTAAAATTATCCAGGATGAGCATTACTGTGCATCCTTCGGATATTGGCTCTCGCACTTGGCCCAATAGCGACCTCCATCTTATAATGAAGGCATGTACGTCTTCGTTCATGCCTTGCTTTGTATCCCTTAAGGTATTCAGAGTCGGCGTGACTTCTACATTGTGTGCAAATCTTTGCATGAAGCAGTTCGCTAACTCTTCAAAAGTAGCGAACTGGCTTAAGTCGTAGGAAGCCAGCCATTTGGCAGCTGTGCCTTTAAGGGATAGAGGGAACCAATACACCCATTTCATCGAGTCCTTTTTCTTCTTATGGGCTCGACGTGAGAAAAGCTGCAAGTGAGACCTAGGGTCTCCCATGCCATCATACCGATGGAAGTTTGGTATTTCATCGTCACTGTCTGTTTCGTAATCCATAGGAAGGAAATCAGACAGGGCGTAGTTTCTTTTCTCTTTATTCTGCCCTTTCAGCAACTGCTGTAGGGCTTTACGGTCCTTTTGTGTGAAGTACTCGTGGTATTGGTTGCCTTCCATTACGGAGGCCTCTTTGTGCTTGTGAGGTTTTTCAGATTTCTTTTTAGGCCTTTGTTCACCGTTCGATGAACATGAATCGCCTACTTCAGCCTCTTGGCTGAGAGCATCGATTTTGACCTCAAACTCCCTTCTCAAGTCCTCGATTTCATCTAGTTTTATTTTGTTTTTGAAAATCCTCCTAGAGTGAGAACTTGATGCGCATGAGCCTTGGCTCGACACTTCACTTGGATTGGATTTTGACATGCTTTTCAAGCTTTTTCAAAATGTCCTAAGTACAAGCAAAGAAAACAAGTTAAAACGACACCTTTTTACAAAATTTTCGCAAGACTTCTACTTAAACTCGATTTTTGAAAGGCTCACGTCCCACCGGGCGTGCCAATCCCTGTAGACACGCGAAAATCCCCGCCTCTTCTGCCTTTTTCAAGGCTCGGAGCGGATCCTCTCGTGTGTCTAAGGCCTATGTATGCAAACAGGGCGTGCCAGCTAGCTTACCTAAGCTAGCGAAGATATTTTTAACACTGACTTCTAAACGTGGCGACTGTGAGCAAGTAAGCTCTTGTCGTCGCAGACCTTCTTGCACCGATGCGCAAGGGTCAGTCTGTACGCTTTGCAAAAATCGAGTTTTGGAGAGAAAGTCTTCGAAGTGGTTCGAGGTGTCTATTTCGGGTCTTTAAAATGCGATTGCATGTTTTAGATCACGTGAATTTGCACGTGCCTAAGTCTTTTCTTTTATCCCTCTTCGGGCCACCTAGTTTGTGTGTTATGAACACTCCACTACATGGGCGAATTCGAGCGGGGCTTGCTTTGATGCAATATGCATCCTACCTCATGGTATGGCGTAGATGCAATGCAAACTCATGCTACTACAAAGGAAAAAACCCGAAATGTAGAGATAATACTGAAGGGAAATAACCGAAGGGAAATAACCGAAGGGAAATAACCGAAGGGAAATGACTTGTAAAGTAATTGCCGAAGGGAGATACGTACATAGAGTATGTACATGAGCCCTTACTCGGGTCTTACAAATAAGAGCGAAGGCTCAATGTGGGTGCGTGCTTGAATTGAAAGACTTACACACACAACATGAAATTAAACCCAAATATAAATTGCAGTATGGCCTTGACTAAGGTCTTGGGAATAAGAACGAAGGCTCAATGTGTGTGAGTGCTTGAATTGAAGTACTACACACACAACATAAATGAAACCCAAATATAACTGCAATAAGGCCTTTACTAAGGTCTTGGGAATAAGAGCGAAGGCTCAATGTGTGTGAGAGTGCTTGAATTGAAAGACTTACACACACGACATGAAATGAAACCCAAATAGTATAGGTCGGCCCTTACTTGGGTCTTTCAAATAAGAGCGAAAGCTCAATGTGTGTGAGAGTGCTTGAATTGAAAGACAACGCACCCAACTTAAGCAAAACCCTTCGAAAATGAAAGTATATGTATATACTTATGTATTAGGGGTTGATTAGGCCCGTGTGTGTTCAAAATCGTGCACAACTAAGAGAGTGCACGTGTGTGGGTGTGCCAAGCCACATTATTACAAGCGGGGGGAGACTATGCTCCGTTATTATAACCCCGTATCAAATTGAATCTCAAGCAAGTATACAACTAAAGACCGAGTTTAGGCACTTACGAGTAGCTGGTCCGTAGAGGCCTTGCTTGAGCGTGGGCTTGGCCTTCGCCTTGGGCTGCAAACGGGAGCTCCGCGAGGGTGAATGACAAAGGGTGCTGGCCGGCTGCAAGTGGGTGTCGCCTTGATGTGGAAAATTAAAGGGGCTGGGCCAAGTATGTAGGTAGGGTCACGAATGGAGAGTATAGAGTGTTAGGGAATATGGACCTAAGGGGAGTTTAAGCGAAGGCCGAATGGGAGTCCTAGGGGAGTGTGGTGGTAGCGGGCTGTTAGGATGACTAGGTTCGGCTGAGTGAGAAGGGTGGCAGCAAAGGGGAATGGCTGGTGGTAGGGTGTTGTGGTAGGGTGTTGTGGTAGGGTTTAGGTGGCTGAGAAGGTGAGACGAAGTAAGGGGTACTAACCGAGTGGAAAGAAGATGGCGCTTGGCTGGAAAAAGCTGGGCAGGTAGTGATGCTCGGCCGGGAGGTGGTGGAGATGGCGGTGTAAGTGGTGGTGAGATGGAGGGATGGTAGTGGTGCAGGCGGAGCAGGTTCGGTTGGGCTGGGAAGTGGGGGCTCGACTGGGCTTGGGGAAGGCGATTCTAGCTAGCAAAACCCGCCCCAAGAGGGGGGGTTTATATAGGGAGTTGGGTAGGTCGGTTAGGGCTGGGTTTGGGGTAGTGGTTAGGTGGTTTAGGTAGGGTGGTATGAAGATAAGGTGGGCTGGAAAGGGTAGGGCCGGATATTTTAAAAACTAGTGGTTTGGGTAGATTGTGGGCTAGGGGTGGTTTAGGGGTTTAGGGCTAGGTTAGGTGGTTGGGTTTTAGGGTGAGGTTTAGTGAGCTAGGTTAGGTGATTAGGATAGGTTTAGGCTAGGTTTAGGGAAATTAACCTAGGTTTAGGAAAGGATTAGGGAAGTGGGTTAGGTGATTAGGTTGGGATTAGGCCGGGATTAGGGAAGTGGGTTAGATGATTAGGCTCAGATTAGGGGTGGATTAGGGTGGTAGGCTAGGATTAGGTGTTTTGGGTTAGGTTTAGGTGAAGGAGCTCCCTTTGCATGGCCCATAGACCTTAACCACCTCATGTTGGTGCAGCCCTATGTTAGGTTTTGGGTAATTACAAGCTTAAACCCACTCAATTAGGCTAACCCACATGATTAACCCCAAACTTGACACACAAGTCAAGCTTAATTACAACACTCTTGATATTATCCATCCCCACTCTCTCTCATGCCCATAATCCCACGTGAAATTCAAGTGGGCCCCACCTCCATTTATGAGAAGGTGATGTGGGCCATGGATATGGATATTGGATTGGATCTCTGGATCCAAATCCAAATCCAAGTCCACACATGGGTTTGGATTGGGATCTGGATATATATGGCCCAGATCCAATCCAAACTGAACTCTGACTCCTTCGAGCTGGGTTCGAAACGGACGATTTATGTGGGGTCTGACAGCATCAGTACTCCGTCTGCATTGGGTCTTCACCAACATGGTCGTCGGCCTCCGTTTCTGCCTTCTGGAGATGACTTCAAATGACATTTTAATAAGAACAGGGTCTTGGACGTTCGAGATCTTGGGGGTATGGATGTGATACAAGAGTTGTTGTGCCGGGCTCGACATGTGCTCCAGTTCCGAGCTCTTCTTACCTCTCCTGGTCCTGTCTTGATCGGGCCAAGCCGCTTCGGGGTTTCAAAAACGTGTTTTAAAAGGTTTTCAAAAGCTATATTATATATTTTTGAAATATAGAAGTTTAAAACGTATGTACAGGGTTGTCTGGAAGGCTCCTGGGTTTCGAGACTCAAAATGGACCTTTGGGGCTGCTTGTACAAAACAAGGTTTGTTTAAGAAATTCGTGAGATTTCGGGGTGTTTACACGGTGCAAGAAGGTCTGCGACGACAAGAGCTCACTTGCTCACAGTCGCCACGATTAGAAGTCAGTGTTAAATATATCTTCGCTAGCTTAGGTAAGCTAGTTGGCACGCCCTGTTTGCATAAATAGGCCTTAGACACACAAGAAGATCCGCTCCGAGCCATGAAAAGGTGAGAAGCGGGGATTTTCGTGCGTCTACAGGGATTGGCACGCCCGGTGGGATGTGAGCCTTTCAAAAATCGAGTTTTTAAGTAGAAGTCTTGCGAAAATTTTGTAAAAAGTGTCATCTTAACTTGTTTTCTTTACTTGTACTTAGGACATTTTGAAAAAGCTTGAAAAGCATGTCAAAATCCAATCCAAGTGAAGTGTCGAGCCAAGGCTCATGCGCATCAAGTTCTCACTCTAGGAGGATTTTCAAAAACAAAATAAAACTAGATGAGATCGAGGACCTGAGAAGGGAGTTTGAGGCCAAAATCGATGCTCTCAGCCAAGAGGCTGAAGTAGGCAATTCATGTTCATCAAACGGTGAACAAAGGCCTAAAAAGAAATCTAAAAAACCTCGCAAGCACAAAGAGGCCTCCGTAATGGAAGGCAACCAATACCACGAGTACTTCACACAAAAGGACCGTAAAGCCCTACAGCAGTTGCTGAAAGGGCAGAATAAAGAGAAAAGAAGCTACGCCCTGTCTGATTTCCTTCCTATGGATTACGAAACAGACATTGACGATGAAATACCGAACTTCAATCGGTATGATGGCATGGGAGACCCTAGGTCTCACTTGCAGCTTTTCTCGCGTCGAGCCCATAAGAAGAAAAAGGACTCGATGAAATGGGTGTATTGGTTCCCTTTATCCCTTAAAGGCACAACTGCCAAATGGCTGGCTTCCTATGACTTAAGCCAGTTCGCTACTTTTGAAGAGTTAGCGAACTGCTTCATGCAAAGATTTGCACACAACGTAGAAGTCACGCCGACTCTGAATACCTTAAGGGATACAAAACAAGGCATGAACGAAGACGTACATGCCTTCATTATAAGATGGAGGTCGCTTTTGGGCTAAGTGCGAGAGCCCATATCCGAAGGATAAGCAGTCATGCTCATCCTGGATAATTTTAAAAGCGAGTTAAAAACCCTTCTCTCGTTCCATGAGATCTCAACTTTCCATAAGTTGATCAAAAAGGCCTCCCTTTTCGAAACCAACTTGCGAAAAGGGACATACGATCACTTGTGGAAAGGAAGTGCCGTTCCAAAAACCCGCTTGGAAAAGCCCATCGCATATGGGCTGCCCACGACGGACAAAGGGGCAAAGCCCCATAAAATCGCCAATGTCCAGGTGGATCTAGGCGTTGCGGGCACTTCCAAAAATTTTGTAAAGTTAGAAAATAAGAGGGAGCGAAATTTTCAAAAACCGGTTGAAAAACGGGAGTACACTCCGCTGGGGCAACCTGTGTCGGAGGTCCTAGACCTCCTACTTGCCCAGGGCATGATAGAACTCCCTGAAATCCCCGAAGGAGTCACTTCCAAAGGGGGGTATTTAAATCGATTTTATAAGTATCATCGGCTCAAAGGCCATGATACCAAACGCTGCTTCTCTCTCTTAAATAAAATTGAGAACTTGATAGCAGAAGGCCAGCTCCAGGTCACTGCGGAACTTGAGCCACCTCAAGCTATCTTCAAGGAACCCTTTCCCAAACACGCCAGTGGCAGTGGGAAAGGAAAGGAGGTATGTACCCTCACCATTTCCAAGGAACTAGCGCAAAAACCAGAACCTGGTCAACCTACTTGTGCGCCCATTCTTGTACTATACAAGAAGCCCGCCCAAGTCGTCATTCGGGGACCACCAAAAGTGGAAACCCCGGTAAAACCAGTTTTGAAAATCCAAGGTTCTCCTCAGCTCATCCTTAGAGCCAAATTTAGCGCGAACCCTAGGCTGGTTGTGGGGGAAGTCACTAGATCCGGGAGGATCTACCAACCCCCGCACCTTCAAGGTGCTCAAAAGGTGGTCAGTGTGCCTGGCCCCTCAAAAGCATGTATCCCTAGTGGTCTGCCAAAAGCAGATAAGGACAAAGTCATCCTAAATCCTTATGACTTCGAAAACCACCTTTCAAAGATTCCTATTCACATGTCTATCTTAGAGCTTATAAAAACTTCGCCTAGGCATAGACTTGTATTAGAGAAAATTCTAGAAAGGGCGAAGGTTGATTCGAACATAAGTCTGGAATCCTTGTCTGCCCAAGTGGCTTTATTAGGAGCAAAATCGCCCATCACTTTCTCGGAAGATGATGTAGATAGACCCTACGAAACCCATAACCAGGCCCTACATATCGAGGTGGTTCTAAACAACCACTCTCTGGACAGGTGCCTAGTCGATGGTGGAGGAGGGCTCAACATCCTTCCACTTTATGTGGCGTATAAAATCGGAGTCACCTTGACTTCAGTGAACTCAAGCCCCATCGTTATCACTGGATACGATGGGAATGCGTCTAGACCTTTAGGATCCATCGAACTCCTAATGGAAACGGGAGGGATCGAACACACGGGGGTGTTCCATGTCTTGGACATCCACCCCCATTATAACCTGTTGTTGGGAAGGCCCTGGATACACAGTTTGTGCGCTGTGCCATCCACCTTCTACAGGTGTGTCAAGATCCCTTTTAGGGACCAGGTCGTAGTAATCCTAGGTGAGAGTCACCCACAGCTTCAGGGGATCATAAACTCCCCTTGTTTATCAAGCTCCCAGGCCCATGAGGCTAACCTGGGGCAAATTATGGTTGAGCCACCTCGGCTCGTGTTAAACAACCCTAGGAAGATTGTATGTGTTGTAGACACCGAAAATTTTCACTTACGGGTTCTTAGGCCTGAAGTGAACCTTTTCGCAATCTTCTTCGCTTTATGGCGTGCCAGCTAGTTTACTTTAACTAGCAAAGTATGTTTTGAAAATAATCTGACTTTTGAAAGGCGATTGTAGGCAAGCGGGATTTTTACGTCGCAGACCTTCTTGCACCGATACGCAAGGGTCAGTCTGTACGCTTAGAGACTTCGTTTTGAATACAAGTTTAACTCAATATATCTTGAATGAAGAAGTGTTTAAAACCTTTTAAAAACCATGCATTTGGGCGATTTTTGATTTTGTAAGGGTTGGATGACCCTAAGTCTTTTAAATTTTAATCTACTTAGGCACGATGGGCGTGCATCGAAATAGCCTAAGTCTTGGCATGTTTGCACGATTGATTCGGGTTTGTATGATTTTCAGATTTTAGATCACGTGGGTTTGCACGTGCCTAAGTCTTTCTTTTTATCCCTTTAAGGGCCACCTAGGTGTGTGTTATGAACACTCCACTACATGGGACGAATTTTGAGCTGGAGTATGAGGCTTGCTTTGATGCAATATGCGTCCTACCTCGTGGTATGGCGTAGATGCAATGCAAACTCACGCTACTCCAAAGGGAAAACCCGAAATGTAAAGACAATACTGAAGGGAAATAACTGAAGGGAAATAACCGAAGGGAAATAACCGAAGGGAGATACGTATATAGATTATGTATATGAGCCCTTACTCGGGTCTTGCAAATAAGAGCGAAGGCTCAATGTGGGTGCGTGCTTGAATTGAAAGACTTACACACACGACATGAAATTAAACCCAAATATAAATTGCAGTATGGCCTTGACTAAGGTCTTGGGAGTAAGAGCGAAGGCTCAATGTGTGTGAGTGCTTGAATTGAAGTACTACACACACGACATAAATGAAACCCAAATATAACTGCAATAAGGCCTTTACTAAGGTCTGGGGAGTAAGAGCGAAGGCTCAATGTGTGTGAGAGTGCTTGAATTGAAAGACTTACACACACGACATGAAATAAAACCCAAATAGTATAGGTCGGCCCTTACTTGGGTCTTTCAAATAAGGGCGAAAGCTCAATGTGTGTGAAAGTGCTTGAATTGAAAGACTTACTCACACGACATGAAATGAAACCCAAATAGTATAGGTCGGCCCTTACTTGGGTCTTTCAACTAAGAGCGAAAGCTCAATGTGTGTGAGTGCTTGAATTGAAAGGCAACGCACCCAACTTGAACAAAACCCTTCGAAAATGAAAGTATATATATACACTTATGTATTAGGGGCTGATTAGGCCCGTGTGTGTTCAAAATCGTGCACGACTAAGAGAGTGCACGTGTGTGGTTGTGCCAAGCCACGTTATTACAAGCGGGGGGAGACTATGCTCCGTTATTACAACCCCGTATCAAATTGAATCTCAAGCAAGTATACAACTAAAGACCGAGTTTAGGCACTTACGAATAGCTGGTCCATGTTCAACTTGCTTGCACGTGGGCTCACGGTTCACCTTGGGCAGCCAAGAGGGGGTTATCCTAGGTGGCTTTGAGGGAGGTTCTATGGGGCACGGTTAGAGCCTTAGGGAAGCTTAGGTTCGGCCAAGACAGGGCTGTCTAGGGTCTGTCCTAGGTGGCTGGAAGAGGTGCAGGTCACAACCAGGGGGGGGTGGACAGGTCGGTAGGGAGGTGGACAGGGCGGCAGGGAGGCGTCTGGCGCAGTAGACGGGCGCCTGGCGCTGGCGTTGGGCACTGGTGGGCGTCTGGCGCTAGGAGGGGTCCTGGCACTAGAGGGACGGCAGGGCGCTAAGGGGCGCCGCAGTGGCGCGGAATGGCGTCAGGGCGCGGGATGGCGTTAGGGCGCGGGGCGCACGGCAGGCGCGGTCCGGTTAGATTTAGGTTGGTTCAAGTCTAGGGTTAGGTTTGGTCGAACCTAGGTTGGGTTAGGGCTAGGTTTAGTTAGGGTTAGGTTCAGTTGGGGTTAGGTAGGTTCAAACCTAGGCTAGGTTGGGGTTAGGTTTAGAGGAGTGTAGAGAGAATGGCTAGGTTAGGTTAGACTTACCTCTTGGAGCCGATCCTTCATGGCTTGAGCCCATGTCTCCACGGTTGCAGCCACTTGGTCTAGCCCACCTTGGTTGCAGCCCCTTGGTCTAGACCCACATAGCCCACATGGCTTGAACCCACTTCACCCAATGAGCCCACATGGCTAGGTCTATCACTCCCTCTCTCTCCTCCCAAATATTTGCATGAACCCTTTACATGGACCCCCTCACCTCTATTTATAGAGATTTGAGGTGGGTCTTGGATTTGGGTTTGGGTTTGGGTTTGGATCCATACCCAAATCCAAACATTATTTGGATCTGGATATTGGATCTCGGATATTTTGAGATCTGTATCCGATCCAAACCCAATATTTTTATGGATATGGATCTGGATATTTTGATCTAGATCCGATCCAATCCAAATACTATTTGGATCCAATCCAAATCCAAACACTATTTGGATCGACCCAAACACTATTTGGATTGGCCCAAATCCAAACACTATTCATTACATGGATTTGGATCTGGATATATATGGTCCAGATCCAAATCAAAATTTCTTCGGACAGTCCTTCTTGGTTTCTCGAGGCGAACGATCTGTGCGGGCACTGGCTTCATCAGCGCTCCGTCTGGTGCTGGGTTTTCCCCAACTTTCTCGTCCGGACTCCATCTCGCCGTTCTGGACTCCGTTGAGCTTTTCATCAAACGGGCTAGAGTGCCAATCTGTAGACACCGAAAATTTTCACTTACGGGTTCTTAGGCCTGAAGTGAACCTTTTCGCAATCTACATTCGCTTTATGGGCGTGCCAGCTAGTTTACTTTAACTAGCAAAGTATGTTTTGAAAATAATCTGACTTTTGAAAGGCGATTGTAGGCAAGCGGGATTTTTACGTCGCAGACCTTCTTGCACCGATGTGCAAGGGTTAGTCTGTACGCTTAGAGACTTCGTTTTGAAACAAGTTTAACTCAAAATATATTTTGAATGAAGAAGTGTTTAAAACCTTTTAAAAACCATGCATTTGGGCGATTTTTGATTTTGTAAGGGTTGGACGACCCTAAGTCTTTCAAATTTTAATCTGCTTAGGCACGATGGGCGTGCATCGAAATAGCCTAAGTCTTTTGAAACAAAATTTCTTTTTGGAATTTTCGTTTTTCCAAATGTTTTTGAGATTTTGAGAGTTTTCAATTTTTTTTGGTCTTTTTCAAAAGTAGGGATCTTCCATTGAACCTTCAAAGAAAACATTCATGAATCAGACTCTAATCAGATAGGTCTAAGACATGGGTTTCGGTTTTAGAGGTTCTACAGGGCACCCTTGACCCAGATGGTCTTAGGTGGTGGCTCTGGTGGTATGGGTGGGTTGTAGCCCAGTCCATATCGTTCCCTATTGGTTCTAGGTAGGACAGGCTCAAGCCTACCTTGGTTTCGGGTTCCCAGGCCCACGTAGGGTTTATATCCCATATTCAGAATCATGTTCCAAGACTTTTTGCTTTTCGAAAAGTTTTGGTATAAATCATGATCTTGGAGCATGGAATCATCCATGTCAGGGATATATACCCTTTTGGATATCGGGAGTTTGGATTCCGGGGTGATGGAGGACTTGGGCTTCCATACAAACCTGGTTTGGGAGACTTTGCCCTCAAGGAAAGCCAAGCTTGGTTCCTTGAGGAGTTTTGGACATAGCAGGGTTATGGAAAACTTATGGTTCCATACCCTATTTTGGGAAAAATTTACTTCAAGGGGAGCCATGCAAGGTCCCTTGAAGTTTTTGACTTGGTCCCTAGGTTCAACTCGTGGTGCCCCTAGGGAATGATTTTTTTGTTTCAAAGCCGTAGCCTTGGTTCCAGGGCACAAGACTAGGCTCGAAGAAGTGGGTTTTTCTATGGTAGGGGTATGAGCTCCTAAGATGTCGATGCATGCATTAGGGGTCTCCATGTCTACCATTTTCGGAACTTCTTTTTGTTTTTGAAATTCCTTTGAATGGTGCGCGACAGTTGGCGCACCTTGAAAATCCTCAAGTTTTGGCACAGTTTGTGGGTTTGTGTGTGCATAGGGGTTATCCAATGCATCTGATGACCCTACATGAAGAAAAGATTCTTGAGAAGGATGGGTTTCAGGCATACCTCTTTGTGGCTTGTCTACCTTTTCAGGGTGAGAGCAGGCCGATTTCCCGGGTAACTCTATTTTGAGCCCCCGGGGTCTAACGAGGCGTTTCCTTTCGGAACCTTCTTGTTTTTCACTCTCGTTCTTTTGTAGGGTGTGGACTTCATGTCCCACTGTATGTGTGTGCCTAGACTTAGGACTTTTACTTGAAGTTTTCGAAATTCCAAAATTTTGTTTTTCAATTTTTTGGTCTTTTTCCAAATTTTCAAGATTTTTTTGGTTTTTTGAAATAGAAAAATCTTTTTTTGGTTTTTCTATGGATTTTGAAAAGCTTGAAGTTGTAGGAGTGGACGACTTATCCCTTTGCCGGGATTTGTCTCTAATCTCCAATCCTTCATTGAGTTTGAGATCGGTTTTCAATTCACGATCTGTATGTGCCCTCGAAGAGCTGCTATGTGTTCGATGGGCTTTAAGCTCCTTGCTTAAAGCATCCATCTTTTGAAATATTTTTTCAATCTCATCGATCTCTCTTTGGGCTTTATCTGATTTGAAAGCCTCTTTTAGTTTACTCAACGAAGATTTTTGTAGCTTTCTATCCATTTTCATGCAATTTTCCTAAGTATGCACGATTTTTTGAAAAACACTTTTTTTTTCACAAATTTGAGTATAACTTGTTTGTTTGAAGTCTGCTTAAGTCCTGGGTCCCACCGGGCATGCCAAAAATGCTTTCGAAAATTGTATATACTCCCTGAAACCAAGTGTCCAAAAAGCTGGTTTTATCCACCCTTTTGCCTAGAGCTTTTTCAAAAATGAAAAGCTCGAGAATCACCAAAGCAAGGAGGAATAAACACCTCCAAGCTTCCTGAACTTCACAAAATCCTTAACTTATGGAAAATTGGGGATTTTTAGAAATAAGTTAACCCATAGTGTGTGCATAAGCATCATGCATTACACTTTGAAATCATTCATATGCATCAAGTCTAGACATCATTCTAGAAATCGAATTCAGGGTTTTGCAAAAACAAAAGGGGCAATAAGAGTCGACCCCCTAAGTATCGAGCCTTCATAGGCATGTCTCCATACAAATCAAAACCAACACCTTCGAGGCAAATTTTAAAAGGAAATGAGAATCTTGAAAAAGGGTTACACATTTCACAAAAACCTTTCATGGCTTTGAAAAGAAAGATTTTCTTCAACTTCTGGTTTATATGAAAACCTTGATTGTGTTAGGATAAAGAACATGAATCTCACGATGAAATATGGAGACCATGTCAAAACTAAAACCTGATGGCCATGACGATCACTTAGGGTTGGTCGTATTTTCCATCCTTGAGCAAAAAGTAGCATGATCATGTTAGGAAAATCGTGGAAATACATGGACATGAACATACCATCGTCCATCCAAAAAAAAGTCTTTTGAAAAACCATGGCCCTTCACCATGTGGCCATGCGAAATTTCCCTCAAGCTAGGGGCATTTTTAAATATAGCCCCTAGACACCTTCCATGGAGAAACAAATTTCATAAAATGCATCTCCTTCATGATTTGTGAGATACATTTCATATGTTCACTCTTGCATAAAATCGTGTATTTCCATTTTGAATCACATGGAGTGCATAGCATGCATCATATTCATATCATACCACCCCAAAGAAAGCCCAAGAGGTGGGCAAACCTGAGTAGGAATGTCCCCATGTCTTCAAAAAGGGCAACAAAAATCGAAATTTTGTTGATGTTGTGGGTAGAAATTAACAAAACCCCGAAAATACCTGAATATTCAAAAGGGTTTATGTTAAAATCCTTTTTCAAAAAGATTTTGAAAAATCGAACTCCTTTGAAACTTCTTGAAAGAAGGATCGAAGTAGATTGTACAACCCTGAATGGAGGAATTTATACTTTTCGAAAGGTAGAGTCTTCCAAAAACAAATTGGCAATATTTCAAAGAACCCTGGCTTACAAGATTAAGCCTTGTTCAAAATATCAAAATAGTTTCAAATAGCAGATGCTATTAAGAAATAGGACTATCTCCAAAACATCAAACAAGCTCGGCCACCACTTGGCCGAGCCTCACGACCTACCCAGCTTCTTTCAAGCCGAGCGCCATCTTCATTCCATTCGGTTAGTACCCCTTTCTTCGTCTCATCTTCTCTACTCCCTCTCCACTCTCAGCCACCTAAACCCTACCACAACACCCTACCACCAGCCATTCCCCTTTGCTGCCACCCTTCTCACTCAACCGAACCTAGTCATCCTAGCAGCCCGCTACCACCACATTCCCCTAGGACTCCCATTCGGCCTTCCCTTAAACTCCCCTTAGGTCCATATTCCCTAACACTCTATACTCTCCATTCGTGACCCTATATATTCACTTGGCCCAGCCCCTTTAATTCCCCACATCAAGGCGACGCCCACTTGTAGCCGGCCACCTTCGAGGCGCCTATCCCGCGCCCCACTTGCAGCCGGCCAGCACCCTATGTTATTCACCCTCGCGGAGCTCCCGTTTGCAGCCCAAGGCGAAGGCCAAGCCCATACTCAAGCAAGGCCTCTACGGACCAGCTACTCGTAAGTGCCTAAACTCGGTCTTTAGTTGTATACTTGCTTGAGATTCAATTTGATACGAGGTTGTAATAACGGAGCGTAGTCTCCCCCCGCTTGTAATAACATGGCTTGGCACACCCACACACGTGCACTCTCTTAGTTGTGCACGATTTTGAACACACACGGGCCTAATCAGCCCCCAATACATAAGTATATATATATACTTTCATTTTCGAAGGGTTTTGCTTAAGTTGGGTGCGTTGTCTTTCAATTCAAGCACTCACACACATTGAGCTTTCGCTCTTATTTGAAAGACCCAAGTAAGGGCCGACCTATACTATTTGGGTTTCATTTCATGTCGTGTGAGTAAGTCTTTCAATTCAAGCACTCTCACACACATTGAGCTTTCGCTCTTATTTGAAAAACCCAAGTAAGGGCCGACCTATACTATTTGGGTTTCATTTCATGTCGTGTGAGTAAGTCTTTCAATTCAAGCACTCTCACACACATTGAGCCTTCGCTCTTATTCCCAAGACCTTAGTAAAGGCCTTATTGCAGTTATATTTGGGTTTCATTTATGTCGTGTGTGTAGTACTTCAATTCAAGCACTCTCACACACATTGAGCCTTCACTCTTACTCCCAAGACCTTAGTCAAGGCCATACTGCAATTTATATTTGGGTTTCATTTATGTCGTGTGTGTAGTACTTCAATTCAAGCACGCACCCACATTGAGCCTTCGCTCTTATTTGCAAGACCCGAGTAAGGGCTCATATACATAATCTATATACATATCTCCCTTCGGTTATTTCCCTTCGGTTATTTCCCTTCAGTATTGTCTTTACATTTCGGGTTTTCCCTTTGGAGTAGCGTGAGTTTGCATTGCATCTACGCCATAGCACGAGGTAGGACGCATAGTGCATCAAAGCAAGCCCCGCTCGAATTCGCCCATGTAGTGGAGTGTTCATAACACACAAACTAGGTGGCCCGAAGAGGGATAAAAGAAAAGACTTAGGCACGTGCAAATCCACGTGATCTAAAACATGCAATCGCATTTTAAAGACCCGAAATAGACACCTCGAACCGCTTGTAAACACCCCAAAATCCCACGAATTTCTCAAAATCCATCTGGTTTTATACAAGCAGCCCCGAAGGGCCATTTTGAGTTTGGAAACCCAGGAGCCTTCCAGACAACCCTGTACATATGTTTTAAACTTTATCTTTCTAAAACATATAATATGGCTTTGAAAACCCTTTTAAAACACGTTTTGAAACCCCGAAGTGGCTTGGCCCGATCAAGACAGGACCAGGAGAGCTAAGAAGAGCCCGGAACCGGAGCACACGTCAAGCCCGGTGCAGCAACTCTTGTATCTGATTCACACCCCCAGGATCTCGAACGTCCAAGACCCTGTTCTTATCAAAATAGCATTTGAAGTCATCTCCGGAAGGCAGAAACAGAGGCGGACGACTATGTTGGCGAAGACCCAACGCAGACGAAGTACTGATGCTGTCAGGCCCCGCACGAATCGTCCGTTTCGAACCCAGCTCGAAGGAGTCAGAGTTCAGTTTGGATTGGATCTGGACCATATATATCCAGATTCCAATCCAAACCCATATGTGGACTTGGATTTGGATTTGGATCCAGAGATCCAATCCAATATCCATATCCATGGCCCACATCACCTTCTCATAAAGGGAGGTGGGGCCCACTTGAAATTCACGTGGGATATTGGGCATGAGAGAGAGTGGGGGTGAAAAATATCAAGAGTGTTGTATTAAGCTTGACTTGTGTGTCAAGTTTGGGTTTAATCATGTGGGTTAGCCTAATTGAGTGGGTTTAAGCTTGTAATTAGCTAAAACCTAACCTAGGGCTGCACCAACATGGGGTGATCAAGGTCTATGGGCCATGCTAAGGGAGCTCCTTCACCTAAACCTAGCCAAAAATGCCTAAACCTAGCCTAAACCCCTAATCCACCCCTAATCTGAACCTAATCACCTAACCCACTTCCCTAATCCCGTCCTAATCCTAACCTAATCACCTAACCCACTTCCCTAATCCTTCCCTAAACCTAGATTAATTTCCCTAATCCTAGCCTAAACCTAGCCTAATCACCTAACCTAGCTCACTAAACCTCACCCTAAAACCCAACCACCTAACCTAACCCTAAACCCCTAAACCACCCTTAGCCCACGATTTACCCAAACCCCTAGTTTTAAAATATCTGGCCCAACCCTTTCCAGCCCACCTTATCTACATACCACCCTACCTAAACCACCTAACCACTACCCTCAACCCAGCCCTAACCGACCTACCCATCCCCTATTTAAACCCCCCTCCTTGTGGGCGTGTTTTCCAAGTGGGAACCACCCTTCCACCCAGCCGGGCCCTCTCATTCTCCCATCTCTCACCCAGCCGGGACCACTCCCCACCTGCTCCACCAGCCACCACCTGCACCGCCACCTTCCCTCTTCCCTCCATCACCACCATCCCTCAGCCGGACGCCACCACCTCCACCCAACCGAACCAGCCGACAGCCACCTGCCCGCCACCTTCCCACTTCATCCGCCACCTCTCCCCATTCGGTAAGTACCCCAAACTCCCTCAAAGCCCCTCTCTACCACCTCTCCACTCTTAGCCACCCATCCTACCTTCATCTCAGCCCTTTTGCCGCCACCACCTAAACCTAGCCGAACCTAGTATAACCCAAGTTGCTGGCCACTACCTAGCCATCATCTCCCATTCGGCCAACTCCCCTAGGTGTCCTATTCGGCCTTCCCACTAGCTCACCTGTTGGGTCAAGTTTCCCTAAGTACCCAACTCCCCTAGTGATCCTAATACCCACTTCTTCAGCCACTTTAAACCCCCTACTTGGAGGCGCCATCTACCTGCCACCGCCCCCCTTCGAGGCGTCTATCCCGCGCCCCACTCGCAGCCGGCCAGCACCCTTGATCACCTACCTTCGCGGAGCTCCCACTTGCAGCCCAAGGCCAAGCCCACGCTCAAGCAAGACCTCTACGGACCAGCTACTCGTAAGTGTCTAAACTCGGTCTTTAGTCGTACACTTGCTTGAAATTCAATTTGATACGGGGTTGTAATAACGAAGCATAGTCTCCCCCCGCTTGTAATAACGTGGCTTGGCACAACCACACACGTGCACTCTCTTAGTCGTGCACGATTTTGAACACACACGGGCCTAATCAGCCCCTAATATATAAGTGTACATATATATTTCATTTTCGAAGGGTTTTGTTTAAGTTGGGTGCGTTGTCTTTCAATTCAAGCACTCTCACACACATTGAGCTTTCGCTCTTATTTGAAAGACCCAAGTAAGGGCCGACCTATACTATTTGGGTTTCATTTCTTGTCGTGTGAGTAAGTCTTTCAATTCAAGCACTCTCACACACATTGAGCTTTCGCTCTTATTTGAAAGACCCAAGTAAGGGCCGACCTATACTATTTGGGTTTCATTTCTTGTCGTGTGAGTAAGTCTTTCAATTCAAGCACTCTCACACAGATTGAGCTTTCGCTCTTATTTGAAAGACCCAAGTAAGGGCCGACCTATACTATTTGGGTTTCATTTCTTGTCGTGTGAGTAAGTCTTTCAATTCAAGCACTCTCACACACATTGAGCTTTCGCTCTTATTTGAAAGACCCAAGTAAGGGCCGACCTATACTATTTGGGTTTTATTTCATGTCGTGTGAGTAAGTCTTTCAATTCAAGCACTTTCACACACATTGAGCCTTCGCTCTTACTCCCAAGACCTTAGTCAAGGCCATACTGCAATTTATATTTGGGTTTAAATTCATGTCGTGTGTGTAAGTCTTTCAATTCAAGCACGCACCCACATTGAGCCTTCGCTCTTATTTGCAAGACCCGAGTAAGGGCTCATATACATAAGATATATACATATTTCCCTTCGGTTATTTCCCTTCGGCTATTTCCCTTCGGTTATTTCCCTTCTGTTATTTCCCTTCAGCATTGCCTTTACATTTCGGGTTTTCCCTTTGGAGTAGCGTGAGTTTGCATTGCATCTACGCCATACCACGAGGTAGGACGCATATTGCATCAAAGCAAGCCCCGCTCGAATTCGCCCATGTAGTGGAGTGTTCATAACACACAAACTAGGTGGCCCGAAAAGGGATAAAAGAAAAGACTTAGGCACGTGCAAATCCACGTGATCTAAAACATGCAATCGCATCTTAAAGACCCGAAATAGATACCTCAAACCGCTTCGTAGACTTTCTCCCCAAAACTCGATTTTTGCAAAAGCGTACAGACTGACCCTTGCGCATCGGTGCAAGAAGGTCTACGACGACAAGAGCTTACTTGCTCACAGTCACCACGTTTAGAAGTCAGTGTTAAATATATCTTCGCTAGCTTAAGTAAGCTAGCTGGCACGCCCTATTTGTACACATAGGCCTTAGACACACGATAAGATCCACTCCAAGCCCCAAAAGAGGCAAAGAGGCGGGGATTTTCGCGCGTCTACAGAGATTGGCACGCCCGGTGGGACGTGAGCCTTTTCAGAAATCGAGTTTACTTGTAGAAGTCTTGCGAAAATTTTGTAAAAAGGTGTCGTTTTAACTTGTTTTCTTTGCTTGTACTTAGGAAATTTTGAAAAAGCTTGAAAAGCATGTCAAAATCCAATCCAAGTGAAGTGTCGAGCCAAGGCTCATGCGCATCAAGTTCTCACTCTAGGAGGATTTTCAAAAACAAAATAAAACTAGATGAAATCGAGGACTTAAGAAGGGAGTTTGAGGCCAAAATCGATGCTCTCAGCCAAGAAGCTGAAGTAGGCGATTCATGTTCATCGAACGGTGAACAAAGGCCTAAAAAGAAATTTGAAAAACCTCGCAAGCAAAAAGAGGCCTCCGTAATGGAAGGCAACCAATACCACGAGTCCTTCACACAAAAGGACCATAAAGCCCTACAGCAGCTGCTGAAAGGGCAGAATAAAGAGAAAAGAAGCTACGCCCTGTCTGATTTCCTTCCTATGGATTACGAAACAGACAGTGACGATGAAATACCAAACTTCCATCGATATGATGGCATGGGAGACCCTAGGTCTCACTTGCAGCTTTTCTCACGTCGAGCCCATAAGAAGAAAAAGGACTCGATGAAATGGGTGTATTGGTTCCCTCTATCCCTTAAAGGCACAGCTGCCAAATGGCTGACTTCCTACGACTTAAGCCAGTTCGCTACTTTTGAAGAGTTAGCGAACTGCTTCATGCAAAGGTTTGCACACAACGTGGAAGTCACGCCAACCCTGAATACCTTAAGGGATACAAAGCAAGGCATGAACGAAGACGTGCATGCCTTTGTTATAAGATGGAGGTCTCTTTTGGGCCAAGTGCGAGAGCCCATATCCGAAGGATGCGCAGTAATGCTCATCCTGGATAATTTCAAAAACGAGTTAAAAACCCTTCTCTCGCTCCATGAGATTTCAACTTTCCATAAGTTGATCAAAAAGGCCTCCCTTTTCGAAGCCAACTTGCGAAAAGGGACATACGACCACTTATGGAAAGGAAGTGCCGTTCCAAAAACACGTTTGGAAAAGCCCATCGCATATGGGCTGCCCACGACGGACAAAGGGGCAAAGCCCCACAAAATCGCCAATGTCCGGGTGGATCCAGGCATGGCAGGCACTTCTAAAAATTTTGAAAAAATAGAAAATAAGAGAGAACGCAATTTTTCAAAACCAATTGAAAAACGGGAGTACACTCCGCTGGGGCAACCTGTGTCGGAGGTCCTAGACCTCTTACTTGCCCAGGGCATGATCGAACTCCCTGAAATCCCCGAAGGAGTCACGTCCAAAGGGGGGTATTTAAACCGATTTTGCAAGTATCATCGGCTCAAAGGCCATGATACCAAACGGTGCTTCTCTCTTCTAAATAAAATTGAGAACTTGATAGCGGAGGGCCGGCTCCAGGTCACTGCGGAACCTGAGCCACCTCAAGCTATCTTCAAGGAACCCTTTCCCAAACACGCCAGTGGCAGTGGGAAAGGAAAGGAGGTATGTACCCTCACCATTTCCAAAGAACTAGCGCAAAAGCCGGAACCTGGTCGACCTGCTTGTGCACCCATCCTTGTATTATACAAGAGGCCCGCCCAAGTCGTCATTCGGGGACCACCAAAAGTGGAAACCCCGACAAAACCAGTTTTGAAAATCCAAGGTTCTCCTCAGCTCATCCTTAGAGCCAAGTTTAGCGCAAACCCTAGGCTGGTCGTGGGGGAAGTCACTAGATCCGGGAGGATCTACCAACCCCCGCACCTTCAAGCTGCTCAAAAGGTGGTCAGTGTGCCTGGCCCCTCAAAAGCATGTATCCCTAGTGGTCTGCCAAAAGCAGATAAGGACAAAATCATCCTAAATCCTTATGATTTCGAAAACCACCTTTCAAAGATTCCTATTCACATGTCTATTCTAGAGCTTATCAAAACCTCGCCTAGGCATAGACTTGTCTTAGAGAAAATTCTAGAAAGGGCCAAGGTTGATTCGAACATAAGTCCGGAATCCTTGTCTGCCCAAGTGGCTTTATTAGGAGCAAAATCGCCCATCACCTTTTCGGAAGATGATGTAGATAGACCCTACGAAACCCATAACCAGGCCCTGCATATCGAGGTGGTTCTAAACAACCACTCTCTGGACAGGTGCCTAGTCGATGGTGGAGGAGGGCTCAACATCCTTCCACTTCACGTGGCGTACAAAATCGGAGTCACCTTGACTTCAGTGAATCCAAGCCCCATCGTTATCACTGGATACGATGGGAATGCGTCTAGGCCTTTAGGATCCATCGAACTCCCAATGGAAACGGGAGGGATCGAACACACGGGGGTGTTCCATGTCTTGGACATCCACCCCCATTATAACCTGTTGCTGGGAAGACCCTGGATACACAGTTTGTGCGTTGTGCCATCCACCTTCCACAGGTGTGTCAAGATCCCTTTTAGGGACCAGGTCGTAGTGATCCTAGGTGAGAGTCACCCACAGCTTCAGGGGATCATAAACTCCCCTTGTTTATCGAGCTCCCAGGCCCATGAGGCTAACCTGGGGCAAATTATGGTTGAGCCACCTCGGCTCGTGTTGAACAACCCTAGGAAGGTTGTATGTGTGAAGGGGCCGCCCAAAGCAGGCCCCCTCCCGACTCTAATCCTCCTAGGAAAACCCAAACGTTCCCTATTTCCAAAACCCCTGGACAAAAGGCCATACGAGCCTAATATGGACGATAGCATGTTCCAGGACCACGACTTATATCCCATCTTTTCAAAAAACAAAAGGTCGTGGAACATGTTATTAAACATGGGCTACACGCCCTACAAAAGTCTAGGGGCACAAAACCAGGGTCTCCTAGAGCCCATCCTTCCTAGGGCCAACCCAAGCCGATATGGGATTGGCTATACTCCCCGAATACCGCCGGAGCCACCCCCTGTGACCACCTGGGTCAAGGGTGCCCCGGAGCCTGCCTTAGAAGAGACCTACGATTTAGACCTCCTATTCCGAGTCTAACCCGTAGTGTTTTCCCTTTGTAGGTATGACGGAAGATCCCTTTTTCTAAAAATACCAAAAACATTTGAAAACTTAAAATCAAAAAAATCGAAAAAACAAGAAAAACCAAAAACAATGGAAAAGCAAAAACTCGAAAAAAGAGTGCTTTGTATAGTTCCCAAAGTTCTTGTTTTACAAAAACCCAAAAAAATCGAAAATTTGGAAAATACCAAAAAGATTTTGTACATAGCTGCTCCTGGTAGGACTTTGGCGAAAGAAAAGGATTTCGAAAGAAACGTCGTCTGCATAGCCAGACCAAAAATTTCGAAATCACTTGAAAATCCAAGTACAAAACCAGGTTATTTTGAAAACCACGCATCAAGTTCCCTCGGGTCTATATCCCACGAGAATGATCAAAGCCCAGAAGTGGATCCCCTTGAGGAAGATCCCACTTCTGAGCTCCCAGAATTTCATAGGATTCTCGATTTTGAAAGACCTTCCCAATCAGTAGGAGGAGATTTCGTAGAGGTGAACCTAGGGGATGATTCCAATCCCAAAACCATCAAAATAGGTGCATGCTTGCATGAAACTGAAAAGTTAGCATTCATTGCATTTCTACGAACCTATTTAGATGTGTTTGCATGGACGTATGAAGACATGCCGGGCATAGATCCCAGCATAGTCGAGCATCGTCTTCCCTTAGATGTAGGTGTAAAACCAATAAAGCAGAAGCTTAGGAAAATACACCCGAATGTACACACGCAAGTCAAAGAGGGTTTAGAAGATCTGCTAAAAGCCAGATTTATAAAACCCATTGCGTATTCTGATTGGTTGTCAAATATCGTTGTGGTTCGAAAAACCAATGGGAAAATTCGAATATGCATCGATTTTAGAAACCTGAATAAAGCCACTCCAAAGGATAATTATCCTTTACCAAACATAGATTTGATAGTCGATAGTACTGCAAATCATGAAATGTTTTCATTCATGGATGGCTATTCAGGCTATAATCAAATCAAACTAAGCCCACGAGATCAGGGTAAGACCGCCTTCACAACCCCATGGGGCACGTACTGCTATACAGTCATGCCCTTTGGTTTGAAAAATGCCGGCGCAACATACCAACGAGCCATGAACACGATCTTCCATGATCAAATTCACGAGCTTGTAGAAGTGTATGTAGATGATCTCTTGGCAAAATCCAAAACCCGATGCACCCATATCGAATGTTTACAAAAGATTTTCGAAAGGCTTAGGCTTTACAAAGTAAAGCTAAACCCTCAAAAATGTGTGTTCGGGGTAGAATCAGGGAAGCTTCTAGGCTTTATGGTGAGCCAAAGGGGAATAGAAGTCGACCCCTCTAAGTGTCGAGCCATCATAGACATGACTCCACCCTCCAATCTCACCCAAGTCCGTAGCCTCCAGGGTCGATTACAATCTGTGCGCCGATTCATATCGAATCTGGCAACTAGATGCGAACCCTTCAACAAACTGTTGAGGAAGGGTACGAAATTCTTATGGGATGACGAATGCCAAAAGTCCTTCGAGAGACTGAAGGCATACTTGGTTAATCCCCCCGTTTTGAATCCTCTGAAACAAGGAAAACCGCTTTTATTATACATCTCCGTGCATGAAAACGCTTTAGGAGCCCTGTTGGCTCAATACGGGGATGACACCCATAAGGAGTATGCCATCTACTATATTTCGAAAACTCTCTTGGCTTATGAACGAAATTATCAAGCCATGGAGAAGACGTGCTTGGCCCTAGTCTGGGCCTGCCAGAAATTCAGACACTATTTCCTAGATCATGAGATCTGAATAGTGTCCAAGCTTGATCCAATCAAGCACTTGTTCGAAAAACTCATTCTCACGGGTAGATTGGGCAAATGGCAACTCCTTCTAATGGAGTATGATTTGAAATACCATCACCAGATCTCCATTAAGGGGCAAGCCCTAGCAGATTACGTGGCTGACTTCCCCTTGGAGGACGCATATCCCACTCTTGTCGAAATGCCTGATGAAGGCATATTGCAAAACCATTTTCAAAACCACATTTTGGCAAATTCTTTCGAAAACCAAGTGTGGAAGATGCACTTCGACGGGGCACGAAACCAACGAGGGGCTGGTGCCGGGATCATCCTAATCTCCCATGAAAAGGGCGAGATTCCCATAGCAGTCCGCTTAGATTTCGAATGTTCCAACAACGTAGCTGAGTATGAAGCACTCATACAAGGCTTGAGGATTTCGAAAGCTCTAGGGGCATCATACATCGAGGTCTTTGGAGATTCACTCCTTGTCATAAACCAGGTTTTAAAAATTTGGTAAATACGTAATGAGAAACTACTTCCATATCACGAGTTGGCCACTCGATTGGTCCAATCCTTCCAATCGTGTAAGCTCACACACGTGGGAAGAGAGGACAATGGCATCGCCGATGCCCTCTCTTCCTTGGGTTCAGCCCTGAAGGTCGATCCCATTTCAGGGACCAGATCCTTGGAAATATGGCATGCGCCCCATCCATCCACACACAACTTGGATATTTGCCAAAACAACCCAGAGTCTGTTGAAAAACCCTGGTTCTATGACATAAAACAATTTTTAGAAAATGGGGGATTCACCGAGGATGCCACATCCAAAGATAAGGCATTCATTCGTAAGATTTCGACCCGATACACCATTCTGGGTGGGGTCGTATACAAAAAGAGTTTTACCGGCATTCTGCTTAGGTGTATCGACCTAGAGGAGGCTAGGATAGTGATGCACGAGTTCCACGACGGAGAATGTGGAGGTCATGTTAATGCCAACATGATGGCGATGAAAATACTTAGAGGGGGTTATTTTTGGTCCACCCTGAAAAAGGATTGTCACGATCATGTTAGGAAGTGTCATCCATGTTAAGTGCATGGGCACGCCATTCATATCCCTTCATCGGCATTGCATTCCGTGGTCAGCCCCTGGCCATTTACCATGTGGGCGTTTGACATAGTAGGCCCAATATTTCCAAAAGCCTCGAATGGGCATCGTTTTATTTTAGCAGCCACGGAGTATTTCTCCAAGTGGGTGGAAGCCATTTCCCTAACGAATGTAATGGGGCAACATGTAGTGGCTTTCATCCGGAGGAATATCTTGGCTCCATTTGGGGTTCCACGAGACCTTGTGTCTGATAATGGTACCCCATTCAAGAATGAGCGGATGGTCAAGTTGTGCAACACGTATGGCATAACTCACCACTTCTCGCCCTACTACCCTCAAGGCAACGGCCAAGCCGAAGCCACAAACAAGACTCTCATTGGTATTATTGAGAAAACCTTAGAGAAGGGTAGGAGGTGGCATGAGAAGCTGGATGAAGCCTTATGGGCTTATAGGACTTCCATCCGGACTCCCACGAATGCCACACCATTCGAATTGGTCTATGGCACAAACGCCATTCTTCCCATTCATACCAAACTGCATTCATTCCATACATCCATTGCACTCGACCTCCCCCTAGAGACGCTTCAGCATGCTAGGATGGCCGAGCTAGATTTGCTAGATGAGAGGCGACTCCTTGCCATGGATCATGCTCGTGCATACCGGCAAAGGATAGCCCGACATTATAGCAAACACATGAGACCTCGCCACTTTGAAGTGGGAGATCTGGTCTTGAAAACCATCCACCATCATGGCCCACACCCCCTAGGCAAGTGGCGCCCCAACTGGGATGGACCCTATGTTGTACGAGCCACCACTACGAACAATTCGTATTGGTTGATCGATGTAGAAGGTAGGAATTTATCAATATTCAATACTTAAAGAAGTATCATGTGTAGGATCTGGATTAAATTCCAGTTTTCAAAAATTTTAAAGGGATAGCTGCCCTGAGACATGTGAATAAGGTGCAAAAGCAACTCGTGTGACCCTAAGTAAGAGAATTCGCACTTGTGAAAGAGTGGAGTTTTCAAAATCGTGGTTGCATTTCAAAATCCTTCATCTTACAAAGAAGGGCCTAGTTCAACATAGCAAGATACTTGCAAGTAGTACGTGCTATTTCTAAATAGACTGATCTGGAATGGATCGAGTGTAGGCTTGGGATAAGTCCTCCCCTCTTCTCTTCTCCTTCCAAAAGGAAAACAAAGGCCCAAATCAAAAGGGAATTTCCCATTTAAAATCTCTTTCCAAAAGAAAGAAACCAGACTTCAAAAAGAAAAATCGATTCTCTTATGAAAAAGAGGGATTAAAGAAAAAATACTCCCAAAGGGAGACCCTCTATGAAAAAAAGGAAAAAGAGGCCAAAAAGCTCAAAAAGAGCAGTTTTCTGCCTTCTATGCCTTAAACCACGGGACGCTTCAGAAGGGACCGTGGTATCTCTTTCCCATCCCTGGCTTATCCCAAGCTAAAGCATGGTTCATTTCGAGGAATCCTAAAGTAAAAATTGGATTTACTTACTTGAATTTCATCTTGTTTGAGAATTCGACGTTTCGAGTAAGGCGTAGGAATTTGAAATGAAGCTTGTTTTCTTATAAAACCTCCGCTAGATAAGCAAGTGTTAAGACTCAAACAAGGGCAAGCACGAAGAGCTCGAGATCCTTAGGATCGAGGCTCAAGACAGTTGTCCCTTTTGTAAATAGCTTTTGTAAATAAGTTTTAAAAACCGAACATCGAACAACATAGGGTTTTCGCTCACTTGGAGCAGTAGGCCTTGTAAGTCTCTAGAGTTCGACCACACCTGGTCTCTGGGAGGTCGCCACTCTTGGCACCACACCCATGTCATCTGCATTCCACGCATGGTACTTGCATGAACATGATCCCATTTAGGACCAGATTCCATAAGTGAACCCTTTGGCGTGATATCTCCTCCTACCAGAGTTTGTAAAATTGAGATTTTGCTAAAATGGGACGATCCCATATTCTTCGTGGCTAGATCTAGGGAGACATTAAAAGGGGTGTTTGTCATCTTTGCCCTTATCCAAATCTATTTGGATAAGGCCAAAGAGGGGCATCTGTAAACACAACGAAATCCCACGAATTTCTCAAAATCCATCTGGTTTTATACAAGCAGCCCCGAAGGGCCATTTTGAGTTTGGAAACCCAGGAGCCTTCCAGACAACCCTGTACATATGTTTTAAACTTTATCTTTCTAAAACATATAATATGGCTTTGAAAACCCTCTTAAAACACGTTTTGAAACCCCGAAGTGGCTTGGCCCGATCAAGACAGGACCAGGAGAACTAAGAAGAGCCCGGAACCGGAGCACACGTCAAGCCCGGCGCAGCAACTCTTGTATCTGATTCACACCCTCAGGATCTCGAACGTCCAAGACCCTGTTCTTATCAAAATAGCATTTGAAGTCATCTCCGGAAGGCAGAAACGGAGGCGGACGACTATGTTGGCGAAGACCCAACGCAGACGGAGTACTGATGCTGTCAGGCCCCGCACGAATCGTCCATTTCGAACCCAGCTCGAAGGAGTCAGAGTTCAGTTTGGATTGGATCTGGACCATATATATCCAGATTCCAATCCAAACCCATATGTGGACTTGGATTTGGATTTGGATCCAGAGATCCAATCCAATATCCATATCCATGGCCCACATCACCTTCTCATAAAGGGAGGTGGGGCCCACTTGAAATTCACGTGGGATATTGGGCATGAGAGAGAGTGGGGGTGAAAAATATCAAGAGTGTTGTATTAAGCTTGACTTGTGTGTCAAGTTTGGGTTTAATCATGTGGGTTAGCCTAATTGAGTGGGTTTAAGCTTGTAATTAGCTAAAACCTAACCTAGGGCTGCACCAACATGGGGTGATCAAGGTCTATGGGCCATGCTAAGGGAGCTCCTTCACCTAAACCTAGCACAAAATGCCTAAACCTAGCCTAAACCCTAATCCACCCCTAATCTGAACCTAATCACCTAACCCACTTCCCTAATCCCGTCCTAATCCTAACCTAATCACCTAACCCACTTCCCTAATCCTTCCCTAAACCTAGATTAATTTCCCTAATCCTAGCCTAAACCTAGCCTAATCACCTAACCTAGCTCACTAAACCTCACCCTAAAACCCAACCACCTAACCTAACCCTAAACCCCTAAACCACCCTTAGCCCACGATTTACCCAAACCCCTAGTTTTAAAATATCTGGCCCAACCCTTTCCAGCCCACCTTATCTACATACCACCCTACCTAAACCACCTAACCACTACCCTCAGCCCAGCCCTAACCGACCTACCCATCCCCTATTTAAACCCCCCTCCTTGTGGGCGGGTTTTCCAAGTGGGAACCACCCTTCCACCCAGCCGGGCCCTCTCATTCTCCCATCTCTCACCCAGCCGGGACCACTCCCCACCTGCTCCACCACCTGCTCCACCAGCCACCACCTGCACCGCCACCTGCATCACCACCATCCCTCAGCCGGACGCCACCACCTCCACCCAACCGAACCAGCCAACAGCCACCTGCCCGCCACCTTCCCACTTCATCCGCCACCTCTCCCCATTCGGTAAGTACCCCAAACTCCCTCAAAGCCCCTCTCTACCACCTCTCCACTCTTAGCCACCCATCCTACCTTCATCTCAGCCCTTTTGCCGCCACCACCTAAACCTAGCCGAACCTAGTATAACCCAAGTTGCTGGCCACTACCTAGCCATCATCTCCCATTCGGCCAACTCCCCTAGGTGTCCTATTCGGCCTTCCCACTAGCTCACCTGTTGGGTCCAGTTTCCCTAAGTACCCAACTCCCCTAGTGATCCTAATACCCACTTCTTCAGCCACTTTAAACCCCCTACTTGGAGGCACCATCTACCTGCCACCGGCCCCCTTCGAGGCGTCTATCCCGCGCCCCACTCGCAGCCGGCCAGCACCCTTGATCACCTACCTTCGCGGAGCTCCCACTTGCAGCCCAAGGCCAAGCCCACGCTCAAGCAAGACCTCTACGGACCAGCTACTCGTAAGTGTCTAAACTCGGTCTTTAGTCGTACACTTGCTTGAAATTCAATTTGATACGGGGTTGTAATAACGAAGCATAGTCTCCCCCCGCTTGTAATAACGTGGCTTGGCACAACCACACACGTGCACTCTCTTAGTCGTGCACGATTTTGAACACACACGGGCCTAATCAGCCCCTAATATATAAGTGTACATATATATTTCATTTTCGAAGGGTTTTGTTTAAGTTGGGTGCGTTGTCTTTCAATTCAAGCACTCTCACACACATTGAGCTTTCGCTCTTATTTGAAAGACCCAAGTAAGGGCCGACCTATACTATTTGGGTTTCATTTCTTGTCGTGTGAGTAAGTCTTTCAATTCAAGCACTCTCACACACATTGAGCTTTCGCTCTTATTTGAAAGACCCAAGTAAGGGCCGACCTATACTATTTGGGTTTCATTTCTTGTCGTGTGAGTAAGTCTTTCAATTCAAGCACTCTCACACACATTGAGCTTTCGCTCTTATTTGAAAGACCCAAGTAAGGGCCGACCTATACTATTTGGGTTTCATTTCTTGTCGTGTGAGTAAGTCTTTCAATTCAAGCACTCTCACACACATTGAGCTTTCGCTCTTATTTGAAAGACCCAAGTAAGGGCCGACCTATACTATTTGGGTTTTATTTCATGTCGTGTGAGTAAGTCTTTCAATTCAAGCACTTTCACACACATTGAGCCTTCGCTCTTACTCCCAAGACCTTAGTCAAGGCCATACTGCAATTTATATTTGGGTTTAAATTCATGTCGTGTGTGTAAGTCTTTCAATTCAAGCACGCACCCACATTGAGCCTTCGCTCTTATTTGCAAGACCCGAGTAAGGGCTCATATACATAAGATATATACATATTTCCCTTCGGCTATTTCCCTTCAGTTATTTCCCTTCTGTTATTTCCCTTCAGCATTGCCTTTACATTTCGGGTTTTCCCTTTGGAGTAGCGTGAGTTTGCATTGCATCTACGCCATACCACGAGGTAGGACGCATATTGCATCAAAGCAAGCCCCGCTCGAATTCGCCCATGTAGTGGAGTGTTCATAACACACAAACTAGGTGGCCCGAAAAGGGATAAAAGAAAAGACTTAGGCACGTGCAAATCCACGTGATCTAAAACATGCAATCGCATCTTAAAGACCCGAAATAGATACCTCAAACCGCTTCGTAGACTTTCTCCCCAAAACTCGATTTTTGCAAAAGCGTACAGACTGACCCTTGCGCATCGGTGCAAGAAGGTCTGCGACGACAAGAGCTTACTTGCTCACAGTCGCCACGTTTAGAAGTCAGTGTTAAATATATCTTCGCTAGCTTAAGTAAGCTAGCTGGCACGCCCTATTTGTACACATAGGCCTTAGACACACGAGAAGATCCACTCCAAGCCCCAAAAGAGGCAAAGAGGCGGGGATTTTCGCGCGTCTACACCGCTTCGTAGACTTTTTCTCCAAAACTCGATTTTTGCAAAGCGTACAGACTGACCCTTGCGCATCGGTGCAAGAAGGTTTGCGACGGCAAGAGCTTACTTGCTCACAGTCGCCACGTTTAGAAGTCAGTGTTAAATATATCTTCGCTAGCTTAGGTAAGCTAGCTGGCACGCCCTGTTTGCATACATAGGCCTTAGACACACGAGAGGATCCGCTCCGAGCCCTGAAAAAGGCGAGAGGTAGGGATTTTCGCGCATCTACAGAGATTGGCAGGTATGCACTCTAGCTCGAGTATACAAAAAACCGGGCGTGCCAAATCTGTAGACACGGAAAATTCTCGACTCCGGGTTTCTTAGGCCTGGAGCGAATCCTTTTGCAATCTACGTTCGCTTTTAGGGCGTGCCAGCTAGCTTACTCAAACTAGCGAAGTATGTTTTGAAATATCTGACTTTTGAAAGGCGATTGTAGGCAAGCGGGATCTTTTCGTCGCAGACCTTCTTGCACCGACGTGCAAGGGTCAGTCTGTACGCTTAGAGATTTCTTTTGAAACAAGTTAAACTAAAAAATTGATTTTTGAATAAACAGGTGTTTTGAAAATCTTGGAAATCATGCACTTGGCGAGTTTTTGCTTTTACTGGGTTTGGGCGACCCTAAGTCTTTCAATTTTAATCACTTGGGCGTGTTTTGCACGTTTTGTTCGGGTTTGTTCGATGCAGGTATGCACTCTAGCTCGAGTATGGCGAGTATGCAATGCAACTCACACAACTTGAATGTAAAACCCAAAATTTAAAGACTTATCAGAAGGGAAAACCCAAATTGAATGTAACTCACACGACTTGAATGTAAATTGCAGAAATTTAAATATATCTATATCTTAAGAGCGAAAAGGCTCAATGTGTGCGTGGGTGTTGTGTATAAATTGAAATGCAACACACGCAACTGAACCGTAAAACGCAGCAGAAGGGAGATATAGATATATATGAGAGTGAGAAGGCTCAATGTGAGTGAGTGCTTTGAGTGTATAAATTGAAAGGCAACTCATGCAACTTGAATTTAAAACCCAGCTGGAAGGGAAATACGTATATATACGTAAGAGCGGAAAGGCTCAATGTGAGTGAGTGCTTTGAGTGTATAAAATGAAAGACAACTCACACGACTTGAACCTTAAAACCCAGCTGAATGTATATAAATAGGGCTATATCCTATGGGCTGTTGAGGCCCGTTTGTGTGCAAAAGTGTGCAGATAAGAGCGGAAAGGCTCGAGTGTACGTGTGTGTATTTTGCATCAAACACATATATTACATCCGGGGGGAGACAAGCTCCGTTATTACAACCCCATATCGAATTGAATTAAGTTTAAAGTAATGTAAGAGAGTCAAGTTCGAGCACTTACACGTCGCCTGCTTGGACTTCCTTTATCAGTGGGATCCGACCTTGGATATAACCGATGGATGGTCCTCTTGCTGCGAACCAATCCGATGCGTGGAGTTTTAGGGTGAGATTCGATCGAGCCTAAGGCAAGGTGTAGGGGATCTAAGGTGAGGGGCTTAGGTAGGTTTGAGTCTAAGTCCTAAGGTGATGGGCGACCAGCTAAGGTTCGAGTTTGGTGAGGATCCTAGTGTGGATTTAGGAAGGGTCCTAAAGGAATGCTCGGCCAAGTGGTGGCCGAGCTTGTTTGATGTTTTGGAGATAGTCCTAGGGTGAGTCCTAAAGGAAAGGCTCGGCCAAGGGTGGCCGAGCTGGACAAGTCTTAGGGTTAGTCTAGGTTAGGCCTTGGGGTGAGGTTGCTAAAAGAAATGGCTCGGCCAAGGGTGGCCGAGCTGGGCGGCTTGGGTTTAGTTTAGGTTGAGATTTTGGGATGAAATGGCTAAAGGGAATGGCTCGGCCAAGGGTGGCCGAGCTGGGGCAATGTGGGTTTGATTTAGTTTGGTATTAGGGACTCACTAGGACCGACCTAGGGTGAGCTCGGCCAGCTATTGGCCGAGCTTGGTATGGGTTTGGGTGGGACGGTTTTTGGGTAGAGTCTAGGTAGTTTTGCAAAATTCGGCCAGCATGTGTTTGGTCAAACTTTGTTGGGTTTTCTCAAGATAGTTAGGTGGTTTTAGAGGGGCAAAGGATAGAATGGCTTTGATGGGTTCTAGGGACTCACCTTGGCCACGGTTTGGGTGATCTCCACGCACCTTCTCTTCACACCAAGTGGGCCATCCATGGCTGCCGGATCCACATGAGCTGCAGCAAGCTTCTTTGGCGTGAAATGGTGAAGCTTCTTGGCTTACAAAACCAGCCCACCTATTACAAAAAGCAAAGGGGGAAAGTAGCCCCCTTTGTTGACTTTTCCCTCTCTCTCTCTCTCCTACCCAAGCAAAGAGGAGTGAAAAAAAATTTACAGCCCCTTTCCACCAGCCCCTCACGTCCTTTTATAGGTTTCTTATGTGGATATTGGATCTTGGGTCTTGGATTTGGGTCTGGCTATCCGGATCCAATCCAAACTCAATGTGGATCTGGATCGCGGATCTCGGATATTTTGATATCTAGATCCAGTCTAAATATTTATTTGGGTTTGGATCTCGGATCTTGGATTTTTGAGATCCATATCCAATCCAAACACAATTTGGATCTGAATCTGGATATTTTTGGGTTCAGACCCAATCCAGATTTTTCTTCTGCTACTTGGTTTTTTGGTCCTTTCTGGTGCTTTTCACCGTCGGTTTCGAGCGAGCTTCGATTCATCGGATGCCCAACTCTGGCCTGGGTCTTCCCCAAGTCTTTCTTCCAACCGGTGTTCTGCTTTTCAGGACTTTTTCGGTGTTTGTTTCGGTCCGCCGTTTTGGTTTTTGGCCGATTCCTATTGATATCGAACTCAGATTGCCGCACGGATTCCGTTCTTCATTCTGACGGGACGTATCTCAGACTTCTATCGACTTCCTCAGGTACTGGGCTTCTTTATGCATTTTGGGAGCTGCTTTGTTTTTTTTCTTTGACCCAAATTACATTTTTACCCTTCTGTCGGGCTTTTCTCCAAACGGGCTCTTTTTTCTTCCATTTTTGAGTAGGGGGTGGCTTTTGAGACTCTGTACTCGAATCCTCTTCTTGCCTGGGCTTTTCTTTTGCCTTTTGTACCTATTTTCATATTTTAAAACAGGTTGTCGTTTTGGCTCAAACGAGCTTTTTATGTTTTTGGGAGTTTTTGATTTTTAGAAAATTCGGGGTGTTTACAGATGCCCCTCTTTGGCATTATCCAAATTGATTTGGATAATGGCGAAGAAGATAACACCCCATTTTGGTTTTTCTCTCAAATTTTCTCGAGAATACACCATTTTTATTTCGCAAAACCCTGTTTTCTTTTACCACAGGTGGGGATTTTTAACAAAAGGGGACTTTTCCTAAGTTTCCCTATGTATGATCATGCATGGACGATTTTTGGATGCATGCATGAGAAAAACGTTTTTATTTTTGGGGTTTTGAGCCCGAAGAGTGCCTTTTGAGGCAGGCCGCTTCGAGCAAGTTTTACCCATGTCTTCTAAACGTTTTCGGGTTTTTGAGCTTTGGAGAGAGCCTTTTGAGGCTGTCTGCTCTAAGCAGGTTCTACCCTAGTCTTTTAAACATTCGTGGGTTTTTCTTGAAAATTTTTCTTTTTGAAAACGAACTCCTTTTAGCTTGTATCGAAAAGGACTTCCGTTTTTCATACTTCCCTTTATTCGGGTTTCAATACCTGCTACTTAGTAGAGGTTTTTTGGGTAGAAAAATTTGGAAAACATTTTAAAGTTCCATTTCCTACAAAACAAAGTCGAGTTCTCAAACAAAATGAAATCCAAATAAGCCGATTTTATTCGTACTTTAGGATTTTCGCAAATTTGAACCTTTTTCCTTGGAGATAAGCCGTAGGGATACGGGAAAGAGATACCACGGTCCCTTCTGAAGCGTCCCGTGGTTTTAGGCAAAGAGTCGGAAAATCGCTCTTTGAGCTTTTGGCTTTTTGTTTCTTTTTTCCACAGAGGGTCTCCCTTTGGGAGTATTTTTTCATTAATCCCTCTTTTCTTTAAAGGAGAGCAGCTCTTTGGAGGAGTTTTTGTATTCCCCATTTATGAAGGGAAGACCTCTTTGGGAGGAGTGTTTTTATATCTCCTTTTTCTTTTGAAACGAGAAGACCTCTTTCGGAGGAGTTTTTGTATTCTCGATTTTTTTCTTTCTTTTGAACACAGCCAATTTTCCTTTTTTGGAGAGAAAGTAGAATGGGGGAAGGCTTATCCCTTTGGTTACTCGATTCAAACGAGATCGTCCTATTTCTTAATAGCATCTGCTATTTGAAACTATTTTGATATTTTGAACAAGGCTTAATCTTGTAAGCCAGGGTTCTTTGAAATATTGCCAATTTGTTTTTGGAAGACTCTACCTTTCGAAAAGTATAAATTCCTCCATTCAGGGTTATACAATCTACTTCGATCCTTCTTTCAAGAAGTTTCAAAGGAGTTCGATTTTTCAAAATCTTTTTGAAAAAGGAATTTAACATAAACCCTTTTGAATATTCAGGTATTTTCGGGGTTTTGTTAATTTCTACCCACAACATCAACAAAATTTCGATTTTTGTTGCCCTTTTTGAAGACATGGGGACATTCCTACTCAGGTTTGCCCACCTCTTGGGCTTTCTTTGGGGTGGTATGATATGAATATGATGCATGCTATGCACTCCATGTGATTCAAAATGGAAATACACGATTTTATGCAAGAGTGAACATATGAAATGTATCTCACAAATCATGAAGGAGATGCATTTTATGAAATTTGTTTCTCCATGGAAGGTGTCTAGGGGCTATATTTAAAAATGCCCCTAGCTTGAGGGAAATTTCGCATGGCCACATGGTGAAGGGCCATGGTTTTTCAAAAGACTTTTTTTTGGATGGACGATGGTATGTTCATGTCCATGTATTTCCACGATTTTCCTAACATGATCATGCTACTTTTTGCTCAAGGATGGAAAACACGACCAACCCTAAGTGATCATCATGGCCATCGGGCTTTGATTTTGACATGGTCTCCATATTTTATCGTGAGATTCAAGTTCTTATCCAACACAATCAAGGTTTTCATATAAATCTGAAGTTTTGAAAATCTTTCTTTTCAAAGTATATGTAGGGTTAAATTTTCGAAATTTTGATCCCTTTTGACACAGCAATTTTGGGAAATCCTTCCTTTCTATATGAAGATGGTTTTATACCAGCCCTTTTGTTTTGAAATATGTTTCCTGTACTTGATTTTGGTCAAGCAGGGTTTTTGGAATTCATTTTGAAAATTTGTGCCTTCATGGGGCATTTGATCAAGTATGGGGAATGTGTCTCACAGAGGCACTTCAGCCACACGATACAGGGTTTGTCCCTTAGTTGAGTCTTGAGTTTTGAAACTCATACTCTGTTGAAAGGGGCTGCCATTTTGCCTACCTGTTTAAGATAGGTTTTTCAAATGAGTGCTTTAATGAATCATTCCCCTTTCCATGGGAGATGATGTCTCGAATTTTTAGGGCCTACAGCAAGGCCAAGCACGATTTTGGGTTTCATGAAAAACAGGTAGGTTTCGAAAAGGAACGCCTCGTGAAACCCCGGGGGCTCAAAACAGAGTTACCCGGGAAAACGGCCTGCTCTCACCATGAAAAGGTAGACAAGCCACAAAGAGGTATGCCTGAAACCCATCCTTCTCAAAACTGTCTTCTTCATATAGGGTTATCAGATGCATTGGATAACCCCTCTGCACACACAAACCCACGAAATGTGCCTAAGTTAGAGAATTTTCAAGGTGCGCCAAATATCCCGCACCAACCAAAAGAATTTCAAAAGCAAAAATAAAAACAAATTCAAAAAATGGTAGACATGGAGACCCCTAATGCATGCATCGACATCTTAGGAGCTCATTACCCTGCCATAGAAAAACCCACTTCTTCGAGCCTAGTCTTGTACCCTGGAACCAAGATTAGAGCTTTGAAACAAAAAAATCCATCCCTAGGGGCACCACGAGTTGAACCTAGGGAGCAAGTCAAAGAATTCGAGGAAGCAAGCTTGTCTTCCCTCGAAGAAAAATTCTCCCAAATACAGGTTGTGTGGAAGCTCAAGCCTTCCATCACCCTGCAATATCCAAAGTTCCTCAAGGAACCAAGCATGGCTTTCCTTGAGGACAAAATCTCCCAATTCGGGGTTGAATGGAAGCACAAGTCTTCCATCACCCCAAAATATCCAAAGTCTCTCGAGGGACCAAGCACGGTTTCCCTTGAAGACAAAAACATCCCGAAATATCCAAAATCTCTCAAAGGACCAAGCACGGTTTACTTTGAGAAACAAACCTCCCAAACCAGGGTTACCCAAGTCTTCCATCGCCCCAGAATCCAAACTCCCAATATCCAAAAGGGTATATATCCCCGACATGGACGATTCCATGTACCAAGGCCATGATTTATACAAAAACTTTTCAAAAAACAAGAAGTCTTGGAACATGATTCTAAACATGGGATATAAGCCCTATCAGGGCCTGGGAACCCAAAACCAAGGTAGGCTCGAACCTGTCCTACCTCAGGCCAATCGACAAAAGTATGGATTGGGCTACAGCCCACCCATACCCCCAGAGCCGCCACCTAAGACCATATGGGTCAAGGGTGCCCTGTAGAACCAGATTCCATGTAGCACCCTTTGGCGTGATATCTCCTCCTACCAGAGTTTATAAATTGAGATTTTGCTAAAAATTGGGACGATCCCCTATTCTTCGTGGCTAGATCTAGGGAGACATTGAAAGGGGTGTTTTGTCATCTTTGCCCTTATCCAAATCGATTTGGACAAGGCCAAAGAGGGGCATCTGTAAATACCCCAAAATCCCACGAATTCCTCGAAACAACCTGTTTTGTAAAAGCAGCCCCAAAGGGCTATTTTGAGTTTGAAAACCCAGGAGCCTTCCAGACAACCCTGTATATATGTTTTAAACTTCATATTTCAAAAATATATAATATGGCTTTTGAAAACCATTTAAAACACGTTTTTGAAACCCCAAAGCAGCTTGGCCTAATCAAGACAGGACCAGCGAAGTCAAAGAGAGCCCGGAACCGGAGCACATGTCGAGCCCGGCACAGCAACTCTTGTATCACATCCATACCCCCAGGATCTCGAACGTCCAAGACCCTGTTATTAACAAAATGTCATTTGAAGTCATCTCCGGAAGGCAGAAACGGAGGCGGACGACCATGTTGGCGAAGACCCAACGCAGACGGAGTACTGATGCTGTCAGACCCCACACAAATCGTCCGTTTCAAACCCAGCTCGAAGGAGTCAGAGTTCAGTTTGGATTGGATCTGAACCATATATATCCAGATCCCAATCCAAACCCATGTGTGGACTTGGATTTGGATTTGGATCCAGAGATCCAATCCAATATCCATATCCATGGCCCACATCACCTTCTCATAAATGGAGGTGGGGCCCACTTGAAATTCACGTGGGATCATGGGCATGAGAGAGAGTGGGGATGGATAAGATCAAGTGTGTTGTAATTAAGCTTGACTTGTGTGTCAAGTTTGGGGTTAATCATGTGGGTTAGCCTAATTCAGTGGGTTTAAGCTTGTAATTAGCCAAAACCTAACCTAGGGCTGCACCAACATGAAGTGGTTAAGGTCTATGGGCCATGCAAAGGGAGCTCCTTCACCTAAACCTAACCCAAAACACCTAATCCTAGCCTTCTACCCTAATCCACCCCTAATCCCAACCTAATCACCTAACCCACTTCTCTAATCCCGGCCTAATCCCAACCTAATAACCTAACCCACTTCCCTAAACCTAGGTTAATTTCCCTTAACCTAGCCTAAACCTAGCCTAATCACCTAACCTAGTTCACTAAACCTCACCCTAGAACCCAACCACCTAACCAAACCCTAAACCCCTAAACACCCCTAGCCCACAATCTACCCAAACCACTAGTATTTAAAATATCTGGCCCTACCCTTTCCAGCCCACCTTATCTTCATACCACCCTACCTAAACCACCTAACCACTACCCCAAACCCAGCCCTAACCGACCTACCCAACTCCCTATATAAACCCCCCCTCTTGGGGCGGGTTTTCCGAGCTAGAACCCTTGACCCATCCCAGTCGGGCCCTCTCTTTCCTCCACTTCCCCAGCTGCTCCACCGGCTCCACCTGCTCCACCTGCTCCGCCTGCACCACCTCCTACTCTCCATCCCACCACCACTTGCACCGCCATCTCCACCACCTCCCGGCCGAGCATCACTACCTGCCCAGCTTCCTTCCAGCCGAGCGCCACCTTCTCTCCATTCGGTAAGTACCCCACACTCTACCTAGCTCCTTCTCTACTCTCTCTCCACTCCCAGCCACCCACCATACCACCACCTACTTTCCATCCCACCACCACTTGCCGTCACCCCTACACTCGGCCAAGCCTTAGCCGCCCTAGCCATTCGCCACTACCTAACTACCCTAGCTACACCCGGCCAGCCATCTCTTTTCCCCGAGGTGTCCCATTCGACCTTCCCTTAAGCTCCCCTTAGGTCCATACTCCCTAACACTCTATACTCTCCTAGTGACCCTACATACTCACTTGGCCCACCCCCTTTAATCCCACACACCAAGGCGACACCCTTGCTTGCAGCCGGCCACCATCAAGGCACCTATCCCGCGCCCCATTTGCAGCCGGCCAGCACCCTTTGTCGTTCACCCTCGCGGAGCTCCCGTTTGCAGCCCAAGGCGAAGGCCAAGCCCACGCTCAAGCAAGGCCTCTACGGACCAGCTACTAGTAAGTGCCTAACTCGGTCTTTAGTTGTATACTTGTTTGAGATTCAATTTGATACGGGGTTGTAATAACGGAGCATAGTCTCCCCCCACTTGTAATAACGTGGCTTGGCACACCCACACACGTGCACTCTCTTAGCGTGCACGATTTTGAACACACACGGGCCTAATCAGCCCCTAATACGTAAGTATATACATATACTTTCATTTTTGTAGGGTTTTGCTTAAGTTGGGTGTGTTGTCTTTCAATTAAAACACTCACACACATTGAGCCTTCGCTCTTATTTGAAAGACCCAAGTAAGGGCCGACCTATACTATTTGGGTTTCATTTCATGTCGTGTGTGTAAGTCTTTCAATTCAAGCACTCTCACACACATTGAGCTTTCGCACTTATTTGAAAGACCCAAGTAAGGGCCGACCTATACTATTTGGGTTTCATTTCATTTCATTTCATTTCATCCCAAGACCTTAGTAAAGGCCTTATTGCAGTTTTATTTGGGTTTCATTTATGTCGTGTGTGTAAGTCTTTCAATTCAAGCACTCTCACAGACATTGAGCCTTCGCTCTTACTCCCAAGACCTTAGTCAAGGCCATACTGCAATTTATATTTGGGTTTCATTTCATGTCGTGTGTGTAAGTCTTTCAATTCAAGCACTCTCACACACATTGAGCCTTCGCTCTTATTCCCAAGACCTTAGTAAAGGCCTTATTGCAGTTATATTTGGGTTTCATTTATGTCGTGTTTGTAGTATTTCAATTCAATCACGCACCCACATTGAGCCTTCGCTCTTATTTGCAAGACCCGAGTAAGGGCTCATATACATACTCTATATACATATCTCCCTTCGGCACTTACTTTACAAGTCAGTGTTAAATATATCTTCGCTAGCTTAGGTAAGCTAGCTAGCACACCCTGTTTGCATACATAGGCCTTAGACACACGAGAGGATCCGCTCCGAGCCCTGAAAAGGTGAGACGCGGGGATTTTTCGCGCGTCTACAAAGATTGGCACGCCCGGTGGGACGTGAGCCTTTCAAAAATCGAGTTTTTAAGTAGAAGTCTTGCGAAATTTTTTTTTTTAAAAAAAGGTGTCATTTTAACTTGTTTTTCTTTGCTTGTACTTAGGACATTTTGAAAAAGCTTGAAAAGCATGTCAAAATCCAATCCAAGTGAAGTGTCGAGCCAAGGCTCATGCGCATGAAGTTCTCACTCTAGGAGGATTTTCAAAAATAAAATAAAACTAGATGAGATCGAGGACCTGAGAAGGGAGTTTGAGGCCAAAATCGATGCTCTCAGCCAAGAGGCTGAAGTAGGCGATTCATGTTCATCAAACGGTGAACAAAGGCCTAAAAAGAAATCTGAAAAACCTCGCAAGCACAAAGAGGCCTCCGTAATGGAAGGCAACCAATACCACGAGTCCTTCACACAAAAGGACCGTAAAGCCCTACAGCAATTGCTGAAAGGGCAGAATAAAGAGAAAAGAAGCTACGCCCTATCTGATTTCCTTCCTATGGATTACGAAACAGACAGTGACGATGAAATACCGAACTTCCATCGGTATGATGGCATGGGAGACCCTAGGTCTCACTTGCAGCTTTTCTCGCGTCGAGCCCATAAGAAGAAAAAGGACTCGATGAAATGGGTGTATTGGTTCCCTTTATCCCTTAAAGGCACAGCTGCCAAATGGCTGGCTTCCTACGACTTAAGCCAGTTCGCTACTTTTGAAGAGTTAGCGAACTGCTTCATGCAAAGATTTGCACACAACGTAGAAGTCACGCCGACTCTGAATACCTTAAGGGATACAAAACAAGGCATGAACGATCACTTGCGAAAAGGGACATACGATCACTTGTGGAAAGGAAGTGCCGTTCCAAAAACCCGCTTGGAAAAGCCCATCGCATATGGGCTGCCCACAACGGACAAAGGGGCAAAGCCCCATAAAATCGCCAATGTCCGGGTGGATCCAGGCGTGGCGGGCACTTCCAAAAATTTTGAAAAGTTAGAAAATAAGAGGGAGCGAAATTTTCAAAAACCGGTTGAAAAACGGGAGTACACTCCGCTGGGGCAACCTGTGTCGGAGGTCCTAGACCTCCTACTTGCCCAGGGCATGATAGAACTCCCTGAAATCCCTGAAGGAGTCACTTCCAAAGGGGGGTATTTAAATCGATTTTGTAAGTATTATCGGCTCAAAGGCCATGATACCAAACGCTGCTTCTCCCTCTTAAATAAAATTGAGAACTTGATAGCAGAAGGCCGGCTCCAGGTCACTGCGGAACCTGAGCCACCTCAAGCTATCTTCAAGGAACCCTTTCCCAAACACGCCAGTGGCAGTGGGAAAGGAAAGGAGGTATGTACCCTCACCATTTCCAAGGAACTAGCGCAAAAACCAGAACCTGGTCGACCTACTTGTGCGCCCATTCTTGTACTATACAAGAAGCCCACCCAAGTCGTCATTTGGGGACCACCAAAAGTGGAAACCCCGGTAAAACCAGTTTTAAAAATCTAAGGTTCTCCTCAACTCATCCTTAGAGCCAAGTTTAGCGCGAACCCTAAGCTGGTCGTGGGGGAAGTCACTAGATCTGGGAGGATCTATCAACCCCCGCACCTTCAAGGTGCTCAAAAGGTGGTCAGTGTGCCTGGCCCCTCAAAAGCATGTATCCCTAGTGTTCTGCCAAAAGCAGATAAGGACAAAGTCATCCTAAATCCTTATGACTTCGAAAACCACCTTTCAAAGATTCCTATTCACATGTCTATCCTAGAGCTTATAAAAACCTCGCCTAGGCATAGACTTGTATTAGAGAAAATTCTAGAAAGGGCCAAGGTTGATTCGAACATAAGTCCGGAATCCTTGTCTGCCGAAGTGGCTTTATTAGGAGCAAAATCGCCCATCACTTTCTCGGAAGATGATGTAGATAGACCCTACGAAACCCATAACCAGGCCCTGCATATCGAGGTGGTTCTAAACAACCACTCTCTGGACAGGTGCCTAGTCGATGGTGGAGGAGGGCTCAACATCCTTCCACTTCATGTGGCGTACAAAATCGGAGTCACCTTGACTTCAGTGAACCCAAGCCCCATCGTTATCACTAGATACGATGGGAATGCATCTAGACCTTTAGGATCCATCGAACTCCCAATGGAAACGGGAGGGATCGAACACACAGGGGTGTTCCATGTCTTGGACATCCACCCCCATTATAACCTATTGCTGGGAAGGGCCTGGATACACAGTTTGTGCGCTGTGCCATCGACCTTCCACAGGTGTGTCAAGATCCCTTTTAGGGACCAGGTCGTAGTGATCCTAGGTGAGAGTCACCCACAGCTTCAGGGGATCATAAGCTCCCCTTGTTTATCAAGCTCCCAGGCCCATGAGGCTAACCTGGGGTAAATTAGGGTTGAGCCACCTCGGCTCGTGTTGAACAACCCTAGGAAGGTTGTATGTGTGAAGGGGCCGCCCAAAGCAGGCCCCCTCCCGACTTTAATCCTCCTAGGAAAACCCAAGCGTTCCCTATTTCCAATGCCCCTGGACAAGAGGCCAAACGAGCCTAATATGGACGATAGCATGTTCCAGGACCACGACTTGTATCAAACTTTTTCGAAAAACAAAAAGTCGTGGAACATGTTGTTGAACATGGGCTACAGCCCTACAAGAGTCTAGGGGCACAGAACCAGGGTCTCCTAGAGCCCATCCTTCCTAGGTGTAAACACCCTGAAATCCCACGAATTTCTTCAAAAGAAACCTGGTTTTGTACAAGCAGCCCCAAAGGGCCATTTTAAGTCTGGAAACCCAAGAGCCTTCCAGACAACCCTGTATATATGTTTTAAACTTCATATTTCAAAAATATGTAATATAGCTTTTGAAAACCTGTTAAAACACGTTTTTGAAACCCCGAAGCAGCTTGGCCTAATGAAGACACGACCAACAAAGTCAAAGAGAGCCCGGAACTGGAGCACATGTCAAGCCCGGCACAGCAACTCTTGTATCACATCCACACCCCTAGGATCTCGAACGTCCAAGACCCTGTTATTATCAAAATGTCATTTGAAGTCATCTCCGGAAGGCAGAAACGGAGGCGGACGAGCATGTTGGCGAAGACCCAACGCAGACGGAGTGCTGATGCTGTCAGACCCCGCACAAATCGTCTGTTTCGAACCCAGCTCGAAGGAGTCATAGTTCAGTTTGGATCAGATCTGGACCATATATATCCAGATCCCAATCCAAACCCATATGTGGACTTGGATTTGGATTTGGATCCAGAGATCCAATCCAATATCCATATCCATGGCCCACATCACCTTCTCATAAATGGAGGTGGGGCCCACTTGAAATTCACGTGGGATCATGGGCATGAGAGAGAGTGGGGATGGATAATATCAAGAGTGTTGTAATTAAGCTTGACTTGTGTGTCAAGTTTGGGGTTAATCATGTGGGTTAGCCTAATTGAGTGGGTTTAAGCTTGTAATTAGCCAAAACCTAACCTAGGGTTGCACCAACATGAGGTGGTTAAGGTCTATGGGCCATGCAAAGGGAGCTCCCTCACCTAAACCTAACCCAAAACACCTAATCCTAGCCTTCCACCCTAATCCACCCCTAATCCGAGCCTAATCACCTAACGCACTTCCCTAATCCCGGCCTAATCCCAACCTAATCACTTAACCCATTTCCCTAATCCTTCCCTAAACCTAGCCTAAACCTAGCCCAATCACCTAACCTAGCTCACTAAACCTCACCCTAAAACCCAACCACCTAACCTAGCCCTAAACCCCTAAACCACCCCTAGCCCACAATCTACCCAATCCACTAGTTTTTAAAATATCTAGCCCAACCCTTTCCAGCCCACCTTATCTTCATACCACCCTACCTAAACCACCTAACCACTACCCCAAACCCAGCCCTAACCGACCTACCCATCCCTATATAAACCCCCCCCCTTGGGGGCGGGTTCTCCTAGCTAGAATCGCCTTCCCCAAGCCCAGCCGGGACCCCACTTCCCAGCCCAGCCGAACCTGCTCCACCTGCTCCATCTGCACCACCACCTGCACCGCCACCTACACCACCACCTGTCACCACCCCTGCCCTCGGCCGAACCGTTTGCTCCGTCAGACCCGGCTGCTTCCTTCCATCCACCGCCTCTCTTCAATCACAGTTAGTACCCCTTAATTCGTCTCACCTTCTCTACTCCCTCTCCACTCTCAGCCACCTAAACCCTACCACAACACCCTACTACCAGCCATTCCCCTTTGCTGCCACCCTTCTCACTCAGCCGAACCTAGTCATCCTAGCAGCCCGCTACCACCACATTCCCCTAAGACTCCCATTCGGCCTTCCCTTAAACTCCCCTTAGGTCCATACTCCCTAACACTCTACACTCTCTTAGTGACCCTACATATTCACTTGGCCCAGCCCCTTTAATTCCCCACATCAAGGCGACACCCACTTGCAGCCGGCCATCTTCAAGGCGCCTATCCCGCGCCCCATTTGCAGCCGGCCAGCACCCTTTGTCGCTCACCCTCACGGAGCTCCCGTTTGCAGCCCAAGGCGAAGGCCAAGCCCACGCTCAAGCAAGGCCTCTACGGACCAGCTACTCGTAAGTGCCTAAACCCGGTCTTTAGTTGTATACTTTCTTGAGATTCAATTTGATACGGGGTTGTAATAACGGAGCATAGTCTCCCCCCGCTTGTAATAACGTGGTTTGGCACACCCACACACGTGCACTCTCTTAGTTGTGCACGATTTTGGACACACACGGGCCTAATCAGCCCCTAATACATAAGTAGATATATATACTTTCATTTTCGAAGGGTTTTTGCTTAAGTTGGGTGCGTTCTCTTTCAATTCAAGCACTCACACACATTGAGCTTTCGCTCTTATTTGAAAGACCCAAGTAAGGGCCGACCTATACTATTTGGGTTTCATTTCATGTCGTGTGAGTAAGTCTTTCAATTCAAGCACTTTCACACACATTGAGCTTTCGCTCTTATTTGAAATACCCAAGTAAGGGCCGACCTATACTATTTGGGTTTCATTTCATGTCGTGTGTGTAAGTCCTTCAATTCAAGCACTCTCACACACATTGAGCCTTCGCTCTTACTCCCAAGACCTTAGTCAAGGCCATACTGCAATCTATATTTGGGCTTAATTTCATGTCGTGTGAGTAAGTCTTTCAATTCAAGCACGCACCCACATTGAGCCTTCGCTCTTATTTGCAAGACCCGAGTAAGGGCTCATATACATAATCTATATCATATCTCCCTTCGGTTATTTCCCTTTGGTTATTTCCCTTCGGTTATTTCCCTTCAGTATTGTCTTTACATTTCGGGTTTTCCCTTTGGAGTAGCGTGAGTTTGCATTGCATCTACGCCATACCACGAGGTAGGACGCATATTGCATCAAAGCAAGCCCCGCTCGAATTCACCCATGTAGTGGAGTGTTCATAACACACAAAACTAGGTGGCCCGAAAAGGGATAAAAGAAAAGATTTAGGCATGTGCAAATCCACGTGATCTAAAACATGCAATCGCATTTTAAAGACCTGAAATAGACACCTCAAACCGCTTTGTAGACTTTTCTCTCCAAAAACTCGATTTTTGCAAAGCGTACAGACTAACCCTTGCGCATCGGTGCAAGAAGGTCTGCGACGACAAGAGCTTACTTGCTCACAGTCACCACGTTTAGAAGTCAGTGTTAAAAATATCTTCGCTAGCTTAGGTAAGCTAGCTGGCATGCCCTGTTTGCATACATAGGCCTTAGACATACGAGAGGATCCGCTCCAAGCCCTGAAAAGGCGAGAGGCGGGGATTTTTGCGCGTCTACACTAGGGCCAATCCAAGCCGATATGGCATCAGCTATACTCCCCGAATACCGCCGAAGCCACCCCCTGTGACCACCTGGGTCAAGGGTGCCCCGGAGCGTGTCTTAGAAGAGACCTACGATTTAGATCTCCTATTCCGAGTCTAACCCGTAGTGTTTTCCCTTTGTAGGTATGACGGAAGATCCCTTTTCTAAAAATACAAAAACATTTGAAAAGCTTAAAATCAAAAAAATCGAAAAACAAGAAAAACCAAAAACAATGGAAAAACAAAAAGTCGAAAAAAGAGTGCTTTGTATAGTTCCCAAAGTTCTTGTTATACAAAAACCCAAAAAAATCGAAAATTTGGAAAATACCAAAAAGATTTTGTACATAGCTGCTCCTGGTAGGACTTTGGCAAAAGAAAAGGATTTCGAAAGAAACGTCGTCTGCATAGCCAGACCAAAAATTTCGAAATCACTTGAAAATCCAAGTACAAAACCAGGTCATTTTGAAAACCACGCATCAAATTCCCTCGGGTCTATAGCCCACGAGAATGATCAAAGCCCAGAAGTGGATCCCCTTGAGGAAGATCCCACCTCTGAGCTCCCAGAATTTCATAAAATTCTCGATTTTGAAAGACCTTCCCAATCAGTAGGAGGAGATTTCATAGAGGTGAACCTAGGGGATGATTCCAATCCCAAAACCATCAAAATAGGTGCATGCTTGCATGAAACTGAAAAGTTAGCATTCATTGCATTTCTACGAACCTATTTAGATGTGTTTGCATGGACGTATGAAGACATGCCGGGCATAGATCCCAGCATTGTCGAGCATCGTCTTCCCTTAGATGCAGGTGTAAAACCCATAAAGCAGAAGCTTAGGAAAATACACCCGAATGTACACACGCAAGTCAAAGAGGGTTTAGAAGATCTGCTAAAAGCCGGATTTATAAAACCCATTTCGTATTCTGATTGGTTGTCAAATATCGTTGTGGTTCGAAAAACCAATGGAAAAATTCGAATATGCATCAATTTCAGAAACCTGAATAAAGCCACTCCTAAGGATAATTATCCTTTACCAAACATAGATTTGATAGTCGATAGTACTGCAAATCATGAAATGTTTTCATTCATGGATGGCTATTCAGGCTATAATCAAATCAATCTAAGCCCACGAGATCAGGGTAAGACCGCCTTCACAACCCCATGGGGCACGTACTGCTATACAGTCATGCCCTTTGGTTTGAAAAATGCCGGTACAACATACCAATGAGCCATGACCACGATCTTCCATGATCAAATTCATGAGCTTGTAGAAGTGTATGTAGATGATCTCTTGGCGAAATCCAAAACCCGATGCACCCATATCGAATGTTTACAAAAGATTTTCGAAAGGCTTAGGCTTTACAAAGTAAAACTAAACCCTCAAAAATGTGTGTTCGGGGTAGAATCAGGGAAGCTTCTAGGCTTTATGGTGAGCCAAAGGGGAATAGAAGTCGACCCCTCTAAGCGTCGAGCCATCATAGACATGGCTCCACCCCCCAAATCCGTTCGCCGATTCATATCGAATCTGGCCACTAGATGCGAACCCTTCAACAAACTGTTGAGGAAGGGCACGAAATTCTTATGGGATGACGAATGCCAAAAGTCCTTCGAGAGACTGAAGGCATACTTGGTTAATCCCCCCGTTTTGAATCCTCCAAAGCAAGGAAAACCGCTTTTATTATACATCTCCGTGCATGCAAATGCATTAGGAGCCCTGTTGGCTCAATACGAGGATGACACCCATAAGGAGTATGCCATCTACTATATTTCGAAAACTCTCTTGGCTTATGAACGAAATTATCAAACCATGGAGAAGACGTGCTTGGCCCTAGTCTGGGCCTGCGAGAAGTTCAGACACTATTTCCTAGATCATGAGATCTGGATAGTGTCCAAGCTTGATCCAATCAAGCACTTGTTCGAAAAACCCATTCTCACGGGTAGATTGGGCAAATGGCAACTCCTTCTAATGGAGTATGGTCTGAAATACCATCACCAGATCTCCATTAAGGGGCAAGCCCTAGCAGATTACGTGGCTGAATTCCCCTTAGAGGACGCATATCCCACTCTTGTCGAAATGCCGGATGAAGGCATTTTGCAAAACCATTTTCAAAACCACATTTTGGCAAACTCTTTCGAAAACCAAGTGTGGAAGATGCACTTCGATGGGGCACAAAACCAACGAGGGGCTGGTGCCGGGGTTATCCTAATCTCCCCTGAAAAGGGCGAGATTCCCATAGCAGTCCACTTAGATTTCGAATGTTCCAACAACGTAGCTGAGTATGAAGCACTCATACAAGGCTTAAGAATTTCGAAAACTCTAGGGGCATCATGCATCGAGGTCTTTGGAGATTCGCTCCTTGTCATAAACCAGGTTTTGAAAATTTGGCAAGTACGTAATGAGAAACTACTTCCATATCATGAGTTGGCCACTCGATTGGTCCAATCCTTCCAGTCGTGTAAACTCACACACATAGGAAGAGAGGACAATGGCATCGCCGATGCCCTCTCCTCCTTGGGTTCAACCCTGAAGGTCGATCCCATTTCAGGGACCAGATCTTTGGAAATATGGCATGCGCCCCACCCATCCACACACGACTTGGATATTTGCAACCTAGAGTCTATTGAAAAACTCTGGTTTTATGACATAAAACAATTTTTAGAAAATGGGGAATTCACCGAGGATGCCACATCCAAAGATAAGGCATTCATTCTTAAGATTTCGACCCGATACACCATTTTGGGTGGGGTTTTATACAAAAAGAGTTTTACCGGCATTCTGCTTAGGTGTATCGACCTAGAGGAGGCTAGGATAGTGATGCATGAGTTCCACGATGGAGAATGTGGAGGTCATATTAATGCCAACATGATGGCAATGAAAATACTTAGAGGGGGCTATTTTTGGTCCACCCTGAAAAAGGATTGTCACGATCATGTTAGGAAGTGTCATCCATGTCAAGTGCATGGGCACGCCATTCATATCCCATCATCTGCATTGCATTCCGTGGTTAGCCCCTGGCCATTTACCATGTGGGCGTTTGACATCGTAGGCCCAATATTTCCAAAGGCCTCAAATGGGCATCGATTTATTTTAGCAGCCACGGAGTATTTCTCCAAGTGGGTGGAAGCCATTTCCCTAACCAATGTAATGGGGCAACATGTGGTGGCTTTCATCCGGAGGAATATCTTGGCTCGATTTGGGGTTCCACGAGACCTTGTGTCTGATAATGGCACCCCATTCAAGAACGAGCGGATGGTTAAGTTGTGCAACACGTATGGCATAACTCACCACTTCTCCTCGCCCTACTACCCTGAAGGCAACGGCCAAGCCGAAGCCACAAACAAGACTCTCATTAGTATTATTGAGAAAACCTTAGAAAAGGGTAGGACGTGGCATGAGAAGCTGGATGAAGCCTTATGGGCTTATAGGACTTCCATCCAGACTCCCACGAATGCCACACCATTCGAATTGGTCTATGGCACAAACTCCATTCTTCCTATTCATACTCAATTGCATTCATTCCATACATCCATAGCACTCGACCTCCCCCTAGAGACGCTTCAGCATGCTAGGATGGCCGAACTAGATTTGCTAGATGAGAGGCGACTCCTTGCCATGGATCATGCTCGTGCATACCGGCAAAGGATAGCCCGACATTATAGCAAACACATGAGACCTCGCCACTTTGAAGTGGGAGATCTGGTCTTAAAAACCATCCACCATCGTGGCCCACACCCCCTAGGCAAGTGGCGCCCCAACTGGGATGGACCCTATGTTGTACGAGCAACCACTACGAACAATTCGTATTGGTTGATCGATGTAGAAGGTAGGAATTTAGCAGATCCTATCAATATTCAATACTTAAAGAAGTATCATGTGTAGGATCTGGACTAAATTCCAGTTTTCGAAAATTTTCGAGGGATAGCTGCCCTGAGACGTGTGAATAAGGTGCAAAGGCAACTCGTGTGAACCTAAGTTAGAGAATTCGCACTTGTGAAAGAGTGGAGTTTTCAAAATCGTGGTTACATGTCAAAATCCTTCTTCTTACAAAGAAAGGCCTAGTTCAACATAGCAAGATACTTGCAAGTAGTACGTGCTATTTCTAAATAGGCTGATCTGGAATGGATCGAGTGTAGGCTTGGGATAAGTCCTCCCCTCTTCTCTTCTCCTTCCAAATGGAAAACAAAGGCCCAAAACAAAAGGGAATTTCCCATTCAAAGTCTCTTTCCAAAAGAAAGAAACCAGAATTTAAAAGAAAAATCGAATCTCTTGTGAAAAAGAGGGATTAAAGAAAAAATACTCCCAAAGGGAGACCCTCTATGAAAAAAAGGAAAAAGAGGCCAAAAAGCTCAAAAAGAGCAGTTTTCCGCCTTCTATGCCTTAAACCACGGGACGCTTCAGAAGGGACCGTGGTATCTCTTTCCCATCCCTGGCTTATCCCAAGCTAAAGCATGGTTCATTTCGAGGAATCCTAAAGTAAAAATAGGATTTACTTACTTGAATTTCATCTTGTTTGAGAATTCGACGTTTTGAGTAAGGCGTAGGAATTTGAAATATGCCTTGTTTTCTTATAAAACCTCTGCTAGATAAGCGAGTGTTAAGACTCAAACAAGGGCAAGCACGAAGAGCTCGAGATCCTTAGGATCAAGGCTCAAGACAGTTGTCCCTTTTGTAAATAGCTTTTGTAAATAAGTTTTGAAAACCGAACATCGAACAGCATAGGATTTGCTCACTTGGGGCAGTAGGCCTTGTAAGTCTCTAGAGTTCGACCACATCTGGTCTCAGGGAGGTCGCCACTCTTGGCACCACACCCATGTCATTTGCATTCCACACATGGCACTTGCGTGAACATGATCCCATTTAGGACCAGATTCCATGTAGCACCCTTTGGCGTGATATCTCCTCCTACCAGAGTTTATAAATTGAGATTTTGCTAAAAATTGGGACGATCCCCTATTCTTCGTGGCTAGATCTAGGGAGACATTGAAAGGGGTGTTTTGTCATCTTTGCCCTTATCCAAATCGATTTGGACAAGGCCAAAGAGGGGCATTTGTAAACACCCTAAAATCCCACGAATTCCTCGAAACAACCTGGTTTTGTAAAAGCAGCCCCAAAGGGCTATTTTGAGTCTGGAAACCCAGGAGCCTTCCAGACAACCTTGTATATATGTTTTAAACTTCATATTTCAAAAATATATAATATGGCTTTTGAAAACCTTTTAAAACACGTTTTTGAAACCCCAAAGCAGCTTGGCCTAATCAAGACAGGACCAGCGAAGTCAAAGAGAGCCCGGAACCGGAGCACATGTCGAGCCCGGCACAACAACTCTTGTATCACATCCATACCCCTAGGATCTCGAACGTCCAAGACCCTGTTATTATCAAAATGTCATTTGAAGTCATCTCCGGAAGGCAAAAACGGAGGCGGACAACCATGTTGGCGAAGACCCAACGCAGACGGAGTACTGATGCTGTCAGACCCCTCACAAACCGTCCATTTCGAACCCAGCTCGAAGGAGTTAGAGTTCAGTTTGGATTGGATCTGGACCATATATATCCAGATCCCAATCCAAACCCATGTGTGGACTTGGATTTGGATTTGGATCCAGAGATCAAATCCAATATCCATATCCATGGCCCACATCACCTTCTCATAAATGGAGGTGGGGCCCACTTGAAATTCACGTGGGATCATGGGCATGAGAGAGAGTGGGGATGGATAAGATCAAGTGTATTGTAATTAAGCTTGACTTGTGTGTCAAGTTTGGGGTTAATCATGTGGGTTAGCCTAATTGAGTGGGTTTAAGCTTGTAATTAGCCAAAACCTAACCTAGGGCTGCACCAACATGAAGTGGTTAAGGACTATGGGCCATGCAAAGGGAGCTCCTTTACCTAAACCTAACCCAAAACACCTAATCCTAGCCTTCTACCCTAATCCACCCCTAATCCCAACCTAATCACCTAACCCACTTCCCTAATCCTGGCCTAATCCCAACCTAATCACCTAACCCACTTTCCTAATTCTTCCCTAAACCTAGGTTAATTTCCCTAAACCTAGCCTAATCACCTAACCTAGTTCACTAAACCTCACCCTAAACCCCTAAACCACCCCTAGCCCACAATCTACCCAAACCACTAGTATTTAAAATATCTGGCCCTACCCTTTCCAGCCCACCTTATCTTCATACCACCCTACCTAAACCACCTAACCACTACCCCAAACCCAGCCCTAACCGACCTACCCAACTCCCTATATAAACCCCCCCTCTTGGGGCGGGTTTTCCAAGCTAGAACCCCTCACCCATCCCAGCCGGGCCCTCTCTTTCCTCCACTTCCCCAGCTGCTCCACCGGCTCCACCTGCTCCACCAGCTCCGCCTGCACCACCTCCTACTCTCCATCCCACCACCACTTGCACCGCCATCTCCACCACCTCCTGGCCGAGCCTCACTACCTGCCCAGCTTCCTTCTAGCCGAGCGCCACCTTCTCTCCATTCGGTAAGTACCCCACACTCTACCTAGCTCCTTCTCTACTCTCTCTCCACTCCCAGCCACCCACCATACCACCACCTACTTTCCATCCCACCACCACTTGCCGTAACCCCTACACTCGGCCAAGCCTTAGCCGCCCTAGCCATTCGCCACTACCTAACTACCCTAGGTACACCCGGCCAGCCATCTCTTTTCCCTGAGGTGTCCCATTCGACCTTCCCTTAAGCTCCCCTTAGGTCCATACTCCCTAACACTCTATACTCTCCTAGTGATCCTACATACTCACTTGGCCCAACCCTTTAATCCCCCACACCAAGGCGACACCCTTGCTTGCAGCCGGCCACCATCAAGGCGCCTATCCCGCGCCCCATTTGTAGTCGGCCAGCACCCTTTGTCGTTCACCCTCGCGGAGCTCCCGTTTGCAGCCCAAGGCGAAGGCCAAGTCCACGCTCAAGCAAGGCCTCTACGGACTAGCTACTAGTAAGTGCCTAACTCGGTCTTTAGTTGTATACTTGTTTGAGATTCAATTTGATACGGGGTTGTAATAACGGAGCATAGTCTCCCCCCGCTTGTAATAACGTGGCTTGGCACACCCACACACGTGCACTCTCTTAGCGTACACGATTTTGAACACACACGGGCCTAATCAGCCCCTAATACGTAAGTATATACATATACTTTCATTTTTGTAGGGTTTTGCTTAAGTTGGGTGTATTGTCTTTCAATTAAAACACTCACACACATTGAGCTTTCGCTCTTATTTGAAAGACCCAAGTAAGGGCCGACCTATACTATTTGGGTTTCATTTCATGTCGTGTGTGTAAGTCTTTCAATTCAAGCACTCTCACACACATTGAGCTTTCGCTCTTATTTGAAAGACCCAAGTAAGGGCCGACCTATACTATTTGGGTTTCATTTCATGTCGTGTGTGTAAGTCTTTCAATTCAAGCACTCTCACACACATTGAGCCTTCGCTCTTATTCCCAAGACCTTAGTAAAGGCCTTATTGCAGTTGTATTTGGGTTTCATTTATGTCGTGTGTGTAAGTCTTTCAATTCAAGCACTCTCACACACATTGAGCCTTCGCTCTTACTCCCAAGACCTTAGTCAAGGCCACATTGCAATTTATATTTGGGTTTCATTTCATGTCGTGTGTGTAAGTCTTTCAATTCAAGCACTCTCACACACATTGAGCCTTCGCTCTTATTCCCAAGACCTTAGTAAAGGCCTTATTGCAGTTATATTTGGGTTTCATTTATGTCGTGTGTGTAGTATTTCAATTCAAGCAGGCACCCACATTGAGCCTTCGCTCTTATTTGCAAGACCCGAGTAAGGGCTCATATACATACTCTATATACATATCTCCCTTCGGCACTTACTTTACAAGTCATTTCCCTTCGGTTATTTCTCTTCAGTATTGTCTTCACATTTCGGGTTTTCCCTTTGGAGTAGCGTGAGTTTGCATTGCATCTACGCCATACCACGAGGTAGGACGCATATTGCATCAAAGCAAGCCCCGCTCGAATTCGCCCATGTAGTGGAGTGTTCATAACACACAAACTAGGTGGCCCGAAAAGGGATAAAAGAAAAGACTTAGGCACGTGCAAATCCACGTGATCTAAAACATGCAATCGCATTTAAAAGACCCGAAATAGACACCTCGAACCGCTTCGTAGGCTTTCTATCCCAAAACTCAATTTTTGCAAAGCGTACAGACTGACCCTTGCGCATCGGTGCAAGAAGGTCTGTGACGACAAGAGCTTACTTGCTCACAGTCGCCACGTTTAGAAGTCAGTGTTAAATATATCTTCGCTAGGTTAGGTAAGCTAGCTGGCACACCCTGTTTGCATACATAGGCCTTAGACACACGAGAGGATCCGCTCCGAGCCCTGAAATGGTGAGACGCGGGGATTTTTCGCGCGTCTACAGAGATTGGCCACCTAGTTTGTGTGTTATGAACACTCCACTACATGGGCGAATTCGAGCGGGGCCTGCTTTGATGCAATATGCATCCTACCTCATGGTATGGCGTAGATGCAATGCAAACTCACGCTACTCCAAAGGGAAAACCCGAAATGTAAAGACAATACTGAAGGGAAATAACCGAAGGGAAATGACTTGTAAAGTAAGTGCCGAAGGGAGATATGTATATAGAGTATGTATATGAGCCCTTACTCAGGTCTTGCAAATAAGAGCGAAGGCTCAATGTGGGTGCGTGCTTGAATTAAAATACTACACACACGACATAAATGAAACCCAAATATAACTACAATAAGGCCTTTACTAAGGTCTTGGGAATAAGAGCGAAGGCTCAATGTGTGTGAGAGTGCTTGAATTGAAAGACTTACACACACGACATGAAATGAAACCCAAATAGTATAGGTCGGCCCTTACTTGGGTCTTTCAAATAAGAGCGAAAGCTCAATGTGTGTGAGAGTGCTTGAATTGAAAGACTTACCCACACAACATGAAATGAAACCCAAATAGTATAGGTCGGCCCTTACTTGGGTCTTTCAAATAAGAGCGAAAGCTCAATGTCTGTGAGTGCTTGAATTGAAAGACAACGCACCCAACTTAGGCAAAACCCTTCGAAAATGAAAGTATATGTATGTACTTATGTATTAGGGGCTGATTAGGCCCGTGTGTGTTCAAAATCGTGCACAACTAAGAGAGTGCACGTGTGTGGGTGTGCCAAGCCACGTTATTACAAGCGGGGGGAGACTATGCTCCGTTATTACAACCCCGTATCAAATTGAATCTCAAGCAAGTATATAACTAAAGACCGAGTTAGGCACTTACTAGTAGCTGGTCCGTAGAGGCCTTGCTTGAGCGTGGGCTTGGCCTTCGCCTTGGGCTGCAAACGGGAGCTCCGCGAGGGTGAACGACAAAGGGTGCTAGCCGGCTGCAAATGGGGCGCGGGATAGGCGCCTTGATGGTGGCCGGCTGCAAGCAAGGGTGTCGCCTTGGTGTGGGGGATTAAAGGGGCTGGGCCAAGTGAGTATGTAGGGTCACTAGGAGAGTATAGAGTGTTAGGGAGTATGGACCTAAGGGGAGCTTAAGGGAAGGTCGAATGGGACACCTAGGGGAAAAGAGATGGCTGGCCGGGTGTAGCTAGGGTAGTTAGGTAGTGGCGAATGGCTAGGGCAGCTAAGGCTTGGCCGAGTGTAGGGGTGACGGCAAGTGGTGGTGGGATGGAAAGTAGGTGGTGGTATGGTGGGTGGCTGGGAGTGGAGAGAGAGTAGAGAAGGAGCTAGGTAGAGTGTGGGGTACTTACCGAATGGAGAGAAGGTGGCGCTCGGCTGGAAGGAAGCTGGGCAGGTATGGTGAGGCTCGGCCGGGAGGTGGTGGAGATGGCGGTGCAAGTGGTGGTGGGATGGAGAGATGGTGGTGGTGCAGGCGGAGCAGGTGGAGCAGGTGGAGCAGCTGGAGAAGTGGAGGAAAGAGAGGGCCCGACTGGGATGGGTGAGGGGTTCTAGCTTGGAAAACCCGCCCCAAGAGGGGGGGGTTTATATAGGGAGTTGGGTAGGTCGGTTAGGGCTGGGTTTGGGGTAGTGGTTAGGTGGTTTAGGTAGGGTGGTATGAAGATAAGTTGGGCTGGAAAGGGTAGGGCCAGATATTTTAAATACTAGTGGTTTGGGTAGATTGTGGGCTAGGGGTGGTTTAGGGGTTTAGGGTTTGGTTAGGTGGTTTAGTTCTAGGGTGAGGTTTAGTGAGCTAGGTTAGGTGATTAGGTTAGGTTTAGATAAATTAACCTAGGTTTAGGGAAGGATTAGGGAAGTGGGTTTGGTGATTAGGTTGGGATTAGGCCGGGATTAGGAAAGTGGGTTAGGTGATTAGGCTCAGATTAGGGGTGGATTAGGGTGGAAGGCTAGGATTAGGTGTTTTGGGTTAGGTATAGGTGAAGGAGCTCCCTTTGCATGGCCCATAGACCTTAACCACCTCATGTTGGTGCAGCCCTAGGTTAGGTTTTGGCTAATTATAAGCTTAAACCCACTCAATTAGGCTAACCCACATGATTAACCCCAAACTTGACACACAAGTCAAGCTTAATTACAACCACACTTGATCTTATCCATCCCCACTCTCTCTCATGCCCATGATCCCACGTGAATTTCAAGTGGGCCCCACCTCCATTTATGAGAAGGTGATGTGGGCCATGGATATGGATATTGGATTGGATTTTTGAATCCAAATCCAAATCCAAGTCCATACATGGGTTTGGATTGGGATCTGGATATATATGGTCCAGATCCGATCCAAACTGAACTCTGACTCCTTCGAGCTGGGTTCGAAACGGATGATTTGTGCGGGGTCTGACAGCATCAGCACTCCGTCTGCGTTGGGTCTTCGCCAACATGATCGTCCGCCTCCGTTTCTGCCTTCCGGAGATGACTTCAAATGACATTTTGATAATAACAGGGTCTTGAACGTTCGAGATCTTGGGGGTATGGATGTGATACAAGAGTTGCTGTGCCGGGCTCGACATGTGCTCCGGTTCCGGGCTCTTTTTGACTTCGCTGGTCCTGTCTTGATTAGGCCAAGCTGCTTCGGGGTTTCAAAAACGTGTTTTAAAAGGTTTTCAAAAGCCATATTATATATTTTTGAAATATGAAGTTTAAAACATATATACATGGTTGTCTGGAAGGCTCCTGGGTTTCCAGACTCAAAATAGCCCTTTGGGGCTGCTTTTACAAAACCAGATGAATTTGAGAAATTCGTGGGATTTTGAGGTGTTTACAGATGCCCATGACATTCATTCCATACATCCATAGCACTCGACCTCCCCCTAGAGACGCTTCAGCATGCTAGGATGGCCGAACTAGATTTGCTAGATGTGAGGCGACTCCTTGCCATGGATCATGCTCGTGCATACCGGCAAAGGATAGCTTGACATTATAGCAAACACATGAGACCTCGCCACTTTGAAGTGGGAGATCTGGTTTTAAAAACTATCCATCATCGTGGCCCACACCCCCTGGGTAAGTGGCACCCCAACTGGGATGGACCCTATGTTGTACGAGCAACCACTACGAACAATTCGTATTGGTTTATCGATGTAGAAGGTAGGAATTTAGCAGATCCTATCAATATTCAACACTTAAAGAAGTACCATGTGTAGGATCTGGATTAAATTCCATTTTTCGAAAATTTTTAGGAATAGCTGCCCTGAGACATGTGAATAAGGTGCAAAGGCAAACTCGTGTGACCCTGAGTGAGAGAATTCGCATTTGTGAAAGAGTGGAGTTTTCAAAATCGTAGTTACATTTCAAAATCCTTCTTCTTACAAAGAAAGGCCTAGTTCAATATAGCAAGATACTTGCAAGTAGTACGTGCTATTTCTAAATAGGCTGATCTAGAATGGATCGAGTGTAGGCTTGGGATAAGTCCTCCCCTCTTCTCTTCTATTTCCAAAAGGAAAACAAAGGCCCAAAACAAAAGGGAATTTCCAATTCAAAGTCTCTTTCCAAAAGAAAGAAACCAGAATTTAAAAGAAAAATCGATTCTCTTATGAAAAAGAGGGATTAAAGAAAAAATACTCCCAAAGGGAGACCCTCGATGAAAAAAAGGAAAAAGAGGCCAAAAAGCTCAAAAAGAGCAGTTTTCCACCTTCTGTGCCTTAAACCACGGGATGCTTCAGAAGGGACCGTGGTATCTCTTTCCCATCCCTGGCTTATCCCAAGCTGAAGCATGGTTCATTTCGAGGAATCCTAAAGTAAAGATAGGATTTACTTACTTGAATTTCATCTTGTTTGAGAATTCGACGTTTCGAGTAAGGCGTAGGAATTTGAAATATGCCTTGTTTTCTTATAAAACCTCCGCTAGATAAGCGAGTGTTAAGACTCAAACAAGGGCAAGCACGAAGAGCTCGAGATCCTTAGGATCGAGGCTCAAGACAGTTGTCCCTTTTGTAAAGAGTTTTGTAAATAAGTTTTGAAAAATCGAACATCGAACAACATAGGATTTTGCTCACTTGGGGCAGTAGGCCTTGTAAGTCTCTAGAGTTCGACCACATCTGGTCTCTGGGAGGTCGCCACTCTTGGCACCACACCCATGTCATCTGCATTCCACGCATGGTACTTGCATAAACATGATCCCATATAGGACCAGACTCCATAGTACAATACCCTTTGGCGTGATATCTCCTCCTACCAGAGTTTTAAATTGAGATTTTGTTAAAAGATTGGGGCGATCCCATATTCTTCGTGGCTAGATCTAGGGAGACACTGAAAGGGGTGTTTGTCATCTTTGCCATTATCTAAATCGATTTGGATAAGGACAAAGAGGGGCATTTGTAAACACCCCGAAATCCCACGAATTTCTCAAACCCATCTGGTTTTGCAAAAGCAGCCCCAAAGGGCTATTTTGAGTCTAGAAACCTAGGAGCCTTCCAGACAACCCAGTACATATGTTTTGAACTCTGTATTTCGAAAACATACAATATGGCTTTTGAAAAGCTTTTAAAACATGTTTTGAAACCCCGAAGCAGCTTGGCCTAATCCAGACAGGACTAGGAGAGCCCGGAACTGGAGCACATGTCGAGCCCGGCACCGCAACTCTCGTATCAAATCCACACCCCCAGGATCTCGAACGTCCAAGACCCTGTTATCATCAAAACATCGTTTGAAGTCATCTCCGGAAGGCGAAAACAAAGGCGGACGATCATGTTGGCGAAGACCCAACGTAGACGGAGCACTAATGCTGTCAGGCCCCGCACAAACCGTTCGTTTCGAACACAGCTCGAAGGAGTCAGAGTTCAGTTTGGATTGGATCTGGACCATATATATCTAGATCCCAATCCAAACCCATGTATGGACTTGGATTTGGATTTGGATCCAGAGATCCAATCCAATATCCATATCCATGGCCCACATCACCTTCTCATAAATGGAGGTGGGGCCCACTTGAATTTCACGTGGGATTATGGGCATGGGAGAGAGTGGGGGTGGATAAGATCAAGTGTGTGTTGTAATTAAGCTTGACTTGTGTGTCAAGTTTGGGGTTAATCATGTGGGTTAGCCTAATTAAGTGGGTTTAAGCTTGTAATTAGCCAAAACCTAACCTAGGGCTGCACCAACATGATATGGTTAAGGTCTATGGGCCATGCAAAGGGAGCTCCTTCACCTAAACCTAACCCAAAACACCTAATCCTAGACTTCCACCCTAATCTGCCCCTAATCTAAACCTAATCACCTAACCTATTTCCCTAATCCCGGCCTAATCCTAACCTAATCACCTAACCCACTTCCCTAATCCTTCCCTAAACCTAGCCTAATCCTAGCCTAATCACCTAACCTAGCTCACTAAACCTCACCCTAGAACCCACCCACCTAACCAAACCCTAAACCCCTAAACCACCCCTAGCCCACAACCTACCCAAACCACTAGTATCTAAAATATCTGGCCCTACCCTTTCCAGCCCACCTTATCATCATACCACCCTACCTAAACCACCTAACCACTACCCCAAACCCAGCCCTAACCGACCTACCCATCCCTATATAAACCCCCCCCCTTGGGGGCGGGTTTTCCTATCTAGGACCTCTCTCCCTTCCCATCCTCTCTCACCTTGGTCCAGCCCAACCGAGCCCAGCCACTTCATCCACGTCTAGCCAGGCCTTCCACCAGCCACCACCGTGCTCCACCTGCTCCACCACACCCCAGCCGGCCCACCACCTGTCGCCACCCCTGCCTTCGGCCGAACCACCTGCTCCACCACACCCGACTGCTCTCTTCCATCCACCGCCTCTCTTCAAACACGGTTAGTACCCCATCCTTCATCTCACCTTCTCCACTCCCTCTCCACTCTCAGCCACCTAACCCCCCTATCATAGCACCCTAACACCAGCCATTCCCCTTTGCTGCCACCATTCTCACTCAGCCGAACCTATAGCATCCTAACTACCCACCACTACCTAACCAACCTAGCTATACCCGGCTACCCCATCCAACTCCGTAAGAACTGCCCCTATCACCTCACCACAACCATCACCACCTTACCCCATATCCTAACTAGTTCCCTTCCCTTACACCACTCCTAGCCACCCTAACTGCCCGCCACACCAAGTCTCCCTAGCAGTCGGCCACTCCAACCGACTGCCCCATACTCATTCGGCTCTTCCATCCGCCAGTCCCATACTTCCCCTAGGCTCTCCCTTAGACACTCCCTTAAGCTCTACCTTAGTGCCATACTCCCCCAACACTACACTCCCCCGAGTGACCTTACCTAGCCCCTTTAATCCCACACGTCAAGGCGACACCCTTGCTTGCAGCCGGCCACCTCCAAGGCACCAGGCCAGCACCCCTTGTCGCTCAACCTCGCGGAGCTCCCTTTTGCAGCCCAAGGCAAAGGCCAAGCCCACGCTCAAGCAAGGCCTCTACGGACTAGCTACTAGTAAGTGCCTAACTCGGTCTTTAGTTGTATACTTGCTTGAGATTCAATTCGATACGGGGTTGTAATAACGGAGCATAGTCTCCCCTCGCTTGTAATAACGTGGCTTGGCACACCCACACATGTGCACTCTCTTAGTTGTGCACGATTTTGAACACACACGGGCCTAATCAGCCCCTAATACATAAGTATATACATATACTTTCATTTTTGTAGGGTTTCGCTTAAGTTGGGTGTGTTTTCTTTCAATTCAAGCACTCTCACACACATTGAGCCTTCGCTTTTATTTGAAAGACCCAAGTAAGGGCCGACCTATACTATTTGGGTTTCATTTCATGTCGTGTTTGTAAGTCTTTCAATTCAAGCACTCTCACACACATTGAGCCTTCGCTCTTATTTGAAAGACCCAAGTAAGGGCCGACCTATACTATTTGGGTTTCATTTCATGTCGTGTGTGTAAGTCTTTCAATTCAAGCACTCTCACACACATTGAGCCTTCGCTCTTATTTGAAAGTCCCAAGTAAGGGCCGACCTATACTATTTGGGTTTCATTTCATGTCGTGTGTGTAAGTCTTTCAATTCAAGCACTCTCACACACATTGAGCTTTCGCTCTTACTCCCAAGACCTTAGTCAAGGCCTATTGCAGTTATATTTGGGTTTAATTTCATGTCGTGTGCGTAGTACTTCAATTCAAGCACTCACACACATTGAGCTTTCGCTCTTATTCCCAAGACCTTAGTTAAGGCCATACTGCAATTTATATTTGGGTTTAATTTCATGTCGTGTGTGTAAGTCTTTCAATTCAAGCACGCACCCACATTGAGCCTTCGCTCTTATTTGCAAGACCCGAGTAAGGGCTCATATACATACTCTATATACATATCTCCCTTCGGCATTTATATTTCAAGTCATTTCTCTTCAGTATTGTCTTTACATTCGGGTTTTCCCTTTGGAGTAGCGTGAGTTTGCATTGCATCTACGCCATACCACGAGGTAGGATGCATATTGCATCAAAGCAAGCCCCGCTCGAATTCGCCCATGTAGTGGAGTGTTCATAACACACAAACTAGGTGGCCCGAAAAGGGATAAAAGGAAAGACTTAGGCACGTGCAAATCCACGTGATCTAAAAAATGCAACCGCATCTAAAAGACCTGAATTAGACACCTCAAACCGCTTCGTAGACTTTCTCTCCCAAAACTCGATTTTTGCAAAGCGTACAGACTGACCCTTGCGCATCGGTGCAAGAAGGTCTGTGACAACAAGAGCTCACTTGCTCACAGTCGCCACGATTAGAAGTCAGTGTTAAATATATCTTCGCTAGCTTAGGTAAGCTAGCTGGCACGCTCTGTTTGCATAAAAGGCCTTAGACACACGAGAGGATCCACTCCGAGCCATGAAAAGGTGAGAAGCGGGGATTTTCGCGCGTCTACAGAAGGTCACTAAGGTGGGGAAGGCTCTATGGAAGGTGGCGCTAAGGGGTGATTAAAGAGGGATGTCTAAGGAGAAAGGAGTAAGGCCGGGTGATTTGGGGGCAGTCGGCTATGACTGGCTGACTAGGGGTGTTTTGAGTGGTGGCCGGCTGGGGTAGCTAGGGGATGTCACGGATGGGAAGGGAGCTAGCTAGGGTGCTATGGAAGGTGGAGTTAATGGATGACTAAGAGTGGAGGGGGCAGGTCCTAGGGAGCAAGGTAGGGTGGTCGGGATGTCACTAGGGGAAAGTATAGGATCGGGTGATGCAAAGGGGTTACGTCTGGCCGAATGGGGAAAGGTGGCGGGAAGGTGGTGTTGGAGAGATGTTGTAGTGGTATGGGTGGTTGAGAGTGGAGGGGGAGTGAAGAGGAGGTAGAGTTAGGTTGAGGTACTAACCGGATGGGTGGGGAGGTCGGTGTGTGGAAGAAAGGCAGCCGGGTGATGAAGGTAGATGGAGCCGGGTGATGAAGGTGACAGCGTGGAGTGGAGCAGGCCGGATGGAAGTGGTGGCGCGAGGTGGAGCTGGCCGGGGGTTGTGGTGGTGCAGGTGGAAGAAGGGAGCCAGGTGAGAGAAGGTTCGGCTGGCCCAAGGGTGGGCTGGAAGAACTTGAAAAACCCACCCACTACGGGGGGTTTATATAGATTTTCAAAGGGCGGTTGGGGCTGGTTTTTAGAGGGTGGTAAGGTGGTTTAGGTGGTAGTGGTGTGGTGATAAGGTGGGCTGCTTTTGAGGAGGGGCCATATATTTTGCTTTAAGGGGTTTTAGGGATATGGTGTGCTAGGTTTAGGTGGGGTGGTTTAGGGGTTTAGGGCTTAGCTAGGTGGGTTGGTTTTGGGGTGAGGTTTAGTGAGGTGGGTTAGGTGATTAGGCTAGGATTAGGTTAGGATTAAGGGAATTAGGCTAGGTTTAGGGAAGGATTAGGGAGGTGGGTTAGGTGATTAGGTTGGGATTAGGCCGGGATTAGGGAAGTGGGTTAGGTGATTAGGTTAGGATTAGGTCGAGATTAGGGTAAAAGGCTAGGATTAGGGGTTTTGGCTTAGGATTGGGTTAGGGAGCTCCCTTTGCATAACCCATAGACCTTATTGCATCATGTTGGTGCAGCCCTAGGTTAGGTTTTGGCTAATACAAGCTTAAACCCATACTAATTAGGCTAACCCACATGATTAACCCCAAACTTGACACACAAGTCAAGCTTAATTACAATTCCCCTCAAATCTTATCCTCCCCATTCTCTCTCATGCCCATAATCCCACGTGAATTTCAAGTGGGCCCCACCTCCATTTATGAGAAGGTGATGTGGGCCATGGATGTGGATATTGGATTGGATCTCTAGATCCAAATCCAAATCCAAATCCACACATACGTTTGGATTGGGATCTGGATATATATGGTCTAGATCCAATCCAAACTGAATTCTGACTCCTTCAGGCTATGTTCGAAACAAATGGTTTGTGCGGGGTCTGACAGCATCAGTACCCTGTCTGCGTTGGGTCTTCGCCAACGTGGTCGTCCGCTTCTGTTTTTACCTTCCGGAGATGACTTCAAAGGATTTTTTATGATAACAGGGTCTTGGACGTTCGAGATCCTGGGGGTGGATTCAACACGAGAGTTGTTGTGCCGGGCTTGACATGTGCTCCGGTTTCGGGCTCTCTTTAGCTCTTCTGGTCCTGCTTTCCTCAGGCCAAGCTGCTTCATGGGGTTTCAAAACATATTTGAAAAGGTTTTAAAACATATTATACATATTTAAAACATATACAGTTTAAAACATATGTACAGGGTTGCTTGGAAGGCTCCTGGGTTTTCCAAACTCAAAATAGTCTTTGGGGCTGCTTTTACAAAACCAGGTTTTATTTAAGAAGTTCGTGGGATTTCAGGGTGTTTACAGATGCCCCTCTTTGGCATTGTCCAAATCGATTTGGATAATGGCAAAGATGACAAACACCCCTTTTTAATGTCTCCCTAGATCTAACCATGAAGAATATGGGATCATCCCAATCTTTAGAAAAATCTCACTTTTTTAAAACCCTGGTAGGAGGAGATAACATGCCAAAGGGATATGTTATGGAATCTGGTCCTAAATGGGATCATGTTTATGCAAGTGCCATGCGTGGAATGCAGATGCATGACATGGGTGTGGTGCCAAGAGTAGCGACCTCCCAGAGACCAGATATGGTAGAACTCTTGAGACTTACAAGGCCTACTGCTCCGAGTGAGCGGATCCTATGCTGTTCGATGTTCGATTTTTCAAAATCTAATTACAAAAGCTATTTACAAAAGGGACAACTGTCTTGAGTCTCAATCCTAAGGATCTTGAGCTCTTTGTGTTTGCCCTTGTTTGAGTCTTGACACTCGCTTATCTAGCGGAGGTTTTATAAGAAACAAGCTATATTTCAAATTCCTACGTCTTACTCGAAACGTCGAATTCTCAAACAAGATGAAATTCAAGTAAGTAAATCCTATTTTTACTTTAGGATTCCTCGAAATGAACCATGTTTTAGCTTGGGATAAGTCAGGGATGGGAAAGAGATACCACGGTCTCTTCTGAAACATCCCGTGGTTTAAGGCATAGAAGGCGGAAAACAGCTCTTTTTGAGCTTTTTTGGCCTCTTTTTCCTTTTTTTCATAGAGGGTCTCCCTTTGGGAGTATTTTTTCTTTAATCCCTCTTTTTCACAAGAGAATCGATTTTTTTTTCTTTTGGATTCTGGTTTCTTTCTTTTGGAAAGAGACTTTGAATGGGAAATTCCCTTTATTTGGGCTTTTGTTTTCCTTTTGGAAGGAGAAGAGAAGAGGGGAGGACTTATCCCAAGCTCACACTCGATCCATTCCAGATCAGCCTATTTAGAAATAGCACGTACTACTTGCAAGTATCTTGCTATATTGAACTAGGCCTTTCTTTGTAAGAAGAAGGATTTTGAAATGTAACCACGTATTTGGAAAGCTCCACTCTTTCACAAGTGCGAATTCTCTCGCTCAGGGTCACACAATTTGCCTTTGAACCTTACTTTCGAGGTTTCAAAGTAGTTATCCTAAGAATTTTTGAAAATGGGAATTTAACCCAAACCCTACACATAATACTTCTTTAAGTATTGAATATTGATAGGATCTGTTAAATTCCTACCTTCTACATCGATCAACCAATATGAGTTGTTCGTGGTGGTTGCACGCACAACATAAGGTCCATCCCACTTGGGACGCCACTTTCCAAGTGGATGTGGGCCACAATAGTGGATGATTTTGAAAACCAGATCTCCCACTTCAAAGTGGCGAGGTCTCATGTGTTTGTCATAATTGTAGACACGAAAAATCCTCGTCTCCAGGTTCTTAGGCCTGAAGCGAATCTTTTCGTGCTTACGTCGCTTTAAAAAAAAAGGCATGCCAGCTAGTTTTCTCAAACTAGCGAAGTAATTTTTGAAAATATCTGACTTTTGGGGCGACTATGGATAAGTGGGTTCTTTTTGTCGCAGACTTTCTTGCACCGGCGCGCAAGGGTCAGTCTGTACGCTTTAGGAAAACTCGATTTTACACAAACACGACTCTTTTGAAAACTTGAAAGTGTTTTATCGATTGGTTTTGTCAAATTTGCAACTTTCATACATGGGATCTATGTACTCCTATATCTCTCGGGCTTTAGCCAATTTTGGCGTGTAGTCGTGTGCATCCAGTGCTCGATTTAAGGTAAGTTCTACACGATTTGATCAATCTGGTTCGATGCAAGTATGCTCCCTATCTCGAGTGTGGTGGATATGCAATGCAAACTCACACAACTTGAAGGGAAAACCCGGAATTTAAAGACATAGCAGAAGGGAAACAGCAGAAAGGGAAATATGGCTATATCTTAGATGTGGAAGGGAAAATATATATAGCTATATCTTAAGAGCGAGAAGGCTCAATGTGAGTGAGTGCTTTGAGTGTATAAATTGAAAGGGCAACTCACACGACTTGAACCTTAAAAACCCAACTGAAAGGGGAAATACGTATATATATGTAAGAGCGGAAAGGCTCAATGTGAGTGAGTGCTTTGAGTGTATAAAATGAAACACAACTCACATGACTTGAACCTTAAAACCCAGCTGAATGTATATAAATAGAGCTATATCCTATGGGCTGTTGAGGCCCGTTTTGTGTGCAAAAGGTGTGCAGATAAGAGTGGAAAGGCTCGAGTGTACGTGTGTGATTCGTGTTTCAAACCATAATATTACATCTCGGGGGGAGACTACGCTCCATTATTACAACCCCGTATCAAATTTAATTGAATTTGAAACAACGTAAAGAACCAGGTTCGAGCACTTACACATCGTTTGCTTGGACTTCCTTTATCAGCGAAATCTGACCTTGGATATAGCCGTTGGATGGACCTTTCTCTGCGAAACGACCAGCTGCGTGGAAGGTTGATCTTAGATCGTGACCTGGGCTAGGTTGACACACTAAGCTGCTATGGGTTCTGGACTTAGACACGACAGATCTAAGGTGAGAACTAATGGATCTAGGTCAGGTCTAGGCGAGTTGTTTTGGTTAAAAGCTAGACCAAGGTCCTAAGGGAAAAACCCGACCAACTAATGGTCGAGTTAGGTGGTGTTTACGGGATTATTTTAGGTGAGACACTATGGAATGCTCGGCCAACTAATGGCCGAGCTTGGCTGGGGATTAGTGAATGGTCTTAGGGGAGATCCTAAGGTGAGCTCTAGGGTAATGCTCGGCCTAAGGGTGGCCAAGCTGGGCAGGTTTTTGGAGAAGGATTAGGTAGGATCTTAGGTTGAATCCTAAGGAAAGAGCTCGGCCAGATGGTGGCCGAGTTTTGGCTGATGTTAGATGGTTGATCTCGGGTGAGATCCTAAGGGAGTGGCTCGGCCAAAAGGGTGGCCGAGCTGGGTAGGTTTAGAGTGGGTTTTTAGTTAGGATCTAACTTAGATAGTGGTTTAAGGTTAGGGATAGACCTAAGATGAGCTCTGCCAATATGGGCCAAGCTAAATGGGTGAGGATGGGTTCGACAAGAGGAGGGAACCGAGTGTTTTAGACACTCGGTTTGGCCAGGTTTTTGGGAGTAGTTTTGAGTTAGGAAATAGATTAGGTAGTGGTTTTGATGTTAGGATTTTCTTTAGGACAGATCTAAGGTGAGCTCGGCCAGCCAATGGCCGAGCTGGGTATGGTCCTAGGTTAGGATGGTCTTAGGTAGAACTAGGTCAGCTCCTTTAGTGAAGTTCGGCCAGCTCCTTTGCTGGACTTTGCTGTGTCTTTTCGTTAGTGGTCTAGGTGGTTTAGAGAGGTGAGAAAAGAGATGGTTTTGGGCAGGAACTAGGGGACTTACCTTGACAATGTTTCAGTCATTTAATCCTTGGTTCCCACGCAGCCAATCCTCACCAAGCAAGGGTCATCCAATGCCGTCAGATTTCGTTTCTTTTCAGCCATGTACAAGCCGTGAACTACAAACTCCAGCCCACCCACAACTTCAACCCACAATCTCACGAAAACAAGAGGGGAAGGCTAACCCCTTTTGTTGACCTTCCTCTCTCTCTCTCTCTCTCTCTCTCTCTCTCTCTCTCTCTTTTCCCCAAGTGGAGAGGCATGAAATGCTGGAAAAAAATCCTCTCAAAAGCCAGCCCTCTCACGTCCTTTTATAGGCCTCTTATTTGGATATGGATCCTTTGTTGGGTTCTGAAATCCGGATCCAATTTAAGCCTTGTTTGGATATGGGTCTTGGATTTGGATCTAGATATTGGGATCCAGATTCGATCCAAAATTTTCTCTTCTTCGGTCCTTCCTGGCGTTTCGAGCTGAGAGCTTCGTGCGGGTCCTGAGTTCATCAAGATTCGGTCTTATGCTGGGTTTTTCCCAATTTTGTCGTAAGAGCTTCTTTTCGTCTTTCTGGATTCTGTTTCAACTCTTTCTTTTGTTTTTTGACTTGGATTGCTCGTGATTTCAGATGTGCTTTTGGCTTGGCCTTCGATGCTTCAGTCTTGAAGTACACTCGTGGCCTAGGCTCCTTTTTCGTCTTTGAAATTCACTTTTCATCGGGCTGGGCTTGACCTTTGAGCTTTTTGAATCTTTTGCAACTGTTTTGAGCCAGGCTTCATCTGTTCGTCTGGTCTTTTGTAAAAATAGGGCTTTCGTCCACTTTCAAGATTTTTTATGTTTCGAACAGGGTTGGAAAATAGAGTTTTGAAGGGTTTGAGTTCGTGAGTTTTTGAAATCTCCAAACTTGGCTTTTTGAGCTGATTTTTGAACCAGGCATTTGGTTTTAGAAAATATTTGGATTTTGGGGTGTTTACAGATGCCCCTCTTTAGCATTATCCAAATTGATTTGGATAATGGCGAAGAAGATAACACCCCTATTTGTTTTCTCCCGGATTTGATCTTGAGAATATGGGATCGTCCCAGTATTTGAGAAAAACATTTCCTTTTAAGCCTGATAGGAGGAGATTTTTCGCCAAAAGGGGACTTTCTATGGATCTAGCCCTAAATGAAGATCATGTATGAGGTGCTTATGCGTGGATATGCAGAGTGTGTGACATGGCTGAAGTGCCAGAAAGGGGCGACCTCCTAGAGGCCAGATTATATGGTCAAACTTTTGAGACTTTTATGAAAAACCTGCTGCTCCAAGTGAGCGGGCCTTACGTATGCTCGATGTTCGAGTTTTTTTGAAATTCGTTTTAAGAGGGAAAACTTTTCTGAACCATCGATCATAAGGACCTTCAGCTCCTTGTGTTTGCCTTTACTCGAGTCTCGACACTTGCTAATCTAGCAGAGGTTTTATGAGAAAACAAGCCACATTTCAAAATTTTTACGCCTTACTCAAAACGTCGTATTCTCAAACAAGACGAAATTCAAGTAAGTAAATCCTATTTTTACTTTAGGATTCCCTGAAATGAACCATGTTTCGCTCGGGATAAGTGATAGGGATGGGAAAGAAGTACCACGGTCCCTTCTGAAGTGTCCCGTGGTTTGAGGCAAAGAAGGCGGAAAACTGCTCTTATTGAGCTTTTGGCCTTTTTTTCTTTCTTTTTTCCATAGAGGGTCTCCCTTTGGGAGTATTTTTTCTTTAATCCCTCTTTTCCATAGAAGACTCAAATTTTCTTTTTAATTTATTTTTCTTTCTTTGGGAAAGAGCTTTTTGGCGGGGATTTCCCTTTGTTTTGGCCAAGTTTTCCTTTTGGAAGGAGAAGAGAATAGGGGAGGACTTATCCCAAGGTCATACTCGATCCATTCTAGGTTAGCCTATTTAGAAATAGCACGTACAACTTGCAAATATCTTGCTATATTGAATTAGGCCTTTCTTTGTAAGAAGAAGGATTTTGAAATGTAGCCATGTATTTGGAAAGCTCTGCTTTTTCACAAAATGTCGATTCTTTCATTCAGGGTCACACCACTTACCTTTGATCCTTGGTTTCAAAGTTTCAAAGTAGTTTTCCCTAAAATATTTTCACAAAAGGGGAATTTAACTCAGACCCTATACATGATATTTTTTCAAATACTGAATATTGATAGGATCTGCTAAATTCCTACCCTCGACATCGGTTAACCAATAAGAATTGTTCGTGGTGGTTCCACGCACGACGTAGGGGCCATCCCACTTGGGCCGCCACTTTCCAAGTGTATGTGGGCCACGATGGTGGATGATTTTCAAAACGAGCTCTCCCACTTCAAAGTGGCGAGGTTTCATATGTTTCTCATAATGTCGGGCGATCCTTTGCCGGTATGCGTGAGCATGGTCCATAGCAAGGAGTTGCCTCTCATCTAATAGATCTAGTTCGGCCATCCTAGCATGCTGAAGCGTCTCTAGGGGGAGGTCGAGTGCAACAGATGTATGAAATGAATGCAGACGTGTATGGATGGGGAGAACGGCGTTTGTGCCATAAACCAACTCAAAAGGCATGGCATTTGTGGGAGTGCGGATGGAAGTCCTATAAGCCCATAAGGCTTCATCCAACTTCTCGTGCCATGTTCTACCCTTCTCTAAGGTTTTCTCAACAATGCTGATGAGAGTCTTGTTGGTGGCTTCGGCTTGGCCGTTGCCTTGAGGGTAGTAAGGCGATGAGAAGTGATGATTTATGCCATACTTGTTGCACAGCTTGACCATCCACTCATTTTTAAATGGGGTGCCATTATCGGACACAAGATCTCTTGGAACTCCAAATCGAGCCAAGATGTTTTTCCTAATGAAGGCTACCACATGTTGCCCCTGGACATTTGTCAGGGAGGCGGCTTCGACCCACTTGGAAAAATACTCAGTGGCTGCTAGAATGAACCTGTGTCCGTTTGAGGCCTTTGGAAAAATTGGTCCTACGATATCAAACGCCCACATGGTGAATGGCCAGGGGCTGACCACGGAATGCAGTGATGATGAGGGGATATGAATGGCGTGACCATGCACTTGACACGGGTGACACTTCCTAACATGATCGTGGCAATCCTTTCTTAGGGTAGACCAAAAATAACCTACTCTAAGTATTTTCATCGCCATTATGTTGGCATTGACATGACCTCCACATTCTCCATCGTGGAATTCATGCATAGCAGTCCTAGCCTCCTCTAGGTTAACGCGTCTTAGTAAGATGCCAGTAAAACTCTTTTTGTATAGAACCCCTCCCAAAATTGTGTATCGGGTGGAAATTTTTCGGATGAATGCCTTATCTTTAGATGTGGCATCCTCAGTGAATCCCCCATTTTCTAGAAAATTCTTTATGTCATAAAACCAAGGTTTTTCATCAGAATCAGGGTTATTTTGGCAAATTTGCAAATCATGTATGGAAGGAGTGGGTGAGTGCCATATTTCAAGGGGTCTGGTTCCCAAAGTGGGATCGACCCTTAGGGCTGAACCCAAGGATGAGAGGGCATCAGCGACGCCATTATCCTCTCTTCCTACATGTGTGAGAGTACACGATTGGAACGACTCGACCAGTCGAGTGGCCAATTCGTGGTATGGAAGCAGTTTTTCATTTCGAACTTGCGAAATTTTTAAAACTTGGTTTATAACAAGGAGGGAATATCCAAAAACCTCGATGCATGCTGCCCCTAGAGTTTTCGAAACTTTTAAACCTTGTATGAGTGCTTCATACTCGGCTATATTGTTGGAACATTCGAAATCTAGGCGAATTGCTATGGGGATTTCTCCCTTTTCTGGGGATACGAGGATGATCCCGGCACCTGCCCCTCGTTGGTTTCGTGCCCCGTCGAAGTGCATCTTTCACATTTGGTTTTCGAAAGATTTTGCCAAAATGTGGTTTTGAAAATGGTTTTGCAATATGCCTTCATCAGGCATTTCATTGAGTGTGGAATATGCATCTTCTAGGGGAAAGTCAGCCACATAGTCTGCTAGGGCTTGTCCCTTAATGGAGACCTGGTGATGGTATTTTAAATCATACTCCATTAGAAGGAGTTGCCATTTGCCCAATCTACCCGTGAGAATGGGTTTTTCGAATAAGTGCTTGATTGGGTCAAGCTTGGACACTATCCAGATCTCATGATCTAGGAAATAGTGTCAAAATTTCTGGCAGGCCCAAACTAGGGCCAAGCACATCTTCTCCATGGCTTGATAATTCCTTTCGTAAGCCAGGAGAGTTTTCGAAAGATAGTATATGGCACATTCCTTGTGAGTGTCATCCTCGTATTGAGCTAACAGAGCTCCCAAGGCATTCGCATACACAGAAATGTAAAGTAGAAGAGGTTTTCCTGGTTTTGGAGGGTTTAAAACAGGGGGATTAACTAAGTATGCCTTTAACCTTTCAAACGATTTTTGGCACTCGTCATCCCATAAAAATTTTGTACCCTTTCTCAATAACTTGTTGAAGGGTTCGCATCTAGTTGCCAGGTTTGAGATAAACCGGCGAATGGACTGTAGGCGACCCTGGAGGCTACGAATCTGTGTGAGATTGGAGGGTGGAGTCATGTCTATGATGGCTCTACACTTAGAGGGGTCGACTTCTATGCCCCTTTGGCTTACCATAAATCCTAAAAGCTTACCGGATTCTACACCGAATACGCATTTTTGAGGTTTTAGCTTTATGTTGTAAAGTCTAAGCCTTTCGAAAATCTTTTGTAAGCATTCGAGATGAGTGCATCGAGTTTTTGACTTAGCCAGGAGATCATCTACATATACCTCTACGAGCTCATGAATTTGATCGTGAAAGATCGAGGTCATAGCTCTCTGGTATGTGGCGCCAGCATTTTTCAAACCAAAGGGCATGACTGTATAGCAGTACGTGCCCCATGGGGTTGTAAAAGCGGTTTTAGCCTGATCTCGTGGGCTTAGTTTGATTTGGTTATATCCTGAATAGCCATCCATGAATGAAAACATTTCATGATTTGCAGTACTATCGACTATCAAATCAATGTTTGGTAAAGGGAAATTATCTTTTGGGGTGGCTTTATTCAGGTTTCTGAAATCGATGCATATCCGAATTTTTCCACTGGTTTTCCGAACAACGACTATATTGGATAACCAATCAGAATACGCAATGGGTTTTATAAATCCGGCTTTTAAAAGATCTTCTAAACCCTCTTTGACTTGTGAATGCACATTAGGATGTATCTTCCTAAGCTTTTGTTTTACGGGTTTTGCATCTGAATCTAAGGGAAGACGATGCTCTACAACATTCGGGTCTATACCCGGCATGTCTTCATATGTCCACACAAACACATCAACGTAGGCTTTCAAAAATGTAATGAATGATGCTTTTTCATGCTCATGCAGACATGTGCCTACCTTAATGAGTTTCGGCTTTAAATCATTCCCTAAGTTTATCTCTATAAAATCCCCTCCTACTGATTTCGAAGGTTTTTCAAAATCGAGAATTTTATGAAATTCAGGGAGCTCAGAAGTAGGATCTTCCTCGAGGGAATCCATTTCTGGGTCTTGATCATTCTTAAGACTTCTAAATCCTAGGGAATTTGGACTTGACATATAGTTTTTGCAAACGCTTGGTTTTGTTTTGGATTTTCTACAGGTTTTGAAGATTTTGGTCCTCTTATGAAGAGGACTTTTTTTTCGAAATTCTTTGCTCTTTTAAAACCTTTACCAGGAGCTGCTAAATACAGGATTTTGTTTTTGGTATTTTGTGAATTTTTTATTTTTTTGGATTTTTGTAAGGAAGGAACTTTAGGAACTATACAAACAACTCTTTTTTCGAGTTTTTGATCTTTTTCAAATGTTTTTGGTTTTTGGGATTTTTCAATTTTTTGAATTTCGAGTTTTTCAAATGTTTTTGGATTTTTGATTGAGGGATCTTCCATCATACCTACAAAGGAAAAACGCCACTAGTTAGACTCCGAACAAGAGATCTAAATCGTAGGTTTCTGCTTGGGTAGGCTCCAGGGCACCCTTGAACCAGGTGGTCACAAGGGGTGGTTCTAGCAGTATTATGGGAGTATAGCCGATCCCGTGTCGGCTTTGGTTGGCTTTGGGCAAGATGGGTTCTATGAGACCTTGATTTTGTGCCCCTAGACTTTTGTATGGCATATACCCCATGTTCAATAACATGTTCCACGATTTTTTGTTTTTGGAAAAGTTTTTATATAATTCGTGATCCTAGAACTTGCTATCGTCCATGTTGTGCACGTAAGGCTTTCTGTCTAGGGGTTTCGGGAACAGTTGACGCTTGGATTTTCCTGGGATGGTTAGTGTTTTGAGTGGGCCAGCCTTGGGCGGCCCCTGGATGTGCACGACCTTCCTAGGTATCAGTGGCTCGACCATGGTTTGCCTTGAGTTGGCCTCGTAGGCCTGGGAACTTGAAAAGCATGGGGAATTTTGAATCCCCTGAAGCTGTGGATGACTCTCACTTAGGATCACAATGACTTGGTTTTCAAAAGGGATTTTGACACACCTATGGAAGGTGGACGGCACAGCATGCAGGCTGTGTATCTGTAGACGCGTGAAAATCCCCGCCTCTTCGCCTCTTTCGGGAGCTTGGAGTGGATCTTCTCGTGTGTCTAAGGCCTATGTATACAAATAGGGCGTGCCAGCTAGCTTACTTAAGCTAGCGAAGATATTTTTAACACTGACTTCTAAACGTGGCGACTGTGAGCAAGTAAGGTCTTGTCGTCGCAGACCTTCTTGCACCGATGCGCAAGGGTCAGTCTATACGCTTTGCAAAAATCGAGTTTTGGGGAGAAAGTCTACGAAGCGATTCGAGGTGTCTATTTCGGGTCTTTAAGATGCGATTTGCATATTTTAGATCACGTGGATTTGCACGTGCCTAAGTCTTTTCTTTTATCCCTTTTCGGGCCACCTAGTTTGTGTGTTATGAACACTCCACTACATGGGCGAATTCGAGCGGGGCTTGCTTTGATGCAATATGCGTCCTACCTCGTGGTATGGCGTAGATGCAATGCAAACTCACGCTACTCCAAAGGGAAAACCCGAAATGTAAAGACAATACTGAAGGGAAATAACAGAAGGGAAATAACCGAAGGGAAATAACCGAAGGGAGATATGTATATATCTTATGTATATGAGCCCTTACTCGGGTCTTGCAAATAAGAGCGAAGGCTCAATGTGGGTGCGTGCTTGAATTGAAAGACTTACGCACACGACATGAAATTAAACCCAAATATAAATTGCAGTATGGCCTTGACTAAGGTCTTGGGAGTAAGAGCGAAGGCTCAATGTGTGTGAGAGTGCTTGAATTGAAGTACTACACACACGACATAAATGAAACCCAAATATAACTGCAATAAGGCCTTTATTAAGGTCTTGGGAGTAAGAGCGAAGGCTCAATGTGTGTGAAAGTGCTTGAATTGAAAGACTTACTCACACGACATGAAATGAAACCCAAATAGTATAGGTCGGCCCTTACTTGGGTCTTTCAAATAAGAGCGAAAGCTCAATGTGTGTGAGAGTGCTTGAATTGAAAGACTTACTCACACGACATGAAATGAAACCCAAATAGTATAGGTCGGCCCTTACTTGGGTCTTTCAAATAAGAGCGAAAGCTCAATGTGTGTGAGTGCTTGAATTGAAAGACAACGCACCCAACTTAAACAAAAACCCTTCAAAAATGAAAGTATATATGTACACTTATATATTAGGGGCTGATTAGGCCCGTGTGTGTTCAAAATCGTGCACGGCTAAGAGAGTGCACGTGTGTGGTTGTGCCAAGCCACTTCGGGGTTTTAAAAATATGTTTAAAAAGGGTTTTCAAAAGCCATATCATATGTATTTGAAAGATGTAGTTTAAAACAGATATACAGGGTTGTCTGGAAGGCTCCTGGGTTTCCAGATTCAATGTGTGTGAGTGTTTTAATTGAAAGACAACACACCCAACTTAAGCAAAACCCTACAAAAATGAAAGTATATGTATATACTTATGTATTAGGGGCTGATTAGGCCCGTGTGTGTTCAAAATCGTGCACGACTAAGAGAGTGCACGTGTGTGGTTGTGCCAAGCCACGTTATTACAAGCAGGGGGAGACTATGCTCCGTTATTACAACCCCGTATCAAATTGAATCTCAAGCAAGTATACAACTAAAGATCGAGTTTAGGCACTTACGAGTAGCTGGTCCGTAGAGGCCTTGCTTGAGCGTGGGCTTGGGCTTCGCCTTGGGCTGCAAACGGGAGCTCCGCGAGGATAGGTGACCAAAGGTGCTGGTCGGCTGCAAGTGGGGCACGGGATAGGCGCCTCGAAGGTGGCCGGCTGCAAAATTGGTGTCGCCTCGATGTGGGGGGTTAAAGGGGCTAGACCAAGTGAGTGTTTAGGGTCACTAGGAGAGTTGAGGGTTTAGGGAAGGTGGACCTAAAAGGGGAGTTTATGAAAGGGCCGAATGGGAGTCCTATAGGGTGGAAGAAATGGCTGGCCGGGTGCAAATGGGATGGTTAGGTAGCGGCCGGTAGTTTAGGTTGTGTTAGGTTCGGCTAAGTTAAAAGGGTGGCGACAAAGGGCTGAGATGCTGATAGGGTGGGTGGCTAGGAGTGGAGAGGAAGTAGAGAAGGATTTAGGGAGAGTTGGGGAATGCTTACCGAATGGGGAGAGGTGGCGGATGGAAGAGAGGAGCAGCCGGATGTGGGATCTCGGCTGGTTCGGTTGGGTGAAGAGAATGATGATGGAGGGGCTTCGGCTGGAACGGAGGTGGCGGTGGTGGTGCTGGTGGTGCTGCAGGTGGAGCTTGGGGAAGTGGAGAGTGGTCCCGGCTGGGTGAGGAAATGGGAGAAAGAGAGGGCCCGGCTGGGTGAGGTGAGGGTTCCAGCTTGCTTGTAAAACCCGCCCCCAAGGGGGGGGATTTAAATAGGGATGGGTAGGTCGGTTAGGGATGGGCTTGGGGTAGTGGTTAGGTGGTTTAGGTAGGGTGGTATGTAGATAAGGTGGGCTGGAAAGGGTTGGGCCAGATATTTTGAAAACTAGGGGTTTGGGTAGATTGTGGGCTAGGGGTGGTTTAGGGGTTTAGGGCTAGGTTAGGTGGTTGGGTTTTAGGGTGAGGTTTAGTGAGCTAGGTTAGGTGATTAGGCTAGGTTTAGGCTAGGATTAGGGGAATTAATCTAGGTTTAGGGAAGGATTAGGGAAGTGGGTTAGGTGATTAGGTTGGGATTAGGCCGGGATTAGGGAAGTGAGTTAGGTGATTAGGTTCAGATTAGGGGTGGATTAGGGGTTTAGGCTAGGATTAGGCGTTTTGGGTTAGGTTTAGGTGAAGGAGCTCCCTTTGCATGGCCCATAGACCTTAACCACCTCATGTTGGTGCAGCCCTAGGTTAGGTTTTGGCTAATTACAAGCTTAAACCCACTCAATTAGGCTAACCCACATAATTAAACCCAAACTTGACACACAAGTCAAGCTTAATTACAACACTCTTGATATTTTCCATCCCCACTCTCTCTCATGCCCAATATCCCACGTGAATTTCAAGTGGGCCCCACCTCCATTTATGAGAAGGTGATGTGGGCCATGGATATGGATATTGGATTGGATTTTTGAATCCAAATCCAAATCCAAGTCCACACATGGGTTTGGATTGGGATCTGGATATATATGGTCCAGATCCAATCCAAACTGAACTCTGACTCCTTCGAGCTGGGTTCAAAACGGACGATTTGTGCGGGGCTTGATAGCATCAGTACTCCGTCTGCGTTGGGTCTTCGCCAACATAGTCGTCCGCCTCCGTTTCTGCCTTCCGGAGATGACTTCAAATGCTATTTTGATAAGAACAGGGTCTTGGACGTTCGAGATCCTGGGGGTGTGAATCAGATACAAGAGTTGCTGTGCCGGGCTCGACGTGTGCTCCGGTTCTGGGCTCTTCTTAGCTCTCCTGGTCCTGTCTTGATCGGGCCAAGCCGCTTCGGGGTCTCAAAACATGTTTTAAAAAGGTTTTCAAAAGCCATATCATATGTTTTTGAAAGATAAAGTTTAAAACATATATATAGGGTTGTCTGGAAGGCTCCTGGGTTTCCAGACTCAAAAATGGCCCTTTGGGGCTGCTTGTATAAAACCAGATGGATTTTGAAAAATTCGTGGGATTTCGGGGTGTTTGTAGATGCCCCTCTTTGGCCTTGTCCAAATAGATTTGGATAAGGGCAAAGATGACAAAACACCCCTTTTAATGTCTCCCTAGATCTTCCCACGAAGAATATGGGATTGTCCCCATTTTAGCAAAATCTCAATTTACAAACTCTGGTAGGAGGAGATATCATGCCAAAGGGTTTCTACATGGAATCTGGTCCTAAATGGGATCATGTTCATGCCAGTACCATGCGTGGAATGCAAATGACATGGGTGTGGTGCCAAGAGTGGCGACCTCCCAGAGACCAGATGTAGTCGAACTCTAGAGACTTACAAGGCCTGTTGCTCCAAGTGAGCAAATCCTATGCTGTTCGATGTTCGGTTTTCAAAATTTATTTACAAAAGCTATTTACAAAAGGGACAACTGTCTTGAGCCTCGATCCTAAGGATCTCGAGCTCTTCGTGCTTGCCCTTGTTTGAGTCTTAATACTCGCTTATCTAGCGGAGGTTTTATAAGAAAACAAGGCATATTTCAAATTCCTACGCCTTACTCGAAACGTCGAATTCTCAAACAAGATGACATTCAAGTAAGTAAATCCTATTTTTACTTTAGGATTCCTCGAAATGAACCATGCTTTAGCTTGGGATAAGCCAGGGATGGGAAAGAGACACCACGGTCCCTTCTGAAGCATCCCGTGGTTTGAGGCACAGAAGGCGGAAAACTGCTCTTTTTGAGCTTTTTGGCCTCTTTTTCCTTTTTTCCATAGAGGGTCTCCCTTTGGGAGTATTTTTTCTTTAATCCCTCTTTTTCATAAGAGAATCGATTTTTCTTTTTGGAGTCTGGTTTCTTTCTTTTGGAAAGAGATTTTGAATGGGAAATTCCCTTTTGTTTTGGGCCTTTTGTTTTCCTTTTGGAAGGAGAAGAGAAGAGGGGAGGACTTATCCCAAGCCGACACTCGATCCATTCCAGATCAGCCTATTTAGAAATAGCACGTACTACTTGCAAGTATCTTGCTATGTTGAACTAGGCCTTTCTTTGTAAGAAGAAGGATTTTGAAATGTAACCACGATTTTGAAGACTCCGCTCTTTCATAAGTGCGAATTCTCTCACTCAGGGTCACACGAGTTCGCCTTTGCACCTTATTCACATGTCTCAGGGCAGCTATCCCCTAAGAATTTCGAAAACTGGAATTTAATCCAGATCCTACACATGATACTTCTTTAAGTATTGAATATTGATAGGATCTATTAAATTCCTACCTTCTACATCGATCAACCAATACGAATTGTTCGTAGTGGTTGCTCGTACAACATAGGGTCCATCCCAGTTGGGGCGCCACTTGCCTAGGGGGTGTGGGCCACGATGGTGGATGGTTTTTAAGACCAGATCTCCCACTTCAAAGTGGCGAGGTCTCATGTGTTTGCTATAATGTCGGGCTATCCTTTGCCGGTATGCACGAGCATGATCCATGGCAAGGAGTCGCCTCTCATCTAGCAAATCTAGTTCGGCCATCCTAGCATGCTGAAGCGTCTCTAGGGGGAGGTCGAGTGCTATGGATGTATGAAATGAATGCAGTTGAGTATGAATGGGAAGAATGGCGTTTGTGCCATAGACCAATTCGAATGGTGTGGCATTTGTGGGAGTCCGGATGGAAGTCCTATAAACCCATAAGGCTTCATCCAGCTTCTCGTGCCACATCCTACCCTTCTCTAAGGTTTTCTCAATAATACTAATGAGAGTCTTGTTTGTGGCTTCGGCTTGGCCGTTGCCTTGAGGGTAGTAGGGCGAGGAGAAGTGGTGAGTTATGCCATACGTGTTGCACAACTTAACCATCCGCTCGTTCTTGAATGGGGTTGTAGACGCGCGAAAATCCCCGCCTCTTCGCCTCTTTCGGGGCTTGGAGTGGATCTTCTCGTGTGTCTAAGGCCTATGTATACAAATAGGGCGTGCCAGCTAGCTTACTCGAGCTACGAAGATATTTTTATCACTGACTTCTAAACGTGGCGACTGTGAGCAAGTAAGCTCTTGTCGTCGCAGACTTTCTTGCACCGATGCGCAAGGGTCAGTCTGTACGCTTTTGCAAAAAATCGAGTTTTGGAGAGAAAGTCTACGAAGCGGTTCGAGGTGTCTATTTCGGGTTTTTAGGATGCGATTGCATATTTTAGATCACGTGGATTTGCACGTGCCTAAGTCTTTTCTTTTATCCCTTTTTGGGCCACCTAGTTTGTGTGTTATGAACACTCCACTACATGGGCGAATTCGAGCTGGGCTTGCTTTGATGCAATATGTGTCCTCCCTCGTGGTATGGCGTAGATGCAATGCAAACTCACGCTACTCCAAAGGGAAAACCCGAAATGTAAAGACAATACTGAAGGGAAATAACAGAAGGGAAATAACCGAAGGAAAATAACCGAAGGGAAATAACCGAAGGGAAATAACCGAAGGGAAATATGTATATATCTTATGTATATGAGCCCTTACTCGGGTCTTGCAAATAAGAGCGAAGGCTCAATGTGGGTGCGTGCTTGAATTGAAAGACTTACACACACGACATGAAATTAAACCCAAATATAAATTGCAGTATGGCCTTGACTAAGGTCTTGGGAGTAAGAGCGAAGGCTCAATGTGTGTGAGAGTGCTTGAATTGAAGTACTACACACACGACATAAATGAAACCCAAATATAACTGCAATAAGTCCTTTATTAAGGTCTTGGGAGTAAGAGCGAAGGCTCAATGTGTGTGAAAGTGCTTGAATTGAAAGACTTACTCACACAACATGAAATGAAACCCAAATAGTATAGGTCGGCCCTTACTTGGGTCTTTCAAATAAGAGCGAAAGCTCAATGTGTGTGAGAGTGCTTGAATTGAAAGACTTACTCACACGACAAGAAATAAAACCCAAATAGTATAGGTCGGCCCTTACTTGGGTCTTTCAAATAAGAGCGAAAGCTCAATGTGTGTGAGTGCTTGAATTGAAAGACAACGCACCCAACTTAAACAAAAACCCTTCGAAAATGAAAGTATATATATACACTTATATATTAGGGGCTGATTAGGCCCGTGTGTGTTCAAAATCGTGCACGACTAAGAGAGTGCACGTGTGTGATTGTGCCAAGCCACGTTATTACAAGCGGGGGGAGACTATGCTCCGTTATTACAACCCCGTATCAAATTGAATCTCAAGCAAGTGTACAACTAAAAACCGAGTTTAGACACTTACGAGTAGCTGGTCCGTAGAGGTCTTGCTTGAGCGTGGACTTGGCCTTGGGCTACAAACGGGAGCTCCGCGAAGATAGGTGACCAAAGGTGCTGGCCGGCTGCAAGTGGGGCGCGAGATAGGCGCCTCGAAGGTGGCCGGTGGCAAGTAGATGTCGCCTCAAGGTTGGGGGTTTAAATGGGCTGAACGAGTGAGGTCTTAGGATCACTAGGGGAGTTGAGTACTTAGGGAAAACTGGCCCTAAGGGAGAGTTTGTGAGAAGGCCGAATGGGACACCTAGGGAAGGTAGGGGCCAGCGGTTTGGGTTGTGCTAGGTTCGGCTAAGTTAAAATGGTGGTGGCGGGCTGCTAGGGTGACTAAGGCTGGAGTATGGGAAGGTGGCCAGTTAGGGGATGGGACTAGGTAATAGTGGGAATAGTGGGTTTAAGGTAGTGCCACGGGCAAGTCTTAGGAAATCTAATAGGGTGGCTGGGTATAGTTGATGTGAGTTAGGTAGGAAGCAAACGATTGAGGCGGCTAAGGTTTGGCCGAGTGGGAATGGTGGCGGTGAGGGGCTGTTGGGTGAGTAAGGTGATGGTGTGGTGGGTGGCTGGGAGTGGAGAGGTAGTAGAGAAGGGTTTAGGTAGGGTTAAAGAAGGCTTACCGGATGGGGAGAAGTGGCGAGTGGATGAAGAGAGAAGCCGGGTGTTGATGGGAGTTCGGCTGGTTCGGTTGGATGAAGGTGGTGGCATCCGGCTGGGTGAGGTGGTGGTGGATGGAAGAGGGAAGGTAGCGGTGCAGGTGGAGCTGATGGAGCAGGTGGAGCAGGCGAAGGTGATGGAGAGTGGTCCCAGCTGGGTGAGATATGGGAGAAGGAGAGGGCCCGGCTGGGTGAGATGGTGGTTCCCACTTGGAAAACCCGCCCAAAAGGGGGGGGGGTTTAAATAGGGAATGGGTAGGTCGGTTAGGGCTGGGCTGAGGGTAGTGGTTAGGTGGTTTAGGTAGGGTGGTATGTAGATAAGGTGGGCTGGAAAGGGTTGGGCCAGATATTTTAAAACTAGGGGTTTGGGTAGATTGTGGGCTAAGGGTGGTTTAGGGGTTTAGGGCTAGGTTAGGTGGTTGGGTTTTAGGGTGAGGTTTAGTGAGCTAGGTTAGGTGATTAGGCTAGGTTTAGGCTAGGATTAGGGAAATTAATCTAGGTTTAGGGAAGGATTAGGGAAGTGGGTTAGGTGATTAGGTTGGGATTAGGCCGGGATTAGGGAAGTGGGTTAGGTGATTAGGCTCAGATTAGGGGTGGATTAGGGGTTTAGGCTAGGATTAGTCATTTTGGGTTAGGTTTAGGTGAAGGAGCTCCCTTAGCATGGCCCATAGACCTTGATCACCCCATGTTGGTGCAGCCCTAGGTTAGGTTTTAACTAATTACAAGCTTAAACCCACTCAATTAGGCTAACCCACATGATTAAACCCAAACTTGACACACAAGTCAAGCTTAATACAACACTCTTGATATTTTTCACCCCCACTCTCTCTCATGCCCAATATCCCACGTGAATTTCAAGTGGGCCCCACCTCCATTTATGAGAAGGTGATGTGGGCCATGGCTATGGATATTGGATTGGATCTCTGGATCCAAATCCAAATCCAAGTCCACATATGGGTTTGGATTGGAATCTGGATATATATGGTCCAGATCCAATCCAAACTGAACTCTGACTCCTTCGAGCTGGGTTCAAAACGGATGATTCGTGCGGGTCCTGACAGCATCAGTACTCCGTCTGCGTTGGGTCTTCGCCAACATGGTCGTCCGCCTCCGTTTCTACCTTCCGGAGATGACTTCAAATGATATTTTGGTAAGAACAGGGTCTTGGACGTTCGAGATCCTGGGGTGTGAATCAGATACAAGAGTTGTTGCGCCGGGCTCGACGTGTGCTCCGGTTCCGGGCTCTTCTTAGCTCTCCTGGTCCTGTCTTGATCGGGCCAAGCCGCTTCGGGGTTTCAAAACATGTTTTAAAAAGTTTTCAAAAGCCATATCATATGTTTTTGAAAGATAAAGTTTAAAACATATATACAAGGTTGTCTGGAAGGCTCCTGGGTTTCCAGACTCAAAATGGTCCTTTGGGGCTGCTTGTATAAAACCAGATTTGTTTTAAGGAATTCGTGGGATTTCGGGGTGTTTACAGATGCCCCTCTTTGGCCTTGTCCAAATTGATTTGGATAAGGGCAAAGATGACAAACACCCCTTTTAATGTCTCCCTAGATCTAGCCACGAAGAATATGGGATCATCCCATTTTAGCAAAATCTCAATTTTCAAACTCTGGTAGGAGGAGATATCACGCCAAAGGGTTATACTATGGAATCTGGTCCTAAATGGGATCATGTTCATGCAAGTACCATGCGTGGAATGGAGATGACATGGGTGTGGTGCCAAGAGTGGCGACCTCCCAGAGACCAGATGTGGTCGAACTCTAGAGACTTACACGGTCTATTGCTCCAAGTGAGCAAATCCTATGCTGTTCGATGTTCGGTTTTGAAAACCTTTTTACAAAAATTATTTACAAAAGGGACAACTGTCTTGAGCCTCGATCCTAAGGATCTCGAGCTCTTTGTGCTTGCCCTTGTTTGAGTCTTAACACTCGCTTATCTAGCGGAGGTTTTATAAGAAAACAAGCTTCATTTTGAATTCCTACGCCCTACTCGAAACGTCGAATTCTCAAACAAGATGAAATTCAAGTAAGTAAATCCTATTTTTACTTTAGGATTCCTCGAAATGAACCATGCTTTAGCTTGGGATAAGCCAGGGATGGGAAAGAGATACCACGGTCCCTTCTGAAGCGTCCCGTGGTTTAAGGCACAGAAGGCGGAAAACTGCTCTTTTTGAGCTTTTTGGCCTCTTTTTCCTTTTTTTCATAGAGGGTCTCCCTTTGGGAGTATTTTCTCTTTAATCCCTCTCTTTTTTTTATAAGAGAATCGATTTTTCTTTTTGTAGTCTGGTTTTCTTTCTTTTGGAAAGAGACTTTAAATGGGAAATTCCCTTTTGATTTGGGCCTTTGTTTTCCTTTTGGAAGGAGAAGAGAAGAGGGGAGGACTTATCCCAACCCTACACTCGATCCATTCCAGATTAGCCTATTTAGAAATAGCACGTACTACTTGCAAGTATCTTGCTATGTTGAACTAGGCCTTTCTTTGTAAGACGAAGGATTTTGAAATGTAACCACGATTTTGAAAACTCCACTCTTTCACAAGTGCGAATTCTCTCACTCAGGGTCACACGAGTTGCCTTTGCACCTTATTCACATGTCTCAGGGCAGCTATCCCCATAAAATTTTTGAAAACTGGAATTTAATCCAGATCCTACACATGATACTTCTTTAAGTATTGAATATTGATAGGATCTGCTAAATTCCTACCTTCTACATCGATCAACCAATACGAATTGTTCGTAGTGGTTGCTCGTACAACATAGGGTCCATCCCAGTTGGGGCGCCACTTGCCTAAGGGGTGTGGGCCACGATGGTGGATGGTTTTTAAAACCAGATCTCCCACTTCAAAGTGGCGAGGTCTCATGTGTCTGCTATAATGTCGGGCTATCCTTTGCCGGTATGTACGAGCATGATCCATGGCAAGGAGTCGCCTCTCGTCTAGCAAATCTAGTTCGGCCATCCTAGCATGCTGAAGCGTCTCTAGGGGGAGGTCGAGTGCAATGGATGTATGGAATGAATGCAGTTGGGTATGAATGGGAAGAATGGCGCTTGTGCCATAGACCAATTCGAATGGTGTGGCATTCGTGGGAGTCCGGATGGAAGTCCTATAAGCCCATAAGGCTTCATCCAGCTTCTCGTCCCACGTCCTACCCTTCTCTAAGGTTTTCTCAATGATACCAATGAGAGTCTTGTTTGTAGCTTCAGCTTGGCTGTTGCCTTGAGGGTAGTAGGGCGAGGAGAAGTGGTGAGTTATGCCATACGTGTTGCACAACTTAACCATCCGCTCATTCTTGAACGGGGTACCATTATCAGACACAAGGTCTCGTGGAACCCCAAATCGAGCCAAGATATTCCTCCGGGTGAAAGCCACCACATGTTGCCCCATTACATTCGTTAGGGAAATGGCTTCCACCCACTTGGAGAAATACTTCGTGGCTGCTAAAATAAAACGATGCCCATTCGAGGCCTTTGGAAATATTGGGCCTACAATGTCAAACGCCCACATGGTAAATGGCCAGGGGCTGACCACGGAATGCAATGTAGATGAAGGGATATGAATGGCGTGCCCATGCACTTGACATGGATGACACTTCCTAACATGATCGTGACAATCCTTTTTCAGGGTGGACGAAAAATAACCCCCTCTAAGTATTTTCATTGCCATCATGTTGGCATTAACATGACCTCCACATTCTCCATCGTGGAACTCGTGCATCACTATCCTAGCCTCCACTAGGTCGATACACCTAAGCAGAATGCCGGTTAAACTCTTTTTGTATAAGACCCCACCCAGAATGGTGTATCGGGTCGAAATCTTACGAATGAATGTCTTATCTTTGGACGTGGCATCCTCGGTGAATCCCCCATTTTCTAAAAATTGTTTTATGTGATAGAACCAGGGTTTTTCAATAGACTCTGGGTTGTTTTGGCAAATATCCAAGTCGTGTGTGGATGGATGGGGCGCATGCCATATTTCCAAAGATCTGGTCCCTGAAATGGGATCGACCTTCAGGGCTGAGCCCAAGGAGGAGAGGGCATCGGCGATGCCATTGTCCTCTCTTCCCACGTGTGTGAGCTTACACGACTGGAAGGATTGGACCAATCGAGTGGCCAACTCGTGATATGGAAGTAGTTTCTCATTACGTACTTGCCAAATTTTTAAAACCTAGTTTATGACAAGGAGCGAATCTCCAAAGACCTCGATGCATGATGCCCCTAGAGTTTTCAAAATCCTTAAGCCTTGTATGAGTGCTTCATACTCAGCTACGTTGTTGGAACATTCGAAATCTAAGCGGACTGCTATGGGAATCTCGCCTTTTTCAGGGGAGATTAGGATGATCCTGGCACCAGCCCCTCGTTGGTTTCGTGCCCCGTCGAAGTGCATCTTCCACACTTGGTTTTCGAAAGAATTTGCCAAAATGTGGTTTTGAAAATGGTTTTGCAATATGCCTTCATCAGGCATTTCGGCAAGAGTGGGATATGCGTCCTCTAAGGGGAATTCAGCCATGTAATCTGCTAGGGCTTGCCCCTTAATGGAGATCTGGTGATGGTATTTCAGATCATACTCCATTAGAAGGAGTTGCCATTCGCCCAATCTACCCGTGAGAATGGGTTTTTCGAACAAGTGCTTGATTGGATCAAGCTTGGACACTATCCAGATCTCATGATCTAGGAAATAGTGTCTGAACTTCTGGCAGGCCCAGACTAGGGCCAAGCACGTCTTCTCCATGGCTTGATAATTTCGTTCATAAGCCAAGAGAGTTTTCGAAATATAGTAGATGGCATACTCCTTATGGGTGTCATCCTCGTATTGAGCCAACAGGGCTCCTAAAGCGTTCACATGCACGGAGATGTATAATAAAAGCGGTTTTCCTTGTTTTGGAGGATTCAAAACGGGGGGATTAACCAAGTATGCCTTCAGTCTCTCGAAGGACTTTTGGCATTCGTCATCCCATAAGAATTTCGTACCCTTCCTCAACAGTTTGTTGAAGGGTTCGCATCTAGTTGCCAGATTCGATATGAATCGGCGCACAGATTGTAATCGACCCTGGAGGCTACGGACTTGGGTGAGATTGGAGGGTGGAGCCATGTCTATGATGGCTCGACACTTAGAGGGGTAGACTTCTATTCCCCTTTGGCTCACCATAAAGCCTAGAAGCTTCCCTGATTCTACTCCGAACACACATTTTTGAGGGTTTAGCTTTACTTTGTAAAGCCTAAGCCTTTCGAAAATTTTTTGTAAACCTTCGATATGGGTGCATCGGGTTTTGGATTTTGCCAAGAGATCATCTACATACACTTCTACAAGCTCATGAATTTGATCATGGAAGATCGTGTTCATGGCTCATTGGTATGTTGCGCCGGCATTTTTCAAACCAAAGGGCATGACTGTATAGCAGTACGTGCCCCATGGGGTTGTGAAGGCGGTCTTACCCTGATCTCGTGGACTTAGTTTGATTTGATTATAGCCTGAATAGCCATCCATGAATGAAAACATTTCATGATTTGCAGTACTATCGACTATCAAATCTATGTTAGGTAAAGGATAATTATCCTTTGGAGTGGCTTTATTCAGGTTTTTGAAATCGATGCATATTCGAATTTTCCCATTGGTTTTTCGAACTACCACGATATTTGACAACCAATCAGAATACGCAATGGGTTTTATAAATCCGGCTTTTAGCAGATCTTCTAAACCCTCTTTGACTTGTGTGTGTACATTCGGGTGTATTTTCCTAAGCTTCTGCTTTATCGGTTTTACACCTATATCTAAGGGAAGACGATGCTCGACAATGCTGGGATCTATGCCCGGCATGTCTTCATATGTCCATGCAAACACATCTAAATAGGTTTGTAGAAATGCAATGAATGCTAACTTTTCAGTTTCATGCAAGCATGCGCCTATTTTGATGGTTTTGGGATTGGAATCATCCCCTAGGTTCACCTCTACGAAATCTCCTCCTATTGATTGGGAAGGTTTTTCAAAATCGAGAATTCTTTGAAATTCTGGGAGCTCAGAAGTGGGATCTTCCTCAAGGGGATCCACTTCTGGGCTTTGATCATTCTCGTGGGCTATAGACCCGAGGGAACTTGATGCGTGGTTTTCAAAATAACCTGGTTTTGTACTTGGATTTTCAAGTGATTTCGAAATTTTTGGTCTGGCTATGCAGACGATGCTTCTTTCGAAATCCTTTTCTTTTACCAAAGTCTTACCAGGAGCAACTATGTACAAAATCTTTTTGGTATTTTCCAAATTTTCGATTTTTTTGGGTTTTTGTAAAACAAGAACTTTGGGAACTATACAAAGCACTCTTTTTTCGAGTTTTTGTTTTTCCATTGTTTTTGGTTTTTCTGGTTTTTCGATTTTTTTTTATTTTAAGTTTTCAAATGTTTTTGATATTTTTTTAGAAAAAGAGATCTTCCGTCATACCTACAAAGGGAAAACACTACGGGTTAGACTCGGAATAGGAGGTCTAAATCGTAGGTCTCTTCTAAGACAGGCTCCGGGGCACCCTTGACCCAGGTGGTCACAGGGGGTGGCTCCGGCGGTATTCGGGGAGTATAGCCGATCCCATATCGGCTTGGGTTGTCCCTAGGAAGGATGGGCTCTAGGAGACCCTGGTTTTGTGCCCCTAGACTTTTGTAGGGCGTGTAGCCCATGTTTAATAACATGTTCCACGACCTTTTGTTTTTTGAAAAGATGGGATATAAGTCGTGGTCCTGGAACATGCTATCGTCCATATTAGGCTCGTATGGCCTTTTGTCCAAGGGTTTTGGAAATAGGGAACATTTGGGTTTTCCTAGGAGGATTAGAGTCGGGAGGGGGCCTGCTTTGGGCGGCCCCTTCACACATACAACCTTCCCAGGGTTGTTCAACACGAGCCGAGGTGGCTCAACCATAATTTGCCCCAGGTTAGCTTCAAGGGCCTGGGAGCTTGATAAACAAGGGGAGTTTATGATCCCCTGAAGCTGTGGGTGACTCTCACCTAGGATCACTACGACCTGGTCCCTAAAAGGGATCTTGACACACCTGTGGAAGGTGGATGGCACAGCGCACAAACTGTGTATCCAGGGCCTTCCCAGCAACAAGTTATAATGGGGGTGGATGTCCAAGACATGAAACACCCCCGTGTGTTCGATCCCTCCCGTTTCCATTGGGAGTTCGATGGATCCTAAAGGCCTAGACGCATTCCCATCGTATCGAGTGATAACGATGGGGCTTGGGTTCACTGAAGTCAAGGTGACTCCGATTTTGTACGCCACGTGAAGTGGAAGGATGTTGAGCCCTCCTCCACCATCGACTAGGCACCTGTCCAGAGAGTGGTTGTTTAGAACCACCTCGATATGCAGGGCCTGGTTATGGGTTTCGTAGGGTCTATCTACATCATCTTCCGAAAAGGTGATGGGCGATTTTGCTCCTAATAAAGCCACTTGGGCAGACAAGGATTCCGGACTTATGTTCGAATCAACCTTGGCTCTTTCTAGAATTTTCTCTAAGACAAGTCTATGCCTAGGCGAGGTTTTGATAAGCTCTAGGATAGACATGTGAATAGGAATCTTTGAAAGGTGGTTTTCGAAATCATAAGGATTTGGGATGACTTTGTCCTTATCTGTTTTTGGCAGACCACTAGGGATACATGCTTTTGAGGGGCCAGGTACACTGACCACCTTTTGAGCACCTTGAAGGTGCGGGGGTTGGTAGATCCTCCCGGATCTAGTGACTTCCCCCACGACCAGCCTAGGGTTTGCGCTAAACTTGGCTCTAAGGATGAGCTGAGGAGAACCTTGGATTTTTAAAACTGGTTTTACCGGGGTTTCCACTTTTGGTGGTCCCCGAATGACGACTTGGGCGGGCCTCTTGTATAATACAAGGATGGGCGCACAAGTAGGTCGACCAGGTTCTGGCTTTTGCGCTAGTTCCTTGGAAATGGTGAGGGTACATACCTCCTTTCCTTTCCCACTGCCACTGGCGTGTTTGGGAAAGGGTTCCTTGAAGATAGCTTGAGGTGGCTCAGGTTCCGCAGTGACCTGGAGCCGGCCTTCCGCTATCAAGTTCTCAATTTTATTTAAAAGAGAGAAGCAACGTTTGGTATCATGGCCTTTGAGCCGATGATACTTGCAAAATCGGTTTAAATACCCCCCTTTGGAAGTGACTCCTTCGGGGATTTCAGGGAGTTCGATCATGCCCTGGGCGAGTAAGAGGTCTAGGACCTCCGACACAGGTTGCCCCAGCGGAGTGTACTCCCGTTTTTCAACCGGTTTTTGAAAATTACGTTCTCTCTTATTTTCTAATTTTTCAAAATTTTTGGAAGTGCCTGCCATGCCTGGATCCACCCGGACATTGGCGATTTTATGGGGCTTTGCCCCTTTGTCCGTCGTGGGCAGCCCATATGCGATGGGCTTTTCCAAACGGGTTTTTGGAATGGCACTTCCTTTCCATAAGTGGTCGTATGTCCCTTTTCGTAAGTTGGTTTCGAAAAGGGAGGCCTTTTTGATCAACTTATGGAAAGTTGAAATCTCATGGAGCGAGAGAAGGGTTTTTAACTCGCTTTTGAAATTATCCAGGATGAGCATTACTGCGCATCCTTCGGATATGGGCTCTCGCACTTGGCCCAAAAGCGACCTCCATCTTATAATGAAGGCATGCACGTCTTCGTTCATGCCTTGCTTTGTATCCCTTAAGGTATTCAGGGTCGGCGTGACTTCCACGTTGTGTACAAATCTTTGCATGAAGCAGTTCGCTAACTCTTCAAAAGTAGCGAACTGGCTTAAGTCGTAGGAAGCCAACCATTTGGTAGCTGTGCCTTTAAGGGATAGAGGGAACCAATACACCCATTTCATCGAGTCCTTTTTCTTCTTATGGGCTCGACGCGAGAAAAGCTGCAAGTGAGACCTAGGGTCTCCCATGCCATCATACCGATGGAAGTTCGGTATTTCATCGTCACTGTCTGTTTCGTAATCCATAGGAAGGAAATCAGACAGGGCGTAGCTTCTTTTCTCTTTATTCTACCCTTTCAGCAGCTGCTGTAGGGCTTTACGGTCCTTTTGTGTGAAGGACTCGTGGTATTGGTTGCCTTCCATTACGGAGGCCTCTTTTTGCTTGTGAGGTTTTTCAGATTTCTTTTTGGGCCTTTGTTCACCGTTTGATGAACATGAATCGCCTACTTCAACCTCTTGGCTGAGAGCATCGATTTTGGCCTCAAACTCCCTTCTCAAGTCCTCGATTTCATCCAGTTTTATTTTGTTTTTGAAAATCCTCCTAGAGTGAGAACTTGATGCGCATGAGCCTTGGCTCGACACTTCACTTGGATTGGATTTTGACATGCTTTTCAAGCTTTTTCAAAATTTCCTAAGTACAAGCAAAGAAAACAAGTTAAAACGACACCTTTTTACAAAATTTTCGCAAGACTTCTACAAGTAAACTCGATTTCTGAAAAGGCTCACGTCCCACCGGGCGTGCCAATCTCTGTAGACGCGCGAAAATCCCCGCCTCTTCGCCTCTTTCGGGGCTTGGAGTGGATCTTCTCGTGTGTCTAAGGCCTATGTATACAAATAGGGCGTGCCAGCTAGCTTACTCAAGCTAGCGAAGATATTTTTATCACTGACTTCTAAACGTGCCGACTGTGAGCAAGTAAGCTCTTGTCGTCGCAGACTTTCTTGCAGCGATGCGCAAGGGTCAGTCTGTACGCTTTTGCAAAAAATTGAGTTTTGGAGAGAAAGTCTACGAAGCGGTTCGAGGTGTCTATTTCGGGTTTTTAGGATGCGATTGCATATTTTAGATCACGTGGATTTGCACGTGCCTAAGTCTTTTCTTTTATCCCTTTTTGGGCCACCTAGTTTGTGTGTTATGAACACTCCACTACATGGGCGAATTCGAGCGGGGCTTGCTTTGATGCAATATGCGTCCTACCTCGTGGTATGGCGTAGATGCAATGCAAACTCACGCTACTCCAAAGGGAAAACCCGAAATGTAAAGACAATACTGAAGGGAAATAACAGAAAGGAAATAACCGAAGGGAAATAACCGAAGGGAAATATGTATATATCTTATGTATATGAGCCCTTACTCGGGTCTTGCAAATAAGAGCGAAGGCTCAATGTGGGTGCGTGCTTGAATTGAAAGACTTACACACACGACATGAAATTAAACCCAAATATAAATTGCAGTATGGCCTTGACTAAGGTCTTGGGAGTAAGAGCGAAGGCTCAATGTGTGTGAGAGTGCTTGAATTGAAGTACTACACACACGACATAAATGAAACCCAAATATAACTGCAATAAGGCCTTTATTAAGGTCTTGGGAGTAAGAGCGAAGGCTCAATGTGTGTGAAAGTGCTTGAATTGAAAGACTTACTCACACGACATGAAATGAAACCCAAATAGTATAGGTCGGCCCTTACTTGGGTCTTTCAAATAAGAGTGAAAGCTCAATGTGTGTGAGAGTGCTTGAATTGAAAGACTTACTCACACGACATGAAATGAAACCCAAATAGTATAGGTCGGCCCTTACTTGGGTCTTTCAAATAAGAGCGAAAGCTCAATGTGTGTGAGTGCTTGAATTGAAAGACAACGCACCCAACTTAAACAAAAACCCTTCGAAAATGAAAGTATATATATACACTTATATATTAGGGGCTGATTAGGCCCGTGTGTGTTCAAAATCGTGCACGACTAAGAGAGTGCACGTGTGTGATTGTGCCAAGCCACGTTATTACAAGCGGGGGGAGACTATGCTCCGTTATTACAACCCCGTATCAAATTGAATCTCAAGCAAGTGTACAACTAAAAACCGAGTTTAGACACTTACGAGTAGCTGGTCCGTAGAGGTCTTGCTTGAGCGTGGACTTGGCCTTGGGCTGCAAACGGGAGCTCCGCGAAGATAGGTGACCAAAGGTGCTGGCCGGCTGCAAGTGGGGCGCGGGATAGGCGCCTCGAAGGTGGTCGGTGGCAAGTAGATGTCGCCTCAAGGTAGGGGGTTTAAATGGGCTGAACGAGTGAGGTCTTAGGATCACTAGGGGAGTTGAGTACTTAGGGAAAACTGGCCCTAAGGGAGAGTTTGTGAGAAGGCCGAATGGGACACCTAGGGAAGGTAGGGGCCGGCGGTTTGGGTTGTGCTAGGTTCGGCTAAGTTAAAATGGTGGTGGCGGGCTGCTAGGGTGACTAAGGCTGGAGTATGGGAAGGTGGCCAGTTAGGGGATGGGACTAGGTAATAGTGGGAATAGTGGGTTTAAGGTAGTGCCACGGGCAAGTCTTAGGAAATCTAATAGGGTGGCCGGGTATAGTTGATGTGAGTTAGGTAGGAAGCAAACGGTTGAGGCGGCTAAGGTTTGGCCGAGTGGGAATGGTGGCGGTGAGGGGCTGTTGGGTGAGTAAGGTGATGGTGTGGTGGGTGGCTGGGAGTGGAGAGGTAGTAGAGAAGGGTTTAGGTAGGGTTAAAGAAGCTTACCGGATGGGGAGAAGTGGCGAGTGGATGAAGAGAGAAGCCGGGTGTTGATGGGAGTTCGGCTGGTTCGGTTGGATGAAGGTGGTGGCGTCCGGCTGGGTGAGGTGGTGGTGGATGGAAGAGGGAAGGTGGCGGTGCAGGTGGAGCTGATGGAGCAGGTGGAGCAGGCGAAGGTGATGGAGAGTGGTCCCGGCTGGGTGAGATATGGGAGAAGGAGAGGGCCCGGCTGGGTGAGATGGTGGTTCCCACTTGGAAAACCCACCCAAAAGGGGGGGGGGGTTAAATAGGGAATGGGTAGGTCGGTTAGGGCTAGGCTGAGGGTAGTGGTTAGGTGGTTTAGGTAGGGTGGTATGTAGATAAGGTGGGCTGGAAAGGGTTGGGCCAGATATTTTAAAACTAGGGGTTTGGGTAGATTGTGGGCTAAGGGTGGTTTAGGGGTTTAGGGCTAGGTTAGGTGGTTGGGTTTTAGGGTGAGGTTTAGTGAGCTAGGTTAGGTGATTAGGCTAGGTTTAGGCTAGGATTAGGGAAATTAATCTAGGTTTAGGGAAGGATTAGAGAAGTGGGTTAGGTGATTAGGTTGCGATTAGGCCGGGATTAGGGAAGTGGGTTAGGTGATTAGGCTCAGATTAGGGGTGGATTAGGGGTTTAGGCTAGGATTAGTCATTTTGGGTTAGGTTTAGGTGAAGGAGCTCCCTTAGCATGGCCCATAGACCTTGATCACCCCATGTTGGTGCAGCCCTAGGTTAGGTTTTAGCTAATTACAAGCTTAAACCCACTCAATTAGGCTAACCCACATGATTAAACCCAAACTTGACACACAAGTCAAGCTTAATACAACACTCTTGATATTTTTCACCCCCACTCTCTCTCATGCCCAATATCCCACGTGAATTTCAAGTGGGCCCCACCTCCATTTATGAGAAGGTGATGTGGGCCATGGCTATGGATATTGGATTGGATCTCTGGATCCAAATCCAAATCCAAGTCCACATATGGGTTTGGATTGGAATCTGGATATATATGGTCCAGATCCAATCCAAACTGAACTCTAACTCCTTCGAGCTGGGTTCGAAACGGACGATTCGTGTGGGGCCTGACAGCATCAATACTCCGTCTGCGTTGGGTCTTCGCCAACATGGTCGTCCGCCTCCGTTTCTGCCTTCCGGAGATGACTTCAAATGATATTTTGGTAAGAACAGGGTCTTGGACGTTCGAGATCCTGGGGTGTGAATCAGATACAAGAGTTGCTGCACCGGGCTCGACGTGGGTTCCAGTTCTGGGCTCTTCTTAGCTCTCCTGGTCCTATCTTGATCGGGCCAAGCCGCTTCGGGGTTTCAAAACATGTTTTAAAAAGTTTTCAAAAGCCATATCATATGTTTTTGAAAGATAAAGTTTAAAACATATATACAAGGTTGTCTGGAAGGCTCTTGGGTTTCCAGACTCAAAATGGTCCTTTGGGGCTGCTTGTATAAAACCAGATTTGTTTTAAGGAATTCGTGGGATTTCGGGGTGTTTACAGGGGTACCATTATCAGACACAAGGTCTCGTGGAACCCCAAATCGAGCCAAGATATTCCTCCGGATGAAAGCCACCACATGTTGCCCCATTACATTCGTTAGGGAAATGGCTTCCACCCACTTGGAGAAATACTCCGTGGCTGCTAAAATAAAACGATGCACATTCGAGGCCTTTGGAAATATTGGGCCTACAATGTCAAACGCCCACATGGTAAATGGCCAGGGGCTGACCACGGAATGCAATGCAGATGAAGGGATATGAATGGCGTGCCCATGCACTTGACACGGATGACACTTCCTAACATGGTCGTGACAATCCTTTTTCAGGGTGGACTAGAAATAGCCCCCTCTAAGTATTTTCATCGCCATCATGTTGGCATTAACATGACCTCCACATTCTCCCTCGTGGAACTCATGCATTACTATCCTAGCCTCCTCTAGGTCGATACACCTAAGCAGAATGCCGGTAAAACTCTTTTTGTATAAGACCCCACCCAGAATGGTGTATCGGGTCGAAATCTTACAAATGAATGCCTTATCTTTGGATGTGGCATCCTCGGTAAATCCCCCATTTTCTAAAAATTGTTTTATGTCATAGAACCAGGGTTTTTCAATAGACTCTGGGTTGTTTTGGCAAATATCCATGTCGTGTGTGGATGGATGGGGTGCATGCCATATTTCCAAAGATCTGGTCCCTGAAATGGGATCGACCTTCAGGGATGAACGCAAGGAGGAGAGGGCATCAGTGATGCCATTGTCCTCTCTTCCTACGTGTGTGAGCTTACACGACTGGAAGGATTGGACCAATCGAGTGGCCAACTCGTGATATGGAAGTAGTTTCTCATTACGTACTTGCCAAATTTTTAAAACCTGGTTTATGACAAGGAGCGAATCTCCAAAGACCTCGATGCATGATGCCCCTAGAGTTTTCGAAATCCTTAAGCCTTGTATGAGTGCTTCATACTCAGCTACGTTGTTGGAACATTCGAAATCTAAGTGGACTGCTATGGGAATCTCGCCCTTTTCAGGGGAGATTAGGATGACCCCAGCACCAGCCCCTCGTTGGTTTCGCGCCCCATCGAAGTGCATCTTCCACACTTGGTTTTCGAAAGAATTTGCCAAAATATGGTTTTGAAAATGGTTTTGCAATATGCCTTCATCAGGCATTTCGACAAGAGTGGGATATGCGTCCTCTAAAGGGAATTCAGCCACGTAATCTGCTAGGGCTTGCCCTTTAATGGAGATCTGGTGATGGTATTTCAGATTATACTCCATTAGAAGGAGTTGCCATTTGCCCAATCTACCCGTGAGAATGGGTTTTTCGAACAAGTGCTTGATTGGATCAAGCTTGGACACTATCCAGATCTCATGATCTAGGAAATAGTGTCTGAACTTTTGGCAGGCCCAGACTAGGGCCAAGCACGTCTTCTCCATGGCTTGATAATTTCGTTCATAAGCCAAGAGAGTTTTCAAAATGTAGTAGATGGCATACTCCTTATGGGTGTCATCCTCATACTGAGCCAACAGGGCTCCTAAAGCATTTACATGCACGGAGATGTATAATAAAAGCGGTTTTCCTTGTTTTGGAGGATTCAAAACGGGGAGATTAACCAAGTATGCCTTCAGTCTCTCGAAGGACTTTTGGCATTCATCATTGTAGACACCGAAAATTTTCACTTACGGGTTCTTAGGCCTGAAGTGAACCTTTTCGCAATCTACTTCGCTTTATGGGCGTGCCAGCTAGTTTACTTTAACTAGCAAAGTATGTTTTGAAAATAATCTGACTTTTGAAAGGCGATTGTAGGCAAGCGGGATTTTTACGTCGCAGACCTTCTTGCACCGATGCGCAAGGGTCAGTCTGTACGCTTAGAGACTTCGCTTTGAAACAAGTTTAACTCAAAATATATTTTGAATGAAGAAGTGTTTTGAAATCTTTTGAAAACCATGCATTTGGGCGATTTTGACTTTGTAAGGGTTGGACGACCCTAAGTCTTTCAAATTTTAATCTACTTAGGCACGATGGGCGTGCATCAAAATAGCCTAAGTCTTGCACGATTTGATTCGGGTTTGTACGATTTTCAGATTTTAGATCACGTGGATTTGCACGTGCCTAAGTCTTTCTTTTTATCCCTTTATGGGCCACCTAGGTGTGTGTTATGAACACTCCACTATATGGGCGAATTTGAGCGGGAGTACGGGGCTTGCTTCGATGCAATATGCGTCCTACCTCGTGGTATGGCGTAGATGCAATGCAAACTCACGCTACTCCAAAGGGAAAACCCGAATTTAAAAGACAATGCCGAAGGGAAATTGCCGAAGGGAAATAACCGAAGGGAAATGACTTGTAAAGTAAATAGCCGAAGGGAAATGACTTGTAAAGTAAATAGCGGAAGGGGAAATATGGCTATATCTTAAGAGCGGAAAGGCTCAATTGTGTAAGTGTGTGTCGTGTATATATTGAAAGACAACGCACACGACTTGAACCTTAAAACCCGAATCTTAAAGACGTAGCCGAAAGAAATACTTTATATAGAGTATATGTAGGGGCCCTTACTTGGGTCTTGTAAATAAGAGCGAAGGCTCAATGTGTGTGCGTGCTTGAATTGAAAGACTTACACACACGACATGAAATGAAACCCAAATATAAATTGCAGTATGCCTTGACTAAGGTCTTGGGATTAAGAGCGAAAGCTCAATGTGTGTGAGTGTAGAATTGAAGTACTACGCACACGACATAAATGAAACCCAAATATAACTGCAATAAGGCCTTTACTAAGGTCTTGGGAGTAAGAGCGAAGGCTCAATGTGTGTGCGTGTGGAAAATGGAAAGACAACACACACGACTTAATTAAAAAACCCCTTGACTTAAAATATATAAATATAACTATATATTAAGGGCTTGTTAGGCCCGTGTGTGTGCAAGAAGTGTACGACTAAGAGCGGAAAGGCTCAAGTGCGTGTGTGTGTGGGTGTGTCAAACCACGTTATTACAATCGGGGGGAGACGAAGCTCCTTTACTACAACCCCGTATCAAAATTTAATTGAATATAAAGCAAGTTAATGTAATAGACCAAGTTTAGACACTTACAAATAGCCGGTCCATGTTCAACTTGCTTGCACGTGGGCTCACGGTTCACCTTGGGCAGCCAAGAGGGGGTTATCCTAGGTGGCTTTGAGAGAGGTTCTATGAGGCACGGTTAGGGCCTTAGGGGAACTAAGGTTTGGCAAAGATGGGGCTGTCTAGGGTCTGTCCTAGGTGGCTGGAAAAGGTGCAGGTCACGGCCAGGGTGCAGGTTAGGTCGGCAGGAAGGTGGACAGGGCGGCAGAGAGGCAGTTGGGTCGGCAGGGAGGCGTCTGGCGCCTGGCGCAGCAGACGGGTGCCTGGCGCTGGGCGCGCTGGGGCGCAGGGCGCGCAGTAGCGCGGGACGGCTGCGGCACGGGGCGTGCAGGCGACAGAGGGGGCGCGCGGCAGGCGCTGGTTGCTCACGGCCGGCCGGGGTGAAGTTTTTGGGGTTTGTTAGGGATGGTTTGAGGCGGTTGGGGTTAGGTTAGGTCTAGTTAGGGTTCAGTTAGGGTTAGGTTGGTTCAGTTAGGGTTAGGTTCAGTTGGGGTTAGGTAGGTTCGAACCTAGGCTAGGTTGGGGTTAGGTTTAGAGGGGTGTAGAGAGAATGGCTAGGTTAGGTTAGGCTTACCTCTTGGAGCCGATCCTTCATGGCTTGAGCCCACGTCTCCACGGTTGCAGCCACTTGGTCCAGCCCACCTTGGTTGCAGCCCCTTGGTCTAGACCCACTTAGCCCACATGGCTTGAACCCACCTCACCCAATGAGCCCACATGGCTAGGTCTATCACTCCCTCTCTCTCCTCCCAAATATTTGCATGAACCCTTTACATGGACCCCCTCACCTCTATTTATAGAGATTTGAGGTGGGTCTTGGATTTGGGTTTGGGTTTGGGGTTTGGATCCATACCCAAATCCAAACACTATTTGGATCTGGATATTAGATCTCGGATATTTTGAGATCTGTATCCGATCCAAACCCAATATTTTTATGGATATGGATCTGGATATTTTGATCCAAATCTGATCCAATCCAAACACTATTTGGATCCAATCCAAATCCAAACACTATTTGGATCGACCCAAACACTATTTGGATTGGCCCAAATCCAAACACTATTCATTACATGGATTTGGATCTGGATATATATGGTCCAGATCCAAATCAAAATTTCTTTGGACAGTCCTTCTTGGCTTCTTGAGGCGAACGATCTGTGCGGGCACTGGCTTCATCAGCGCTCCGTCTGGTGCTGGGTTTTCCCCAACTTTGTCGTTCGGACTCCGTTTCGTCGTTCTGGACTCCATTGAGCTTTTCATCAAATGGGCTCTGCTTTCTTTTGTTTTTTTATCAGGGAGTGGCTTCTGAAGCTCTGGGCTTGAATCCTCTTCGGGCCTAGGGTCTTCTTTTGCCTTCTGTACCTGTTTTCACATTACAAAACAGGTCGTCGTTTTGGCTCAAACGAGCTTTTTGGTGTTTTGAGAGTTTTTGAAAAATAGAAGATTTGGGGTGTTTACAGTCATCCCATAAGAATTTCGTACCCTTCCTCAACAGTTTGTTGAAGGGTTCGCATCTAGTTGCCAGATTCGATATGAATCGGCGCACGGATTGTAATCGACCCTGGAGGCTACGGATTTGGGTGAGATTGGAGGGTGGAGCCATGTCTATGATGGCTCGACACTTAGAGGGGTCGACTTCTATTCCCCTTTGGCTCACCATAAAGCCTAGAAGCTTCCCTGATTCTACCCCGAGCACACATTTTTGAGGGTTTAGCTTTACTTTGTAAAGCCTAAGCCTTTCGAAAATCTTTTGTAAACATTCGATATGGGTGCATCGGGTTTTGGATTTCGCCAAGAGATCATCTACATACACTTCGACAAGCTCATGAATTTGATCATGGAAGATCGTGTTCATGGCTCGTTGGTATGTTGCGCCGGCATTTTTCAAACCAAAGGGCATGACTGTATAGCAGTACGTGCCCCATGGGGTTGTGAAGGCGGTCTTACCCTGATCTCGTGGACTTAGTTTGATTTGATTATAGCCTGAATAGCCATCCATGAATGAAAACATTTCATGATTTGCAGTACTATCGACTATCAAATCTATGTTTGGTAAAGGATAATTATCCTTTGGAGTGGCTTTATTCAGGTTTCTGAAATCGATGCATATTCGAATTTTCCCATTGGTTTTTCGAACCACAACGATATTTGACAACCAATCAGAATACGCAATGGGCTTTATAAATCCGGCTTTTAGCAGATCTTCTAAGCCCTCTTTGACTTGCGTGTGTACATTCGGGTGTATTTTCCTAAGCTTCTGCTTTATGGGTTTTACACCTGCATCTAAGGGAAGACGATGTTCGACTATGCTGGGATCTATGCCCAGCATGTCTTCATACGTCCATGCAAACACATCTAAATAGGTTCGTAGAAATGCAATGAATGCTAACTTTTCAGTTTCATGCAAGCAAGCGCCTATTTTGATGGTTTTGGGATTGGAATCATCCCCTAGGTTCACCTCTATGAAATCTCCTCCTACTGATTGGGAAGGTCTTTCAAAATCGAGAATTCTGTGAAATTCTGGGAGCTCAAAAGTGGGATCTTCCTCAAGGGGATCCACTTCTGGGCTTTGATCATTCTCGTGGGCTATAGACCTGAGGGAACTTGATGCGTGGTTTTCAAAATGACCTGGTTTTGTACTTGGATTTTCAAGTGATTTCGAAATTTTTGGTCTGGCTATGCAGACGACGTTTCTTTCGAAATCCTTTTCTTTTGCCAAAACCCTACCAGGAGTAGCTATGTACAAAATCTTTTTGGTATTTTCCAAATTTTCGATTTTTTTGGGTTTTTGTAAAACAAGAACTTTGGGAACTATACAAAGCACTCTTTTTTCGAGTTTTTGTTTTTCCATTTTTTTTTTTGGTTTTTCTTGTTTTTCCATTTTTTTGATTTTAAGTTTTTCAAATGTTTTTGGTATTTTTAGAAAAGGGATCTTCCGTCATACCTACAAAGGGAAAACATTACGGGTTAGACTCGGAATAGGAGGTCTAAATCGTAGGTCTCTTCTAGGACAGGCTCCGGGGCACCCTTGACCCAGGTGGTCACAGGGGGTGGCTCCGGTGGTATTCGCGGAGTATAGCCGATCCCGTATCGGCTTGGGTTGGCCCTAGGCAGGATGGGCTCTAGGAGACCCTGGTTCTGCGCCCCTAGACTCTTGTAGGGCGTGTAGCCCATGTTCAACAACATGTTCCACGACTTTTTGTTTTTTGAAAAGGTTGGATACAAGTCGTGGTCCTGGAACATGCTATCGTCCATATTCGGCTCGTATGGCCTCTTGTCCAGGGGCTTTGGAAATAGGGAACGCTTGGGTTTTCCTAAGAGGATTAAAGTCGGGAGGGGGCCTGCTTTGGGCGGCCCCTTCACACATACAACCTTCCTAGGGTTGTTCAACATGAGCCGAGGTGGCTCAACCATAATTTGCCCCAGGTTAGCCTCATGGGCCTGGGAGCTTGATAAACAAGGGGAGTTTATGATCCCCTGAAGCTGTGGGTGACTCTCACCTAGGATCACTACGACCTGGTCCCTAAAAGGGATCTTGACACACCTGTGGAAGGTGGATGGCACAACGCACAAACTGTGGATCCAGGGCCTTCCCAGCAACAGGTTATAATGGGGGTGGATGTCCAAGACATGGAACACCCCCGTGTGTTCAATCCCTCCCGTTTCCATTGGGAGTTCGATGGATCCTAAAGGTCTAGACGCATTCCCATCGTATCCAGTGATAACGATGGGGCTTGGGTTCACTGAAGTCAAGGTGACTCCGATTTTGTACGCCACATGAAGTGGAAGGATGTTGAGCCCTCCTCCACCATCGACTAGGCACCTCTCCAGAGAGTGGTTGTTTAGAACCACCTCGATATGCAGGGCCTGGTTATGGGTTTCATAGGGTCTATCTACATCATCTTCCGAAAAGGTGATGGGCGATTTTGCTCCTAATAAAGCCACTTGGGCAGACAAGGATTCCGGACTTATGTTCGAATCAACCTTGGCCCTTTCTAGAATTTTCTCTAATACAAGTCTATGCCTAGGCGAGGTTTTTATAAGCTCTAGGATAGACATGTGAATAGGAATCTTTGAAAGGTGGTTTTCAAAATCATAAGGATTTAGGATGACTTTGTCCTTATCTACTTTTGGCAGACCACTAGGGATACATGCTTTTGAGGGGCCAGGCACACTGACCACCTTTTGAGCACCTTGAAGGTGCGGGGGTTGATAGATCCTCCCGGATCTAGTGACTTCCCCCACGACCAGCCTAGGGTTTGCGCTAAACTTGGCTCTAAGGATGAGCTGAGGAGAACCTTGGATTTTCAAAACTGGTTTTACCGGGGTTTCCACTTTTGGTGGTCCCCGAATGACGACTTGGGTGGGCCTCTTGTATAGTACAAGGATGGGCGCACAAGTAGGTCGACCAGGTTCTGGCTTTTGCGCTAGTTCCTTGGAAATGGTGAGGGTAGATACCTCCTTTCCTTTCCCACTGCCACTGGCGTGTTTGGGAAAGGGTTCCTTGAAGATAGCTTGAGGTGGCTCAGGTTCTGCAGTGACCTGGAGCCGGCCTTCTGCTATCAAGTTCTCAATTTTACTTAAAAGAGAGAAGCAGCGTTTGGTATCATGGCCTTTGAGCCGATGATACTTACAAAATTGGTTTAAATACCCCCCTTTGGACGTGACTCCTTCGGGGATTTCAGGGAGTTCTATCATGCCCTGGGCAAGTAAGAGGTCTAGGACCTCCGACACAGGTTGCCCCAGCGGAGTATACTCCCGTTTTTCAACCGGTTTTTGAAAATTGCGTTCCCTCTTATTTTCTAATTTTTCAAAATTTTTGGAAGTGCCTGCCATGCCTGGATCCACCCGGACATTGGCGATTTTATGGGGCTTTGCCCCTTTGTCTGTCGTGGGCAGCCCATATGCGATGGGCTTTTCCAAACGGGTTTTTGGAATGACACTTCCTTTCCATAAGTGATCGTATGTCCCTTTTCGTAAGTTGGTTTCGAAAAGGGAGGCCTTTTTGATCAACTTATGGAAAGTTGAAATCTCATGGAGCGAGAGAAGGGTTTTTAACTCGCTTTTAAAATTATCCAGGATGAGCATTACTGCGCATCCTTCGGATATGGGCTCTCGCACTTGGCCCAAAAGTGACCTCCATCTTATAATGAAGGCATGTACGTCTTCATTCATGCCTTGCTTTGTATCCCTTAAGCTATTCAGGGTTGGCGTGACTTCTACGTTGTGTGCAAATCTTTGCATAAAGCAGTTCGCTAACTCTTCAAAAGTAGCGAATTGGCTTAAGTCGTAGGAAGCCAGCCATTTGGCAGCTGTGCCTTTAAGGGATAAAGGGAACCAATACACCCATTTCATCGAGTCCTTTTTCTTCTTATGGGCTCGACGTGAGAAAAGCTGCAAGTGAGACCTAGGGTCTCCCATGCCATCATACCGATGGAAGTTCGGTATTTCATCGTCATTGTCTGTTTCGTAGTCCATAGGAAGGAAATCAGACAGGGCGTAGCTTCTTTTCTCTTTATTCTGCCCTTTTAGCAACTGCTGTAGGGCTTTACGGTCCTTTTGTGTGAAGGACTCGTGGTATTGGTTGCCTTCTATTACGGAGGCCTCTTTTTGCTTGTGAGATTTTTCAGATTTCTTTTTAGGCCTTTGTTCACCGTTTGATGAACATGAATCGCCTACTTCAGCCTCTTGGCTGAGAGCATCAATTTTGGCCTCAAACTCCCTTCTCAAGTCCTCGATTTCATCTAGTTTTATTTTGTTTTTGAAAATCCTCCTAGAGTGAGAACTTGATGCGCATGAGCCTTGGCTCGACACTTCACTTGGATTGGATTTTGACATGCTTTTCAAGCTTTTTCAAAATATCCTAAGTACAAGCAAAGAAAATAAGTTTAAAAACGACACCTTTTTACAAAATTTTCGCAAGACTTTCTACTTACAAACTCGATTTTTGAAAGGCACGTCCCACCAGGCGTGCCAATCTCTGTAGACGCGCGAAAATCCCCGCCTCTTCGCCTTTTTCAGGGCTTGGAGCGGATCCTCTCGTGTGTCTAAGGCCTATGTATGCAAACAGGGCGTGCCAGCTAGCTTACCTAAGCTAGCGAAGATATTTTTAATACTGACTTCTAAACGTGGCGACTGTGGGCAAGTAAGCTCTTGTCGTCGCAGACCTTCTTGCACCGATGCGCAAGGGTCAGTCTGTACGCTTTGCAAAAATCGAGTTTTTGGAGAGAAAGTCTATGAAGCGGTTCGAGGTGTCTATTTCGGGTCTTTAGAATGCGATTGCATGTTTTAGATCACGTGGATTTGCACGTGCCTAAGTCTTTTTCTTTTATCCCTTTTCGGGCCACCTAGTTTGTGTGTTATGAACACTCCACTACGTGGGCGAATTCGAGCGGGGCTTGCTTTGATGCAATATGCATCCTACCTCGTGGTATGGCGTAGATGCAATGCAAACTCACACTACTCCAAAGGGAAAACCCGAAATGTAAAGACAATACTGAAGGGAAATAACTGAAGGGAAATAACCGAAGGGAAATAACCGAAGGGAAATAACCGAAGGGAGATATGTATATAGATTATGTATATGAGCCCTTACTCGGGTCTTGCAAATAAGAGCGAAGGCTCAATGTGGGTGCGTGCTTGAATTGAAAGACTCACACACACGACATGAAATTAAACCCAAATATAAATTGTAGTATGGCCTTGACTAAGGTCTTGGGAGTAAGAGCGAAGGCTCAATGTGTGTGAAAGTGCTTGAATTGAAGTACTACACACACGACATAAATGAAACCCAAATATAACTGCAATAAGGCCTTTACTAAGGTCTTGGGAGTAAGAGCGAAGGCTCAATGTGTGTGAAAGTGCTTGAATTGAAAGACTCACTCACACGTCATGAAATAAAACCCAAATAGTATAGGTCGGCCCTTACTTGGGTCTTTCAAATAAGAGCGAAAGCTCAATGTGTGTGAAAGTGCTTGAATTGAAAGACTTACCCACACGACATGAAATGAAAACCCAAATAGTATAGGTCGGCCCTTACTTGGGTCTTTCAAATAAGAGCGAAAGCTCAATGTGTGTGAAAGTGCTTGAATTGAAAGACTTACCCACACGACATGAAATGAAAACCCAAATAGTATAGGTCGGCCCTTACTTGGGTCTTTCAAATAAGAGCGAAAGCTCAATGTGTGTGAGTGCTTGAATTGAAAGACAACGCACCCAACTTAAACAAAACCCTTCGAAATGAAAATGTATATACTTATGTATTAGGGGCTGATTAGGCCCGTGTGTGTTCAAAATCGTGCACGACTAAGAGAGTGCACGTGTGTGGTTGTGCCAAGCCACGTTATTACAAGCGGGGGGAGACTATGCTCCGTTATTACAACCCCGTATCAAATTGAATCTCAAGCAAGTATACAACTAAAGACCGAGTTTAGGCACTTACGAGTAGCTGGTCCGTAGAGGCCTTGCTTGAGCGTGGGCTTGGGCTTCGCCTTGGGCTGCAAACGGGAGCTCCACGAGGATAGGTGACCAAGGGTGCTGATCGGCTGCAAGTGGGGCACGGGATAGGCGCCTCGAAGGTGGCCGGCTGCAAAATGGGTGTCGCCTCGATGTGGGGGGTTAAAGGGGCTAGACCAAGTGAGTGTTTAGGGTCACTAGGAGAGTTGAGGGTTTAGGGAAGGTGGACCTAAAAGGGGAGTTTATGGAAGGGCCGAATGGGAGTCCTATAGGGTGGAAGAAATGGCTGGCCGGGTGCAAATGGGATGGTTAGGTAGCGGCCGGTAGTTTAGGTTGTGTTAGGTTCGGCTAAGTTAAAAGGGTGGTGACAAAGGGCTGAGATGCTGATAGGGTGGGTGGCTAGGAGTGGAGAGGAAGTAGAGAAGGATTTAGGGAGAGTTGGGGAATGCTTACCGAATGGGGAGAGGTGGCGGATGGAAGAGAGGAGCAGCCGGATGTGGGATCTCGGCTGGTTCGGTTGGGTGAAGAGAATGATGATGGAGGGGCTTCGGCTGGAACGGAGGTGGTGGTGGTGGTGCTGGTGGTGCTGCAGGTGGAGCTTGGGGAAGTGGAGAGTGGTCCCAGCTGGGTGAGGAAATGGGAGAAAGAGAGGGCCCGGCTGGGTGAGGTGAGGGTTCCAGCTTGCTTGTAAAACCCGCCCCCAAGGGGGGGGGTTTAAATAGGGATGGGTAGGTCGGTTAGGGCTGGGCTTGGGGTAGTGGTTAGGTGGTTTAGGTAGGGTGGTATGTAGATAAGGTGGGCTGGAAAGGGTTGGGCCAGATATTTTGAAAACTAGGGGTTTGGGTAGATTGTGGGCTAGGGGTGGTTTAGGGGTTTAGGGCTAGGTTAGGTGGTTGGGTTTTAGGGTGAGGTTTAGTGAGCTAGGTTAGGTGATTAGGCTAGGTTTAGGCTAGGATTAGGGGAATTAATCTAGGTTTAGGGAAGGATTAGGGAAGTGGGTTAGGTGATTAGGTTGGGATTAGGCCGGGATTAGGGAAGTGAGTTAGGTGATTAGGTTCAGATTAGGGGTGGATTAGGGGTTTAGGCTAGGATTAGGCGTTTTGGGTTAGGTTTAGGTGAAGGAGCTCCCTTTGCATGGCCCATAGACCTTAACCACCTCATGTTGGTGCAGCCCTAGGTTAGGTTTTGGCTAATTACAAGCTTAAACCCACTCAATTAGGCTAACCCACATGATTAAACCCAAACTTGACACACAAGTCAAGCTTAATTACAACACTCTTGATATTTTCCATCCCCACTCTCTCTCATGCCCAATATCCCACGTGAATTTCAAGTGGGCCCCACCTCCATTTATGAGAAGGTGATGTGGGCCATGGATATGGATATTGGATTGGATTTTTGAATCCAAATCCAAATCCAAGTCCACACATGGGTTTGGATTGGGATCTGGATATATATGGTCCAGATCCAATCCAAACTGAACTCTGACTCCTTCGAGCTGGGTTCAAAACAGACGATTTGTGCGGGGCCTGACAGCATCAGTACTCCGTCTGCGTTGGGTCTTTGCCAACATAGTCGTTCGCCTCCGTTTCTGCCTTCCGGAGATGACTTCAAATGCTATTTTGATAAGAACAGGGTCTTGGACGTTCAAGATCCTGGGGGTGTGAATCAGATACAAGAGTTGTTGTGCCGGGCTCGACGTCTGCTCCGGTTCCGGGCTCTTCTTAGCTCTCCTGGTCCTGTCTTGATCGGGCCAAGCCGCTTCGGGGTCTCAAAACATGTTTTAAAAAGGTTTTCAAAAGCCATATCATATGTTTTTGAAAGATAAAGTTTAAAACATATATACAGGGTTCTCTGGAAGGCTCCTGGGTTTCCAGACTCAAAAATGGCCCTTTGGGGCTGCTTGTATAAAACCAGATGGATTTTGAAAAATTCATGGGATTTCGGGGTGTTTACACAACTCACACGACTTGAACCTTAAAACCCAGCTGAATGTATATAAATAAAGCTATATCCTATGGGTTGTTGAGGCCCGTTTTGTGTGCAAAAGGTGTGCAGATAAGAGCGGAAAGGCTCGAGTGTACGTGTGTGATTCATGTTTCAAACCATAATATTACATCTTGGGGGGAGACTACGCTCCATTATTACAACCCCGTATCAAATTTAATTGAATTTGAAACAACGTAAAGAACCAGGTTCGAGCACTTACACGTCGTTTGCTTGGACTTCCTTTATCAACAAAATCTGACCTTGGATATAGCTGTTGGATGGACCTTTCTCTGCGAAACGACCAGCTGCGTGGAAGGTTGATCTTAGATCATGACGTGGGCTAGGTTGACACACTAAGGTGCTATGGGTTCTGGACTTAGACACGACAGATCTAAGGTGAGAACTAATGGATCTAGGTCAGGTCTAGGCGGGTTGTTTTGGTTAAAAGATAGACCAAGGTCCTAAGGGAAAAACCCGACCAACTAATGGTCGAGTTAGGTGGTGTCTACGGGATTATTTTAGGTGAGACACTATGGAATGCTCGGCCAACTAATGGCCGAGCTTGGCTGGGGATTAGTGAATGGTCTTAGGGGAGATCCTAAGGTGAGCTCTAGGGTAATGCTCGGCCAAAGGGTGGCCGAGCTGGGCAGGTTTTTGGAGAAGGATTAGGTAGGATCTAAGGTTGAATCCTAAGGAAAGAGCTCGGCCAGATGGTGGCCGAGTTTTGGCTGATGTTAGATGGTTGATCTCGGGTGAGATCCTAAGGGAGTGGCTCGGCCAAAAGGGTGGCCGAGCTGGGTAGGTTTAGAGTGGGTTTTTAGTTAGGATCTAACTTAGGTAGTGGTTTAAGGTTAGGGATAGACCTAAGATGAGCTCGGCCAATATGGGCCGAGCTAAATGGGTGAGGATGGGTTCGACAAGAGGAGGGAACCGAGTGTTTTAGACACTCGGTTTGGCCAGGTTTTTGGGAGTAGTTTTGAGTTAGGAAATAGATTAGGTAGTGGTTTTGATGTTAGGATTTTCTTTAGGACAGATCTAAGGTGTGCTCGGCCAGCCAATGGCCGAGCTGGGTATGGTCCTAGGTTAGGATGGTCTTAGGTAGAACTAGGTCAGCTCCTTTAGTGAAGTTCAGCCAGCTCCTTGGCTGGACTTTGCTGTGTCTTTTCGTTAGTGGTCTAGGTGGTTTAGAGAGGTGAGAAAAGAGATGGTTTTGGGCAGGAACTAGGGGACTTACCTTGACAACGTTTCAGCCATTTAATCCTTGGTTCCCACACAGCCAATCCTCACCAAGCAAGGGCCATCCAATGCCGCCAGATTTCGTTTCTTTTCAGCCATGTACAAGCCGTGAACTACAAACTCCAACCCACCCACAACTTCAACCCACAATCTCACGAAAACAAGAGGGGAAGGCCAGCCCCTTTTGTTGACCTTCCTCTCTCTCTCTCTCTCTCTCTCTCTCTCTCTTTTCCCCAAGTGGAGAGGCGTGAAATGCTGGAAAAAAAGCCTCTCAAAAGCCAGCCCTCTCACGTCCTTTTATAGGCCTCTTATTTTGATATGGATCCTTTGTTGGGTTCTGAAATCCGGATCCAATTCAAGCCTTGTTTGGATATGGGTCTTGGATCTGGATTTGGATATTGGGATCTAGATTCGATCCAAATTTTTCTCTTCTTCAGTCCTTCCTGGCGTTTCAAGCCGGGCGCTTCGTGCGGGTCCTGAGTTCATCAAGATTCCGTCTTATGCTGGGTTTTTCCCAATTTCATTGTCCGAGCTTCTTTTCGTCTTTTTGGACTCTGTTTCAACTCTTTCTTTTGTTTTTTGACTTGGATTGCTCATGATTTCAGATGTGCTTTCGGCTTGGCCTTCGATGCTTCAGTCTTGAAGTACACTCGTGGCCTGGGCTCCTTTTTCGTCTTTGAAATTCACTTTTCATCGGGTTGGGCTTGACCTTTGAGCTTTTTTAATCTTTTGCAACTGTTTTGAGCCAGGCTTCATCTGTTCGTCTGGTCTTTTGTAAAAATAGGACTTTCGTACACTTTTGAGATTTTTTATGTTTCGAACAGGGTTGGAAAATAGAGTTTTGAAGGGTTTGAGTTCCTGAGTTTTTGAAATCTCCAAACTTGGCTTTTTGAGCTGATTTTTGAACCAGGCATTTGGTTTTGGAAAATATTTGGATTTTGGGGTGTTTACAGATGCCCCTCTTTGGCATTATCCAAATTGATTTGGATAATGGCGAAGAAGATAACACCCCTATTTGTTTTCTCCCGGATTTGATCTTGAGAATATGGGATCGTCCTAGTATTTGAGAAAAACATTTCCTTTTAAGCCTGATAGGAGGAGATTTTTCGCCAAAAGGGGACTTTCTATGGATCTAGCCCTAAATGAAGATCATGTATGAGGTGCTTATGCGTGGATATGCAGAGTGTGTGACATGGCTGAAGTGCCAGAAAGGGGCGACCTCCTAGAGGCCAGATTATATGGTCGAACTTTTGAGACTTTTATGAAAAACCTGCTTCTCCAGGTGAGCGGGCCTTACGTATGCTCGATGTTCGAGTTTTTTTGAAATTCATTTTAAGAGGGAAAACTTTTCTGAACCATCGATCATAAGGACCTTCAGCTCCTTGTGTTTGCCTTTACTCGAGTCTCGACACTTGCTAATCTAGCAGAGGTTTTATGAGAAAACAAGCCATGTTTTTAAAATCCTATTTTTAAAACATCGTATTCTCAAACAAGATGAAATTCAAGTAAGTAAATCCTATTTTTACTTTAGGATTCCCTGAAATGAACCATGTTTCGCTCGGGATAAGTCATAGGGATGGGAAAGAAGTACCACGATCCCTTCTGAAGTGTCCCGTGGTTTGAGGCAAAGAAGGCGGAAAACTGCTCTTTTTGAGCTTTTGGCCTTTTTTTCTTTCTTTTTTCCATAGAGGGTCTCCCTTTGGGAGTATTTTTTCTTTAATCCCTCTTTTCCATAGAAGTCTCAAAATTTCTTTTTAATTCATTTTTAGGTCTTTGGGAAAGAGCTTTTTGGCGGGGATTTCTCTTTGTTTTGGCCACACAGAAAATCCTCGACTCCGGGTTTCTTAGGCCTGGAGCGAATCTTTTCGCAATCTACATTCGCTTTTAGGGCGTGCCAGCTAGCTTACTCAAACTAGCGAAGTATGTTTTGAAATATCTGACTTTTGAAAGGCAATTGTAGGCAAGCGGGATCTTTTCGTCGCAGACCTTCTTGCACCGACGCGCAAGGGTCAGTCTGTACACTTAGAGACTTCTTTTGAAACAAGTTAAACTCAAATTTGATTTTTGAATGATCAGGTGTTTGAAAACTTTGGAAATCATGCACTTGGCAAGTTTTTGCTTTTTCTGGGCTTGGGCGACCCTAAGTTTTTCAATTTTAATTGCTTGGGCGTGGAGTGTGTGCATCCAGTGGCCTAAGTTGGGCGTTTTGCACGATTTTGTTCGATGTTTGTTCGATGCAGGTATGCAACCTAGCTCGAGTATGGCGAGTATGCAATGCAACTCATGCAACTTGAATGTAAAACCCGAAATTTAAAGACATAGCAGAAGGAAAAACCCAAATTAAATGCAACTCACACGACTTGAATGTAAATTGCAGAAATTTAAATATATCTATATCTTAAGAGCGGAAAGGCTCAATGTGTGCGTGGGTGTTGTGTATTGTAGACGCGCGAAAAATCCCCATGCCTCCCCTGCCTTTTCTGGGCTTGGAGTGGATCCTCTCGTGCGTCTAAGGCCTATTTATACAAACAGGGCGTGCCAGCTAGCTTACCTAAGCTAGCGAAGATGTAAAACTGACTTCTAATCATGGCGACTGTGAGCAAGTGAGCTCTTGTCGTCGCAGACCTTCTTGCACCGATGTGCAAGGGTCAGTCTGTACGCTTTGCACAAATCGAGTTTTGGGATAGAAAGTCGACGAAGCGGTTTGAGGTGTCTAATTCGGGTCTTTTAGATGTGGTTGCATATTTTAGATCACGTGGATTTGCACGTGCCTAAGTCTTTCCTTTTATCCCTTTTCGGGCCACCTAGTTTGTGTGTTATGAACACTGCACTACATGGGCGAATTCGAGCGGGGCTTGCTTTGATGCAATATACGTCCTACCTCGTGGTATGGCGTAGATGCAATGCAAACTCACGCTACTCCAAAGGGAAAACCCGAAATGTAAAGACAATACTTGGGTCTTGCCGAAGGGAAATAGCCGAAGGGAAATAACCAAAGGGAAATAACCGAAGTGAAATAACTTGAAATATAAATGCCAAAGGGAGATATGTATATAGAGTATGTATATGAGCCCTTACTCGGGTCTTGCAAATAAGAGCGAAGGCTCAATGTGGGTGCGTGCTTGAATTGAAAGACTTACACACACGACATGAAATGAAACCCAAATAGTATAGGTCGGCCCTTACTTGGGTCTTTCAAATAAGAGCGAAAGCTCAATGTGTGTGAGAGTGCTTGAATTGAAAGACTTACACACACGACATGCTTGAATTGAAAGACTTACACATACAACTAAAGACCGAGTTAGGCACTTACTAGTAGCTGGTCCGAAGATGCCTTGCTTGAGTGTGGGCTTGGCCTTCACCTTGGGCTGCAAAAGGGAGCTCCGCGAGGGTGAACGGCAAGAGGTGCTGGTGGCAACAGGTGGACGGGCGGGTGAAAAGAGGGTGGCGCTCGGCTGGAAAGGAGTTGTGCAGGTGGTGGCGTTCGGCTGGAAGGTGATGGTGCAGGTGGTGGTGGGACGTGGAGCAGGTGGAGCAAGTGGAGCAGGTGGAGCAGGAGGTTGAGCTTGGGGAAGTGGAGGACCCGGCTGGGATGGGTGAGGCGGCTTGGTCATCAAACCCGCCCCCAAGGGGGGGGGGTTTATATAGGGCTGGGTAGGTCGGTTAGGGCTGGGTTTGGGGTAGTGGTTAGGTGGTTTAGGTAGGGTGGTATGATGATAAGGTGGGCTAGAAAGGGTAGGGCCAGATATTTTAGATACAAGTGGTTTGGGTAGGTTGTGGGCTAGGGGTGGTTTAGAGGTTTAGGGTTTAGTTAGGTGGGTTGGTTCTAGGGTGAGGTTTAGTGAGCTAGGTTAGGTGATTAGGCTAGGATTAGGCTAGGTTTAGGGTAATTAACCTAGGTTTAGGGAAGGATTAGGGAAGTAGGTTAGGTGATTAGGTTGGGATTAGGCCGGGATTAGGGAAGTGGGTTAGGTGATTAGGCTCAGATTAGGGCCGGATTAGGGTGGAAGGCTAGGATTAGGTGTTTTGGGTTAGGTTTAGGTGAAGGAGCTCCCTTTGCATGGCCCATAGACCTTAACCACATCATGTTGGTGCAGCCCTAGGTTACGTTTTGGCTAATTACAAGCTTAAACCCACTTAATTAGGCTAACCCACATGATTAACCCCAAACTTGACACACAAGTCAAGCTTAATTACAACACACACTTGATCTTATCCACCCCCACTCTCTCTCATGTCCATAATCCCACGTGAAATTCAAGTGGGCCCCACCTCCCTTTATGAGAAGGTGATGTGGGCCATGGATATGGATATTGGATTGGATTTTTGAATCCAAATCCAAATCCAAGTCCATACAATGGGTTTGGATTGGGATCTGGATATATATGGTCCAGATCCGATCCAAACTGAACTCTGACTCCTTCGAGCTGTGTTCGAAACGAACGGTTTGTGCGGGGCCTGACAGCATCAGTGCTCCGTCTGCGTTGGGTCTTCGCCAACATGATCGTCCGCCTCTATTTTCGCCTTCCGGAGATGACTTCAAAGGATGTTTTGATGATAACAGGGTCTTGGACGTTCGAGATCCTGGGGGTGTGGATTTGATACGAGAGTTGATGTGCCGGGCTCGACATGTGCTCCAGTTCCGGGCTCTCCTTTGCTTTTCTGGTCCTGTCTTGATCAGGCCAAGTTGCTTCGGGGTTTCCAAAACATGTTTTAAAAGGGTTTTCGAAAGCCATATTATGTATTTTTGAAATATAAAGTTTAAAACATATATACAGGGTTGTCTGGAAGGCTCTTGGGTTTCCAGACTCAAAATAGCCCGTTGGGCTGCTTTTACAAAACCAGGTTGTTTCGAGGAATTCGTGGGATTTCAGGGTGTTTACATGTATAAATTAAAATGCAACACACGCAACTGAACCGTAAAACGCAGCAGAAGGGAGATATATATATATATATATATATATATATATATATATATATATATATATATATATATATATATATATATATATATATATATATATATATATATATAAGAGCGAGAAGGCTCAATGTGAGTGAGTGCTTTGAGTGTATAAATTGAAAAGGCAACTCACGCAACTTAAATTTAAAACCCAGTTGGAAGGGAAATACGTATATATACTTAAGAGCGGAAAGGCTCAATGTGAGTGAGTGCTTTGAGTGTATAAAATGAAAGACAACTCACACGACTTGAACCTTAAAACCCAGCTGAATGTATATAAATAGGGCTATATCCTATGGGTTGTTGAGGCCCGTTTGTATGCAAAAGTGTGCAAATAAGAGCGGAAAGGCTCGAGTGTACGTGTGTGTGTTTTGCACATATATTACATCCGGGGGGAGACGATGCTCCGTTATTACAACCCCATATGACGAATTGAATTGAATACAAAGGAATTTGATATATATCGAAATCAACTTACACTTTCCAGCCTTTTGAGTAAGGATCGTATAAGGGGCGAATCCGCCTTCTTCTTATGGAGTTCGGGGCATGTGGGAGCGAAGCCGGAGAGCTTGAGAGCTTGGAGAGACTTGGAGTTCCGGGAGCTGCAAGCTACAATGGGTTTGGGGCTAGTTGGGGCTGGTTTGGGCAAGGTAAGACTCGAGCCACCTTGGCTCGAGTTATAGGGTTTTTGTGTGGGATTCGACCAACCTTTGTCCTTGGGTTTAGGTATGGTTTTTGACTTGGGATTAGGCCAGCACTTTGGCCTTGGTTTTGGTCTTGTGAAACTCGAGCCAAGGTGGCTCGAGTGAGAGGGGTTTTGCTTTAGGATCCGGCCAGCCTTGGCCTTAGTTTTTGCTTGTGTGACTCGAGCCAAGGTGGTGAACTTGGTTTAGGGTAGAGTTGGGGCTGAGTCCTAGGTTAGGTGTTGGCTGTCCTAGGCTAGTCACGATTTAGGTTTAGGACTGGTTCTTGGTGGCAGGCGACCAGCAAAATGGGCAGCCTGTTTGGCTGACTTAGGTAAGTAGGTGGCCTGCCACAATGGCAGGCCTGTTCGGTTAATGAAGGACACAACCTGCACTAGCAGGCCGTGGGTTTGTGGTAGGTAAATGGCCTGCCACTAGGGCAGGCCTTCGGTGTTTTTTTTTTTTTGAAGAGGACATGGCCTGCACTTGCAGGCCGTGGTTTTCTTGGATAGGTATGGCCTGCCTTTTAGGGCAAGCCTTGATGCTTTTGGGTGGGACACGGCCTGCTCTAGCAAGCCGTTGTCTTGGGCTTGGCTGGCCTGCCTTTAGGGCAGGCCATGATGTCTTTGGGTGGGACACGAGAGGGAGTTAGGTGGGCTCCGCCAGCTCTTGGCCAAGCCAAGGTTTTGCTCGGAAAAGGTGGGTGGCTCGGCCAGCAAATGGCTGAGCTAGGCTAGGTTTTGCTTGGGTTCTAGGTAGGGTTTAGCTAGGTGGTGGTTTTGGGTGGAAGACTTGGTGAAAAACGGCCAGGACTTGGCTGTTTTGGTGGCGATTTTAGGTGACGTTTGGGTGGTCTAGAGAGGTTAGGGAAGAGGGAGTCTAGGTTAGGTTTAGGGGCTTACCTATTTGCAGCACCGCTCCAGCCACCACTCAAGCCGCCAAGCTCCCCCACGATCTCCACTCCCAGCCAGCTTGAAGAAGACGTTCGTTTGGTGCAGCCCTTGCCTCCATGGGCCAATCCCATCTCAAACAAAAAAGGTTTTGGGCCTATCAAGCTCTTTCTCTCTCATCCCCCCCTTTATCTCATGTGAGGAGCTTCCTTGGAGAGTTCTCTCGTGAAAATTTTTTCATGCCCAGCACCTCTATTTATAGAGGTTTTAAGTGGGTCTTGGATTTGGGTCTGGCTATCCGGATCCAATCCAAACTTTATGTGGATCTGGATCATGGATCTCGGATATTTTGAGATCCAGATCCAGTCCAAATATTTATTTAGGTTTGGATCTCGGATCTCGGATCTTGAATTTTTGAGATCCAGATCCAATCCAGACACAATTTGGATATGGATCTGGATCGTGGATCTCGGATATTTTGAGATCCAGATCCAGTCCAAATATTTATTTAGGTTTGGATCTCGGATCTCGGATCTTGGATTTTTGAGATCCAGATCCAATCCAGACACAATTTGGATATGGATCTGGATATTCTCGGATCTAGATACTTTATGTGTTTCGAAACCCTTAAGCCTTGTATGAGTGCTTCATACTCAGCTATATTGTTGGAACATTCGAAATCTAGGTGGATTGCTATGGGAATCTCACCCTTTTCAGGGGAGATGAGGATGACCCCAGCACCAACCCCTCGTTGGTTTCATGCCCCATCGAAGTGCATCTTCCACACTTGGTTTTCGAAGGAGTTTGCCAAAATGTGGTTTTGGAAATGGTTTTGCAATATGCCTTCATCAGGCATTTCATCAAGCATGGGATATGCGTCCTCCAGGGGGAACTCAGCCACGTAATCTGCTAGGGCTTGCCCCTTAATGGAGATTTGGTGATGGTATCTTAGGTCGTACTCCATTAGAAGGAGTTGCCATTTGCCCAATCTACCCGTGAGAATGGGTTTTTCGAACAAGTGCTTAATTGGATCAAGCTTGGACACTATCCAAATCTCATGATCTAGGAAATAGTATCTGAATTTCTGGCAGGCCCAGACTAGGGCCAAGCACGTCTTCTCCATGGCTTGATAATTTCGTTCATAAGCCAAGAGAGTTTTTGAAATATAGTAGATGGCATACTCCTTATGGGTGTCATCCTCGTATTGGGTGTAGACGCGCGAAAATCCCCACCTCTTTGCCTCTTTCGGGGCTTGGAGTGGATCTTCTCGTGTGTCTAAGGCCTATGTATACAAATAGGGCGTGCCAGCTAGCTTACTTAAGCTAGCGAAGATATTTTTAATACTGACTTCTAAACGTGGCGACTGTGAACAAGTAAGCTCTTGTCGTCGCAGACCTTCTTGCACCGATGCGCAAGGGTCAGTCTGTACGCTTTGCAAAAAATCGAGTTTTGGAGAGAAAGTCTACGAAGCGGTTCGAGGTGTCTATTTCGGGTCTTTAGGATGCGATTGCATATTTTAGATCACGTGGATTTGCACGTGCCTAAGTCTTTTCTTTTATCCCTTTTCGGGCCACCTAGTTTGTGTGTTATGAACACTCCACTACATGGGAGAATTCGAGCGGGGCTTGCTTTGATGCAATATGCGTCCTACCTCGTGGTATGGCATAGATGCAATGCAAACTCACGCTACTCCAAAGGGAAAACCCGAAATGTAAAGACAATACTGAAGGGAAATAACAGAAGGGAAATAACCGAAGGGAAATAACCGAAGGGAAATATGTATATAGCTTATGTATATGAGCCCTTACTCGGGTCTTGCAAATAAGAGCGAAGGCTCAATGTGGGTGCGTGCTTGAATTGAAAGACTTACACACACGACATGAAATTAAACCCAAATATAAATTGCAGTATGGCCTTGACTAAGGTCTTGGGAGTAAGAGCGAAGGCTCAATGTGTGTGAGAGTGCTTGAATTGAAGTACTACACACACGACATAAATGAAACCGAAATATAACTGCAATAAGGCCTTTACTAAGGTCTTGGGAGTAAGAGCGAAGGCTCAATGTGTGTGAAAGTGCTTGAATTAAAAGACTTACTCACACGACATGAAATGAAACCCAAATAGTATAGGTCGGCCCTTACTTGGGTCTTTCAAATAAGAGCGAAAGCTCAATGTGTGTGAGAGTGCTTGAATTGAAAGACTTACACACACGACATAAAATGAAACCCAAATAGTATAGGTCGGCCCTTACTTGGGTCTTTCAAATAAGAGCGAAAGCTCAATGTGTGTGAGAGTGCTTGAATTGAAAGACTTACTCACACGACATGAAATGAAACCCAAATAGTATAGGTCGGCCCTTACTTGGGTCTTTCAACTAAGAGCGAAGGCTCAATTTGTGTGAGTGCTTGAATTGAAAGACAACGCACCCAACTTAAACAAAACCCTTCGAAAATGAAAGTATATATATACACTTATGTATTAGGGGCTGATTAGGCCCGTGTGTGTTCAAAATCATGCATGACTAAGAGAGTGCACGTGTGTGGTTGTGCCAAGCCACGTTATTACAAGCGGGGGGAGACTATGCTCCGTTATTACAACCCCGTATCAAATTGAATCTCAAGTAAGTATATAACTAAGAACCGAGTTTAGACACTTACGAGTAGCTGGTCCGTAGAGGTCTTGCTTGAGCTTGGACTTGGCCTTGGGCTGCAAACGGGAGCTCCGCGAAGATAGGTGATCAAAGGTGCTGGCCGGCTGCAAGTGGGGCGCGGGATAGGCGCCTCGAAGGTGGCCAGTGGCAAGTAGATGTCGCCTCAAAGTAGGGGGTTTAAAGGGGCTGAATAAGTGGCTTTTTAGGGTCACTAGGGGAGTATAGTGTTTAGGGAAAACTGGACCTAAAGGAGAGTTTGTGGGAAGGCCGAATGGGACGCCTAGGGGAAGGCCGAATGGGATATGATGGCTAGGTAATGGCCGGCAGTTTGGGCTATGCTAGGTTCGGCTAAGTGAAAAGGGTGGTGGCAAAAGGGCTGAGATGAGGATAGGGTAGGTGGCTAGGAGTGGAGAGGTGGAAGAGAAGGCAAGGAGAAGCAGGTGGGCTCTTGGCTGGTTCGATTGGGTGAAGGTGGTGGCGTCCGGCTGGGGAATGGTGGTGAATGGAAGAGGGAAGGTGGCGGTGCAGGTAGAGCTGGTGGAGCAGGTGGAGAGTGGAGCAGGCGGGCAGGTGGAGAGTGGAATCGGCTGGGCTGAGGTGAGGGCCTTCTAGCTTGAAAACCCGCCCCCAAAGGGGAGGGGTTTAAATAGGGGATGGGTAGGTCGGTTAGGGCTGGGCTGAGGGTAGTGGTTAGGTGGTTTAGGTAGGGTGGTATGTAGATAAGGTGGGCTGGAAAGGGTTGGGCCAGATATTTTAAAACTAGGGGTTTGGGTAGATTGTGGGCTAAGGGTGGTTTAGGGGTTTAGGGCTAGGTTAGGTGGTTGGGTTTTAGGGTGAGGTTTAGTGAGCTAGGTTAGGTGATTAGGCTAGGTTTAGGCTAGGATTAGGGAAATTAGCCTAGGTTTAGGGAAGGATTAGGGAAGTGGGTTAGGTGATTAGGTTGGGATTAGGCCGGGATTAGGGAAGTGGGTTAGGTGATTAGGTTGGGATTAGGGGTGGATTAGGGGTTTAGGCTAGGATTAGTCATTTTGGGTTAGGTTTAGGTGAGGGAGCTCCCTTAGCATGGCCCATAGACCTTGATCACCCCATGTTGGTGCAGCCCTAGGTTAGGTTTTAGCTAATTACAAGCTTAAACCCACTCAATTAGGCTAACCCACATGATTAAACCCAAACTTGACACACAAGTCAAGCTTAATACAACACTCTTGATATTTTCCATCCCCACTCTCTCTCATGCCCAATATCCCACGTGAATTTCAAGTGGGCCCCACCTCCATTTATGAGAAGGTGATGTGGGCCATGGATATGGATATTGGATTGGATCTCTGGATCCAAATCCAAATCCAAGTCCACACATGGGTTTGGATTGGAATCTGGATATATATGGTCCAGATCTACTCCAAACTGAACTCTGACTCCTTCGAGCTGGGTTTGAAACGGATGATTCGTGCGGGGCCTGACAGCATCAGTACTCCGTCTGCGTTGGGTCTTCGCCAACATAGTCGTCCGCCTCCGTTTCTGCCTTCCGGAGATGACTTCAAATGCTATTTTGATAAGAACAGGGTCTTGGACGTTCGAGATCCTGGGGGTGTGAATCAGATACAAGAGTTGCTGCGCTGGGCTTGACGTGTGCTCCGGTTCCGGGCTCTTCTTAGCTCTCCTGGTCCTGTCTTGATCGGGCCAAGCCGCTTTGGGGTTTCAAAAACGTGTTTTAAAAGATTTTCAAAAGCTATATTATATTTTTGAAATATAGAGTTTAAAACATATATACAGGGTTATCTGGAAGGCTCCTGGGTTTCCAGACTCAAAAATGGCCCTTTAGGGCTGCTTTTACAAAACCAGGTTTGTTTAAGGAATTCGTGGGATTTCGGGGTGTTTACATTGGGCCAATAGGGCTCCCAAAGCATTCTTATGCACAGAAATGCAAAGTAAAAGCGGTTTTCCTTGCTTTGGAGGATTCAAAACGGGGGGATTAACTAGGTATGCCTTTAATCTCTCGAAGGACTTCTGGCAGTCATCATCCCATAGAAATTTCATGCCCTTCCTCAACAGCTTGTTGAAGGGTTCGCATCTAGTCGCCAGATTTGATATGTATCGGCGAACGGACTGTAATCGACCTTGGAGGCTACGAATTTGGGTGAGATTGGAGGGTGGGGCCATGTCTATGATGGCTCGACACTTAGAGGGGTTGACTTCTATACCCCTTTGGCTCACCATAAAGCCTAGAAGCTTCCCAGATTCTACTCCGAATACACATTTTTGAGGGTTTAGCTTTACTTTGTAAAGCCTAAGCCTTTCGAAAATCTTTTGCAAACATTCGATATGAGTGCATCAGGTTTTGGATTTTGCCAAGAGATCATCTAAATACACTTCTACGAGCTCATGAATTTGATCATGGAAGATCGTGGTCATGGCTCTCTGGTATGTTGCGTCGGCATTTTTCAAACCAAAGGGCATGACTGTATAGCAGTACGTGCCCCATGGGGTTGTGAAGGCGGTCTTACCCTGATCTTGTGGACTTAATTTGATTTGATTATAGCCTGAATAGCCATCCATAAACGAAAACATTTCATGATTTGCAGTACTATCGACTATCAAATCCATGTTTGGTAAAGGATAATTATCCTTTGGAGTGGCTTTATTCAGGTTTCTGAAATCGATGCATATTCGAATTTTCCCATTGGTTTTTCGAACTACAACGATGTTTGACAACCAATCAGAATACGCAATGGGTTTTATAAATCCAGCTTTTAATAGATCTTCTAAACCCTCTTTAACTTGCGTGTGTACATTCGGGTGTATTTTCCTAAGCTTCTGTTTTATGGGTTTTACATTCGCATCTAAGGGAAGACGATGTTCGACAATGCTGGGGTCTATGCCCGGCATGTCTTCATACGTCCATGCAAACACATCTAAATAGGTTCGTAAAAATGCAATGAATGCTGATCTTTCATGTTCATGCAAGCATGCGCCTATCTTGATGGTTTTGGGATTGGAATCATTCCCTAGGTTCACCTCTATGAAATCTCTTCCTACTGAATTGGAAGGTCTTTCAAAATCGAGAATTTTATGAAATTCTGGGAGCTCAGAAGTGGGATCTTCCTCAAGGGGATCCACTTCTGGGCTTCGATCATTCTCGTGGGTTATAGACCCGAGGGAATTTGATGCATAAGTTTTCAAAAGACCTTGTTTTGTACTTGGATTTTCAATTGATTTCGAAGTTTTTGGTCTGGCTATGCAGATGACGTTCCTTTCGAAATCCTTTTCCTTTCCCAAAGTCTCACCAGGAGCAGCTATGTACAAAATCTTTTTGGTATTTTGCAGATTTTTGATTTTTTTTGTTTTTGCAAAACAAGAACTTTAGGAACTATAAAAACTACTCTATTTTTGAGTTTTTGATTTTCCATTGTTTTTGGTTTTTGCCCTTTTTCGATTTTTTTGAGTTTAAGTTTTCCAAATGTTTTTGTATTTTTATGAAAGGGATCTTCTATCATACCTACAAAGGGAAAACACTACGGGTTAGACTCGGAATAAGAGGTCTAAATCGTAGGTCTCTTCTAGGGTAGGCTCCAGGGCACCCTTGACCCAGGTGGTCACAGGGGGTGGTTCTAGTGTTATTTTGGGAGTGTAGCCGATCCCGTATCGGCTTGGGTTAGCCCTAGGAAGGATGGGCTCTAGGAGACCCTGGTTTTGTGCCCCTAGACTTTTATAGGGCATATAGCCCATATTCAACAACATGTTCCACAATTTTTTATTTTTTGAAAATTTTTGATACAAATCGTGGTCCTGGAACTTGTTGTCGTCCATATCGTGCTCGTATGGCTTCTTGTCCAGGGGCTTTGGAAATAGGGGATGCTTAGGTCTTCCTAGAAGGGTTAGGATAGGGAGGGGGCCTGCTTTGGGTGGCCCCTTTACATACATAACCTTCCCAGGGTTGTTTAACACGAGCCTTAGTGGCTCGACCATGGTCTGCCCCAGGCTAGCCTCATGGGCCTGGGAACTCGACAAACAAGGGGAGTTTATAATCCCGTGAAGCTGAGGGTGACTCTCACCTAGGATCACCATGACTTGGTCCCTAAAAGGGATCTTGACACACCTGTGGAAGGTGGACGGCACAGCGCACAAGCTGTGTATCCAGGGCCTTCCTAGCAACAGGTTATAATGGGGGTGGATGTCTAAGACATGGAACACCCCCGTGTGTGTGATCCCTCCTGTTTTCATCGGGAGTTCGATCGATCCTAAAGGCCTAGACGCATTCCCATCGTATCCAGTGATAACGATGGGGCTTGGGTTTATAGAAGTCAATGTGACTCCGATTTGATACGCCACATGAAGTGGAAGGATGTTGAGCCCTCCTCCCCCATCGACTAGTCACCTGTCCAGAGAGTGGTTATTCAGAACCACCTCGATATGTAGGGCCTGGTTGTGGGACTCGTAGGGTCTATCTACATCATCTTTCGAGAAAGTGATGGGCGATTTTGCTCCTATTAATGCCACTTGATCAGACAAGGATTCCGGACTTATGTTCGAACTAACCTTGGATCTTTCTAGAATTTTCTCTAGCACGAGTCTATGCCTAGGTGAAGTTTGTATAAGCTCTAGGATGGACATGTGGATAGGAATCTTTGAAAGATGGTTTTCGAAATCATAAGGGTTTAGGACGACTTTCCCATTGTTTGCTTTTGACAGAACTCTAGGAGTACATGCTTTTGAGGGGCCAGGCACACTGACCACCTTTTTAGCACTTTGTAGGTGCGGGGGTTGATAGATCCTCCCGGATCTAGTCACTTCCCCCACGACCAGCTTAGGGTTCGCACTAGAATTGGCTCTAATTATGAGTTGAGGAGCACCTTGAAGTTTTAAAACTGGTTTAGCCGGGGATTCAGCTCTTGGTGGTCCCTAGATGACGACTTGGGCAAGCTTCTTGTAAAGTACAAGAGTAGGCGCACAAGTGGGTCGACCAGACTCAGATATTTGTGCTAGTTCTTTTGAAAAGGTGAGGGTACATACCTCCTTTCCTTTCCCACTGCTACTGGCGTGCTTGGGAAAGGGTTCTTTGAAGATAGCTTGAGTTGGCTCAGGTTTCGCAGTGACCTAGAGCTGGTCCTCCGCTATCAAGTTCTCGATTTTGTTTAAAAGGGAGAAACAACACTTTGTATCATGGCCTTTGAGCCGATGATATTTGCAAAAACGATTTAAATATCCCCCTTTGGAAGTGACTCCCTCGGGGATTTCGGAAAGTTCAATCATGCCTTGGGCAAGTAGGAGGTCTAGGACCTCCGACATAGGTTGCCCCAGCGGAGTGTACTCCCGTTTTTCAATTGGTTTTTAAAAATTTCTCTCCCTTTTGTTTTCTAGCTTTTCAAAATTTTTGGAAGTGCCCGCCACGCCTGGATTCACCCAGACATTGGCAATTTTATGGGGCTTTGCCCCTTTGTCCATCGTGGGTAGCCCATAAGTGATGGGCTTTTCCAAGCGGGTTTTGGAAACGGCACTTTCTTTCCATAAGTGATCGTATATCCTCTTTTTCAAGTTTGTTTCGAAAAGGGATGCTTTTTTTATCAACTTATGGAAAGTTGAGATCTTATGGAGCGAGAGAAGGGTCTTTAGCTCGCTTTTAAAATTATCCAGGATGAGCATGACTATGCATCCTTCGGATATGGGCTCTCGCACTTGGCCCAAAAGGGACCTCCATCGAATAATGAAGGCATGTACGTCTTCGTTCATGCCTTGCTTTGTATCCCTTAAAGTGTTTAAAGTCGGCGTGACTTCTACGTTATGTGCAAATCTTTGTATGAAGCAGTTCGCTAACTCTTCAAAAGTAGCGAACTGGCTTAAGTCGTAGGAAGCCAGCCATTTGGCAGCTGTGCCTTTAAGGGATAAAGGGAACCAATACACCCATTTCATCAAGTCCTTTTTCTTCTTACGGGCTCGACGCGAGAAAAGTTGCAAGTGAGACCTAGGGTCTCCCATGCCATCATACCGATGGAAGTTCGGTATTTCATCGTCACTGTCTGTTTTGTAATCCATAGGAAGGAAATCAGACAGGGCGTAACTCCTTTTCTCCTTATTTTGCCCTTTCAGCAGCTACTGTAGGGCTTTATGGTCCTTTTGTGTGAAGGACTCGTGGTATTGGTTGCCTTCCATTACGGAGGCCTCTTTGTGCTTGCGAGGTTTTTCAGTTTTCTTTTTGGCCCTTTGTTCATCATTCGATGAACATGAATCGCCTACTTCAGCCTCTTGGCTGAGAGCATCAATTTTGGCCTCGAATTCCCTTCTCAAGTCCTCTATCTCATCTAGTTTGATCTTATTTTTCAAAATCCTCCTAGAGTGAGAACTTGATGTGCATGAGCCTTGTCTCGACACTTTACTTGGGTTGGATTTTGACATGCTTTCAAGCTTTTCAAAATTCCTAAGTACAAGTAAAGAAAAGAGTTAAAACAACACCTTTTTGAAAATTTTTCGCAAGGTTCCTAGAGTAACTCAATTTTTGAAAGACTCACGTCCCATCGGGCGTGCCAAATGACTGTAGACGCAGAAAATTCCCGCTCCTGGTTCTTAGGCCTAAAGCAAACCTTTTCGTGTGCCTAAGTCCTATTTAAACAAATAGGGCATGCCAGCTAGCTTACTTAAGCTAGCGAAGATATATTTTAAAACCTGACTTCTAACGTGGCGACTGTGAGCAAGCAAGCTCTTGTCGTCGCAGACCTTCTTGCACCGATAAGCAAGGGTCAGTCTGTACGCTTTTAAAATCGAGTTTTTGAGTGTAAGAACCTACGAAAGAGGTTTGAGGTGTTTGATTCGGGTTTGTTTTGTATGACTTTCAGATTTTATTTCACATGGATTTGCACGTGCCTAAGTATTTCTTTTTATCCCTTTTTGGGCCACCTAGGTGTGTGTTATGAACACTCCACTAAAATGTGGCGACTTTGAGCAAGAGTATGGGGTTTGCTTTGATGCAATAAGCATCCTAACTCATGGTATGGCGTATATGCAATGCAAACTCACGCAACTCCAAAGGGAAAACCCGAATTTAAAAGACAATGCTGAAGGGAAATGACTTGTAATGAAAATTGCCGAAGGGAAATGACTTGTAAATGTAAATTGCCGAAGGAAAATTGCAAAAAGGAAATATGGCTATATCTTAAGAGCGGAAAGGCTCAATTGTGCAAGTGTGTGCCGTGTATATATGGAAAGACTACGCACACTGTTGAACCTTAAAACCCAAATCTTAAAGACATAGCCAAAAGGGAAATACGTATATACTATATATGGGCCCTTACTTGGGTCTTGCAAATAAGAGCGAAGGCTCAATGTGGGTGCGTGTGAAAATGTAAAGACAACACACACGACTTTAAATGAAACCCAAATATAAATTGCAATATGGCCTTAACTAAGGTCTTGGAAATAAGAGCGAAAGCTCAATGTGTGTGATTGTGAGAATGGAAATACTACACACACGACATGAAATTAAACCCAAATATAAATTGCAATATGGCCTTAACTAAGGTCTTGGGAGTAAGAGCGAAAGCTCAATGTGTGTGAGTGCTAGAATTGAAGTACTACGCACACGACATGAAATTAAACCCAAGGATAGTATAACACGGCCTTTACTTGGGTCTTGCAACTAAGAGCGAAAGCTCAATGTGTGTGAGTGCGAGAATCGAAAGACAACACACACAACTCAAGCAAAAACCCTACGCAACTTAAAGTATATAAATAAACTTATATCTAAAGGGCTGATTAGGCCCGTGTGTGTTCAAAATCGTGCACAACTAAGAGCGAGGTAGGCTCAAGTGCACGTGTATGTGGGTGTGCCAAGCCACGTTATTACAAGCGGGGGGAGACAATGCTCCATTATTACAACCCCGTATCAAATTTAATTTAACTTAAGCAAGTCTACAACTAAGGACCGAGTTAGGCACTTACTTATAGCTGGTCCGGAGGTGACTTGCTTGAGCGTGGGCTTGGCTTCATCTTGGGCTGCAAGAGGGAGCTCCTCGGAATGGAACAACAAGGATGTGTGGCCGGGTGACAAAAGAGCGCGGGTGTGGCGCCTTAGAGCTTGCCGGCTGCTAGGGGGGTGCTGCCGTGAGGTCTAGGACTGAAATAATTAAGGAAGGTCACTAAGGTGGGGAAGGCTCTATGGAAGGTGGTGCTAAGGGGTGATTAAAGAGGATGTCTAAGGAGAAAGGAGTAAGGTCGGGTGATTTGGGGGCAGTCGGCTATGACTGGCCAACTAGGGGTGTTTTAAGTGGTGGCCGGCTGGGGTAGCTAGGGGATGTCACGGATGGGAAGGGAGCTAGCTAGGGTGCTATGGAAGGTAGAGTTAATGGATGACTAAGAGTGGAGGGGGCAAGTCCTAGGGAGCAAGGTAGGGTGGCCGGGATGTCACTAGGGGAAAGTATAGGATCGGGTGATGCAAAGGGGTTATGTCTAGCCGAATGGGGAAAGGTGGTGGGAAGGTGGTGTTGGCGAGATATTGTGGTGGTATGGGTGGTTGAAAGTGGAGGGGGAGTGAAGAGGAAGTAGAGTTAGGTTGAGGTACTAACCAGATGGGTGGGGAGGTCGGTGTGTGGAAGAAAGGCAGCCGGGTGATGAAGGTGGATGGAGTCAAGTGATGAAGGTGATAGCGTGGAGTGAAGCAGGCCGGATGGAAGTGGTGGCGCGAGGTGGAGCTGGCCGGGGGTTGTGGTGGTGCAGGTGGAAGAAGGGAGCCAGATGAGAGAAGGTTCGGCTGGCCCAAGGGTGGGCTGGAAGAAGATGAAAAACCCGCCCACTAGGGGGGGTTTATATAGATTTTCAAAGGGCGGTTGGGGGCTGGTTTTTAGAGGGTGGTAAGGTGGTTTAGGTGGTAGTGGTGTGGTGATAAGGTGGGCTGGTTTTGAGGAGGGGCCAGATATTTTGCTTTAAGGGGTTTTAGGGATATGGTGTGCTAGGTTTAGGTGGGGTGGTTTAGGGGTTTAGGGCTTAGCTAGGTGGGTTGGTTTTGGGGTGAGGTTTAGTGAGGTGGGTTAGGTGATTAGGCTAGGATTAGGTTAGGATTAAGGGAATTAGGCTAGGTGTAGGGAAGGATTAGGGAGGTGGGTTAGGTGATTAGGTTGGGATTAGGCCGAGATTAGGGAAGTGGGTTAGGTGATTAGGCTAGGATTAGGCCGGGATTAGGGTAAAAGGCTAGGATTAGGGGTTTTGTCTTAGGATTGGGTTAGGGAGCTCCCTTGGCATAACCCATAGACCTTATTGCATCATGTTGGTGCAGCCCTAGGTTAGGTTTTGGCTAATACAAGCTTAAACCCATACTAATTAGGCTAACCCACATGATTAACCCCAAACTTGACACACAAGTCAAGCTTAATTACAATTCCCCTCAAATCTTATCCTCCCCATTCTCTCTCATGCCCATAATCCCACGTGAATTTCAAGTGGGCCTCACCTCAATTTATGAGAAGGTGATGTGGGCCATGGATGTGGATATTGGATTGGATATCTGGATCCAAATCCAAATCCAAATCCACACATACATTTGGATTGGGATCTGGATATATATGGTCTAGATCCAATCCAAACTGAATTCTGACTCCTTCAGGCTGTGTTCGAAACAAACGGTTTGTGCGGGGTCTGACAGCATCACTACCCTGTCTGTGTTGGGTCTTTGCCAACATGGTCGTTCGCTTCTGTTTTTACCTTCCGGAGATGATTTCAAAGGATTTTTTATGATAACAGGGTCTTGGATGTTCGAAATCCTGGGGGTGGTTTCAACACGAGAGTTGTTGTGCCGGGCTCGACATGTGCTCCGGTTCCGGGCTCTCTTTAGCTCTTTTGGTCCTGCTTTCCTCAGGCCAAGCTGCTTCGTGGGGTTTCAAAACATATTTGAAAAGGTTTTAAAACATATTATACATATTTAAAATATATACAGTTTAAAACATATGTACAGGGTTGCTTGGAAGGCTCCTGGGTTTTCCAGACTCAAAATAGCCCTTTGGGGCTGCTTTTACAAAACCAGGTTTTATTTGAAAAGTTTGTGGGATTTCGGGGTGTTTACAAAGGGCAGGTCCTAGGGAGCAATCTTCTTTGACATTATCCAAACGCAGTTGGATTAATGCCAAAGAGGGGCATCTGTAAACACCCAAAATTTTCAAAGTTTTTCAAAAGTCCTGAGTTTCCAAAAATCAGTGTAAAACCTTTATGAACCTTTAAATTCAAAAACACCCCAGATTTTAAAGTTTAAACATTCAGAGAGATATTTTAAGGTTTTAAGTTCAAGTTAAAAAGCCTCTGAAGTTCGAAGTGGGTAAGATCCAATCCAAGCCCAAAAGTATGGATCGAATGCAACTCTCCCAGATGGGTCATGTCAAGGCCTACCTTGTCAAGTGAATCATGTTCGAAATATGTTGAGTAAAGCAGCACCGAAAGCTCATCACATCAAGACAAGCCTAAAGGATGCGACCGATCAAGAACACGAAGCACCAACTGGATGTGGTTCAAGGCATGATCATCAAGCCCAAGCCCAAATAGACGGGCCCAAATCAAGTGGGATCGTGTAAAGAACTAAAGTCGAAGATCAAGCCATGTCCGTGTGGAGTTCAAATCAAGGTGGGAGCCGAATCAAAGAAAAGAAGCGAATTCAAGTGGGTTGAAGTTTAAAGAAATCAGCCCAAACAAAACATGTTGCACATTGTAAGGTTGTTTAAAACCAACCACATGCTCTAGGGCTACACCAAGCCATGGCACCTAGACTAGCCCACATGGGCTGGTCCAAATCGACTCAATGAGGAACTACAAGAAGCCGGTTTGGAGGGATCAAATCCACCAAGCAAAAGCTCCAACCCGCCCCACAAGAAACCACTAGAACCAGCCCCCCTTGGCCTATAAAAAGGCCCAAGAGGGGGGGGCGGGTTCCATAACTTGGATATTAGAGAGAAAAGAGAGAGAAGCTCTAGACCTTGGGTGGTGTGTGCTAGGCTAGGTGCAGGAATTTTCAGCAAGGAGGGACGTCTTCTAGTGTGGGAAGAAGGGGAAGCTAGGTGAGAACTTGTGGGAGTTTGAGAAGGAAGGCCATCAAGAGGAAGGCTGGCTTCATCATTGAAACCCTGTCTTTCACCATCCAAAACTCGTGTAAGACCTTTCTTACTTAATCTAAGTTTCATTTTCTTCCATTCAATTCATTAAATGGGGTTGTATTAATGGAGTTTCATCTCCCCCTGAGTTGTAATAATCTAGCTTTGCTGCCATTTCAATTTCGTGGATGAAACACTATACACCCACATGCACGCCAAGTGTTGGCTTTAATGCTTCTTCCTTCCTATATGCTATATACCCTCTATACTTCTAACCCCCTCTATGTCTAAGCTATAAAGTACTTTCCATTCATTTATATTCCAGCAAATTTGCTTTAAGGGTTGTTGCATTTTAATTTCGTGTGGGTTATGCATCATTACATTTATAAAACAGAAAACCAGATTTCAGCATCTCTGTATATGTCTATTTCTGCAATTTTATTTTTGTGATGCTTGCTCCGATTGTCTCGAAATTTGGCACACTGATTTTACACAAACTTGGGCACTCTGTATAAAATTGGCAAGATTTTAGGGCAGCTCAGCCACATAATAAAAGCATATTAAGAACGACTAAATTTCTGCACCACCGTCTGTACAGTCGGATTTCCTGAAACAGAGGTTGGGTAAAAGTCCCATATCTCTGTCAAAAGGAGTCCAAATTAATTGATTTTTAATGCATTGGAAAACTAACATCCATAGCTTTCCAGTAACATTAAAATCATCAAAATCGGAGTTCTAAGTAGAGAGATACAGACTCATCTTTGAGTTTCTGTATTTCTGAAACAGAACTATTCTGAGTCAGTGAGGTGGTTTGAGTAGATTATTTGTTTCTAATTCAATACTACTCCAAATGCAGATTTGAAAAAGGCTACAGTCTCTCCACACTACCAGCTTCGTTTTCTAAAATTTTGATAATTTTTGGAAGTCTGTAACACCTTGAAAACTCCCCTAGAAAACAGTTCTAAAAACGGAATTCTCTGTTTTCAGCAACTTGTGTTTTTCCAAGTATTGAATCCGAGTGCACAAGTTCAACAAATTTTTCAAAGACACTTGTTTATGTAAAAGGGAGTCATGTTTGCTGTAAAACGAAATTCCTAAGGGCTCAACACTGACCCTTGAGCATCGGCTCAAGAAGGTGTGAGTGAAAAGATCCCGCTTACACATAATCGCCTAGAAGTCTTACAAACATTTGCTAGTTTTGAACTAGCTGGCACGCTCGCGCAAGCATAGGGGTGGAAAGTTTCATTTCAAGTTTGTCTCATAAACTTTGAAATGAGAATTTTCATGTCTACAGATGGTCTTAGGTAGGTTTTGAAAGCCAGGTTCTAAGTGAATGCTCGGCCAAATGGTGGTCGAGCTAGATAGGATTTAGTGGGTGGCTTAGGTAGTTTTAGGCCAAAATTCGGCCAGCTAGTGGCCAAGCTCGATGAGTGTGGGTGACTATGGGAATCAAGTGCATTAGGCACTCGGTTTGGTTAGGCCTTTTAGGTTGAATGGCAAGGGTTTTAGGGAGGGTTTAAGACCAAGATTTAAAATGGTTAATGGGGTAGATCTAGGAAAAGCTCGGCCAGATATTGGCCGAGCTTAGGTGGTTTTGTTTGGGACGGGTTTTTGGGTAGAATAGGATGAGTTTTGGCAAGGCTCTGCCAGCACTTTGGCAGAGCTTTGTTAGTTTTTAGGGAGTATGGTTTGGGTAGTTTGGAGGGTTAGGGAAAGAGAGGCTTAGTTTAGTGCTTTAGGGACTAACCTTAGTTAGGAAAAACCGTCCAGCTCCTATTGGTTCCATGCACCCATCCTTCACGCCTTGAGAGAACCATCCAAGCTGCCGGATTCCATCTTGTTACAGCACCAAGCCTTGTGTGAAATCAAAAGAACAGCCCACAACATACACCCACTTGTTCAACCCATAATGGGAAAGCCAAGTCAAGCCACTTTCCTTGACTTGCTTTTCCTCTCTCACTCTCTCTCTCTCCAACCCAAGCAAGGACGTGAAACAAGAAAATTTTTTTGCAGCCCCTTGTGAATCAGCCCCTCACGTCCTTTTATAGACTTTCAACTTGGATATGGATCTTGGGTCTTGGATTTGGGTCTGGCTATCCGGATCCAATCCAAACTCAATGTGGATCTGGATCGCGGATCTCGGATATTTTGAGATCCAGATCCAGTCTAAATATTTATTTGGGTTTGGATCTAGGATCTCGGATCTTGGATTTTTGAGATCCATATCCAATCCAAACACAATTTGGATCTAGATCTGGATATTTTTGGGTTTAGACCCAATCCAGATTTTTCACAGTCGGTTTCGAGCGGGCTTCGATTCATCGGATGCCCAACTTTGGCCTGGGTCTTTCCCAAGTCTTTCTTCTAACCGGTGTTCTGCTTTTCAGGACTTTTTCGGCATTTGTTTCGGTCCGCCGTTTTGGTTTTTGGCTGGTTCCTATTGATATCGAACTCAGATTGCCGCACGGATTTCGTTCTTCATTCTGACGGGATGTGTCTTGGACTTCTGTCAACTTCCTCAAGTATTGGGCTTCTTTCTGCATTTTGGAGCTGCTTTGTACTTTTTCTTTAACACAAATTACATTTTTACCCTTCTATCGGGCTTTTCTCCAAACGGGCTCTTTTTTCTTCCGTTTTTGAACAGGGGGTGGCTTCTAAAATTCTGGGCTCGAATCCTCTTCTTGCCTGGGCTTTTCTTTTGCCTTTTGTACCTGTTTTCACATTTTAAAACAGGTTGTCGTTTTGGCTCAAACGAGCTTTTTTGTATTTTTGAGAGTTTTTGATTTTTGGAAAATTCGGGGTGTTTAGAGATGCCCCTCTTTGGCATTATCCAAATTGATTTGGATAATGGCGAAGAAGATAACACCCCATTTTGGTTTTTCTCTCAAATTTTCTCGAGAATACACCATTTTTATTTCGCAAAACCCTGTTTTCTTTTACCATAGGTGGGGATTTTTAGCAAAAAAAAAAGGGACTTTTCCTAGGTTTCCCTATGTATGATCATGCATGGACGATTTTTGGATGCATGCATGAAAAAAGTTTTTGTTTTTGGGTTTTTGAGCCCGAAGAGTGCCTTTTGAGGCAGGCTGCTCCGAGCAGGTTTTACCCATGTCTTCTAGATATTTTCGGGTTTTCGAGCTTTGGAGAGAGCCTTTTGAGGCTGTCTGCTCCTAGCAGGTTCTACCCTTGTCTTTTTGACATTCATGGTTTTTTTTTTTTTTGAAAATCTTCTTTTTGAAAACGAACTCCTTTTTCCTTGTATCGAAAAGGACTTCCATTTTTCATACTTCCCTTCATTCGGGTTTCAATACCTACTACTCAGTAGAGGTTTTTGGGTAGGAAAACTTGGAAAACATTTCAAAGTTCCATTTCCTACAAAACAGAGTCAAGTTCTCAAACAAAATGAAATCCAAATAAGCCGATTTTATTCATACTTTAGGATTTTCGCAAATTTGAATCTTTTTCCTCGGGGATAAGCCGTAGGGATATGGGAAAAAGATACCACGGTCCCTTCTGAAGCGTCCCGTGGTTTTAGGCAAAGAGTCGGAAAATCGCTCTTTGAGCTTTGGCTTTTTATTTCTTTTTTTCATAGAGGGTCTCCCTTTGGGAGTATTTTTTCATTAATCCCTCTTTTCTTTTAAAGGAGAGCAGCTCTTTCGAGGAGTTTTTGTATTCCCTGTTTATGAAGGGAAGACCTCTTTGGGAGGAGTGTTTTTATATCTCCTTTTTCTTTTGAAACGAGAAGACCTCTTTTGGAGGAGTTTTTGTATTCCCTGTTTATGAAGGGAAGACCACTTTCGGAGGAGTTTTTGTATTCTCGATTTTTTTTTTCTTTCTTTTGAACACAGCTAATTTTCCTTTTTGGAGAGAAAGTAGAATGGGGGAAGGCTTATCCCTTTGGTTACTCGATTCAAACGAGATCGTCCTATTTCTTAATAGCATCTGCTATTTGAAAATATTTTGATATTTTGAACAAGGCTTTAATCTTGTAAGCCAGGGTTCTTTGAAATATCGCCAATTTGTTTTTGGAAGATTCTACCTTTCGAAAAGTATAAATTCCTCCATTCAGGGTTGTACAATCTACTTCGATCCTTTTTTCAAGAAGTTTTAAAGGAGTTCGATTTTTCAAAATCATTTGAAAAAGGAATTTAACATAAACCCTTTTGAATATTCGGGCATTTTCGGGGTTTTGCTAATTTCGACCCACAACATCAACAGATTTTTTGAATTTTTCTTGCCCTTTTTGAAGACAAGGGGACATTCCTATTCAGGTTTGCCAACCTCTTGGGCTTTCTTTGGGGTGATATGATATGGATATGATTCATGCTATGCACTCCATGTGATTCAAAATGAAAATACACGATTTTATGCAAGAGTGAACATATGAAATGTATCTCACAAGTCAAGAAGGAGATGCATTCTATGAAATTCGTTTCTTCATGGAAGGTGTCTAGGGGCTATATTTAAAAATGCCCCTAGCTTGAGGGAAATTTCGCATGGCCACATGGTGAAGGGCCATGGCTTTTCAAAAGACTTTTTTTGGATGGACAATGTTATGTTCATGTCCATGCATTTCCATGGTTTTTCTAACATGATCATGATACCTTTTGCTCAAGGATGGAAACGTAACCAGCCCTAAGTGATCATCATGGCCATCAGGTTTCGATTTTGACATGGTCTCCATATTTCATCGTGAGATTCATGTTCTTATCCTAACACAATCAAGGTTTTCATATAAACCTGAAGTTTTGAAAATCTTCCTTTTCAAAGTATATGTAGGGTTAAATTTTCGAAATTTTGATCCCTTTTGAGAAACAAATTTTTGGGAAATCCTCCCTTTCTATATGAAGATGGTTTTATACCAACCCTTTTGATTTGAAATATGTTTCCTATACTTGATTTTGGTCAAGCAGGGTTTTTGGAATTCATTTTGAAAATTCATGCCTTTATGGGGCATTTGATCAAGTATGGGGAATGTGTCTCACAGAGGCACTTTAGCCACACGATACAGGGCTTGTCCCTTAATTGAGTCTTGAGTTTCGAAACTCATACTCTGTTGAAAGGGGCTGCCATTTTGCCTACCTGTTTGAGATAGGTTTTTCAAATGAGTGCTTTAATGAATCATTCCCCTTTCCATGGGAGATGATGTCTCGAATTTTTAGGGCCTACAGCAAGGCCAAACACGATTTTTCTTTTGGCTTAGTGATTCCTTTCACACGCCAAAAGAGTTTTCAAAAATGTATGGCACATTTAGTATAAATAACATCTTCATTTGATCAAGTCAAGCAGACAATGCATGAATTGCAATGTATGGAAGGTTTTTATCAAAAAGAATTTTGAAAAGGCTTTTGTGAAATGCTAACCCTTTTTCGAGATTTTCATTTCTTTTGAAATTTGCCTTGAAGGTGTTGGATTTGATTCGTATGGAGACCTGTCTACGAAGGCTCGATACTTAGGGGGTCGACTTTCATTGCCCCTTTGGTTTCACAAAAAAAACCAGAATTCGAGTTCTAAGATGATATCTACACTCGATGTACATGTATGATTTCAAGGTGTGATGCATGATGCATATGCACACTATGGGTCAGGCTTATTTCTAAAAATCCCCAATCTTTAAATAAGTCAAGGATTTTGCGAATTTTAGAAAGTTCGGAGGTTTTTATTCCTCCTGGCCTTTGATGATTCTCGAGCTTTTCATTTTGAAAAAGCTCTAGACAAAAGGGTGTTCAAGATCAGCTTTTTGGATTTTTTTTGGTTTTTGGGAGTTATATACAATTTTTGAAAAGCATTTTTACAATTTTCGAAAATGGACTTTGTACATGGACAAAGGCCTTAAAAACAAATTTCTTTTTGGAATTTTCATTTTTCCAAATGTTTTTTTTGAGATTTTGTTTTGGGTTTTCAATTTTTTTGGTTTTTGGCAAATGTCTGATTTTTTTGGCTTTTTCAAAAGGAGGGATCTTCCCATGAACCTACAAAGAAAACATTCATGAATCAGACTCTAATCAATAGGTCTAAGACATGGGTTTTGGGTTTTAGAGGTTCTACAAGGCACCCTTGACCCAGATGGTCTTAGGTGGCGGCTCTGGGGGTATGGGTGGGCTGTAGCCCAATCCATACTTTTGTCGATTGGTCTGAGGTATGACAGGTTCAAGCCTACCTTGGTTTTGGGTTCCCAGGCCCTGGTAGGGTTTATATCCCATATTTAGAATCATGTTCCAAGACTTGTTTTTTGAAAAGTTTTTGTATAAATCATGGCCTTGGAATATGGAATCATCCATGTCGGGGATATATACCCTTTTGGATTTTGGGATTTTGGATTCTGGGGCGATGGAAGACTTGGGCTTCCATGCAACCCTGGTTTGGGAGGTTTGTTTTTCAAAGTAAACCGTGCTTGGTCCTTTGAGAAGTTTTGGATATTTCGGGATGTTTTTGTCTTCAAGGGAAACCGTGCTTGGTCCCTCGATGGACTTTGGATATTTTGGGGTGATGGAAGACTTGTGCTTCCATACAACCCCGAATTGGGAGATTTTGTCCTCAAGGAAAGCCATGCTTGGTTCCTTGAGGAACTTTGGATATTGCAGGGTGATGGAAGACTTGAGCTTCCACACAACCTGTATTTGGGAGAATTTTTCTTCGAGGGAAGGGAAGCTTTCTCCCTCGAATTTTTTGACTTGCTCCCTAGGTTCAACTCGTGGTGCCCCTAGGGATGGATTTTTTTGTTTCAAAGCTCTAATCTTGGTTCCAGGGTACAAGACTAGGCTCGAAGAAGTGGGTTTTTCTATGGCAGGGTTATGAGCTCCTAAGATGTCGATGCATGCATTAGGGGTCTCCATGTCTACCATTTTTTGAGTTTGTTTTTGTTTTTGCTTTTGAAATTCTTTTGGATGGTGCGGGATATTTGGCGCACCTTGAAAATTCTCTAACTTAGGCACATTTTGTGGGTTTGTGTGTGCAGAGGGGTTATCCAATGCATCTGATGACCCTATATGAAGAAGAGAGGTTTGAGAAGGATGGGTTTTAGGCATACCTCTTTGTGGCTTGTCTACCTTTTCATGGTGAGAGCAGGCCGATTTCCCGGGTAACTCTGTTTTGAGCCCCCGGGATTTCACGAGGCGTTCATTTTCGAAACCTACCTGTTTTTCACTCTTGTCTCTTTGTGGGGTGTGGGTTTTATGTCCCACTGTGTGTGTGTGCCTAGACTTAGGAATTTCACTTGAATTTTTTGAAATTTCAAAGTTTGATTTTTCAATTTTTTTGTCTTTTTGAAAGTTTTCAAGATTTTTTTGATTTTTTGAAACAAAAACAACTTTTTTTTGAATTTTCTTTGGAATTTTCGAATTTTGGATTTGTGGGAGTGGAAGTCTCGCCCTTTTCTTCCTTAATTCCCTCGTTGATTTTGATTTTGGTTTTCTTTTCACAATCTTTGTGCGCCTGAGAAGAGCTGCTATGGGATTTATGGGTTTTAAGCTCCTTGCTTAAAACATCCATTTTTTTGAAAGTTGCCCATATATCAGCTAGCATTTCTCGTTCTTTGGCTGTTTTGAAAACCTCTTTTGATTTACTCAACGAGTATTTTGGAAGTGTGGGAGTGGAGGACTCGCCCCTTTCTGGGTTTTGGCCTTTTACCTCACATCCTTTGTCGAGTTTGAGATCGGTTTTCTTTTCACGATCTTTGTGCGCCCGAGAAGAGCTACTATGGGATTTATGGGTTTTAAGCTCCTTGCTTAAAACATCCATTTTTTCTTTGAAAATCGCCTGTATATCAGCTATTGCTTCTCGTTTTTTTGGCTTTTTTGGAAACCACTTTTGATTTACTCGACGAGGATTTTGGCTTTTGCTCCATTTTCTGCAAATTTTCTAAGTATGTATGAATTTTGGAAAACACCTTTTTTTTTCGAAAATTTGAGTGTAACTTGTTTGTTTGAAGTCTACTTAAGTCCCGGGTCCCACCGGGCGTGCCAAATCTGTAGACACGGAAAATCTTCGACTCCGGGTTTCTTAGGCCTGGAGTGAATCTTTTCGTAATCTACGTTCGCTTTTAGGGCGTGCCAGCTAGCTTACTCAAACTAGCGAAGTAGTTTTGAAATATCTGACTTTTGAAAGGCGATTGTAGGCAAGCGGGATCTTTACGTTGCAGACCTTCTTGCACCGACGCGCAAGGGTCAGTTTGTACGCTTAGAGACTTCTTTTGAAATAAATTAAACTCAAATTCGATTTTGAATAAACAGTTGTTTTGAAAATCTTGGAAATCATGCCAGATATTTTGCTTTAAGGGGTTTTAGGGATATGGTGTGCTAGGTTTAGGTGGGGTGGTGTAGACATGAAAATTCTCATTTCAAAGTTTATGAAACAAACTTGAAATGAAACTTTCCACCCCTACGCTTGCGGGAGCGTGCCAGCTAGTTCAAAACTAGCAAATGTTTGTAAGACTTCTAAGCGATTGTGTGCAAGCGGGATCTTTTCACTCACACCTTCTTGAGCCGATGCTCAAGGGTCAGTGTTGAGCGCTTAGGAATTTCATTTTACAGCAAACATGATTCCCTTTTACATAAACAAGTGTCTTTGAAAAATTTGTTGAACTTGTGCACTCGGATTCAATACTTGGAAAAACACAAGTTGCTGAAAACAGAGAATTCTGTTTTCAGAGCTATTTTCTAGGGGAGTTTTCAAGGCGTTACAGACTTTCAAAAATTATCAAAATTTTACCAGACAAAGCTGGTAGTGTGGAGAGACTGTAGCCTTTTTCAAATCTGCATTTGGAGTAGTATTGAATCAAAAACAAATAATCTACTCAGACCACCTCACTGACTCGGAACAGCTCTGTTTCAGAAATATAGAAACTCAAAGATGAGTCTGTATCTCTCTGCTCAGAACTCCGATTTTAATGATTTTGATATTGCTGGAACGCTATGGATGTTAGCTTTCCAATGCATCAAAAATCAACCAATTTGGACTCCTGTGGACAGAGATATAAGACTTTTACCCAACCTCTGTTTCAGGAAATCCGACTGTACAGACGGTGGTGCAGAAATTTAGTCGTTCTTAATATGCTTTTATTATGTGGCTGAGTGGCCCTAAAATCTTGCCAATTTTATACAGAGTGTCCAAGTTTGTGTAAAATCAGTGTGCCAAATTTCGAGACAATCGGAGCAAGCATCACAAAAATAAAATTGCAGAAATAGACATATACAGAGATGCTGAAATCTGGTTTTCTGTTTTATAAATGTAATGATGCATAACCCACACGAAATTAAAATGCAACAACCCTTAAAGCAAATTTGCTGGAATATAAATGAATGGAAAGTACTTTATAGCTTAGACATAGAGGGGGTTAGAAGTATAGAGGGTATATAGCATATAGGAAGGAAGAAGCATTAAAGCCAACACTTGGCGTGCATGTGGGTGTATAGTGTTTCATCCACGAAATTGAAATGGCAGCAAAGCTAGATTATTACAACTCAGGGGGAGATGAAACTCCATTAATACAACCCCATTTAATGAATTGAATGGAAGAAAATGAAACTTAGATTAAGTAAGAAAGGACTTACACGAGTTTTGGATGGTGAAAGACCGGGTTTCAATGATGAAGCCAGCCTTCCTCTTGATGGCCTTCCTTCTTAACTCCTACAAGCTCTCACCTAGCTTCCCCTTTCACTAGAAGACGTCCCCCCCTTTGCTGGAATTTTCTGCACCTAGTCTAGCACACACCACCCAAGGTCTCTCTCTTCTCTCTCTTCTCTCTCTTCTCCCTCTTCTCCAAGTTATGGAACCCGCCCCCCCTCTTGGGCCTTTTTATAGGCCAAAGGGGGGCTGGTTCTAGTGGCTTCTTGTGGGGCGGGTTGGAGCTTTAGCTTGGTGGATTTGATCCGCTCCAAACCGGCTTCTTGTAGTTCTTCATTGAGTCGATTCGGACCAGCCCGTATGGGCTGGTATAGGTGCCATGGCTTGGTGTAGCCCTAGAGCATGCGGTTGGTTTTAAACAACCTTACAATGTGCAACATGTTTTGTTTAGGCTGATTTCTTTAAACTTCGACCCACTTGAATTCGCTTCTTTCTTTGATTCGGCTCCCACCTCTTGCTTTTGAGCTACACTTGAAATCTTCTAGAATTGAATGAGCTTGTGACCATGGCCTCGAGTCTTGGTTCCAAGTTGGCCCCATCGGACAAACTTGGATTTGATCGGTCTTGACCTTCCATTTGGATAAGTTGTTGAATTTGAACTTGATATGCTTCAATCTTCTCCACTTTTGGGAATCACTCTGATTTAACTTGATCCATATCTTGATACACTTTATCTTCTTTCCGAGAATCGAGGCTTGGATTGGGTCTCCGCCTGCTTCGAAACTCATGGGCTATTTGGATTTAAAACCTTTATTTTGAAATATTCTCCCAAAAGGTCTAAAATTTGGGGATTTTGAATTTAAAGGTTCATAAAGGCTTTAAATTGACCTTCAAAATTTAGGAGTTTTTGAAAATACTTGAAAAAATTTTGGGTGTTTACAGATGCCCCTCTTTGGCATTAATCCAACTGTGTTTGGATAATGTCAAAGAAGAAAACACCCTTTTACTCTTCTTTCCGAACCTTTCTCAAGAGCATGGATCATCTGAGTGCCTAACTTTTAAAAATAAGTAAGAGGGGATTTAGAGCCAAAGGAGACTCAATCTGCTATGACCTTGGTCCTAATATCGATCATGTACTCAATGGTTTCGAAATGCATGCATGGGCATGTATGAAGGGTGTGAGTGATATACACACGATAATTCTTTTAGAGACTCTTAACATGCACGGATCGAACTTGGGAGGCTTGTGAAGGTCGACTGCCCCAAGTGATCGTGGCCCTTATGTGGCTTGATGTTTTCGGGTTTTCACAACTTTCCAAAAGAAAGGGGAAATCCTTTTTAACTTCAATCACAAGGATTTTTAGCTTCTTGTATTTCCCTTTACTCGGGTCATAATACCTACTACTTGGTAGAGATTTTTATAGGAAAATTAGGAAACATTGCAAAACTCTCCTACTTACACAACAAAGTCTAATTCTCAAACAAAATAAGATTCAAATGAATAAATCCTATTCCTACTTTAGGATTTTCCTAGATAAAACCTTTCTCCACTAGGATAAGTCATAGGGATAGGGAAAGAATTACCACGGTCCCTTCTGAAGCGTCCCGTGGTTTAAGGCCAAGAAGAGGAAAATTTGCTCCTTTTGAGCTTTTGGCAATTTTTTTTTTTTTTCTTTTTTTCATAGAGGGCCTCCCTTTTTCTTTTTGGAGGATTTTGCTTTTTCCTCTTTCTTTTTCAATCAAAGCACTCTTTTCTGCTTTGCTTTTCTTTTTCTTTTGAAGATAAAATTTTGGAGGGATATCCTCTTTTCTATTTTGCCAAATTTTCCTTTTTTGGGAAGGAGAAACGAAATGGGGAGAGACTTATCCCAATGGTTTACTCGATTCATCTAAGAACACCCTATTTTGAAATAGCATATACCATTTGGAAATATTTTGCTGTTTTGAACAAGGCTCGATTTTGTAAGATGGGGACTTTTGAAATATAGCCCATAAATTTTGAAAACTCTACCTTTCATAAGATCCTATTTCCCTTGTTTAGGGTCACACGATCCACCTTGATCTTTCTTCAAGAAGTTCAAAGGAGATCCCATTCAAAATATTTTCAAAAGAGAGTAGCCCCTATACATGATATCTTTTCAAATGTTGAGCATTTATAGGGTCTACCAAGTTCCTACCGTCAACATCAACCAACCAATAAGCATTGTTAGTGGTGGTTCCACGCACAACATAAGGACCATCCCACTTGGGCCGCCACTTTCCAAGGGGGTGTGGGCCTCGGTGGTGAATGGTTTTTAGCACTAGGTCTCCCACTTTGAAGTGGCGAGCCTTCATGTGCTTCTCGTAGTGTCGGGCTACCCTTTGCCTATATGCATGTGCATGATCCATAGCAAGTAGCCTCTTTTCATCCAACAAGTCAAGTTCGACCATTCTAGTATGTTGTAGGGTTTCTAATGGAATATCTAATGCAAGTGATGTATGAAATGAATGAAGCTTGGTATGAATGGGGAGTATGGCACTCGTGCCATAGACCAACTCGAATGGGGTGGCATTTGTTGGGGTTCGAATGGAAGTTCTATAAGCCCACAAGGCTTCGTCGAGCTTCTCATGCCATGTCCTACCTTTTTCTATGGTTTTCTCAATGATGCTTATGAGGGTTTTGTTTGTGGCTTCGGCTTGGCCGTTGCCTTGAGGGTAGTAGGGCGATGAAAAGTGTTGAGTCATGCCATATGTGACACACAATTTTTCCATCTTCTCATTCTTGAATGGGGTGCCATTATCGGACACTAGGTCTTTTGGTACTCCAAATCGGGCCAAGATATTTCTCTTAATGAATGCCACTACATGTTGTCCTTGGACATTGGCCAAGGATGTAGCTTCAACCCATTTAGAGAAATATTCGGTGGCCGCTAGGATGAACCTATGTCCATTGGATGCATTGGGGGATATGGGTCCTACGATGTCGAACGCCCACATGGCAAAAGGCCAAGGGCTCACGATGGAATGCAAAGTGGATGATGGGGTGTGAATGATATGCCCATGTATTTGACATTGATGACATTTCCTAACATGATCATGGCAATCTTGTCTTAGGGTGGACCAAAAATACCCAGCTCTAAGTATCTTCATGGCCATCATATTTGCATTAACATGGCCTCCACACTCTCCATCGTGGGACTCGTGCATTATGGTCCTAGCCTCTTCAAGGTCTACACATCGCAACAAGATGCCCGTAAAACTTTTCTTATAAAGCACCCCTCCCAAAATTACATACCGGGTTGAAATTTTTCTAATAAAAGCTTGATCTTTTGAAGAAGCATACTCTGGAAATCCTCCGTTTTCTAAAAAGTTTTTAATGTCATAAAACTAAGGTTTATCATTTGGATTTTGGTCGTTTTGACAAATCTCTAAATCGTGCGTGGATGGAACGGGTGAGTGCCATATCTCTAGGGATCGGGTTCCCAAGGTGGGATCGACCCTTAAAGCGGATCCTAAGGAGGAGAGGGCATCCGCTATGGTGTTATCCTCTCTCCCTATGTGAGTGAGTGTGCATGATTTGAAAGAGTTGACCAACTTGGTGGCCAACTCATGATACGGAATGAGTTTTTCGTGTTTAACTTGCCAAACTTTTAAAACTTGGTTCACAACCAGTAAAGAGTCTCCAAAGACTTCAATGCAAGCTGCCCCTAGATTTTTCAAGACTTTTAGGCCTTGTATGAGAGCCTCATATTCAGCCACATTATTTGAACACTCAAAATCTAGACGAATTGCAATGGGTATTTCTCCCTTTTCGGGGGATATGAGAATGACTCCAACACCTGCCCCTTGTTGGTTACGTGCCCCATCAAAGTACATTTTCCATACTTGGTTTTCATTAAAACAGTTTGCTAAAACATGGTTTTGAAAATCGTTTGCACATATGCCTTCATCGGGCATCTCATCAAGTATGGGATACGTTTCTTCCAAGGGGAACTCGGCCATATGATCGGCTAGGGCTTGCCCCTTAATGGAGGTTTGGTGGTGATATTTCAAGTCATATTCCATTAAGAGGAGTTGCCATTTACCAAGCCTACCCGTTAGCATGGCCCATAGACCTTGATCACCCCATGTTGGTGCAGCCCTAGGTTAGGTTTTAGCTAATTACAAGCTTAAACCCACTCAATTAGGCTAACCGACATGATTAAACCCAAACTTGACACACAAGTCAAGCTTAATACAACACTCTTGATATTTTTCACCCCCACTCTCTCTCATGCCCAATATCCCACGTGAATTTCAAGTGGGCCCCTCCTCCATTTATGAGAAGGTGATGTGGGCCATGGATATGGATATTGGATTGGATCTCTAGATCCAAATCCAAATCCAAATCCACATATGGGTTTGGATTGGGATCTGGATATATATGGTCCAGATCCACTCCAAACTGAACTCTGACTCCTTCGAGCTGGGTTCGAAATGGACGATTCGTGCGGGGCCTGACAGCATCAGTACTCCGTCTGCGTTGGGTCTTCGCCAACATGGTCGTCCGCCTCCGTTTCTGCCTTCCGGAGATGACTTCAAATGCTATTTTGGTAAGAACAGGGTCTTGGACGTTCGAGATCCTGGGGTGTGAATCAGATATAAGAGTTGCTGCGCCGGGCTCGACATGTGCTCCGGTTGCGGGCTCTTCTTAGCTCTCCTGGTCCTGTCTTGATCGGGCCAAGCCACTTCGGGGTTTCAAAACGTGTTTTAAAAAGGTTTTAAAAGCTATAATGTATGTTTTTGAAAAATAAAGTTTAAAAACATATATACAGGGTTGTCTGGAAGGCTCCTGGGTTTCCAGACTCAAAAATGGCCCTTTGGGGCTGCTTTTACAAAACCAGGTTTGTTTAAGGAATTCGTGGGATTTCGGGGTGTTTACAGATGCCCCTCTTTGGCCTTGTCCAAATAGATTTGGATAAGGGCAAAGATGACAAACACCCCTTTTAATGTCTCCCTAGATCTAGCCACGAAGAATATGGGATCGTCCCATTTTAGCAAAATCTCAATTTACAAACTCTGGTAGGAGGAGATATCACGCCAAAGGGTTTACTTATGGAATCTGGTCCTAAATGGGATCATGTTCATGCAAGTACCATGCGTGGAATGCAGATGACATGGGTGTGGTGCCAAGAGTGGCGACCTCCCAGAGACCAGATGTGGTCGAACTCTAGAGACTTACAAGGTCTATTGCTCCAAGTGAGCAAATCCTATGCTGTTCGATGTTCGGTTTTCAAAACTTATTTACAAAAACTATTTACAAAAGGGACAACTGTCTTGAGCGTCGATCCTAAGGATCTCGAGCTCTTCGTGCTTGCCCTTGTTTGAGTCTTAACACTCGCTTATCTAGCGGAGGTTTTATAAGAAAACAAGCTTCATTTCAAATTCCTACGCCTTACTCGAAACGTCGAATTCTCAAACAAGATGAAATTCAAGTAAGTAAATCCTATTTTTACTTTAGGATTCCTCGAAATGAACCATGCTTTAGCTTGGGATAAGCCAGGGATGGGAAAGAGATACCACGGTCCCTTCTGAAGCGTCCCGTGGTTTAAGGCATAGAAGGCGGAAAACTGCTCTTTTTGAGCTTTTTGGCCTCTTTTTCCTTTTTTCCATAGAGGGTCTCCCTTTGGGAGTATTTTTTCTTTAATCCCTCTTTTTCATAAGAGAATCGATTTTTCTTTTCGAAGTCTGGTTTCTTTCTTTTGGAAAGAGACTTTAAATGGGAAATTCCCTTTTGATTTGGGCCTTTGTTTTCCTTTTAGAAGGAGAAGAGAAGAGGGGAGGACTTATCCCAAGCCTACACTCGATCCATTCCAGATCAGCCTATTTAGAAATAGCACGTACCACTTGCAAGTATCTTGCTATGTTGAACTAGGCCTTTCTTTGTAAGAAGAAGGATTTTGAAATGTAACCACGATTTTGAAAACTCCACTCTTTCACAAGTGCGAATTCTCTTACTTAGGGTCACACGAGTTGCCTTTGCACCTTATTCACATGTCTTAGGGCAGCTATCCCTATAAAATTTTTCGAAAACTGGAATTTAATCCAGATCCTACACATGATACTTCTTTAAGTATTGAATATTGATAGGATCTGCTAAATTCCTACCTTCTACATCGATCAACCAATACAAATTGTTCGTAGTGGTTGCTCGTACAACATAGGGTCCATCCCAGTTGGGGCGCCACTTGCCTAGGGGGTGTGGGCCACGATGGTGGATGGTTTTCAAGACCAGATCTCTCACTTCAAAGTGGCGAGGTCTCATGTGTTTGCTATAATGTCGGGCTATCCTTTGCCGGTATGCGCGAGCATGATCCATGGCAAGGAGTCGCCTCTCATCTAGCAAATCTAGTTCGGCCATCCTAGCATGCTGAAGCGTCTCTAGGGGGAGGTCGAGTGCAATGGATGTATGGAATGAATGCAGTTGGGTATGAATGGGAAGAATGGCGTTTGTGCCATAGACCAACTCGAATGGTGTGGCATTCGTGGGAGTCCGGATGGAAGTCCTATAAGCCCATAAGGCTTCATCCAGCTTCTCGTGCCACATCCTACCCTTCTCTAAGGTTTTCTCAATGATACCAATGAGAGTCTTGTTTGTAGCTTCGGCTTGGCCGTTGCCTTGAGGGTAGTAGGGCGAGGAGAAGTGGTGAGCTATGCCATACGTGTTGCACAACTTAACCATCCGCTCATTCTTGAATGGGGTACCATTATCAGACACAAGGTCTCGTGGAACCCCAAATCGAGCCAAGATATTCCTCCGGATGAAAGTCACCACATGTCACCCCATTACATTCGTTAGGGAAATGGCTTCCACCCACTTGGAGAAATACTCTGTGGCTGCTAAAATAAAACGATGCCCATTCGAGGCCTTTGGAAATATTGGGCCTACTATGTCAAACGCCCACATGGTAAATGGCTAGGGGCTGACCATGGAATGCAATGTAGATGAAGGGATATGAATGGCGTGCCCGTGCATTTGACATGGATGACACTTCCTAACATGATCGTGACAATCCTTTTTCAGGGTGGACCAAAAATAACCCCCTCTAAGTATTTTCATTGCCATCATGTTGGCATTAACATGACCTCCACATTCTCCATCGTGGAACTCGTGCATCACTATCCTAGCCTCCTCTAGGTTGATACACCTAAGCAGAATGCCGGTAAAACTCTTTTTGTATAAGACCCCACCCAAAATGGTGTATCGGGTCGAAATCTTACGAATGAATGCCTTATCTTTGGATGTGGCATCCTCGGTGAATCCCCCATTTTCTAAAAATTGTTTTATGTCATAGAACCAGGGTTTTTCAATAGACTCTGGGTTGTTTTGGCAAATATCCAAGTCGTGTGTGGATGGATGGGGCGCATGCCATATTTCCAAAGATCTGGTCCCTGAAATGGGATCGACCTTCAGGGCTGAGCCCAAGGAGGAGAGGGCATCGGCGATGCCATTGTCCTCTCTTCCCACGTGTGTGAGCTTACACGACTGGAAGGATTGGACCAATCGAGTGGCCAACTCGTGATATGGAAGTAGTTTCTCATTACGTACTTGACAAATTTTTAAAACCTGGTTTATGACAAGGAGCGAATCTCCAAAGACCTCGATGCATGATGCCCCTAGAGTTTTCGAAATCCTTAAGCCTTGTATGAGTGCTTCATACTCAGCTACGTTGTTGGAACATTCGAAATCTAAGCGGACTGCTATGGGAACCTCGCCCTTTTCAGGGGAGATTAGGATGATCCCGGCACCAGCCCCTCGTTGGTTTCGTGCCCCGTCGAAGTGCATCTCCCACACTTGGTTTTCGAAAGAATTCGCCAAAATGTGGTTTTGAAAATGGTTTTGCAATATGCCTTCATCAAGCATTTCGACAAGAGTGGGATATGCGTCCTCTAAGGGGAATTCAGCCACATAATCTGCTAGGGCTTGCCCCTTAATGGAGATCTGGTGATGGTATTTCAGATCATACTCCATTAGAAGGAGTTGCCATTTGCCCAATCTACCCGTGAGAATGGGTTTTTCGAACAAGTGCTTGATTGGATCAAGCTTGGACACTATCCAGATCTCATGATCTAAGAAATAGTGTTTGAACTTCTGGCAGGCCCAGACTAGGGCCAAGCACGTCTTCTCCATGGCTTGATAATTTCGTTCATAAGCCAAAAGAGTTTTCGAAATATAGTAGATGGCGTACTCCTTATGGGTGTTATCCTCGTACTGAGCTAATAGGGCTCCTAAAGCGTTTACATGCACGGAGATGTATAATAAAAGCGGTTTTGCTTGTTTTGGAGGATTCAGAACGGGGAGATTAACAAAGTATGCCTTCAGTCTCTCGAAGGACTTTTGGCATTCGTCATCCCATAAGAATTTCGTACCCTTCCTTAACAGTTTGTTGAAGGGTTCGCATCTAGTTGCCAGATTCGATATGAATCGGCGCACAGATTGTAATCGACCCTGGAGGCTACGGATTTGGGTGAGATTGGAGGGTGGAGCCATGTCTATGATGGCTCGACACTTAGAGGGGTCGACTTCTATTCCCCTTTGGCTCACCATAAAGCCTAGAAGCTTCCCTGATTCTACCCCGAACACACATTTTTGAGGGTTTAGCTTTACTTTGTAAAGCCTAAGCCTTTCGAAAATCTTTTGTAAACATTCGATATGGGTGCATCGGGTTTTGGATTTCGCCAAGAGATCATCTACATACACTTCTACAAGCTCATGGATTTGATCATGGAAGATCGTGTTCATGGCTCGTTGGTATGTTGCGCCGGCATTTTTCAAACCAAAGGGCATGACTGTATAGCAGTACGTGCCCCATGGGGTTGTGAAGGCGGTCTTACCCTGATCTCGTGGACTTAGTTTGATCTGATTATAGCCTGAATAGCCATCCATGAATGAAAACATTTCATGATTTGCAGTACTATCGACTATCAAATCTATGTTTGGTAAAGGATAATTATCCTTTGGAGTGGCTTTATTCAGGTTTCTGAAATCGATGCATATTCGAATTTTCCCATTGGTTTTTCGAACCACAACGATATTTGACAACCAATCAGAATACGCAATGGGTTTTATAAATCCGGCTTTTAGCAGATCTTCTAAACCCTCTTTGACTTGCGTGTGTACATTCGGGTGTATTTTCCTAAGCTTCTGCTTTATCGGTTTTACACCTATATCTAAGGGAAGACGATGCTCGACAATGCTGGGATCTATGCCCGACATGTCTTCATATGTCCATGCAAACACATCTAAATAGGTTTGTAGAAATGCAATGAATGCTAACTTTTCAGTTTCATGCAAGCATGCACCTATTTTGATGGTTTTGGGATTGGAATCATCCCCTAGGTTCACCTCTACGAAATCTCCTCCTACTGATTGGGAAGGTCTTTCAAAATCGAGAATTCTATGAAATTCTGGGAGCTCAGAAGTGGGATCTTCCTCAAGGGGATCCACTTCTGGGCTTTGATCATTCTCGTGGGCTATAGACCCGAGGGAACTTGATGCGTGGTTTTCAAAATAACCTGGTTTTGTACTTGGATTTTCAAGTGATTTCGAAATTTTTGGTCTGGCTATGCAGACGATGCTTTTTTCGAAATCCTTTTCTTTTGCCAAAGTCTTCCCAGTAGCAGCTATGTACAAAATCTTTTTGGTATTTTCCAAATTTTTGATTTTTTTGGGTTTTTGTAAAACAAGAACTTTGGGAACTATACAAAGCACTCTTTTTTCGAGTTTTTGTTTTTCCATTGTTTTTGGTTTTTCTTGTTTTTCGATTTTTTTGATTTTAAGTTTTTAAATGTTTTTGGTATTTTTAGAAAAAGGGATCTTCCGTCATACCTACAAAGGGAAAACACTACGGGTTAGACTCGGAATAGGAGGTGTAAATCGTAGGTCTCTTCTAAGACAGGCTCCGGGGCACCCTTGACCCAGGTGGTCACAGGGGGTGGCTTCGGCGGTATTCGGGGAGTATAGCCGATCCCATATCGGCTTGGGTTGGCCCTAGGCAGGATGGGCTCTAGGAGACCCTGGCTTTGTGCCCGTAGACTCTTGTAGGGCGTGTAGCCCATGTTCAATAACATGTTCCACGACCTTTTGTTTTTTGAAAAGATGGGATATAAGTCGTGGTCCTGGAACATGCTATCGTCCATATTAGGCTCGTATGGCCTTTTGTCCAGGGGTTTTGGAAATAGGGAACGCTTGGGTTTTCCTAGGAGGATTAGAGTCGGGAGGGAGCCTGCTTTGGGCGGTCCCTTCACACATACAACCTTCCTAGGGTTGTTCAACACGAGCTGAGGTGGCTCAACCATAATTTGCCCCAGGTTAGCCTCATGGGCCTGGGAGCTTGATAAACAAGGGGAGTTTATGATCCCCTGAAGTTGTGGGTGACTCTCACCTAAGATCACTACGACCTAGTCCCTAAAAGGGATCTTGACACACCTGTGGAAGGTGGATGGCACAGCGCACAAACTGTGTATCCAGGGTCTTCCCAGCAACAGGTTATAATGGGGGTGGATGTCCAAGACATGGAACACCCCCGTGTGTTCGATCCCTCCCGTTTCCATTGGGAGTTCGATGGATCCTAAAGGTCTAGACGCATTCCCATCATATCCAGTGATAACGATGGGGCTTGGGTTCACTGAAGTCAAGGTGACTCCGATTTTGTACGCCACATGAAGTGGAAGGATGTTGAGCCCTCCTCCACCATCGACAAGGCACCTGTCCAGAGAGTGGTTGTTTAGAACCACCTCGATATGCAGGGCTTGGTTATGGGTTTCGTAGGGTCTATCTACATCATCTTCCGAAAAGGTGATGGGCGATTTTGCTCCTAATAAAGCCACTTGGGCAGACAAGGATTCCGGACTTATGTTCGAATCAACCTTGGCCCTTTCTAGAATTTTCTCTAAGACAAGTCTATGCCTAGGCGAGGTCTTGATAAGCTCTAGGATAGACATGTGAATAGGAATCTTTGAAAGGTGGTTTTCGAAATCATAAGGATTTAGGATGACTTTGTCCTTATCTGCTTTTGGCAGACCACTAGGGATACATGCTTTTGAGGGGCCAGGCACACTGACCACCTTTTGAGCACCTTGAAGGTGCGGGGGTTGGTAGATCCTCCCGGATCTAGTGACTTCCCCCACGACCAGCCTAGGGTTCGCGCTAGACTTGGCTCTAAGGATGAGTTGAGGAAAACCTTGGATTTTCAAAACTGGTTTTACCGGGGTTTCCACTTTTGGTGGTCCCCGAATGACGACTTGGGCGGGCTTCTTGTATAATACAAGGATGGGCGCGCAAGTAGGTCGACCAGGTTCTGGCTTTTGTGCTAGTTCCTTGGAAATGGTGAGGGTACATACCTCCTTTCCTTTCCCACTGCCACTGGCGTGTTTGGGAAAGGGTTCCTTGAAGATAGCTTGAGGTGGCTCAGGTTCCGCAGTGACCTGGAGCCGGCCTTCTGCTATCAAGTTCTCAATTTTATTTAGAAGAGAGAAGCAGCGTTTGGTATCATGGCCTTTGAGCCGATGATACTTACAAAATCGGTTTAAATACCCCCCTTTGGAAGTGACTCCTTCGGGGATTTCAGGGAGTTCTATCATGCCCTGGGCAAGTAGGAGGTCTAGGACCTCCGACACAGGTTGCCCCAGCGGAGTATACTCCCGTTTTTCAACCGGTTTTTGAAAATTACGTTCTCTCTTATTTTCTAATTTTTCAAAATTTTTAGAAGTGCCCGCCATGCCTGGATCCACCCGGACATTGGCGATTTTATGGGGCTTTGCCCCTTTGTCCGTCGTGGGTAGCCCATATGCGATGGGCTTTTCCAAACGGGTTTTTGGAATGGCACTTCCTTTCCATAAGTGATCGTATGTCCCTTTTCGCAAGTTGGTTTCGAAAAGGGAGGCCTTTTTGATCAACTTATGGAAAGTTGAAATCTCATGGAGCGAGAGAAGGGTTTTTAACTCGCTTTTGAAATTATCCAGGATGAGCATTACTGCGCATCGTTCGGATATGGGCTCTCGCACTTGGCCCAAAAGAGACCTCCTTCTTATAATGAAGGCATGCACGTCTTCGTTCATGCCTTGCTTTGTATCCCTTAAGGTATTCAGGTTTGGTGTGACTTCCACGTTGTGTGCAAATCTTTGCATGAAGCAGTTCGCTAACTCTTCAAAAGTAGCGAACTGGCTTAAGTTGTAGGAAGCCAGCCATTTGGCAGCTGTGCCTTTAAGGGATAGAGGGAACCAATACACCCATTTCATCGAGTCCTTTTTCTTCTTATGGGCTCGACGCGAGAAAAGTTGCAAGTGAGACCTAGGGTCTCCCATGCCATCATACCGATGGAAGTTCGGTATTTCATCGTCACTGTCTGTTTCGTAATCCATAGGAAGGAAATCAGACAGGGCGTAGCTTCTTTTCTCTTTATTCTGCCCTTTCAGCAGCTGCTGTAGGGCTTTACGGTCCTTTTGTGTGAAGGACTCGTGGTATTGGTTGCCTTCCATTACGGAGGCCTCTTTTTGCTTGCGAAGTTTTTCAGATTTCTTTTTAGGCCTTTGTTCACCGTTCGATGAACATGAATCGCCTACTTCAGCCTCTTGGCTGAGAGCATCGATTTTGGCCTCAAACTCCCTTCTCAAGTCCTCGATTTCATCTAGTTTTATTTTGTTTTTGAAAATCCTCCTAGAGTGAGAACTTGATGCGCATGAGCCTTGGCTCGACACTTCACTTGGATTGGATTTTGACATGCTTTTCAAGCTTTTTCAAAATTTCCTAAGTACAAGCAAAGAAAACAAGTTAAAACGACACCTTTTTATAAAATTTTCGCAAGACTTCTACAAGTTAACTCGATTTTTGAAAAGGCTCACGTCCCACCGGGCATGCCAATCTCTGTAGACGCGCGAAAATCCCCGCCTCTTCGCCTCTTTCGGGGCTTGGAGTGGATCTTCTCGTGTGTCTAAGGCCTATGTATACAAATAGGGCATGCCAGCTAGCTTACTTAAGCTAGCGAAGATATTTTGAACACTGACTTCTAAACGTGGCGACTGTGAGCAAGTAAGCTCTTGTCGTCGCAGACCTTCTTGCACCGATGCGCAAGGGTCAGTCTGTACGCTTTTGCAAAAATCGAGTTTTTGGAGAGAAAGTCTACGAAGCGATTCGAGGTGTCTATTTCGGGTCTTTAGGATGTGATTGCATATTTTAGATCACGTGGATTTGCACGTGCCTAAGTCTTTTCATTTATCCCTTTTCGGGCCACCTAGTTTGTGTGTTATGAACACTCCACTACATGGGCGAATTTGAGCGGGGCTTGCTTTGATGCAATATGCGTCCTACCTCGTGGTATGGCATAGATGCAATGCAAACTCACGCTACTCCAAAGGGAAAACCCGAAATGTAAAGACAATACTGAAGGGAAATAACAGAAGGGAAATAACCGAAGGGAAATAACCGAAGGGAAATAACCGAAGGGAGATATGTATATATCTTATGTATATGAGCCCTTACTCGGGTCTTGCAAATAAGAGCGAAGGCTCAATGTGGGTGCGTGCTTGAATTGAAAGACTTACACACACGACATGAAATTAAACCCAAATATAAATTGCAGTATGGCCTTGACTAAGGTCTTGGGAATAAGAGCGAAGGCTCAATGTGTGTGAGAGTGCTTGAATTGAAAGACTACCCACACGACATAAATGAAACCCAAATATAACTACAATAAGGCCTTTACTAAGGTCTTGGGAGTTAGAGCGAAGGCTCAATGTGTGTGAAAGTGCTTGAATTGAAAGACTTACTCACACGACATAAAATGAAACCCAAATAGTATAGGTCGGCCCTTACTTGGGTCTTTCAAATAAGAGCGAAAGCTCAATGTGTGTGAGAGTGCTTGAATTGAAAGACTTACTCACACGACATGAAATGAAACCCAAATAGTATAGGTCGGCCCTTACTTGGGTCTTTCAACTAAGAGCGAAAGCTCAATGTGTGTGAGTGCTTGAATTGAAAGGCAACGCACCCAACTTGAACAAAACCCTTCGAAAATGAAAGTATATATATACACTTATGTATTAGGGGCTGATTAGGCCCGTGTGTGTTCAAAATCGTGCACGACTAAGAGAGTGCACGTGTGTGGTTGTGCCAAGCCACGTTATTACAAGCGGGGGGAGACTATGCTCCGTTATTACAACCCCGTATCAAATTGAATCTCAAGCAAGTGTACAACTAAAGACCGAGTTTAGACACTTACGAGTAGCTGGTCCGTAGAGGTCTTGCTTGAGCGTGGGCTTGGCCTTGGGCTGCAAACGGGAGCTCCGCGAAGATAGGTGAACCAAAGGTGCTGGCCGGCTGCAAGTGGGGCGCGGGATAGGTGCCTCAAAGGTGGCCGGTGGCAAGTAGATGTCGCCTCGAGGTGGGGGGGTTAAATGGGCTGAACGAGTGAGGTCTTAGGATCACTAGGGGAGTTGAGTACTTAGGGAAAACTGGCCCTAAGGGAGAGTTTGTGAGAAGGCTGAATGGGACACCTAGGGGAAGGTAGTGGCCGGCGGTTTGTGCTAGGTTTGGCTAAGTTAAAATGGTGGTGGCGGGCTGCTAGGGTGAGTAAGGTGATGGTGTGGTGGGTGGCTGGGAGTGGAGAGGGAGTAGAGAAGGGGGCTAGGTAAGGTGCAGGGTACTTACCGAATGGGGAGAGGCGGTGGAAGGCAATGAGAAGCAGGCGGGCCGGTAGGCTCTTGGCTGGTTCGGTTGGGTGAAGATGGTGGCGTCCGGCTGGGTGAGATGGTGGTGGATGGAAGAGGGAAGGTGGCGGTGCAGGTGGAGTTGATGGAGCAGGTGGAGCAGGCGAAGGTGATGGAGAGTGGTCCCGGCTGGGTGAGATATGGGAGAAGGAGAGGGCCCGGCTGGGTGAGATGGTCGTTTTTCACTTTTAAAACCCGCCCCCAAGGGGGGGCGGTTTAAATAGGGGATGGGTAGGTCGGTTAGGGCTGGGCTGAGGGTAGTGGTTAGGTGGTTTAGGTAGGGTGGTATGTAGATAAGGTGGGCTGGAAAGGGTTGGGCCAGATATTTTAAAACTAGGGGTTTGGGTAGATTGTGGGCTAAGGGTGGTTTAGGGGTTTAGGGCTAGGTTAGGTGGTTGGGTTTTAGGGTGAGGTTTAGTGAGCTAGGTTAGGTGATTAGGCTAGGTTTAGGCTAGGATTAGGGAAATTAATCTAGGTTTAGGGAAGGATTAAGGAAGTGGGTTAGGTGATTAGGTTGGGATTAGGACGGGATTAGGGAAGTGGGTTAGGTGATTAGGTTCAGATTAGGGGTGGATTAGGGGTTTAGGCTAGGATTAGTCATTTTGGGTTAGGTTTAGGTGAGGGAGCTCCCTTAGCATGGCCCATAGACCTTGATCACCCCATGTTGGTGCAGCCCTAGGTTAGGTTTTAGCTAATTACAAGCTTAAACCCACTCAATTAGGCTAACCCACATGATTAAACCCAAACTTGACACACAAGTCAAGCTTAATACAACACTCTTGATATTTTTCACCCCCACTCTCTCTCATGCCCAATATCCCACGTGAATTTCAAGTGGGCCCCACCTCCATTTATGAGAAGGTGATGTGGGCCATGGATATGAATATTGGATTGGATCTCTGGATCCAAATCCAAATCCAAATCCACATATGGGTTTGGATTGGGATCTGGATATATATGGTCCAGATCCACTCCAAACTGAACTCTGACTCCTTCGAGCTGGGTTCGAAACGGACGATTCGTGCGGGGCCTGACAACATCAGTACTCCGTCTGCATTGGGTCTTCGCCAACATGGTCGTCCGCCTCCGTTTCTGCCTTCCGGAGATGACTTCAAATGCTATTTTGGTAAGAACAGGGTCTTGGACGTTCGAGATCCTGGGGTGTGAATCAGATACAAGAGTTGCTGCGCCGGGCTCGACATGTGCTCCGATTCCGGGCTCTTCTTAGCTCTCCTGGTCCTGTCTTGATCGGGCCAAGCCACTTCAGGGTTTCAAAACGTGTTTTAAAAAGGTTTTAAAAGCTATAATGTATGTTTTTGAAAAATAAAGTTTAAAAACATATATACAGGGTTGTCTGGAAGGCTCCTGGGTTTCTAGACTCAAAAATGGCCCTTTGGGGCTGCTTTTACAAAACCAGGTTTGTTTAAGGAATTCGTGGGATTTCGGGGTGTTTACAGATAACCCCTCTTGGCTGCCCAAGGTGAACCATGAGCCCAAGTGCAAGCAAGTTGAACATGGACCAACTATTTGTAAGTGTCTAAACTTGGTCTATTACATTAACTTGCCTTATATTCAATTAAATTTTGATACGGGGTTGTAGTAAAGGAGCTTCGTCTCCCCCCGATTGTAAAAACGTGGTTTGGCACACCCACACACACGTGCACTTGAGCCTACCTCGCTCTTAGTCGTACACCTCTTGCACATACACGGGCCTAACCAGCCCCTAAGATATAGTTGTATTTATATACTTTAAGTTGTGGGGTTTTTAATTAAGTCGTGTGTGTTGTCTTTCCATTTTCCACACGCACACACATTGAGCCTTCGCTCTTACTCCCAAGACCTTAGTTAAGGCCATATTGCAATTTATATTTGGGTTTAATTTCATGTTGTGTGCGTAGTACTTCAATTCAAGCACTCACACACATTGAGCTTTCGCTCTTACTCCCAAGACCTTAGTTAAGGCCATATTGCAATTTATATTTGGGTTTCATTTCATGTCGTGTGTGTAGTACTTCAATTCTCGCACGCACCCACATTGAGCCTTTGCTCTTATTTGCAAGACCCAAGTAAGGGCCCATATATACATTATATACGTATTTCCCTTCGGCAATTTCCATTACAAGTCATTTCCCTTCGGCAATTTCCCTTCGGCATTTAAATTTGGGTTTTCCCTTTGGAGTTGCGTGAGTTTGCATTGCATATACGCCATACCATGAGTTAGAACGCATATTGCATTAAAGCAAACCCCATACTCCTGCTCAAACTCGCCACATTTTAGTGGAGTGTTCATAACACACACCTAGGTGGCCCCAAAGAGGGATAAAAAGAAAGACATAGGCACATGCAAATCCACGTGAAATAAAATCTGAAAATCATACAAAAACAACCCCGAATCAATCGTGCAAACACGCCAAGACTTAGGCTATTTCGATGCATGCACATCATGCCTAAGTAGATTAAAATTTGAAAGACTTAGGGTCGTCCAACCCTTACAAAATCAAAATTGCCAAATGCATGGTTTTTAAAAGGTTTTAAAACACTTCTTCATTTAAAATATATTTTGAGTTAAACTTGTTTTAAAACGAAGTCTCTAAGCGTACAGACTGACCCTTGTGCATTGGTGCAAGAAGGTCTGCGACGTAAAAATCCCGCTTGCCTACAATCGCCTTTCAAAAAGTCACATTATTTCAAAACATACTTTGCTAGTTAAAGTAAACTAGCTGGCACGCCCATAAAGCGAAGTAGATTGCGAAAAGGTTCACTTCAGGCCTAAGAACCCGTAAGTAAAAATTTTCGGTGTCTACGGAATTGGCATGCCCGGTGGGACCCGGGACTTAAGGAGACTTCAAACAAACGAGTTATACTCAAATTTTCGAAAAAAAAAGTGTTTTTTCAAAAATCGTGCATACTTAGGAAAATTGCATGAAAATGGATAGAATGCTACAAAAATCTTCGTTGAGTAAACTAAAAGAGGTTTTCAAAACAGATAAAGCCCAAAAAGAGCTCGATGACATTTCAAAAATATTTCAAAAGATGGATGCTTTAAGCAAGGAGCTTAAAGCCCATCAAACACATAGCAGCTCTTCTAGGGCACATATAGATCGTGAATTGAAAACCGATCTCAAACTCAACGAAGGATTGGAGATTAGAGACGAATCCTGGAAAAAGGATAAGTCATGTGCTCCTACATCTTCAAGCTTTTCAAAATCCAAGGGAAATTCGAAAACAGACTATTCTGTTTCAAAAAATCAAAAAAATCTTGAAAACTTTCAAAAAGACAAAAAAATTAAAAAATCAAACTTTGAAATTTCGAAAAATTCAAGTGAAAGTCCTAAGTCTAGGCACACACACACTGTGGGACATGAAACCCACACCCTACAAAGGAACGAGAGTGAAAAAAAGGGAGGTTTCGAAAGGAAACGCCTCGTAAAATCCCGGGGGCTCAAAACAGAGTTACCCGAGAAATCGGCCAGCTCTCACCTTGAAAAGGTAGACAAGCCACAAAGAGGTATGCCTGAAACCCATCCTTCTCAAGACTCTCTTCTTCATATAGGGTCATTAGATACATTGGATAACCCCTATGCAAACACAAACCCACAAACTATGCCAAAACTTGAGGATTTTCAAGGTGCACCAACTGTCGCACACCATTCAAAGGAATTTCAAAAACAAAAAGAAGTTCCGAAAATGGTAGACATGGAGACCCCTAATGCATGCATCGATATCTTAGGAGCTCATAACCCTACCATAGAAAAACCCACTTCTTGGAGCCTAGTCTTGTGCCCTGGAACCAAGGCTATGGCTTTGAAACAAAAAAATCAATCCCTAGGGGCACCACGAGTTGAACCTAGGGACCAAGTCAAAAACTTCAAGGGACCTTGCATGGCTCCCCTTGAAGTAAATTTCTCCCAAAATGGGGTATGGAACCATAAGTTTTCCATAACCCTGCTATGTCCAAAACTCCTCAAGGAACCAAGCTTGGCTTTCCTTGAGGGCAAAGTCTCCCAAACCAGGTTTGTATAGAAGCCCAAGTCTTCCATCACCCCGGAATCCAAACTCTTGATATCCAAAAGGGCATACATCCCCAACATGGACGATTCCATGTTCCAAGACCATGATTTATACCAAAACTTTTTGAAAAGCAAAAAGTCTTAGAACATGATTCTGAATATGGGATATAAACCCTACACAGGCCTGGGAACCCGAAACCAAGGTAGGCTTGAGCCTGTCCTACCTAGAACCAATAGGGAACAATATGGACTAGGCTACAGCCCACCCATATCCCTAGAGCCGCCACCTAAGACCATCTGGGTCAAGGGTGCCCTGTAGAACCTCTAAAAACCGAAACCCATGTCTTAGACCTATCTGATTAGAGTCTGATTCATGAATGTTTTCTTTGAAGGTTCAATGGAAGATCCCTACTTTTGAAAAAGACCAAAAAAATTGAAAACTCTCAAAATCTCAAAAACATTTGGAAAAAAATGAAAATTCCAAAAAGAAATTTTGTTTCAAAAACCTTTGGCCATGTACAAAGCCCATTTTCGAAAAATTGTAAAAATGCTTTCGAAAATTGTATATACTCCCTGAAACCAAGTATCCAAAAAGCTGGTCCTATCCACCCTTTTGCCTAGAGCTTTTTCAAAAATGAAAAGCTCGAGAATCACCAAAGCAAGGAGGAATAAACACCTCCAAGCTTCCTGAACTTCGCAAAATCCTTGACTTATGGAAAATTGGGGATTTTTAGAAATGAGTTTAACCCATAGTGTGTACATAAGCATCATGCATTACACTTTGAAATCATTCATATGCATCGAGTCTAGACATCATTCTAGAAATCGAATTCAGGGTTTTGCAAAACCAAAGGGGCAATAAGAGTTGACCCCCTAAGTATCGAGCCTTCATAGGCATGTCTCCATACAAATCAAAACCAACACCTTCGAGGCAAATTTTAAAAGGAAATGAGAATCTCGAAAAAGGGTTAGCATTTCACAAAAAACTTTTCATGGCTTTGAAAAGAAAGATTTTCTTCAACTTCTGGTTTATATGAAAACCTTTATTGTGTTAGGATAAAGAACATGAATCTCACGATGAAATATGGAGACCATGTCAAAACTAAAACCTGATGGCCATGACGATCACTTAGGGCTGGTTATGTTTCCCATCCTTGAGCAAAAAGTATCATGATCATGTTAGAAAAACCATGGAAGTGCATGGACATGAACATACCATTGTCCATCCAAAATCCCTTTGAAAAGCCATGGCCCTTCACCATATGGCCATGCGAAATTCCCATCAAGCTAGGGGCATTTTTAAATGCAGCCCCTAGACACTTTCCATGGATAAGCGAATGCATCTCCTTCATGATTTGTGAGATACATTTCATGTGTTCATCGTTGCATAAAAACATGTATTTCCATTTTAAATCACATGGAGTGCATAGCATGCATCATATCACCCCGAAGAAAGCCTAAAAGGGTGGCAAACTCGAGTAGGAATGTCCCATGGTCCAGATCCAAATCAAAATTTCTTCGAACAATCCTTCTTGGCTTCTCGAAGCGAACGATCTGTGCGGGCATTGGCTTCATCAGTGCTCCGTCTGGTGCTGGGTTTTCCCCAACTTTGTCGTCCAGACTCTGTCTCGTCGTTCTAGACTCCGTTTTCCTTGGTTTTCACCGTTTTTGTCTTTTTCTTCAAACAGGCTCTGCTTTCTTTTGTTTTTTATCAGGAAGCGGCTTCTGAAGCTCTGGGCTTGAATCCTTTTCGGGCCTAGGGTCTTCTTTTGCCTTCTGTACCTGTTTTCATATTTCAAAACAAGTTGTCGTTTTGGCTCAAACGAGCTTTTTCAATAGTTTTTTGAAATATAGAAGATTTGGGGTGTTTACAGATGCCCCTCTTTGGCATTATCCAAATGTATTTGGATAATGGCAAAGAAGAAACACCCCGTTTTTGTTTTTCTCTCAAATTTTCTCGAGAATACACCATTTATTTCGCAAAAGCCCTGTTTTCTTTTTCCACAAGTGGGGATTTTTAGCAAAAGGGGGCTTTCCCTAGCTATTTCCCTATATGTACGATCATGCACGAACGACTCTCTGAATGCATGCATGAGAAAAATTTTATTTTTGGTTTTTGAGCCCGAAGAGAGCCTTTTGAGGCTGGCTGCTCCGAGTAGGTTTTTACCCATGTCTTCTCGACATTTTTCGGGTTTTCGAGCTTTAGAGAGAGCCTTTTGAGGCTGTCTGCTCTAAGCAAGTTGTACCCTTGTCTTTTTGACATTCATGGGTTTTTCGAAAATTTCTTTTTGAAAAGGAACTCCTTTTAACTTGTATCGAAGAGGACTTCCATTTTTCATACTTCCCTTCATTCGGGTTTCAATACCTGCTACTCAGTAGAGGTTTTTAGGTAGGAAAACTTGGAAAACATTTCAAAGTTCCATTTCCTACAAAACAGAGTCGAGTTCTCAAACAAAATGAAATCCAAATAAGCCGATTTTATTCGTACTTTAGGATTTTTGCAAATTTGAATCTTTTTCCTCGGGGATAAGCCGTAGGGATATGGGAAAGAGATACCCTGGTCCCTTCTGAAGCGTCCCGTGGTTTTAGGCAAAGAATCGGAAAATCGCTCTTTGGAGCTTTGGCTTTTTGTTTCTTTTTTTTTTTTTTTAGAGGGTCTCCCTTTGGGAGTATTTTTTCATTAATCCCTCTTTTCTTTAAAGGAGAGCAGCTCTTTGGAGGAGTTTTTGTATTCCCTCTTTATGAAGGGAAGACCTCTTTGGGAGGAGTGTTTTTATATCTCCTTTTTCTTTTGAAACGAGAAGACCTCTTTCGGAGGAGTTTTTGTATTCCCTGTTTATGAAGGGAAGACCACTTTCGAAAGAGTTTTTGCATTCTTGTTTTTTTGTTTTTCTTTTGAACACAGCCAATTTTCCTTTTCAGAGAGAAAGTAGGATGGGGGAAGGCTTATCCCTTTAGTTACTCAATTCAAACGAGATCGTCCTATTTCTTAATAGCATCTGCTATTCGAAAATATTTTGATATTTTGAACAAGGCTTAATCTTGTAAGCCAGGGTTCTTTGAAATATCGCCAATTCATTTTTGGAAGACTCTACTTTTCGAAAAGTATAGATTCCTCCATTCGGGGTTATACAATCTACTTCGATCCTTCTTTCAAGAAGTTTCAAAGGAGTTCGATTTTTTCAAAATCTTTTTGAAAAAGAATTCAACATAAACCCTTTTGAATATTCGGGCATTTTCGGGGTTTTGCTAATTTCTACCCACAATATCAACAAATTTCTAATTTTTGTTGCCCTTTTGAAGACATGGGGACATTCCTACTCGAGTTTGCCACCCTTTTGGGCTTTCTTCGGGGTGATATGATGCATGCTATGCACTCCATGTGATTTTAAAATGGAAATACATGTTTTTATGCAACAATGAACACATGAAATGTATCTCACAAATCATGAAGGAGATGCATTCGCTTATCCATGGAAAGTGTCTAGGGGCTGTATTTAAAAATGCCCCTAGCTTGATGGGAATTTCGCATGGCCATATGGTGAAGGGCCATGGCTTTTCAAAGGGATTTTGGATGGACAATGGTATGTTCATGTCCATGCACTTCCATGGTTTTTCTAACATGATCATGATACTTTTTGGCTCAAGGATGGGAAACATAACCAGCCCTAAGTGATCGTCATGGCCATCAGGTTTTAGTTTTGACATGGTCTCCATATTTCATCGTGAGATTCATGTTCTTTATCCTAACACAATAAAGGTTTTCATATAAACCAGAAGTTGAAGAAAATCTTTCTTTTCAAAGCCATGAAAGGTTTTTGTGAAATGCTAACCCTTTTTCGAGATTCCCATTTCTTTTTGAAATTTGCCTCGAAGGTGTTGGTTTTGATTTGTATGGAGACATGCCTATGAAGGCTCGATACTTAGGGGGTCGACTCTTATTGCCCCTTTGGTTTTGCAAAACTCTGAATTCGATTTCTAGAATGATATCTAGACTCGATGCATATGAATGATTTCAAAGTGTAATGCATGATGCTTATGCACACACTATGGGTTAACTTATTTCTAAAAATCCCCAATTTTCCATAAGTTAAGGATTTTGCGAAGTTCAGGAAGCTTGGAGGTGTTTATTCCTCCTTGCTTTGGTGATTCTCGAACTTTTCATTTTTGAAAAAGCTCTAGGCAAAAGGGGAGCTTTTTAGATACTTGGTTTCAAGGAGTATATACAATTTTCGAAAGCATTTTTACAATTTTTTGAAAATGGGCTTTGTACATGGCCAAAGGCTTTTGAAACAAAATTTCTTTTTGGAATTTTCGTTTTTCCAAATGTTTTTGAGATTTTGAGAGTTTTCAATTTTTTTGGTCTTTTTCAAAAGTAGGGATCTTCCATTGAACCTTCAAAGAAAACATTCATGAATCAGACTCTAATCAGATAGGTCTAAGACATGGGTTTCGGTTTTTAGAGGTTCTACAGGGCACCCTTGACCCAGATGGTCTTAGGTGGAGGCTCTGGAGTAAGGGCCATGTTATATTATTTGGGTTTAATTTCATGTTGTGTGCGTAGTACTTCAATTCAAGCACTCACACACATTGAGCTTTCGCTCTTATTCCCAAGACCTTAATCAAGGCCATACTGCAAGTTATATTTGGGTTTAATTTCATGTTGTGTGCTATAGACGCGCGAAAATCCCCGCCTCTTCGCCTCTTTCGGGGCTTGGAGTGGATCTTATCGTGCGTCTAAGGCCTATGTATATAAATAGGGCGTGCCAGCTAGCTTACTCAAGCTAGCGAAGATATATTTAACACTGACTTCTAAACGTGGCGACTGTGAGCAAGTAAGCTCTTGTCGTCGCAGACCTTCTTGCACCGATGCGCAAGGGTCAGTCTGTACGCTTTTGCAAAAATCGAGTTTTGGGGAGAAAGTCCACGAAGCGGTTCGAGGTGTCTATTTCGGGTCTTTAAGATGCGATTGCATATTTTAGATCACGTGGATTTGCACGTGCCTAAGTCTTTTCTTTTATCCCTTTTTGGGTCGCCTAGTTTGTGTGTTATGAACACTCCACTACATGGGCGAATTCGAGCGGGGCTTGCTTTGATGCAATATGCGTCCTACCTCGTGGTATGGCGTAGATGCAATGCAAACTCACGCTACTCCAAAGGGAAAACCCGAAATGTAAAGACAATACTGAAGGGAAATAACAGAAGGGAAATAACCGAAGGGAAATAACCGAAGGGAAATAACCAAAGGGAAACAACCGAAGGGAGATATGTATATATCTTATGTATATGAGCCCTTACTCGGGTCTTGCAAATAAGAGCGAAGGCTCAATGTGGGTGCGTGCTTGAATTGAAAGACTTACTCACACGACATGAAATTAAACCCAAATATAAATTGCAGTATGGCCTTGACTAAGGTCTTGGGAGTAAGAGCGAAGGCTCAATGTGTGTGAGAGTGCTTGAATTGAAGTACTACACACACGACATAAATGAAACCCAAATATAACTGCAATAAGGCCTTTACTAAGGTCTTGGGAGTAAGAGCGAAGGCTCAATGTGTGTGAAAGTGCTTGAATTGAAAGACTTACTCACACGACATGAAATGAAACCCAAATAGTATAGGTCGGCCCTTACTTGGGTCTTTCAAATAAGAGCGAAAGCTCAATGTGTGTGAGAGTGCTTGAATTGAAAGACAACGCACCCAACATAAACAAAACCCTTCGAGAATGGAATATATATGTACACTTATATATTAGGGGCTGATTAGGCCCGTGTGTGTTCAAAATTGTGCACGACTAAGAGAGTGCACGTGTGTGGTTGTGCCAAGCCACGTTATTTCAAGCGGGGGGAGACTATGCTCCGTTATTACAACCCCGTATCAAATTGAATTTCAAGCAAGTGTACGACTAAAGACCGAGTTTAGACACTTACGGGTAGCTGGTCCGTAGAGGTCTTGCTTGAGCGTGGCCTTGGCTTTGGGCTGCAAACGGGAGCTCTGCGAAGGTAGGTGATCAAGGGTGCTGGCCGGCTGCAAATGGGGCGTGGGATAGACGCCTCGAAGGGGGCCGATGGCAAGTAGGTGGCGCCTCCAAGTAGGGAGTTTAGAGTGGCTGAACAAGTGGATATTAGGATCACTAGGGAAGTTGGGTACTTAGGGAAACTGGACCTAAAAGGTGAGCTAGTGGGAAGGCCAAATAGGACACCTAGGGGGGTTGGCCGAATGGGAGATGGTGGCTAAGTAGTGGCCAGCAACTTGGGTTATCCTAGGTTCGGCTAGGTTTAGGTGGTGGCGGCAAAGGGGCTGAGCTGAAGGGAGGATGGGTGGCTAAGAGTGGAGAGGTGGTAGAGAAGGGGGTTAGGTAAGGTGCAAGGTACTTACCGAATGGGGAGAAGTGGCGGATGGAGTGGGAAAGTGGCGGGCAAGTGGCTGTCGGCTGGTTCAGTTGGGGGAAGATGATGGCGTCCGGCTGAGGGGTAGTGGTGGTGGACGGAAGAGGGAAGGTGGCGGAGCAGGTGGCGGCTGGTGGAGCAGCTGGAGCAGGCCAAGGTGGGGAGTTGTCCCGGCTGGGTGAGAGAAGGGAGAAGGAGAGGGCCCGGCTGGGTGAGGTAGAGTGGTTCCCACTTAGAAAACCCGCCCACAATGAGGGGGGTTTAAATAGGGGATGGGTAGGTCGGTTAGGGCTGGGCTGTGGGTAGTGGTTAGGTGGTTTAGGTAGGGTGGTATGTAGATAAGGTGGGCTGGATGGGGTTGGGCCAGATATTTTAAAACTAGGTGTTTGGATAAATCGTGGGCTAAGGGTGGTTTAGGGGTTTAGGGCTAGGTTAGGTGGTTGGGTTTTAGGGTGAGGTTTAGTGAGCTAGGTTAGGTGATTAGGCTAGGTTTAGGCTAGGATTAGGGAAATTAATCTAGGTTTAGGGAAGGATTAGGGAAGTGGGTTAGGTGATTAGGTTGGGATTAGGTCGGGATTAGGGAAGTGGGTTAGGTGATTAGGTTCAGATTAGGGGTGGATTAGGGGTTTAGGCTAGGTTTAGGTGAAGGAGCTCCCTTAGCATGGCCCATAGACCTTGATCACCCCATGTTGGTGCAGCCCTAGGTTAGGTTTTTGCTAATTACAAGCTTAAACCCACTCAATTAGGCTAACCCACATGATTAACCCAAACTTGACACACAAGTCAAGCTTAATACAACACTCTTGATATTTTTCACCCCCACTCTCTCTCATGCCCAATATCCCACGTGAATTTCAAGTGGGCCCCACCTCCATTTATGAGAAGGTGATGTGGGCCATGGATATGGATATTGGATTGGATCTCTGGATCCAAATCCAAATCCAAGTCCACATATGGGTTTGGATTGGAATCTGGATATATATGGTCCAGATCCAATCCAAACTGAACTCTGACTCCTTCGAGCTGGGTTCGAGACGGACGATTTGTGCGGGGCCTGACAGCATCAGTACTCCGTCTGCGTTGGGTCTTCGCCAACATAGTCGTCCGCCTCCGTTTCTGCCTTCCGGAGATGACTTCAAATGCTATTTTGATAAGAACAGGGTCTTGGACGTTCGAGATCCTGGGATGTGAATCAGATACAAGAGTTGCTGCGCCGGGCTCGACAGGTGCTCCGGTTCTGGGCTCTTCTTGGCTCTCCTGGTCCTGTCTTGATCGGGCCAAGCCACTTTGGGGTTTCAAAACATGTTTTAAAAGGGTTTTCAAAAGCTATATCATATGTTTTTGAAAGATAAAGTTTAAAACATATATACAGGGTTGTTTGGAAGGCTCCTGGGTTTCCAAACTCAAAATGGCCCTTTGGGGCTTTTTGTATAAAACCAGACTCGTTTAAGAAATTCGTGGGATGTCGGGGTGTTTACATGTGCATAGTACTTCAATTCAAGCACTCACACACATTGAGCTTTCGCTCTTATTCCCAAGACCTTAATCAAGGCCATACTGCAAGTTATATTTGGGTTTAATTTCATGTCGTATGTGTAAGTCTTTCAATTCAAGCACGCACCCACATTGAGCCTTCGCTCTTATTTGCAAGACCCGAGTAAGGGCCCATATACATACTCTATATACATATCTCCCTTCGGCATTTACATTTCAAGTCATTTCCCTTCTGTTATTTCCCTTCAGTCATTTCCCTTCGGTTATTTCCCTTCGGCATTGTCTTTACATTTCGGGTTTTCCCTTTGGAGTAGCGTGAGTTTGCATTGCATCTATGCCATACCACGAGGTAGGACGCATATTGCATCAAAGCAAGCCCCGCTCGAATTCGCCCATGTAGTGGAGTGTTCATAACACACAAACTAGGTGGCCCATAAAGGGATAAAAGGAAAGACTTAGGCACGTGCAAATCCACGTGATCTAAAATCTGCAATCGCATCTAAAAGACCCGAATTAGACACCTCGAACCGCTTCGTAGGCTTTCTACACCCAAAAACTCGATTTTTCAAAGCGTACAAACTGACCCTTGCGCATCGGTGCAAGAAGGTCTGCGACGACAAGAGCTCACTTGCTCACAGTCGCCACGATTAGAAGTCAGTTTAAAATACATCTTCGCTAGCTTAGGTAAGCTAGCTGGCACGCCCTGTTTACATAAATAGGCCTTAGACGCACGAGAGGATCCACTCCAAGCCCAGGAAAGGCGGGGAGGCATGGGGATTTTCGCGCGTCTACACTATGGATGTATGGAATGAATGCAGTTGGGTATGAATGGGAAGAATGGCGTTTGTGCCATACACCAATTCGAATGGTGTGGCATTCGTGGGAGTCCGGATGGAAGTCCTATAAGCCCATAAGGCTTCATCCAGCTTCTCGTGCCACGTCCTACCTTTCTCTAAAGTCTTCTCAATTATACTAATGAGAGTCTTGTTTGTGGCTTCGGCTTCGCCGTTGCCTTGAGGGTAGTAGGGCGAAGAGAAGTGGTGAGTTATGCCATACGCATTGCATAACTTAACCATCCGCTCGTTCTTAAATGGGGTACCATTATTAGACACAAGGTCTCGTGGAACCCCAAATCGAGCCAAGATATTCCTCCGGATGAAAGCCACCACATGTTGCCCCAGCACGTTGGTTAGGGATATGGCTTCCACCCACTTGGAGAAATACTCCGTGGCTGCTAAAATAAATCGATGCCCATTCGAGGCTTTTGGAAATATTGGGCCTACAATGTCAAATGCCCACATGGTAAATGGCCAGGGGCTGACCACGGAATGCAATGTAGATGAAGGGATATGAATGGCGTGCCCATGCACTTGACATGGATGACACTTCCTAACATGATCGTGGCAATCTTTCTTTAGGGTGGACCAAAAATAGCCCCCTCTAAGTATTTTCATTGCCATCATGTTGGCATTAACATGACCTCCACATTCTCCATCGTGGAACTCATGCATTACTATCCTAGCCTCCTCTAGATCGATACACCTAAGCAGGATGCTGGTAAAACTCTTTTTGTATAAAACCCCACCCATAATGGTGTATCGGGTCGAAATCTTACGAATGAATGCCTTATCTTTGGATGTGGCATCCTCGGCGAATCCCCCATTTTCTAGAAATTGTTTTATGTCGTAGAACCACGGTTTTTCAATAGACTCTGGGTTATTTTAGCAAATATCCAAGTCGTGTGTGGATGGGTTGGGCACATGCCGTATTTCTAAAGATCGGGTCCCTGAAATGGGATCGACCTTTAGGGCTAAACCCAAGGAGGAGAGGGCATCGGCAATGCCATTGTCCTCTCTTCCTACGTGTGTGAGTTTACACGATTGGAAGGACTCAACCAATCAAGTGGCCAACTCGTGATATGGAAGCAGTTTCTCATTACGTACTTGCCAAATTTTTAAAACCTGGTTTATGACGAGGAGCGAATCTCCAAAGACCTCGATGCATGATGCCCCTAGAGTTTTCGAAATCCTTAAGCCTTGTATGAGTGCTTCATACTCAGCTACGTTGTTGGAACATTCGAAATCCAGGCGGACTGCTATGGGAATCTCGTCCTTTTCAGGGGAGATGAGGATGACCCCAACACCAGCCCCTCGTTGGTTTCGTGCCCCATCGAAATGCATGTTCCACACTTGGTTTTCGAAATTGCTTGCCAAAATGTGGTTTTGAAAATGGTTTTGTAATATGCCTTCATCAGGCATTTCAGCTAGTGTGGGATATGCATCCTCTAAGGGGAACTCAGCCACGTAATCTGCCAGGGCTTGCCCCTTAATGGAGATCTGGTGATGGTATTTCAGGTCATACTCCATTAGAAGGAGTTGCCATTTGCCCAATCTACCCGTGAGAATGGGTTTTTCGAACAAGTGCTTGACTGGATCAAGCTTGGACACTATCCAGATCTCATGATCTAGGAAATAGTGTCTGAATTTCTGGCAGGCCCAGACTAGGGCCAAGCATGTCTTCTCCATGGCTTGGTAATTTCGTTCATAAGCCAAGAGAGTTTTCAAAATATAGTAGATGGCATACTCCTTATGGGTGTCATCCTCGTATTGAGCCAACAGGGCTCCTAAAGCATTCGCATGCACGGAGATGTAAAGTAAAAGCGGTTTTTCTTGCTTCGGAGGATTCAAAATGGGGGGATTAACCAGGTACGCCTTTAGACTCTCGAAGGACTTCTGACATTTGTCATCCCATAAGAATTTCATGCCCTTCCTCAATAGTTTGTTGAAGGGTTCGCATCTAGTCGCCAGATTTGATATGAATCGACGAACGGATTGTAACCGACCCTTGAGGCTACGAATTTGAGTGAGATTGGAGGGTGGGGCCATGTCTATGATGGCTCGACACTTAGAGGGGTCGACTTCTATACCCCTTTGGCTCACTATAAAGCCCAGAAGCTTCCCTGATTCTACCCCGAATACACATTTTTGAGGGTTTAGCTTTACTTTATAAAGCCTAAGCCTTTCGAAAATCTTTTGTAAACATTCGATATGGGTGCACCGGGTTTGGGATTTCGCCAAGAGATCATCTACATACACTTCTACGAGCTCATGAATTTGATCATGGAAGATCGTGGTCATGGCTCATTGGTATGTTGCGCCGGCATTTTTCAAACCAAAGGGCGTGACTGTATAGCAGTACGTACCCCATGGGGTTGTGAAGGCGGTCTTACCCTGATCTCATGGACTTAGTTTGATTTGATTATAGCCTGAATAGCCATCCATAAACGAAAATATTTCATGATTTGCAGTACTATCGACTATCAAATCTATGTTTGGTAAAGGATAATTATCCTTTGGAGTGGCTTTATTCAGGTTTCTGAAATCGATGCATATTCGAATTTTCCCATTGGTTTTTCGAACTACAACGATGTTTGACAACCAATCAGAATACGCAATGGGTTTTATAAATCCGGCTTTTAGCAGATCTTCTAAACCCTCTTTGACTTGCGTGTGTACATTCGGGTGTATTTTCCTAAGCTTCTGCTTTATGGGTTTTACATCCACATCTAAGGGAAGATGATGCTCGACAATGCTGGGGTCTATGCCCGGCATGTCTTCATACGTCCATGCAAACACATCTAAATAGGTTTGTAGAAATGCAATGAATGCTGATCTTTCATGTTCATGCAAGCATGCACCTATTTTGATGGTTTTGGGATTGGAATCATCCCCTAAGTTCACCTCTATGAAATCTCCTCCTACTGATTGGGAAGGCCTTTCAAAATCGAGAATTTTATGAAATTCTGGGAGCTCAGAAGTGGGATCTTCCTTAAGGGGATCCACTTCTGGGCTTCGATCATTCTCGTGGGCTATAGACCCGAGGGAATTTGATGCGTGTTTTTCAAAAAGACTTGGTTTTGTACTCGGATTTTCAAGTGATTTCAAAATTTTTGGTCTGGCTATGCAGACAACCTTTCTTTCGAAATCCTTTTCTTTTGCCAAAGTCCTACCAGGAGCTGCTATATACAAAATCTTTTTGGTATTTTCAAATTTTCGATTTTTTTGGGTTTTTGTAAAACAAGAACCTTGGGAACTATACAAATCACTCTATTTTCGAGTTTTTGTTTTTTCATTGTTTTTGGCTTTTCTTCTTTTTCGATTTTTTTGATTTTAAGTTTTCCAAATGTTTTTGTATTTTTATAAAAGGGATCTTCCGTCATACCTACAAAGGGAAAACACTACGGGTTAGACTCGGAATAGGAGATCTAAATCGTAGGTTTCTTCTAAGGCAGGTTCCAAGGCACCCTTGACCTAGGTGGTCATAGGGGGTGGCTCTGGCGCTATTCTGGGAGTATAGCCGATCCCATATCGGCTTGGATTGGCCTTAGGAAGGATAGGCTCTAGGAGACCCTGGTTTTGCACCCCTAGACTTTTGTAGGGTGTGTAGCCCATGTTTAACAACATGTTCCATGATTTTTTGTTTTTTGAAAAGGTTGAGTACAAATCGTGGTCCTGGAACTTACTGTCGTCCATATTGTGCTCATATGGCCTCTTGTCCAAGGGCTTTGGAAATAGGGAACGCTTGGGTTTTCCTAGAAGGATTATAATCGGGAGGGGGCCGGCTTTGGGCGGCCCCTTCACACATACAACCTTCCTAGGGTTGTTTAACACAAGTTGGGGTGGCTCAATCACAATTTGCCCCAAGTTAGCCTCATGGGCCTGGGAGCTTGATAAACAAGGGGAGTTTATGATCCCCTGAAGCTGTGGGTGACTCTCACCTAGGATCACTACGACCTGGTCCCTGAAAGGGATCTTGACACACTTGTGGAAGGCGGATGGCACAACGCACAAGCTGTGTATCCAAGGTCTTCCCAGCAACAGATTATAATGGGGGTGGATGTCCAAGACATGGAACACCCCCGTGTGTGTGATCCCTCCTGTTTCCATTGGGAGTTCGATGGATCCTAAAGGCCTAGATGTATTCCCATCATATCCAGTGATAACGATGGGGCTTGGGTTTACAGAAGTCAAGGTGACTCCAATTTGGTACGCCACATGAAGTGGAAGGATGTTGAGCCCTCCTCCCCCATCGACTAGGCACTTGTCCAGAGAGTGGTTATTCAGAACCACCTCGATATGCAGGGCCTGGTTGTGGGACTCGTAGGGTCTATCTACATCATCTTCCGAGAAAGTGATGGGCGATTTTGCTCCTAATAAAGCCACTTGGGCAGACAGGGATTCCAGACTTATGTTCGAATCAACCTTGGCCCTTTCTAGAATTTTCTCTAGCACGAGTCTATGCCTATGCGAGGTTTGTATAAGCTCTAGGATAGACAAGTGGATAGGAATCTTTGAAAGGTGGTTTTCGAAGTCATAAGGATTTAGGATGACTTTATCCTTGTCTACTTTTGGCAGAACTCCAGGGATACATGCTTTTGAGGGGCTAGGCACACTGACCACCTTTTTAGCACTTTGTAGGTGCGGGGGTTGATAGATAATCCCGGATCTAGTCACTTCCCCCACGACCAGCCTAGGGTTCGCGCTAAATTTGGCTCTAAGGATGAGTTGAGGAGCACCTTGAATTTTTAAAACTGGTTTTGTCGGGGATTCAGCTTTTGGTGGTCCTCGGATGACGACTTGGGCGGGCTTCTTGTAAAGCACAAGAGTTGGCGCACAAGTGGGTCGACCAGACTTAGGTTTTTGCACTAGTTCCTTACAAAAGGTGAGGGTACATACCTCCTTTCCTTTCCCAATGCCACTGGCGTGTTTGGGAAAGGGTTCTTTGAAGATAGCTTGAGGTGGCTCAGGTTCCGCAGTGACCTGGAGCCGGCCCTCCGCTATCAAGTTCTCAATTTTATTTAAAAGGGAGAAACAACGTTTGGTATCATGGCCTTTGAGTCGATGATACTTACAAAATCGATTTAAATACCCCCCTTTGGAAGTGACTCCTTCGGGGATTTCAGGGAGTTCTATCATGCCTTGGGCAAGTAGGAGGTCTAGGACCTCCGACACAAGTTGCCCCAGTGGAGTGTACTCCCGTTTTTCAACCGGTTTTTGAAAGGTTCGCTCCCTTTTATTTTCTAGTTTTTCAAAATTTTTGGAAGTGTCTGCCACGCCTGGATCCACCCGGACATTGGCGATTTTATGAGGCTTTGCCCCTTTGTCCATCGTGGGTAGCCCGTAAGTGATGGGCCTTTCTAAGCGGGTTTTAGAAACGGCACTTCCTTTCCATAAGTGATCGTATGCCCCTTTTCTCAAGTTGGTTTTGAAAAGGGATGCCTTTTTGATCAACTTATGGAAAGTTGAGATCTCATGGAGCAAGAGAAGGGTTTTTAACTCGCTTTTAAAGTTATCCAGGATGAGCATGACTGTGCATCCTTCGGATATGGTTTCTCGCACTTGGCCCAAAAGTGACCTCCATCGTATAATGAAGGCATGTACGTCTTCGTTCATGCCTTGCTTTGTATCCCTTAAGGTATTCAGAGTCGGCGTGACTTCTACGTTGTGTGCAAATCTTTGCATGAAGCAGTTCGCTAACTCTTCAAAAGTAGCGAACTGGCTTAAGTTGTAGGAAGCCAGCCATTTGGCAGCTATGCCTTTAAGGGATAAAGGGAACCAATACATCCATTTCATCGAGTCCTTTTTCTTCTTATGGACTCAACGCGAGAAAAGTTACAAGTGAGACCTAGGGTCTCCCATGCCATCATACCGATTGAAGTTTGGTATTTCATCGTCACTGTCTGTTTCGTAATCCATGGGAAGGAAATCAGACAGGGCGTAGCTTCTTTTCTCTTTATTCTGCCCTTTCAGCAACTGCTATAGGGCTTTACGGTCCTTTTGTGTGAAGGACTCGTGGTATTGGTTGTCTTCCATTACGGAGGCCTCTTTGTGCTTGCGAGGTTTTTCAGATTTTTTCTTAGGCCTTTGTTCACCGTTTGATGAACACGAATCGCCTACTTCAGCCTCTTGGTTGAGAGCATCGATTTTGGCCTCAAACTCCCTTCTCAGGTCCTCGATCTCATCTAGTTTGTTTTTGTTTTTGAAAATCCTCCTAGAGTGAGAACTTGATGCGCATGAGACTTGGCTCGACACTTCACTTGGGTTGGATTTTGACATGCTTTTTAAGCTTTTTCAAAATTTCCTAAGTACAAGCAAAGAAAACAAAGTTAAAAATGACACCTTTTTGAAAGGCACATGTCCCACCGAGCGTGCCAATCTCTGTAGACGCAGGAAAATCTCTGCCTCCCTGGCTCCTAAGGGCCTGGAGCGGATCCTCTCGTGTGTCTAAGTCCTGTTTGTATAAACAGGGCGTGCCAGCTAGCTTACCTAAGCTAGCGAAGATATATTTTAACCTGACTTCTAACGTGGCGACTGTGAGCAAGTGAGCTCTTGTCGTCGCAGACCTTCTTGCACCGATGCATAAGGGTCAGTCTGTACGCTTTAAAAATCGAGTTTGGGATAGAAAAAGCCGGCGAAAGCGGTTCAAGGTGTTTGATTCGGGTCTTTTTAATGCGATTGCAGATTTTTAGATCACGTGGATTTGCACGTGCCTAAGTCTTTCTTTTTATCCCTTTATGGGCCACCTAGGTGTGTGTTATGAACACTCCACTACATGGGGCGAATTTGAGCGGAAGTATGGGGTTTTGCTTTGATGCAATATGCGTCCTACCTCGTGGTATGGAGTAGATGCAATGCAAACTCACGCTACTCCTAAGGGAAAACCCGAATGTAAAGACAATGCCGAAGGGAAATAATCGAAGGGTAATGACTTGTAATGTAAATGCCGAAGGGAGATATGTATATAAGGTATATATGGACCCTTACTCGGGTCTTGCAAATAAGAGCGAAGGCTCAATGTGGGTGCGTGCTTGAATTGAAAGACTTACACACACGACATTGTAGACACAAAAAATCTTCGACTCCGGGTTTCTTAGGCCTGGAGCGAATCTTTTCGCAATCTACGTTCGCTTTTTAGGGCGTGCCACCTAGCTTACTCAAACTAGCGAAGTATGTTTTGAAATATCTGACTTTTGAAAGGCGATTGTAGGCAAGCGGGATCTTTTCGTCGCAGACCTTCTTGCACCGACGCGCAAGGGTCGGTCTGTATGCTTAGAGACTTCATTTGAAACAAGTTAAACTCAAAAATCGATTTTTGAATAAACTGGTGTTTGAAAAACTTTGGAAATCATGCACTTGCGAGTTTTTGCTTTTACTGGGCTTGGGCGACCCTAAGTTTTTCAATTTTAATCACTTGGGCGTGGAGTGTGTGCATCCAGTGGCCTAAGTTGGGCGTTTTGTACGATTTTGTTAAGGTTTTGTTCGATGCAGGTATGCAACCTAGCTCGAGTATGGCGAGTATGCAATGCAACTCACACAACTTGAATGTAAAACCCGAAATTTAAAGACTTAGCAGAAGGGAAAACCCAAATTGAATGCAACTCATATGACTTGAATGTAAATTGCAGAAATTTAAATATATCTATATCTTAAGAGCGGAAAGGCTCAATGTGTGCGTGGGTGTTGTGTATAAATTGAAATGCAACACATGCAACTGAACCGTAAAACGCAGCAGAAGGGAGATATAGATATATATAAGAGCGAGAAGGCTCAATTGTGGCGTGAGTGCTTTGAGTGTATAAATTGAAAGGCAACTCACGCAACTTGAATTTAAAACCCAGCTGGAAGGGAAATACGTATATATACGTAAGAGCGGAAAGGCTCAATGTGAGTGAGTGCTTTGAGTGTATAAAATGAAAGACAGCTCACACGACTTGAACCTTAAAACCCAGCTGAATGTATATAAATAGGGCTATATCCTATGGCTATTGAGGCCCATTTGTGTGCAAAAGTGTGCAGATAAGAGCGGAAAGGCTCGAGTGTACGTGTGTGTGTTTTGCACATATATTACATCCGGGGGGAGACGATGCTCCGTTATTACAACCCCATATGACAAATTGAATTGAATAGAAAGGGATTTGATATATATCAAAATCAACTTACACTTTCCAGCCTTTTGAGTTAGGATCGTACAAGGGGCTAATCCGCCTTCTTCTTATGGAGTCCGGGGCATGTGGGAGCGAAGCCGGAGAGCTTGAGAGCTTGGAGAGACTTGGAGTTCCAGGAGCTGCAAGCTACAATGGGTTTGGGTCTACTTGCGGCCGGTTTGGGCAAGGTATGACTCGAGTCACCTTGGCTCGAGTGATTGGGTTTTTGTATGGGATTTGGCCAACACTTGGCCTTGGTTTAGGTATAGACTTAGGATTCGGCCAACATTTGGCCTTAGGTTTTGGTCTTGTGAAACTCGAGCCAAGGTGGCTCGAGTAGGAGTGACTTGCTCTAGGGTTCGGCCAACCTTGGCCTTAGGTTTGCTTGTGTAACTCGAGCCAAAAGTGGCTCGAGTGAACTTGGTTTAGGGTAGAGTCAATCCGGCCAGCCTTTGGCCTTGGGTTTGGTATAGGGTAGACTTGGTATTAGGCATAACTCGAGCCAAGGTGGCTCGAGTGATGGGATTTGGTTTTGATCTTGTGAAACTCGAGCCAAGGTGGCTCGAGTAGGGGGGGTTTTAGGATAGAGTTTGGGCTGGGTTCTAGGCGAGGGCCAAGGTTAGCTTAGGGGTTGTCTTGGGTCTTTGGTAAGGGACCACGGCCTGGGTTAGGGGCTGGTTTAAAAGGTAGATGGGGGAGGAAAAAGGCTCGAGCCAAGGTGGCTCGAGCTAGGTAGTTTTAAAGGGAAGTTCGACGAGCACTTGGCCGAACTTTAGGTGGTTTAGGGAGGTTGTTTAGGGTGGTGTTTAGGTGGTGGTCTTAGGTAGGAGACTTGGTGAAAAACGGCCAGCACTTGGCTGGTTTGGTGGTGGTTTTAGGGGCAAGTTTGGCTAGGATGGGTGGTCTAGAGAGGTTAGGGAAGAGGGGTTAGGTTAGGGCTTAGGGGACCTACCTTGGTTGCAACACCGCTCCAAGCCGCCGCTCAAGCCGCCAAGCTCCACCACGCCATGCTCCCAGCCAAGGTAGGGGACGTTCTTTGGTTGGTGCAGCTTCCTCAAGTCCCTCGGCCAACAAGGTTTCACGTAAAAAAAAAAACTTGAAAAGGGGAAAGTCAAGCCACTATTCTTGACTTGCTTCCCTCTCTCTCTCTTTCTCTCTCCACCCGCCAAGCTTTCACGTGAAAGCCTCTCCCCTTTGAGCCTCACGTCCTCTTTTTTTCCAAGCCCAGCACCTCTATTTATAGAGGTTTTAAGTGGGTCTTGGATTTGGGTATGGCTATCCGGATCCAATCCAAACTCTATGTGGATCTGGATCGCGGATCTCAGATATTTTGAGATCCAGATCTAGTCCAAATATTTGTTTGGGTTTGGATCTCGGATCTCGGATATTTTGAGATCTAGATCCAATCCAAACATAATTTGGATCTGGATCTGGATATTTTTGGATCCGAACCCAATCCAGATTTTTCTTCTGCTCCTTGGTTTTCTGGTCCTTTCTGGTGCTTTTCACCGTCGGTTTCGAGCGGGCTTCGATTCATCAGACGCCCAACTCTGGCCTGGGTCTTCCCCAAGTCTTTCTTCCAACCGGTGTTCTGCTTTTCAGGATAGGATTTCTTGAAATGAATCATGTTTTACTTGGGATAAGTCGCAGGGATGGGGAAAGAGATACCACGGTCCCTTCTCAAGTGTCCCGTGGTTTGAGGCAAAGAAGCGGAAAACTGCTCTTTTTGAGCTTTTTGGTCTTTTCTTTCTTTTTTTCATAGAGGGTCTCCCTTCGGGAGTATTTTTTCTTTATTCTCTCTTTTCCATATAGGAATCGATTTTCTATTTCTGATTCAGCTTTCTTTCTTTGGGAAAGAGATTAAGATAGGGATTTCCCTTTGTTTTGGCCAAATTTTCCTTTTGGACAGAGAAGAGAAGAGGGGAGGACTTATCCCAAGGTCATACTCGATCCATTCCAGATCAGCCTATTTAGAAATAGCACGCACTACTTTGCAAGTATCTTGCTATATTGAACTAGGCCTTTCTTTGTAAGAAGAAGAATTTTGAAATGTAACCACGTATTTGGAGCCACCACTACCTCCCGGCCTGCACCACTCCACGTCGCCACCACAGTTGCCCGGCCAGCTCCCCTCCTTCCACCCGGCTGCCTTCCTTGGACACCCGCCAACCTTCCTTGCTTATCTGCTTAGTACCTTATCCCACTTCACCCTAGCTTCTCTCCCCCTCCACTCTCAGCCCCCATACCACCACGACACTACACCACCACAACCTTCTTGCCACCCTTCCCCATTCGGCCCGACACAACCCATTATATCACCTGCTGCCCTACCTTCCCACTCGTGACACCCCCTAGGTACCCCAGCCACCTTACCTCTTTCCCTAGGACCTACCCTTCCTCCCCTTTAACCATCCCTTAGCCAACATCCTAGCTAGTTCCCTCGCCATTCCCAAACCCACTAACTATCCCAACCAGCCACCACCTAACCTACCCCTAGTCGGCCAGCCACAGCCGGCTGCATCCAACCACTCGCGGCCTTACACCCTCTTCCTTAGGCATCCCCCTTAGCTCCACCTTCCCTAGAACTTGCCCTATACCTTAGTGCCACTCCCTAAACACCTCAGCCCGAGGCACCACAGCAGCACCCTCCTAGTAGCCGGCAAGACCCCAAGGCACCACACCCGCGCTCCCTTGTCACCCGGCCAATCACTCCCTTGCCGTGCCATTCCGAGGAGCTCCCTCTTGCAGCCCAAGGCGACGCCCAAGCCCAAGCTCAAGCAAGTCACCTCCGGACCAGCTATACGTAAGTGCCTAACTCGGTCCTCATTTGTAGACTTGCTTAAGTTAAATTAAATTTGATACGGGGTTGTAATAACGGAGCATTGTCTCCCCCCGCTTGTAATAACGTGGCTTGGCACACCCACACACACGTGCACTTGAGCCTATCTCGCTCTTAGTTGTGCATGATTTTGAACACACACGGGCCTAATCAGCCCTTAAGATATAAATTTATTTATATACTTTAAGTTGCGTGGGGTTTTGCTTAAGTTGTGTGTGTTGTCTTTCAATTCTCGCACTCACACACATTGAGCTTTCGCTCTTATTTGCAAGACCCAAGTAAGGGCCGTGTTATATTTCCCTTGGGTTTAATTTCATGTCGTGTGTGTAGTATTTCAATTATACACTCACACACATTGAGCTTTCGCTCTTACTCCCAAGACCTTAGTTAAGGCCATATTGCAATTTATATTTGGGTTTAATTTCATGTTGTGTGCGTAGTACTTCAATTCTCGCACTCACACACATTGAGCTTTCGCTCTTACTCCCAAGACCTTAGTTAAGGCCATATTGTAATTTATATTTGGGTTTCATTTAAGTCATGTGAGTTGTCTTTCAATATATACACAACACCCACGCAACACGTTGGCGACCTTCGGGCCCATATATATTATAAGTATTTCCCTTTCGGCTATGTCTTTTAGATTTGGGTTTTAAGGTTCAGCAGTGTGCGTAGTCTTTACATATATACACGGCACACACTTGCACTATTGAGCCTTTCCGCTCTTAAGATATAGCCATATTTCCCTTTTGCAATTTCCCTTCCACAATTTCCCTTCGGCAATTTATATTACAAGTCATTTCCCTTCGGCATTGTCTTTCAATTTCGGGTTTTCCCTTTAGAGTTGCGTGAGTTTGCATTGCATATACGCCATACCACGAGTTAGGATGTATATTGCATCAAAGCAAAACCCCATACTCCCGTTCAAAGTCGCCCCACTTAGGCTGCGTGTTCATAACACACACCTAGTTGGCCCAAAAAGGGATAAAAAGAAAGACTTAGGCACGTGCAAATCCACGTGAAATAAAATCTGAAAATCATACAAAAACAATCCGAGTCAAACACCACAAAACGTTTTCGTAGGTTCTCATATTTCAAAAACCCGATTTTTAAGCGTACAGACTGACCCTTGCGCGTCGGTGCAATACGGTCTGCGACGAAAAGAGCTTGCTTGCTCACAATCGCCACGTTAGTTATCGGATTTAAATTTCTCTTCGCTAGCTTAAGTAAGCTAGCTGGCACTCCCTTTTCCTTAATTAGAACTTAGACACACGAAAAGGTTCGCTTCAGGCCTAAGAACCAGGAGCAGGAACTTTCTGCGTCTACACCCATCTTGGTTGCAGCCCTTGTCTAGACCCACTTAGCCAACAAGACTTGAACCCACCTCGCCCTTGAGCCAACATGGCTAGGTTTATCTCTCACTCTCTCTCCTCCCAAGCATTTCATGTGAATCCTCATTTGGGACCCCCTCACCTCTATTTATAGGCAAATGAGGTGGGTCTTGGATATGGGTTTTGGATTTGGGTCTTGGAATCCAGATTCGATCCAAACACTATTTAGGTCTGGATCTCGGATCTCGGATATTTTGGATCCAAATCTGACCCAAATATTTAGTTGGTTTTGGATCTCAGATCTTGGATATTTTGGATCCAGATCCAATCCAAACACTATTTGGATTTGGATATTTGGGTCAGATCCAATCCAAATTTCTTTTCTTCAGTCTTCCTGGCATTTTTCGAGGCAAACAGTTTGTGCGGGACATGGCTTCATCAGTGCTCTGTCTTATGCTGGGTTTTCTCCAACTTTGTCGTCGGAACTCCTTCTCGCCATTTTGGACTTCGTTTCTGCTCATTTTTGTCATTTTTGGCTTAGATTTTTGCTGCTTGGGTGGATGCTCTTGGCTTGGTTCTTTGGTGCTCCGGGCTTGCAGTCTGCTTCAGGCCTAGGCCTTCCTTTTGGCTTTTGACCCTGTCTTTATCAAGCTAGGGTGCTTTCTTCGAGCTTCTAAACCTGCGTCTAAAGCTGCTTTTGAATTTAGGCTTCACCTATGGATTTTGGCTTTTTACAAAATTGGGACTTTGCCCATACTTGAGAAAATCAACTTGAACGGGGTTTAGACCAAAATTTTGAGCTTTTACAGCCCCTGGGTTTTTGAAAACTCCATAATCTGGTTTTGAAATGATTTTTCAAACCAGGTGTTTGCTTTTGAAATTCATTTTATTTTGGGGTGTTTACAAGTATCAAACTACTTTAACCTTTGGGTATAGGGTATTGGAATGAGACTATTCTTAATCGGGTGAGTTTTGAAGTCTGGTTTGGATTTGATTTGTTTTTGAATTTCAGGGGTTTTTATAATTTTGTAAATTTGTCAATTTGCAAACATTTTTGGGTTTGATTCTCAATATCTCATTTTCATTTGTTTCTTTCAGGAAAATTGTTTGAAATTATTATTTCTTTAAAAACAGTCTTTTGAAATAGAAAAATTTTATTAATTTGGTTGTGACGGCAAAGTAGTCTTTTTTTGAGATTTTGTCAAAATTGGATTTTTTTTGAGAGGGAAGCAATGTACCCTTATTTTGAGGTTGTTACAAAAATTTTGGTGCAAAAATGAGTTTGTTTAAGGTATCTTTATTTAAAAAAACCTTAAAAGACCCAAATGTGTAATTCTTCTTTGAAAAAGGCAAAAATTCTAAAAGATCAAATTTTTTTGTTTTGAAATTTTTTTGGCTATTTACAGATGCCCCTCTTTGACATTAATCCAACTTTATGTGGATAGTGGCATAGAAGAAAACACCCATTTGATTTTCTTCCTAGATTTATCTTGAGAGTATGAATTTTTCCTTCATTCCATAACATCTATTTCCTTGGATTTGTTTTAGTGAATGAGGGGATCTTAGCCAAAGAAGACTTGACAAGAAAATATATGGTCCTTGGATGATCATGCATGGATGACTCCTTTATGGATGCATGTATGCATGGAATATGACGTGGGTAAAGTGTGTGTTTAAAGACCCAAACTTGTGATTCGTGAGCTTGAGAAGAAGCCTATGAAGGTTGAGCGAAAACGACAACCTGTTTTAAATACAAAAATATGTACAAAAGGTAAAAGGAGAGCCCCGGCAAGAAGAAGGATTCAAGCTTGGAGTCTCAAAAAGCCACTCCCTAATAAAAAACAAGAGAAAGCAGAGCCCGTTCGAAGAAAAGCTCAAAATCAAGCAAAACGGAGTCTAGAATGGCGAGACGGAGTCCAGACGAAAAAGTTGGGAAACACCCAGCACCAGACGAAGTGCTGATAAAGCCAGTGCCCGCACAGATCGTTCGCCTCGAGAAGCCAAGGACTATCCGAAGAAATTTTGATTTGGATCTGGACCATAAATATCCAGATCCAAATCCATATAATGAATAGTGTTTGGATTTGGGCCAATCCAAATAGTGTTTGCATCGATCCAAATAGTGTTTGGATTGGATCGAATTTGGACCAAAATATCCAAATTTGTATCCATAAAAATGTTGGGTTTGGATCGGATACGGATCTCAAAATATCCAAGATCCACAATCCAGATCGAAATAGTGTTTGGATTTGGGTTTGGATCCAAATCCCAAACCCAAACCCAAATCCAAGACCCACCTCAAATGTCTATAAATAGAGGTGAGGGGGTCCATTTCAAAGGGTTCATGCAAATGCTTGGGAGGAGAGAGAGGGAGTGATAGACCTAGCCATGTGGGCTCATGAGTGAAGTGGGCTTGAGCCATGTTGGCCAAGGCTAGATCAAGAGGCTGCACCAACTTGAACCTAGCTGCACCAAGATGTGGACCGCGGGCGTGGAAGTGGGCTAGACCGAGTGGAGGTGGTTGGACCTAGGGGACTGCACCTAAGGTAAGCCTAACCCACCTAATCCTTCTCTCTATACCCCTCTAAACCTAACCTAAACCACCCCATGGAACCCGCCTAAACCTAGCACCACCACTCCACTCCACCATACCCGCCACCCTCCAAGCCTCCACCTGAACCGAGCCACTCCCTAGCTCAGCCCACCAACCGACCTGCCCTAGCTGGCCGAACCCAACCTAGCCGACCTCCCTCCTTGACCCGCACCGCCTAACCCACCACCACCTGAACCGCCACCCCCAACCTAGCCTTCATCCCATCACCGCCTCCCTTCCCTAAGTGCAGCCGAGTGCACCTTGCACTCGGCTCTCACTCACCTGCACCGCCTAACCCACCACCACCTCAACCGCCACCCCCAAACTAGCCTTCATCCCATCACCGCCTCCCTTCCCTAAGTGCAGCCGAGTGCACCTTGCACTCGGCTCTCACTCACCTGCACCTAACTAAAACTAGCCACTACCCTTCACCGCCCCACCTAGCTTCGACCTACCTTGGTCGAACCCCATCTAAACCACCCCCAAGCTCGGCCTACTTTGGCCGAGTTCTCCCTAACACAAAATACACGGCCAGTTGCTGGTCGTGCCCCACCTATTCCCAACCACCAGACCTGCCCTTTGGCAGGCCATCCTTTAACTAAAACCCCAAAGGCCTGCCACTCGGCAGGCCCTCTCCCTACAAGCCCACGGCCTGCTAGTGTAGGTCGGGCTTCCCTTCCTTTACCAAGGGCAAGGCCTGCCACTCGGTAGGCCACCTATTCCCAAACCCCCACAGCCTGCTAGAGTAGGCCGTGTCCTTCCTTCACCCCCAAGCCCACGGCCTGCTGGTGCAGGCCGTGTATCATCCACACAACCAAAGCCCCCGGTCTGCCACAAGGCAGGCCGTTTCCTTCGGCCACCTACCTCTAGCCGTGACTCGCCTTAGCCAGCCCACGCCCAAGACACCATACCTGGCCCCTTCCCTCGGTCGAACTCCCAAGACCCTGCTCGAGCCACCTTGGCTCGGGTCTTCCTAAAACAGCCCCTCCAAGGCCTAAACCCGGGCTGCCCTAAATCAGCCCGAGTTATCCCAAGCTCACCTCAAACCCAACTCGAGCCACCTTGGCTCGAGTCATCCTAAAATCATCCCATATCAGGCCCATACAAAGCCCACACGAGCCCACTCAAACACCTCTCCCAAGTCCTCAAGGGTTCCCAAGCTATCCGAGCTCCACAAGCAAGGCGTACGCATCCTAGACACACCCCATATAGCGGGCTAGGTGAGTTGTAAGTCTTTACATTTGGTACTTAATTAAATTTTGATATGGGGTTGTAGTAATGGAGCCTTGTCTCCCCCCGATTGTAATAACTTGGTTTGACACACATGCACACACGTGCACTTGAGCCTTTCCACTCTTAGTTGCACACTTTTTGCACACACACGGGCCTTGACAACCCCTAAGATATAGTTCTATTTATATATATTCAGCTACATGGGTTTACATTCAAGTTGTGGGTGTTGTCTTTCAATTCCACACTCACACACATTGAGCCTTCGCTCTTACTCCCAAGACTCTAATAAGAGCCATATTGCAATTCAATTTGGGATTTTCATTCAAGTTGTGTACGTGGTCTTTCAATTCCACACTCACACACATTGAGCTTTCGCTCTTACTCCCAAGACTCTAATAAGAGCCGTATTGCAATTCGATTTGGGTTGTTAAATTCAATCGTGTGTGTTGTCTTTCAATTTATCCACATACACACACGCCACATTGAGCCTTTCCGCTCTTATATATCTATATCTCCCTTCTGCTGTGTTTTACGGTTCAATTGCGTGAGTTGCATTTCAATTTATACACAACACCCACGCACACATTGAGCCTTTCCGCTCTTAAGATATAGATATATTTAAATTTTTGCAATTTACATTCAAGTCATGTGAGTTGCATTCAATTTGGGTTTTCCCTTATGCTATGTCTTTCAATTTCGGGTTTTAAGGTTCAGTTGTGTGAGTTGCATTGCATACTCGCCATACTCGAGCTAGAGTGCATACCTGCATCAAATAAACCCCGAACCAATCGTGCAAACATGCCAAGATTTAGGTCATTTGATGCACACACATCGTGCCTAAGTAGATAAAATCGAAAGATTTAGGGTCACCCAACCCTCGTAAAATCAAAACTCGCCAAGTGCATGATTTCAAAAGGATTTTAAAACACCTATTTGTTCAAAATCGATTTTTGAGGTTTAAACTTGTTTCAAACGAAGTCTCTAAGCATACAGACTGACCCTCGTGCATCGGTGCAAGAAGGTCTACGACGAAAAGATCTCGCTTGCCTACAATTGCCTTTTAAAAGTCAGATATTTCAAAACATACTTCGCTAGTTTGAGTAAGCTAGCTGGCACGCCCTAAAAGCAAATGTAGATTGCGAAAAGGTTCACTCTAGGCCTAAGAACCCCGGAGTTAAAAATTTTTGGTGTCTACACATCCCACTGGGGCCGCCACTTACCAAGTGGATGTGAGCCTCTTATGGGTGAATGATATAAATGACATGTAAAATATATTCCATATGATATGGTGGAGATACATGCTTTATGAAATGATGAATGTATTCAGTCTTCATAAAAGGTGTTTAGGGAATGCACTCTACATGCCCCTATTTTGAAGGAGATGACATGAGCATTCATACACAATGGCCGACCCCTATTGTGGCATGTGATGAATGATTTTCAATGTGATGCATGAATGACCTATACATGCAGGATCTTAGTTTTGGCATTGTATGATATGACCCTAGCCTTTTATGCATTTTAGGTTAGGTTCACTCCCTAAATTGGCCTCTACGAAATCTCCTCTTACGAAATTTGAAGGTTTTTCCAAGTCGAAGATTTTATAAAATTTAGGAAGCTCGAAAACCTTATCATTCTCATGGATGAGGAGATCTTCCTCCTTACTTTGATCACTCTCAAGTGTTTTGATTTCTAGGGAAGTATTATGTAGAAGAGAACTGTTATGCATAAGAGACTTTGGGTTTACGAATGGGTTTTGTCAAAAACTGATTTTTGAGTTGGTATCCAATTTTGAAAACCAAATTTTTTAGGTTTTCAGCTTTTCCAATTTTTTTGAGTTTTTTCAAGCAAATGCTAGAAAGAAGAATATAAAAGACTTTCTTTTTGGGATTTTCAAAATTTTCAAATATTTTTGGGTTTTGGGAGTCTTCTAAATTTTTTAGTTTTTCAAAATATATACTTTTTTTTGGATGTTTTTTAATAAAGGGGTCTTCCATCAACCTACAAAGAAAACACCATAAATTATACTCCAAACAAGAGGTCTAGGACATAGGTTTCAGTTTTAGTTGGCTTTGGGGCACCCGTGAGCCAATTGATCTTAGGTGGAGGCTCACGGGGTATGGATGGTGTAAACATGAAAATTCTCACTCCCTATTTATGGAACCTGAACTGAACCTTTTCGTGCCTACGCTTTTTGTGAGCGTGCTAGCTAGCTTACTCAAACTAGCGAAGGTTTTTTAAATATTTCTGACTTTTTAGTGATTGTGGGAAAGCGGGATCTTTTCGCTTAAACCTTCTTGAAACGATGCTCAAGGGTCAGTTTAAGTGCTTAGGAACTTCAATTTTAAACAAGTTTTTACTTCAAACTAACTTGAACGACAAGTATTTTTTGGAAAGAATACGATTCGAGCATTTTGTCCAATTTTATCACGAAGGTTGGATGACCCTAAGTCTTTGTGAGTTTTATCTATTTAGGCCTGATATGTGTGTGAATGTGTGGCCTAATTTCAGCGTGGTTTGAGTGAGGATTCGAGCGATTTTTGGAAGTGAGCGAATGTAGGGATGCTGAAATCCTTTTTGGGTTTTTCGAGAGCGATGATGCGAACTCACCCAAATTGAAATTGCAATTCACTCGACTTTAAGAAAACCCACACAAATTGAAGTGCAACTCTACTTTCACAAAAATAAACTCACACAAATTAAAGTGCAACTCTACTTTCTCAAAGTAAACTCACACAAATTGAAATGTGACTCTACTTTCACAAAGTAAACTCACACGACTTGAAATATATATATAGGTTTTATTCTAAAAGCGGAAAGGATCAATGTGTGTGAGTGTAAAGAGCGGAAAGGCTCGAGTGCTCGTGGGTGTTCTCGTGTGGAATTTAAATTTCAACTCACACAACTTGAAAGTAAATCCACCCGAATGTAATTGCAACTCACACGACTTGGAAGTAAATCCACCGGAATGTAAGTGCAACTCACACGACTTTCACGAAGTAAATTTATGCAAATTGAAATATATATGTTTAGCTTAAGTGCGAGAAGGCTCGAGTGCATGTGAGTGCGATCGTGTGCAATTTAAAAGTGAAAAGGCTCAAGTGCACGTGGGTGTACTCGTGTGCAATTTAAGAGCGAAAAGGCTCAAGTGCACGTGTATGTGATTGTGTTTCATCCATGAATATTACAATCTAGGGGGAGACTTCGCTCCGTTAATACAACCTCGTTACGAATTGAATTGAATTGAAACAAGTGATTAAGAACCGAAACTGTACTTACAAGTTTTCGTTCCATTTAGTCTCTTGTTTCTGTTTGTTAGGTTTGCTCGAGTCCGCTTTGTCGCAGCCGTGAGCTAAGTCCGCCTTGGTTCAGCTTTTGCAAGTCCACCTCGAGGTAGTTCAGCCCAAGTGAAAGTTGGGTACAACAAGGTGGGTTCGGCCAGCTTGTTGTGGCTAGGTTTAATGCCTAGGTGCTTGGTTCAGCCAAAGTCGACCGAGGTCTTGATTCAGCCATGAGGTTCAGGTCAGCCGTGAGGTGGGTTCAGTCCTCTTGGTGCAACCCATGTCCATCACTTGGTGTAGTCGGTCCACCTTAGTCCACCATAGTCAAGGCCTTCTTTGTTGTAGCCCACCCCTAGGTCAAGCCAACATGGTTTAGCCCACTTCACCCTAGGTCAAGCCAACATGGCTAAGGCCCATTATTGTTGACTTTTCACACACTCTCTCTTTCACTTTTTCAAGCTCCCCATGCCCCCAAATATCTCACGTGAACTTGCTCCCCCCCTTGGCCCTATTTATAGGCCAAGGGTGGGTCTTGGATTTGGGTTTGGATCTAAGGATCCAACCCAATCCAAATTCCAAATGGATCTGGATCCTGATATTTTTGTCCACATCCAATCCAAAATTTCTTTCTTCAGCCCTTCTTTGGTGTTTGAAACGGGCGGTTTTGAATGGGCCTCGGTTCCATCGGTGACCTGATTTCAGGCTGGGCTTTTCCCAATCCTTTTGTCTGACCCATTTCTCACTTTTTGAACTTTTTGACATTCGGTTTTGATCCGTCTGGTTCCGTCTCGGGCTTGTTTTGGATGAAGTCAATCTTGGATTTTTCAATGGACTTCAGATTTTTGTTTTGACAGGCTTGGTGCTTGATCTCTGACGGCTTCATCAGGGGTTTGGCTTCTGTTTTCATTTTACAGTTGAACTTGATTTTGACCCGAATTTCGATTTTGACCTTCTGTCTGGCTTTTCTCCGAACGGGCTTAAACTTTTCTTCTTTCTCTTGTTTTGGCCTTGAGCTGGCTTTTGAAGTTCAGGAGTTTAAAAAGATAGAATTTTTGGGGTGTTTACAGATGCTCCTCTTTGGCATTATCCAAATGATAATGGCAAAGAAGAAACACCCTTTTGATTTTCTCCCAAATTTTCTTGAGAATGCATCATCCTTTGCTCTATAAAATCCTATTTTCTTTTACCACGAGAGGGGATTTTTAGCCGAAAGGGGACTTTTCCTAGTTGGGCTGCTTTTTCTAAGTATGACCATGCATGGATGAGTGCATGAGTGAGCGAACGAACGGACGGACTTTTTTGGCGGGTTTATCTTTTAGCTTGGAGAGAGCCTTTTGAGGTTGACTGCTCCAAGCAAGTTTTATCCCATGTCTTTTGACATTCTTGGGTTTTCGGGCCTGGAGACAGCCTTTTGAGGCTGTTTGCTCCAAGCAGGTTTTTACCCTTTGTCTTTTGACATTTTTGGGTTTTTAAAAATTTCTTTTTCAAAAGGAACTCCTTTTACCTTTTATCGAAAGGACTTCCAATTTTTCATACTTCCCTTTATTCGGGTTTCGATACCTACTACTAGGTAGAGGTTTTCGGTAGGAAATTTTGGAAAACATTTCAAAGTTCCATTTCCCACAAAACAAAGTCTAATTCTCAAACAAAATGAAATCCAAATAAGTAGATTCTATTCCTACTTTAGGATTTTCACAGTTGAACCTTTTTCTTTTGGGATAAGCTGCAGGGATATGGGAAAGAGCTACAACGGTCCCTTCTGAAGCGTCCCGTGGTTTTAGGCAAAGAGTTGGAAAATTGCTCTTTTGAGCTTTGACTTTTTCTTTTTCTTTTCCTTTTTCAAGAGAAGACCTCTTTTGAAGAAGTTTTGTATTCCCTTTCCTGGGATGACTTCTTTTTCGAGGAGTTTTTGCATTCTCTTTTTCTTTTTTCCTTTTTTCTTCCAAAGAGAAGACTCTTTTTTAAGAAGTTTTTGTATTCCCTTTTTAGGGAAGACTTCTTTTTCGAGGAGCTTTGTATTCTCTTTGTTTTTTTCTTTTTCTTTTGAACATTGCTAATTTTTCTTTTTGGAGAGAGAAATAAAATGGGGAGAAAGCTTATCCCTTTGGTTACTCGATTCAACTGAGATCGTCCCATTTCTTAATAGCATCTGCCATTTGAAAATATTTTGATATTTTGAACAAGGCTCCATTTTATAAGCCAAGGATTTTTGGAATGTCACCAATTCGTTTTTGAAGACTCTACTTTTCGTAAAAGCATAAATTCCTTCATTTGGGGTCATACAATCAACCTTGATCCTTCTTTCAAGAAGTTTCAAAGGAGCTCAATTTTAAAAATCTTTTCGAAAGAATTTAACATAGACCCTTGTAGACACCGAAAATTTTCACTCCGGGTTCTTAGGCCTGAAGTGAACCTTTTCGTACCTACGTTTGCTTTTAGGGTATGCCAACTAGCTTACTCAAACTAGTGAAGTATGTTTTGAAATATCTAACTTTTTAAGGTAATTGTGGGCAAGCAGGATCTTTTCATCGCAAACCTTCTTGAACCGATGCTCAAGGGTTAGTTTGTACACTTAGAGACTTCGTTTTAAAACAAGTTAACTTCAAAATTTACTTTGAATGAATGAGTGTTTAAAATCTTTATGAAATCATGCACTTTGGCGAGTTTTACTTTACGAGGGTTGGGCAACCCTGAGTCTTTCAATTTTATCTACTTAGGCGTGATGTATGTGTATCAAGTGGCCTAAGATTGGCATGTTCGCACGGGTTTGTTCGGGGTTGTTTTGATGCAAGTATGCACACTATCTCGAGTATGGCAGATATGCAATGCAACTCACACAATTGAACCTTAAAACCCGAAATTGAAAGACATAACTGAAGGGAAAACCCAAATTGAATGCAACTCACATGACTTGAATGTAAATTATAGAAATTTAAATATATCTATATCTTAAGAGTGGAAAGGCTCAATGTGTGCATTGGTGTTGTGCATATATTGAAAGACAACTCACGCAATTGAACCTTAAAATGCAGCTAAAAGGGAGATATAGATATAAGAGTGGAAAGGCTCAATGTGTGCGTGTGTGTTGTGTATAAATGTAAAGACAACTCACATAGTTGAACCTTAAAAACCCGGAATGTAAAGCGTACACAGCTAAATCGGGAAAACTCACGCAGCTGAAAATATATAGATATAGCTATATCTTAGTGGCTGCCGAGGCCAAAAGGTGCGTGAGGGTTTGAGCAAGTGCTCGGGTGTTCCTTGGGTGCGAGTGTATAATTGAAATGACAAACTCACATGACTTGAACCTTAAAACCTGAATGAAATTGCAGCGTATATAGCTCTTACTAGAGTCTTTGGAGTAAGAGCGAAAGCTCAATTGTGTATGTGGGTGTAAACACCCCAAAATCCCACGATTTTCTCAAATAAACTGGTTTTGTAAAAGCAGCCCCAAAGGGCTATTTTGATTCTGGAAACCCAGGAGCCTTCCAAGCAAACCCTGTACATATGTTTAAACTATATATGTTTTAAAATATGTATAATATAGTTTTAAAACCTTTTAAAAGATGTTTTGAAACCCCACAAAGCGACTTGGCCTGATGAAAGTAGGACTAGAAGAACGAAAGAGAGCCCGGAACCGGAGCACATGTCGAGCCCGGCACATCAACTCTCGTATTAGATTCATCCCCAGAATCTCGAACATCCAAGCCCCTGTTATCAAACGAACTACTTGAAATTATCTCTGGAAGGTAAAAACAGAAGCGAACAACCATGTTGGCGAAGACCCAACACAAGACGGAGTACTGATGCTGTCAGGCCCCGCACAAACCGTTCGTTTCAAACATACCCTAAAGGAGTCAGAATTCAACTTTGGATTGGATCTAGACCATATATATCCAAATCCCAATCCAAATGTATATGTGGATCTAGATTTGGATTTGGATCTAAAGATCCAATCCAATATCCACATCCATGGCCCACATCACCTTCTCATAAATGGAGGTGGGGCCCACAAGAAATTCACGTGGAATCTTGGGTATGAGAGAGAATGGGGAGGATTAAATATGAGTGAAATGTGTTAAGCTTGACTTGTGTGTCAAGTTTTGGGTCAATCATGTGGGTTAGCCTAATGAGTGTGGGTTTAAGCTTGTATGCACCTACACCTAACCTAGGGCTGCACCAACTTGATGTAACTAGGTCTATGGGCCATGCAAAGGGATGCTCCTAACCCTAATCATAAGCCTAATCCCCTTTACCTAGCCATTTCCCCCTAATCCCGACCTAATCCTAGCCTAATCACCTAACCCACTTCCCTAATCCTTCCCTAATCCCAACCTAATCACCTAACCCACTTTCCTAATCCTTCCCTAAACCTAGCCTAATTCCCCTAACCTCACCCTAATCCTAGCCTAAACACCTAACCCACCTCACTAAACCTCACCCTAAGCCCAACCCACCTAGCTAATCCCTAAACCACTAAACCAGCCCACCTAAATCCCTAGCACACCATATCCCTAAACCACCTAAGACAAATATCTGGCCCACCTAAATACCCAGCCCACCATATCCCCTAACCACCACCACCATACCTCCAAACCAGCCCCCCAATACCAGCCCAACCGACCCCACCAAAACCCTATTAAAAACCCCCCCTAGTGGGCAGCCGAGCCCTTGCTCTCCCTCTCTCATCCCTTTCTCTCTTCTCTCACCTACTTCACTCCACGCCACCTCCATCCTCCGGCCAACTCAACTCCACGCCATCAGCTGCACCTGCTACCTTCCATTCGGCTGCCTCCCTTTGACACCCGCCACCTTCACCCTTCATCCAGCCATCCTCCGGTTAGTATCCCAACTCAACGCCACCCTTTCTTCACTCCCCCTCCACTCTTAGCCACCACCACGCCACCCTTCCTTAGCCTTGCCAACACCTTATACAACCGGACACCATCTGCCACCCTCCATCCATTCGGCCAGCATCACCCGGCTCCACCACCCGCCACCTTACCTCTCCCTTAGACAACCCCCTAGCTAAACTCCATCAACCTTACCTCTCCCTAAGACCTGTCCCTCTTCCCTTAGACAGCCCCCAACTAGCTCCCCTTACCTTCCCTAAGCAACCCAACCCCAGCCAAGGCAGCCCCCATCACTCGGCTAGCTCCAAGGCGCCACCCGCAGCACCTTGCTTTCATTTGGCCAGCACCCTCCTTTGCCACGCCCTTCCAAGGAGCTCCCGCTTGCAGCCCAAGGCGACTCACTAGCCCAAGCGCAAGCAAGTCACACCCGGAACAGCTATACGTAAGTGCCTAACTTGGTCCTTGTTTATAGACTTGCTTAAGCTTAATTAAATTTGATATGGGGTTGTAATAACGGAGCATTGTCTCCCCCCGCTTGTAATAACGTGGTTTGGCACACCCACACACACGTGCACTTGAGCCTATTCCGCTCTTAGCTGCACACGATTTTGACACACACATGGGCCTAATCAGCCCTTAAGATATAGCTATACGTATATAATTTCAAGTTGTGTGGGTTTCCTTTAAGTTGTGTGTGTTGTCCTTCAATTTTCACACTCACACACATTGAGCTTTCGCTCTTACTTTCAAGACCCTAGTAAGGGCTGTGCTACAATTTCCCTTGGGTGTTTAATTTCATGTCGTGTGCATAGTATTTCAATTCTACACTCACACACATTGAGCTTTCGCTCTTACTCCCATGACCTTAGTCAAGGCCTATTGCAATTATATTTGGGTTTAATTTCATGTCGTGTGCATAGTATTTCAATTCTACACTCACACACATTGAGCTTTCGCTCTTACTCCCAAGACCTTAGTCAAGGCCTATTGCAATTATATTTGGGTTTAATTTCATGTCGTGTGCGTAGTACTTCAATTCTACACTCACACACATTGAGCTTTCGCTCTTACTCCCAAGACCTTAGTTAAGGCCATATTGCAATTATATTTGGGTTTCATTTAAGTCGTGTGAGTTGTCTTTCAATATACACACAACACCCACGCACACGTTGGCGACCTTCGGGCCCATATATATTATAAGTATTTCCCTTTCGGCTATGTCTTTAAGATTTGGGTTTTAAGGTTCAACAGTGTGCGTAGTCTTTACATATATACACGGCACACACTTGCACAATTGACCCTTTCCGCTCTTAAGATATAGCCATATTTCCCTTTTGCAATTTCCCTTTTGCAATTTACATTAAGTCATTTCCCTTCCGCATTGTCTTTCAATTCGGGTTTTCCCTTTGGAGTTGAGTGATTTTGCATTGCATATACGCCATACCACGAGTTAGGATGCATATTGCATCAAAGCAAACCCCACACTCCTGCTCAAACTCGCCCCACTTAGGTCATGTGTGCATACACACGCCTGGTTGGCCCGAAAAGGGATAAAAAGAAAGACATAGGCACGTGCAAATACACGTGAAATAAAATTTGAAAACCATACAAAAATAGCCCGAATCGAACACCTCAAACATTTTCCTAGGTTATTATGTCTAAAACTCAATTTTCTAAGCGTACAGACTGACCCTTGCGCATCGGTGCAAGAAGGTCTGCGACGAAAAGAGCTTGCTTGCTCATAGTCACCACGTTAGGAGTCAGATTTCAAAATATCTCTTCGCTAGCTTAAGCAAGCTAGCTGGCACGCCCCTTTTGCTTAAATAGGACTTAGACACATGAAAAGATTCGCTTCAGGACTAAGAACCAGAGACGGGGATTTTCTAGCATCTACAGTGGGTGCTTGGTGTACGAGATAAGAGTTGAAGCTCAAGTGCACGTGTGTGTCTCGTGTATGAGATAAGAGCTAAGGCTCAAGTGCACGTGTGTGTCTCATGTGTCCAGCACCAATATTACATCTGGGGGGAGACAATGCTCCGTTATTACAACCCCGTATCAAGAATTGAATTGAATGGAAAAGAAACTCGATATATATCAAAAAGACCTACACTTTTCCAGGTTTTTGATTTGGGATTGTACAAGATGCGAGTCCACCTTCTTCTTATGGAGTCCGGGGCATGTGGGAGTGGAATCGCAAAGCTTGGAAGCTTGGAAGCACTTGGAGATTTGGGAGCAGCAAGGGTATCTCGGATTTGGAGGCCACATGGGGCTGGTTTGGATAAGGTAGGACTCGAGCCAACGGTAGCTCGAGTAGGGGATTTGTTTTGGGGTTTATGGAAATGGTTCAGCCAAGACTTGATAGTTGGTTTGGTTTGTGAGACTCGAGCCAAAGGTGGCTCGAGTGAGCTTGGTTTAGGGTAGAGTTGGGGCTGGTCCTAGCTAGGTTTATGTCTAGCCTAGGGTGGCTGTCCTAGGTGTTGGCTAAGGCTTTGAGGTTCTGCCAAGGTGGATGGCCAAAGGGAATGGGCTGGCTAAGGGCCAGTCATGACCTAGTTTTGGTTGTGGGACTGGTACACGGCCAGCACTTGGCCGTGTGCTTAGGGATGGAAGGAGGACACGGCCTGCCTTGTGGCAGGCCGGGGACTTAGGGTGGTAAAAGAGATACACTGCTTGCACCAGCAGGCCGTGAGGTCTTAGGGGAAGATGGCAGGACAAGGCCTGGCTTGGCCGGGTGGTTTAAGATAGGTGGCCTGCCGAGTGGCAGGCCTAGTTTGTTAGGGTAAAAGGTGTAACACGACCAACTGCTGGCCATGTAGTTTTAATGGGAAATGGCCTGCCTAAAGGCAGGCCTGGTTTTGGCAAAAAAAAGGGACACACAGCCAACCTTGGCCATGTGGTTTAAGGGAAGATGGCCTGCCGAATGGCAGGCCTGGTTTTAGGTGAAGGGCAGGGGAGCACGGCCTGGTTAGGCCGTGTGGTTTGTGTTAGGTGGCCTGCCTAAAGGCAGGCCTGGTCTTTGGTGAAAGTAGGGAAAGCACGGCCAACTTTGGCCGTGCTTAGATGGTGGTGGTTCAAGGGGAGTTCAGCCAGGTCTTGGCCGAACATGGTTTTGTTTTGGGGTAGAGTTTAGGGTGGTGTTTAGGGTAGAGTTCGGCCAGCACCTGGCCGAACTTGGCTTGTTTTTTATGGTGGATGGGCTGGGTTTAGGTTGTCTTAGGTTGGGTGGTCTAGAGAGGTTAGGGAAGAGGTCGGTTTAGGTTTAGAGTTTAGGTACTAACCGTGACTTGCAGCTCCACCCCAAGCCGCCTCCATGCAGTGAAGCTCCACCATTTGCAGCTCCACCCTCCTTGAAGAAGAAGATGTCCTTTAATTGGTGCAGCCCGGGCCACAATGGCCCAATCCCACACTCAAGGCAACAAGCCCTTGGCCCTATGGCCCACTGTCTCTCCTCCCCATCTTTTTCACGTGAATGAGCTCCCCCTTTTGAATTTCACGTGGGCTGATTTTGGAGACCCCTCACCTCTATTTATCGACATTTGAGGTGGGTCTTGGATATGGGTCTGGGTACCCGGATCCGATCCAAACACTATTTGGATTTGGATCACAGATCTCGAATATTTTGATATCTAGATCTAGTCCAAATATTTGTTTGGATCTCGAATCTCGGATATTTTGAGATCTAGATCCGATCCAAACACTATTTGGATCTGGATATTTTTGAGTCCAGACCCAATCCAAATTTTTCTTCTGCTCCCTTGTTTTCAGTCCTTTTTTGTGCTTTTCACAGTCGGTTTTAAGCGGGCTCCGATTCATCGGTGACCCCACTTTGGCCTAGGTCTTCCCCAAGTCCTTCTTCCAACTGGTGCTCTGCTTTTCAGGACTTTTTCGACGTCTGTTTTGATCCGCCGTTTTGGTTTATGGCCGGTTCCTGGTGATATCAATCTCAGATTGCCGCATGGATTCCATTCTTCATTCTGACAGGACGTGTCTCGGACTTCTGTCGATTTCATCAGGTTTTTGGCTTCTTTATGCATTTTGGAGTTGCTTTTTGCTTTTTTGACCCAAATTATGCTTTTGTCCCTCTATCGGGCTTTTCTCCGAACGAGCTCTGCTTTCTCTTGTTTTTGATCTTGGGGATGGCTTTTGAAGTTCTAGGCTCGAATTCTTCTTCTTGCTTGGGCTCTCCTTTTGCCTTTTGAACCTGCTTTGGCATTTTAAAACAGGATTGTTGTTTTGACTTTGAAAGAGCTTTTTGTGTTTTTGAGAGTTTTGAAATTTGGAAAATTTGGGGTGTTTACAACCCTTTCGAGTATTGGGTGTTTTCGGGGTCTGCTAAATTTCTACCCACAATATCAACATGATTTAACGATTTTTTTTTTTGCCCTTTTTAATACATGGGGACATTCCTACTTGGGCTGCCACCTTTTTGGGCTTCTTTGGGTGAATGATGTGTATGTGATATATGATATGCATTCCATGTGATTCAATAGAAATACATGCTTTATGAATGATGAAAATATGAAATGTATTTCACATGACATGATGGAGATACATTTTTCATAAAATTGATTCTCCATGGAAGGTGTCTAGGGGATGCATTTTTAAATGCCCCTAGTTTGATGGAGATGAATGATATGTATTCCATGTGATTCAATGGAAATACATGCTTTATGAATGATGAAAATATGAAATGTATTTCACAGGATATGATGGAGATACATTTTTCTATGAAATTGATTCTCCATGGAAGGTGTCTAGGGGGTGTATTTTTAAATGCCCCTAGTGTGAATGGAGATGAATGATTCATACGGCCACATGGTGAAGGGGCATGGTTTTTCAAAAGGGAATTTTAGGTGGACGATGGGATGACATGTCTATGCATTTGACCTTTATGATATTTCTAGCATGATCATGACACTTTTGGTTTTAAGGATGGAAAAACATGGCCAGCCCTAAGTGGTCTTCATGGCCATCATATTTGAATTGACATGGTCTCCACATTTTTCATCATGGGACTCATGTATTTATCTTAACCTTATCAAGGTTTTCATATCAACCAGATGCTGAAAATTTTCTTTTCAAAGTCATATGTAGGGTTAAATTTGTTTAAAAAACTTGATCTTTTTGAAGAAGCAAATTCGGGAAATCCTCCCTTTCTTAAAATTTTCAATGTCTTGAAACCAAGGTATTTTAAATTTTGGTCATTTTGGCAAGCCATCCAAATCATGAGTGTCAATTGTGCATGTTTTGAAAGAACCGACCACTCTAATGGCCAATTCTTCATGAATCTTTCATTTTTGTCTTGCCAAGTTTTTCAAAAGCTTAGTTTATGAAAAGCATCTCCAAAGACTTCAATGTATGAGTTCCTAGATTTTTGAAATTTTTAGGCCTTGTATGAGTGCTTCATACTTCGCAACATGATTTGAACATGCAAAATCTAGCCAAATGGCCATTGGGATTTTCTTCTTTCTCGGGAGATATGAAGATGATTTCGATAACTGCCCCTTGATCGAAATATATTTCCCATGCCTTATTTTCTTTGAAATAATTTGTCCAAGCATGGTTTTTTAATTCATTTGGAAAATATGCCTTCATGGGGCATTTGATCAAATATGGGGAATGTGTCTCAAAGAGGCACTTCAGCCACACGATGTAGGGTTTGTCTCTTAATGGAGTCTTTAGTATGAACTTATACTCTATTGAAAGGGGCTGCCATTTATCTTTGCCTACCCATAAAGATAGGTTTTTCAAAATAAGTGCTTTGAATGAATAAGCATTATTCCCTTTTCATGATATGGGAAATAATGTCTTGAATTTGGAGGTCTACACCAAGGACAAGCGCGATTTCTCTATTGGCTTGATAATTTCTTTCACATGCCAAATAGAGTTTTTCAAAATGCAATAAATGGCACATGTTTTATGGATATCATCTTCATATTGATCGAGTAAAGCACCCAATGCATTCACATGAGTTTGTAATGCTTTACTTTGGAGGTTTTGGAAATCTGAAGGATTTTATCAAAATCTTCTTGAAAGCTTTTTGAAAATCATCATTTAAATTTTAACCTTTTTCAAAAGGTCTCATTTAGCATCTTTTTGGCATTTTTGGAATCAACCTTGAAGGTTTCGGATTTGATCCATATGGAGACATGCCTATGATGGCTCAATACTTAGGGGGTCGACTCTCATGCCCCTTTGGCTTGACATAAACCTTGAACTCAAGTTCTAAGATGATGTCTAGACTCAATATTGTTTATGCACATGTATGATTTCAAAATGCAATGTATGATGCTTATGTAAACATGCACACACTATGGGTTAGACTCACTTCTAAAAATCCCCAATTTCTCCAAGTCAAGGATTCTACAAATTTCAGGAAAACTTGGAGGTGATTATTCCTCCTTGCTTTGATGGTTCTCAATCTTTTCAATTTTGAGGAAGCTCTGGGCCAGAGAAAGGTGTATATGACCTGCTTGGATGATTTTTGGGTTTGGGAGTATATACAATTTTGGAAAGCATTTTGAAACTTTCGAGAATGGGCTTTGTACATGGCCATTGTTTTTGAAATTTTTGAGATTTTTTCATTTTTTTGTCTTTTTCGAAATACAATTTCAAGGATAAGGGCTTTCTTTTTGAACTTTTTCCAAATAAAGAATGAAACAAATTTCTTTTTGAAATTTTCAGACTTTCAAATGTTTTTGAGATTTTTGAAGGTTTTCAATTTTTTGGTTTTTAGCAATATCTAATTTTTTTGGATTTTTGAAAAGTAGAGACCTTCCATCGAACCTACAAAGAAAACTTCATGAATTAGACTCTAATCAAAAGGTCTAAGCCATGGGTTTCGGTTTTAGGAGGTTCTAAAGGGCACCCTTGACCTAGGTGGTCTTAGGTGGTGGCTCAGGGGGTATGGGTGGGCTGTAGCCCAATCCATATCGATTTGGGTTGGCTTTGGGTAGGACAGGTTCTAGCCTACCTTGATTTCTGGCTCTTAGGCCCTTGTAGGGTTTATATCCCATGTTTAGGATCATGTTCCAAGGCTTTTTGATTTTTGAAAATGTTTTATAAAGTTCATGCCCTTGGAACATGGAATCATCCATGTCATGGGTATATACCCATTTTATTTTGGACTGTGGGAGTTTGGATTTTGGGGTGGTGGAAGACTTGGGCTTTCACACTACCCTGGGTTGGGAGATATGTTTTTCAAGGGAAGCCATGCTCGGTCCCTTGAGGGTTTTGACCTGCTCCCTAGATGCAACTCGTGGTGCCCCTAGGGATGGATTTTTTTGGTTCAAGGTCATAGGCTTGAGTTCAGGGTACAAGACTAGGCTTGAAGAAGTGGGTTCTTTTATGGTAGTGTTATGAGTTCCTAGGATGTCGATCCATGCCTTAGGGGTCTCCATGTCTACCATATTTTGAACTTTTTCTTTTTGAAATTTTTTTTGTGGTGCGGGACATTTGGCACACCTTGAAAATCCTCTATTTCGAGCACATTTTGGGGGTTTGCGTGTGCATGGGTGTGATCCAATGCATCTGATGACCCTATTTTGAGAGGAGAGTTTAGAGGAGGATGGGTTTGAGGCATACCTCTTTCTGGCTTGTCTACCTTTTCATGGTGAGAGCAGGCCATATTCTCGGGTGGCTTTTCGAGGCATTCCTTTTCGAATTCTGCTTTTGTGTGACTCTCGTCCTTTTGTGGGATGTGGATTTTGTGTCCCACCTTGTGTGTGTGTCCTGAATTAGGGATTTCTTTTATTTTCAGAATTTTAAAGTTTTGTTTTTTAATTTTTTTATCTTTTTGAAAATTTTCTAGATTTTTTTGAGTATTTGAAATAGGAAAATCTTTTTTTGATTTTTCTTTGGAGTTTGAGAGCTTGGAGGCTTGGGAATGGATGACTTGTCCCGCTTTTGGGTTTCATCTTTAACCTCATATCCTTCGTCGAGTTTAGGATCAGTTTTCTTCTCATGATCTCTATGTGCCCGAGATGAGCTGCTATGTGATTTATGTGCTTTAAGCTCAAGACTTAAAGCATCCATCTTTTTGAAAATGTCTTTGATAGTAGCTAGCACTTCTTGGGCTTTAGCTAATTTGAAAACCTGCTTTGATTTACTCGACGAGGATTTTCTTAGGTTTTCATCCATTTTTTTGCAAAAATTTTTGGTGCACTGGTTTTAAAAACACTTTTGAAAGTTTTGAGGTTTTTCTTATTTGATTTTAAAAGTTCACTTAATACTTGTAGACGCGCGAAAATCCCCGCCTCTGGCTTCTCAGGGCCTGGAGCGGATCCTCTCGTGTGTCTAAGGCCTATTTATATAAACAGGGCGTGCCAGTTAGCCTACTTAAGCTAGCAAAGATATATTTTAATTCTGACTTCTAACGTGGCGACTGTGAGCAAGTGAGCTCTTGTCGTCGCAGACCTTCTTCCACCGATGCACAAGGGTCAGTCTGTACGCTTTTAAAAATCAAGTTTTTTAGGGTATAGAAAGCCTACGAAGCGGTTCGAGGTGTTTGATTTGGGTCTTTAATACGATGGCAGATTTTAGATCACGTGGATTTGCACGTGCCTAAGTCTTTCTTTTTATCCCTTTATGGGCCACCTAGGTGTGTGTTATGAACACTCCACTACATGGGGCGAATTTTGAGCGGGAGTACGGGGCTTGCTTTGATGCAATATGCATCCTACATCATGGTATGGCGTAGATACAATGCAAACTCACACTACTCCAAAGGGAAAACCCGAATGTAAAGACAATGCCGAAGGGAAATGACTTGTAATGTAAATGTCGAAGGGAGATATGTATATAGGGTATATACGTGCCCTTACTTGGGTCTTGCAAATAAGAGCGAAGGCTCAATGTGGGTGCGTGCTTGAATTGAAAGACTTACACACACGACATGAAATAAAACCCAAATATAACTTGCAATATGGCCTTGATTAAGGTCTTGGGAATAAGAGCGAAAGCTCAATGTGTGTGAGTGCTTGAATTGAAGTACTACGCACACAACATGAAATTAAACCCAAATAGTATAACACGGCCCTTACTTGGGTCTTTCAAATAAGAGCGAAGGCTCAATGTGTGTGAGTGCTTGAATTGAAAGACAACACACCCAACGTAAGCAAAAACCCTACGAAAATTAAAGTATATATATATATTTATGTATTAGGGGCTGATTAGGCCCGTGTGTGTTCAAAATCGTGCACAACTAAGAGAGTGCACGTGGGTGCGGGTGTGCCAAGCCACGTTATTACAAGCGGGGGGAGACTATGACAAGCGGGGGGAGACTATGCTCCGTTATTACAACCCCGTATTGAATTGAATTTTAAGCAAGTATACAACTAAGGACCGAGTTAGGCACTTACTAATAGCTGGTCCGAAGAATGCCTTGCTTGAGCGTGGGCTTGGCCTTCGCCTTGGGCTTCAAGAGGGAGCTCTACGGAGTTGAACGGCAAGGGGCTGCTGGCCAGGTACCTTAGGTGCGCGGAAGAGACGCCTTGAAGGTGGCCGGCTGCTTGGGATGTGGCTATCTTGATGTGTGGGGCTAAGATGGCTATGTAGGGTCACTAAGGGAGGGTAAGGTTAGGGAGTATGGCACTAAGGGAGCCTAAGGGAATGGTCTAATGGAGCACCTAAGATTGGCGGGTGGCTGGCCGAATGGAAGTGACAGTCGGTTGGAGTGGCCGACTAGGGGAACTTGGTGGTGGCGGGCTGCTAGGGTGGCTAGGCTGTGGTGGATGGGAAGGGAACTAGCTAGGGTATGGGGTAAGATAGTGGTGGTTGTGGTGAGGTGATAGGGGCATATCTTAGGGAGTTGGGTGGAGGGTCGGGTGTAGCTAGGGTGTCTAGGTAGTGGCGGGTAGTTGGGGTGGTGTAGACGCGCGAAAAAATCCCCGCCTCTTCGTCCTTTTCAGGGCTTGGAGTGGATCTTCTCGTGTGTCTAAGGCCTATGTATACAAATAGGGCGTGCCAGCTAGCTTACTTAAGCTAGCAAAGATATTTTTAACACTGACTTCTAAACGTGGCGACTGTGAGCAAGTAAGCTCTTGTCGTCGCAGACCTTCTTGCACCGATGCGCAAGGGTCAGTCTGTACGCTTTTGCAAAAATCGAGTTTTGGAGGGAAAGTCTACGAAGCGGTTCGATGTGTCTATTTCGGGTCTTTAAGATGCGATTGCATATTTTAGATCACGTGGATTTGCACGTGCCTAAGTCTTTTCTTTTATCCCTTTTCGGGCCACCTAGTTTGTGTGTTATGAACACTCCACTACATGGGCGAATTCGAGCGGGGCTTGCTTCGATGCAATATGCGTCCTACCTCGTGGTATGGCGTAGATGCAATGCAAACTCACGCTACTCCAAAGGGAAAACCCGAAATGTAAAGACAATACTGAAGGGGAAATAACAGAAGGGAAATAACCGAAGGGAAATAACCGAAGGGAAATAACCGAAGGGAGATATGTATATAGCTTATGTATATGAGCCCTTACTCGGGTCTTGCAAATAAGAGCGAAGGCTCAATGTGGGTGCGTTCTTGAATTGAAAGACTTACACACACGACATGAAATTAAACCCAAATATAAATTGCAGTATGGCCTTGACTAAGGTCTTGGGAGTAAGAGCGAAGGCTCGATGTGTGTGAGAGTTCTTGAATTGAAGTACTACACACACGACATAAATGAAACCCAAATATAACTGCAATAAGGCCTTTACTAAGGTCTTGGGAGTAAGAGTGAAGGCTCAATGTGTGTGAGAGTGCTTGAATTGAAAGACTTACTCACACGACATGAAATAAAACCCAAATAGTATAGGTCGGCCCTTACTTGGGTCTTTCAACTAAGAGCGAAAGCTCAATGTGTGTGAGAGTGCTTGAATTGAAAGACTTACTCACACGACATGAAATAAAACCCAAATAGTATAGGTCGGCCCTCACTTGGGTCTTTCAAATAAGAGCGAAAGCTCAATGTGTGTGAGTGCTTGAATTGAAAGACAACGCACCCAACTTAAAAAAAACCCTTCGAAAATGAAAGTATATATATACACTTATGTATTAGGGGCTGATTGGGCCCGTGTGTGTTCAAAATCGTGCACGACTAAGAGAGTGCACGTGTGTGGTTGTGCCAAGCCACGTTATTACAAGCGGGGGGAGACTATGCTCCGTTATTACAACCCCGTATCAAATTGAATCTCAAGGAAGTGTACAACTAAAGACCGAGTTTAGACACTTACGAATAGCTGGTCCGTAGAGGCCTTGCTTGGGCATGGGCTTGGCTTCGCCTTGGGCTGCAAATGGGAGCTCCGCGAAGATAGGTGATCAAAGGTGCTGGCCGGCTGCAAGTGGGGCGCGGGATAGGCGCCTCGAAGGTGGCCGGTGGCAAGTGGATGTCGCCTCGAGGTTGGGGGTTAAAGGGGCTGAACAAGTGAGTTCTTAGGATCACTAGGGGAGTCGAGTGTTTAGGGAAAACTGGACCTAAAGGAGAGCTTGTGGGAAGGCCGAATGGGACACCTAGGGGAAGGCCGAATGGGATATGATGGCTAGGTAGTGGCCGGCAGTTTGGGTTTTTCTAGGTTCGGCTAAGTAAAAGGGGTGGTGGCAGAAGGGCTAAGATGATGATAGGGTGGGTGGCTAGGAGTGGAGAGGTGGAAGAGAAGGGCTTTGATGGAGTTAGGGTACTTACCGAATGGGGAGAGGTGGCGGATGAAGTGGGAAGCCGGGAGTGGATGGGACTCTTGGCTGGTTCGGTTGGATGAAGGTGGTGGCGTCCGACTGGGTGAGATGATGGAGAGTGGAAGAGGGAAGGTGGCAGTGCAGGTGGTGCCGGTGGAGAGTGGAGCAGGCGGAGAGTGGAGCAGGCGGACCGATGGAGAGTGGAGTCGGCTGGGCTGAGATGAGGGCTCCCTTCCTTGAAAACCCGCCCCCAAAGGGGAGGGGTTTAAATAGGGGATGGGTAGGTCGGTTAGGGCTGGGCTGAGGGTAGTGGTTAGGTGGTTTAGGTAGGGTGGTATGTAGATAAGGTGGGCTGGAAAGGGTTGGGCCAGATATTTTAAAACTAGGGGTTTGGGTAGATTGTGGGCTAAGGGTGGTTTAGGGGTTTAGGGCTAGGTTAGGTGGTTGGGTTTTAGGGTGAGGTTTAGTGAGCTAGGTTAGGTGATTAGGCTAGGTTTAGGCTAGGATTAGGGAAATTAATCTAGGTTTAGGGAAGGATTAGGGAAGTGGGTTAGGTGATTAGGTTGGGATTAGGACGGGATTAGGGAAGTGGGTTAGGTGATTAGGTTCAAATTAGGGGTGGATTAGGGGTTTAGGCTAGGATTAGGCATTTTGGGTTAGGTTTAGGTGAAGGAGCTCCCTTAGCATGGCCCATAGACCTTGATCACCCCATGTTGGTGCAGCCCTAGGTTAGGTTTTAGCTAATTACAAGCTTAAACCCACTCAATTAGGCTAACCCACATGATTAAACCCAAACTTGACACACAAGTCAAGCTTAATACAACACTCTTGATATTTTCTATCCCCACTCTCTCTCATGCCCAATATCCCACATGAATTTCAAGTGGGCCCCACCTCCATTTATGAGAAGGTGATGTGGGCTATGGATATGGATATTGGATTGGATCTCTGGATCCAAATCCAAATCCAAGTCCACACATGGGTTTGGATTGGAATCTGGATATATATGGTCCAGATCCAATCCAAACTGAACTCTGACTCCTTCGAGCTGGGTTCGAAACGGACGATTCGTGCGGGGCCTGACAGCATCAGCACTCCGTCTGCGTTGGGTCTTCGCCAACATAGTCGTCCGCCTCCGTTTCTGCCTTCCGGAGATGACTTCAAATGCTATTTTGATAAGAACAGGGTCTTGGACGTTCGAGATCCTGGGGGTGTGAATCAGATACAAGAGTTGCTGTGCCGGGCTCGACGGGTGCTCCGGTTCCGGGCTCTTCTTAGCTCTCCTGGTCCTGTCTTGATCGGGCCAAGCCGCTTTGGGGTTTCAAAACATGTTTTAAAAAGTTTTCAAAAGCCATATCATATGTTTTTGAAAAATAAAGTTTAAAACATATATACAGGGTTGTTTGGAAGGCTCCTGGGTTTCCAGACTAAAAAATGGCCCTTTGGGGCTGCTTTTACAAAACCAGGTTTGTTTTAAGGAATTCGTGGGATTTCGGGGTGTTTACAGGTGGCTAAGGCCTGGCCGAATGGAAGTGGTGGCGGCAAGTGGCTGGTATTAGGGTAAGGTGGTGGTATGGTGGGTGGCTGAGAGTGGAGAGGGAGTGGAGAAGAAGTAAGGTGCAGTATGGAGTACTAACCGAATGATGGGAGGCGGCGGTTGGTTGAGAAGCAACCGGGTGTGGTGGAGTGGCTGGTTCGGCTGGATGAAGAGGATGGCGACGGGTGGCTGGGGTGTGGTGGAGCAGGTGGAGCGAGGTGGTGGCTGGTGGTGGTGTAGGTGGAGGAGCCGGCTGGGAGTGGGGCAGGTGGAAGTGGAGAAGAGGTGGAAGGTCGGCTGGAAATGGAGGACCCAAAAGCTTGAAAACCCGCCCACTAGGGGGGGGGGGTTTATAGCCTTTGTGAAGGGCGGTGGGGCTGGTTTTGGGGTAGTGGTTAGGTGGTCTAGGGGTGGTGGTAAGGTGGTAAGGTGGGCTGGTATTAGGGTAGGGCCAGATATTTTAAATACAAAGGGTTTTGGGTAGATTGTGTGCTAGGTTTAGGTGGGGTGGTTTAGAGGTTTAGGGTTTAGCTAGGTGGGTTGGTTTTGGGGTGAGGTTTAGTGAGGTGGGTTAGGTGATTAGGCTAGGATTAGGTTAGGTTTAGGGAAATTAACCTAGGTTTAGGGAAGGATAGGGAAGTGGGTTAGGTGATTAGGTTGGGATTAGGCCGGGATTAGGGAGGTGGGTTAGGTGATTAGGCTCAGATTAGGACCGGATTAGGGTAAAAGGCTAGGATTAGGTGTTTTTGGTTAGGATTAGATGAAGGAGCTCCCTTTGCATGACCCATGGACCTTAACCACATCATGTTGGTGCAGCCCTAGGTTAGGTTTTGGCTAATTACAAGCTTAAACCCACTTAATTAGGCTAACCCACATGATTAACCCCAAACTTGACACACAAGTCAAGCTTAATTACAACACACACTTGATCTTATCCTCCCCCACTCTCTCTCATGCCCATAATCCCACGTGAAATTCAAGTGGGCCCCACCTCCATTTATGAGAAGGTGATGTGGGCCATGGATATGGATATTGGATTGGATCTCTAGATCGAAATCCAAATCTAAGTCCATACATGGGTTTGGATTGGGATCTGGATATATATGGTCTAGATCTGATCCAAACTGAACTCTGACACCTTCAGGCTGTGTTCGAAACGAATGGTTTGTGCGGGGCCTGACAGCATCAGTACTCCGTCTGCGTTGGGTCTTCGCCAACATGATCATCTGCCTCTGTTTTCGCCTTCCAGAGATGACTTCAAATGATGTTTTGATGATAATAGGGTCTTGGACGTTCGAGACCCTGGGGTGGATTTGATACGAGAGTTGTTGTGCCGGGCTCGACATGTGCTCTGGTTCCGGGCTCTCTTTGGCTTTTCTGGTCCTGTCTTGATCAGGCTAAGCTGCTTCGGGGTTTCAAAAACATGTTTAAAAGGGTTTTCAAAGCCATATTATATATTTTTGAAATATAAAGTTCAAAACATATGTATAGGGTTGTCTGGAAGGCTCCTGGGTTTCCAAACTCAAAATAGCCCTTTGGGGCTGCTTTTATAAAAACCAGGTTGTTTTGAGGAATTCGTGGGATTTCGGGGTGTTTACAGATGCCCCTCTTTGGTCTTGTCCAAATCGATTTGGATGAGGGCAAAGATGACAAACACCCCTTTCAATGTCTCCCTAGATCTAGTCACGAAGAATATGGGATCGTCCCAATTTTTAGCAAAATGTCAATTTACAAACCCTAGTAGGAGGAGATATCACGCCAAAGGGAATATTACTATGGAATCTGGTCCTAAATGGGATCATGTTTATGCAAGTATCACGCGTGGAATGCAGATGCATGACATGGGTGTGGTGCCAAGAGTGGTGACCTCCCCGAGACCAGATGTGGTCGAACTCTAGAGACTTACAAGGCCTGCTGCTCCAAGTGAGCAAATCCTATGCTGTTCGATGTTCGATTTTCAAAACTTATTTACAAAACTATTTACAAAAGGGACAACTGTCTTGAGTCTTTGATCCTAAGGATCTCGAGCTCTTCGTGCTTGTCCTTGTTTGAGTCTTAACACTTGCTTATCTAGCGAAGGTTTTATAAGAAAACAAGGCATATTTCAAATTCCTACTGTAGACGTGCGAAAAATCCCCACGCCTCTTCGCCTTTTCTGGGCTTGGAGTGGATTCTCTCATGCGTCTAAGGCCTTTTTATGTAAACAGGGCGTGCCAGCTAGCTTACCTAAACTAGCGAAGATATATTTTTAACTAACTTCTAATCGTGGCGACTGTGAGCAAGTGAGCTGTTGTCATCGCAGACCTTCTTGCACCGATGCGCAAGGGTCAGTCTGTACGCTTTGCAAAAATCGAGTTTTTGGGATAGAAAGCCTACGAAGCGGTTCAAGGTGTCTAATTCGGGTCTTTTAGATGCAATGGCAGGTTTTAGATCACGTGGATTTGCACGCGCCTAGGTCTTTCCTTTTATCCCTTTATGGGCCACCTAGTTTGTGTGTTATGAACACTCCACTACATGGGCGAATTTGAGCGGGGCTTGCTTCGATGCAATATGCGTCCTACCTCGTGGTATGGCGTAGATGCAATGCAAACTCACTCTACTCCAAAGGGAAAACCCGAAATGTAAAGACAATGCTGAAGGGAAACAACCGAAGGGAAATAACCGAAGGGAAATGACTTGTAATGTAAATGCCAAAGGGAGATATGTATATAGAGTATATATATGGGCCCTTACTCGGGTCTTGCAAATAAGAGCGAAGGCTCAATGTGGGTGCGTGCTTGAATTGAAAGACTTACACACACGACATGAAATTAAACCCAAATATAACTTGCAGTATGGCCTTGACTAAGGTCTTGGGAATAAGAGCGAAAGCTCAATGTGTGTGAGTGCTTGAATTGAAGTACTACGCACACAACATGAAATTAAACCCAAATATAACTTGCAGTATGGCCTTGACTAAGGTCTTGGGAATAAGAGCGAAAGCTCAATGTGTGTGAGTGCTTGAATTGAAGTACTACGCACACAACATGAAATTAAACCCAAATATAACTTGCTGTATGGCCTTGACTAAGGTCTTGTGAATAAGAGCGAAAGCTCAATGTGTGCGAGTGCTTGAATTGAAGTACTACGCACACAACATGAAATTAAACCCAAATATAACTTGCTGTATGGCCTTGACTAAGGTCTTGTGAATAAGAGCGAAAGCTCAATGTGTGCGAGTGCTTGAATTGAAGTACTACGCACACAACATGAAATTAAACCCACATAGTATAACACGGCCATTACTTGGGTCTTTCAAATAAGAGCGAAGGCTCAATGTGTGTGAGTGCTTGAATTGAAAGACTTACACACACGACATGAAATGAAAACCCAAATAGTATAGGTCGGCCCTTACTTGGGTCTTTCAAATAAGAGCGAAGGCTCAATGTGTGTGAGTGCTTGAATTGAAAGACAACACACCCAACTTAAGCAAAACCCTACGAAAATTAAAATATATGTATATATTTATGTATTAGGGGCTGATTAGGCTCGTGTGTGTTCAAAATCATGCACAACTAAGAGAGTGCACGTGTGTGGGTGTGCCAAGCCACGTTATTACAAGCGGGGGGAGACTATGCTCCATTATTACAACCCCGAATCAAATTGAATCTCAAGCAAGTATACAACTAAAGACCGAGTTAGGCAGTTACTAATAGCTGGCCCGAAGATGCCTTGCTTGAGCATGGGCTTGGCCTTCGCCTTGGCCTGCAAAAGGGAGCTCCGCAGGGTGGAACGGCAAGGGGTGCTGGCCGAGTGTCCTTGGTGCGCGGAAGAGGTGCCTTGAAGATGGTCGGCTGCTAAGGAGGGGCTGTTTTTGGTGTGTTGGGTTAAAGGACCTAAGTAGGGTCACTAAGGGAGTATGGCACTAAGGGAAAGGAACTAGCTAGGAGAAGGTTATGGCAGGCGGATGGCTGGCCGAATGAAGAGGATGACAATCGGTTGGAGTCGCCGACTGGGGGAGTTCGGTGGTGGCGGGTTGTTAGGGTGGCTAGGAGTGGTGTAAGGGAAGGGAACTAGCTAGGAGATGGGGCCAGGTGGTAGTGGGTGTAGTAGGTGTATTGGGGTGATATGGGCAGGTCTTAGGGAGTCGGATAGGGTGGCCGAATGGAGCTAAGGTGTCTAGGTGGTGGCGGGTAGTTAGGGGGATTATGGGCCTGGCCGAGGGGGAGTGGTGGCAGCAAGTGGAATGGCTGATGTTAGGGTGATATGGTAGGGGGTTAGGTGGCTGAGAGTGAAGAGGGAGTGAAGAAGGAGTAAGGTGGAGTATAGGGTACCAACCGGATGGTGGAAGGCGACGGGTGGTTGAGGAGCAGCCGGATGTGGGGGCTCGACTGGTTCGGTCGGGTGAAGAGGATGGCGAGGGGGACTTCGGCTGGAATGGTGGTGGCGGTGGTGGTGCTCGGCTGGGAGGTAGTGGTGGATGTGGTGGCTGGACGTGGAGCAGGTGGAGAATCGGCTGAGCTGGAAAGGGGAGGACCCGGCTGGTGGAAGTGGGCTTCTAGATGGGAAAACCCGCCCCCAAGGGGAGGGGTTTATATAGGGCTGGGCTAGGTCGGTTAGGGCTGGTTTTGGGGTAGTGGTTAGGTGGTTTAGGTAGGTTGGTGTGGTGATAAGGTGGGCTGGAAAAGGTAGGGCCAGATATTTTAGATACAAGTGGTTTGGGTAGGTTGTGGGCTAGGGGTGGTTTAGAGGTTTAGGGTTTAGCTAGGTGGGTTGGTTCTAGGGTGAGGTTTAGTGAGGTAGGTTAGGTGATTAGGCTAGGTTTAGGGAAATTAACCTAGGTTTAGGGAAGGATTAGGGAAGCGGGTTAGGTGATTAGGTTGGGATTAGGCCGGGATTTGGGAAGTGGGTTAGGTGATTAGGTTCAGATTAGGGCTGGATTAAGGTGGAAGGCTAGGATTAGGTGTTTTTGGTAAGGTTTAGGTGAAGGAGCTCTCTTTGCATGGCCCATAGACCTTAACCATATCATGTTGGTGCAGCCCTAGGTTAGGTTTTGGCTAATTACAAGCTTAAACCCACTTAATTAGGCTAACCCACATGATTAACCCCAAACTTGACACACAAGTCAAGCTTAATTACAACACACACTTGATCTTATCCACCCCCACTCTCTCTCATGCCCATAATCCCACGTGAAATTCAAGTGGGCCCCACCTCCATTTATGAGAAGGTGATGTGGGCCATGGATATGGATATTGGATTGGATTTTTGAATCCAAATCCAAATCCAAGTCCATACAATGGGTTTGGATTGGGATCTGGATATATATAGTCCAGATCCAATCCAAACTGAATTCTGACTCCTTCGAGCTGTGTTCGAAACGAACGGTTTGTGCGGGGCCTAACAGCATCAGTACTCCGTCTGCGTTGGGTCTTCGCCAACATGATCGTCCGCCTCTGTTTTCGCCTTTCGGAGATGACTTTGAATGATGTTTTAATGATAACAGGGTCTTGGACGTTCGAGATCCTGGGGGTAGATTTGATACGAGAGTTGCTGTGCCGGGCTTGACATGTGCTCCGGTTCCGGGCTCTCTTTGGCTTTTCTGGTCCTGTCTTGATCAGGCCAAGCTGCTTCGGGGTTTCAAAACATGTTTTAAAAAAGTTTTTAAAGCCATATCATATATTTTTGGAATATAAAGTTCAAAACATATGTACAGGGTTGCTTGGAAGGCTCCTAGGTTTCCAGACTCAAAATAGCCCTTTGGGGCTGCTTTTACAAAACTAGGTTGTTTCGAGGAATTCGTGGGATTTCGGGGTGTTTACAGATGCCCCTCTTTGGCCTTGTCCAAATCGATTTGGATAAGGGCAAAGATGACAAACACCCCTTTCAATGTCTCCCTAGATCTATCCACGAAGAATATGGGATCGCCCCAATCTTTAGCAAAATCTCAATTTACAAACTCTGGTAGGAGGAGATATCACGCCAAAGGGATTTACATGGAATCTGGTCCTAAATGGGATCATGTTTATGCAAATGTTTATGCGAGGAATGCAGATGCATGACATAGGTGTGGTGCCAAGAGTGGCGACCTCCCAAAGACCAGATGTGGTCGAACTCTAGAGACTTACAAGGCCTGTTGCTCCAAGTGAGCAGATCCTATGCTGTTCGATGTTCGATTTTCAAAACTTATTTACAAAACTATTTACAAAAGGGACAACTGTCTTGAGTCTCGATCCTAAGGATCTCGAGCTCTTCGTGCTTGCCCTTGTTTGAGTCTTAAAACTCGCTTATCTAGCGGAGGTTTTATAAGAAAACCAACTATATTTCAAATTCCTACGCCTTACTCGAAACGTCGAATTCTCAAACAAGATGAAATTCAAGTAAGTAAATCCTATTTTTACTTTAGGATTCCTCGAAATGAACCATGCTTTAGCTTGGGATAAGCCAGGGATGGGAAAGAGATACCACGGTCCCTTCTGAAGCGTCCCGCGGTTTGAGGCACAGAAGGCGGAAAACTGCTCTTTTTGAGCTTTTTGGCCTCTTTTTCCTTTTTTTCATCGAGGGTCTCCCTTTGGGAGTATTTTTTCTTTCATCCCTCTTTTTCACAAGAGAATCGATTTTTCTTTTGAATTCTAGTTTCTTTCTTTTGGAAAGAGACTTTGAATGGGAAATTCCCTTTGTTTGGGCTTTTGTTTTCCTTTTGGAAGGAGAAGAGAAGAGGGGAGGACTTATCACAAGCCTACACTCGATCCATTCCAGATCAGCCTATTTAGAAATAGCACGTACTACTTGCAAGTATCTTGCTATATTGAACTAGGCCTTTCTTTGTAAGAAGAAGGATTTTGAAATGTAACCACGATTTTGAAGACTCCGCTCTTTCACAAGTGCGAATTCTCTCACTGAGGGTCACACGACTTTGCCTTTGCACCTTATTTTCATGTCTCAGGGCAGCTATCCCTAAAATTTTCGAAAAACTGGAATTTAATCCAAATCCTACACATGATACTTCTTTAAGTATTGAATATTGATAAGATCTGCTAAATTCCTACCTTCTACATCGATCAACCAATACGAATTGTTCGTAGTGGTTGCTCGTACAACATAGGGTCCATCCCAGTTGGGGCGCCACTTTCCTAGAGGGTGTGGGCCACGATGATGGATGGTTTTTAAGACCAGATCTCCCACTTCAAAGTGGCGAGGTCTCATGTGTTTGCTATAATGTCAGGCTATCCTTTGCCGGTATGCACGAGCATGATCCATGGCAAGGAGTCGCCTCTCATCTAGCAAATCTAGTTCGGCCATCCTAGCATGCTGAAGCGTCTCTAGGGGGAGGTCGAGTGCAATGGATGTATGGAATGAATGCAGTTGGGTATGAATGGGAAGAATGGCGTTTGTGCCATAGACCAATTTGAATGGTGTGGCATTCGTGGGAGTCCGAATAGAAGTCCTATAAGCCCATAAGGCTTCATCCAGCTTCTCGTGCCACGTCCTACCCTTCTCTAAGGTTTTCTCAATTATGCTAATGAGAGTCTTGTTTGTGGCTTCGGTTGGCCGTTGCCTTGATGGTAGTAGGGCGAGGAGAAGTGGTGAGTTATGCCATACGTGTTGCACAACTTAACCATCCGCTCGTTCTTGAATGGGGTGCCATTATCAGACACAAGGTCTCGTGGAACCCCAAATTGAGCCAAGATATTCCTCCCGATGAAAGCCACCACATGTTGCCCCATCACATTGGTTAGGGAAATGGCTTCCACCCACTTGGAGAAATACTCCGTGGCTGCTAAAATAAATTGATGCCCATTCGAGGCCTTTGGAAATATTGGGCCTACTATGTCAAACGCCCACATGGTAAATGGCCAGGGGCTGACCACGGAATGCAATGCAGATGAAGGGATATGAATGGCATGCCCATGCACTTGACATGGATGACACTTCCTAACATGATCGTGGCAATCCTTTTTCAGGGTGGACCAAAAATAGCCCCCTCTAAGTATTTTCATTGCCATCATGTTGGCATTAACATGACCTCCACATTCTCCATCGTGGAACTCGTGCATCACTATCCTAGCCTCCTCTAGGTTGATACACCTAAGCAGAATGCTGGTAAAACTTTTTTTGTATAAAACCCCACCCAGAATGGTGTATCGGGTCGAAATCTTACGAATGAATGCCTTATCTTTGGATGTGGCACCCTCGGTGAATCCCCCATTTTCTAAAAACTATTTTATGTCATAAAACCAGGGTTTTTCAATAGACTCTAGGTTATTTTGGCAAATATCCAAGTCGTGTGTGGATGGGTGGGGCGCATGCCATATTTCCAAAGATCTGGTCCCTGAAATGGGATCGACCTTCAAGGCTGAACCCAAGGAGGAGAGGGCATCGGCGATGCCATTGTCCTCTCTTCCTACGTGTGTGAGTTTACATGATTGGAAGGACTCGACCAATCGAGTGGCCAACTCGTGATACGGAAGTAGTTTTTCATTACGTACTTGCCAAATTTTTAAAACCTGGTTTATAACAAGGAGTGAATCTCCAAAGACCTCAATGCATGATGCCCCTAGAGTTTTCAAAATCCTTAAACCTTGTATGAGTGCTTCATACTCAGCTACGTTGTTGGAACATTCGAAATCTAAGTGGACTGCTATGGGAATCTCGCCCTTTTCAGGGGAGATTAGGATGACCCCAGCACCAGCCCCTCGTTGGTTTCGTGCCCCATCGAAGTGCATCTTCCACACTTGGTTTTCGAAAGAATTTGCCAAAATGTGGTTTTGAAAGTGGTTTTGGAATATGCCTTCATCAGGCATTTCAACAAGAGTGGGATATGCGTCCTCTAAGGGGAACTCAGCCACGTAATCTGCTAGGGCTTGCCCCTTAATGGAGATCTGGTGATGGTATTTCAGATCATACTCCATTAGAAGGAGTTTCCATTTGCCCAATCTACCCATGAGAATGGGTTTTTCGAATAAGTGCTTGATTGGATCAAGCTTGGACACTATCCAGATCTCATGATCTAGGAAATAGTGTCTGAATTTCTGGCAGGCCCAGACTAGGGCCAAGCACGTCTTCTCCATGGCTTGATAATTTCGTTCATAAGCCAAGAGAGTTTTCAAAATATAGTAGATGGCATACTCCTTATGGGTGTCATCCTCGTATTGAGCCAACAGGGCTCCTAAAGCATTCGCATGCACGGAGATGTATAGTAAAAGCGGTTTTCCTTGCTTTGGAGGGTTCAAAACGGGGGGATTAACCAAGTATGCCTTCAGTCTCTCGAAGGACTTCTGGCATTTGTCATCCCATAAGAATTTCGTGCCCTTCCTCAATAGTTTGTTGAAGGGTTCGCATCTAGTTGCCAGATTCGATATGAATCGGCGAACGGATTGTAAACGACCCTGGAGGCTACGGATTTGGGTGAGATTGGAGGGTGGAGCCATGTCTATGATGGCTCGACACTTAGAGGGGTCGACTTCTATTCCCCTTTGGCTCACCATAAAGCCCAGAAGCTTCCCTGATTCTACCCCGAATACACATTTTTGAGGGTTTAGCTTTACTTTGTAAAGCCTAAGCCTTTCGAAAATCTTTTGTAAACATTCGATATGGGTGCATCGGGTTTTGGATTTTGCCAAGAGATCATCGACATACACTTCTACGAGCTCATGAATCTGATCATGGAAGATCGTGGTCATGGCTCGTTGGTATGTTGCGCCGGCATTGTTCAAACCAGAGGGCATGACCGTATAGCAATACGTGCCCCATGGGGTTGTGAAAGCGGTCTTACCCTGATCTCGTGGACTTACTTTGATTTGATTATAGCCTGAATAGCCATCCATAAATGAAAACATTTCATGATTTGCAGTACTATCGACTATCAAATCTATGTTTGGTAAAGGATAATTATCCTTTGGAGTGGCTTTATTCAGGTTTTTGAAATCGATGCATATTCGAATTTTCCCATTGGTTTTTCGAACTACAACGATATTTGACAACCAATCAGAATACGCAATGGGTTTTATAAATCCGGCTTTTAGCATATCTTCTAAACCCTCTTTGACTTGCGTGTGTACATTCGGGTGTATTTTCCTAAGCTTCTGCTTTATGGGTTTTACAACTGCATCTAAGGGAAGACGATGCTCGACAATGCTGGGATCTATGGCCGGCATGTCTTCATACGTCCATGCAAACACATCTAAATAGGTTCGTATGAATGCAATGAATGCTAACCTTTCAATTTCATGCAAGCATGCACCTATTTTGATGGATTTCGGATTGGAATCATCCCCTAGGTTTACTTCTATGAAATCTCCTCCTACTGATTGGGAAGGTCTTTCAAAATCAAGAATTTTATGAAATTCTGGGAGCTCAGAAGTGGGATCTTCCTCCAGGGGATCCACTTCTGGGATTTGATCATTCTCGTGGGCTATAGACCCGAGGGAATTTGATGCGTGGTTTTCAAAATGACCTAGTTTTGTACTTGGATTTTCAAGTGATTTCGAAATTTTTGGTCTGGCTATGCAGACGACATTTTTTTTAAAATCCTTTTCTTTTGCCAAAGTCCTACCAGGAGCAGCTATGTACAAAATCTTTTTGGTATTTTCCAAATTTTCGATTTTTTTAGGTTTTTGTAAAACAAGAACTTTGGGAACTATACAAAGCACTCTTTTTTCGAGTTTTTGTTTTTCCATTGTTTTTGGTTTTTCTTGTTTTTCGATTTTTTTGATTTTAAGCTTTTCAAATGTTTTTGTATTTTTAGAAAAAGGGATCTTCCATCATACCTACAAAGGGAAAACACTACGGGTTAGACTCGGAATAGGAGATCTAAATCGTAGGTCTCTTCTAAGACAGGTTCCGGGGCACCCTTGACCCAAGTGGTCACAGGGGGTGGCTCCGGCGGTATTCGGGGAGTATAGCCGATCCCATATCGGCTTGGATTGGCCCTACGAAGGATGGGCTCTAGGAGACCCTGATTCTGTACCCCTAGACTCTTGTAGGGCGTGTAGCCCATGTTCAACAATATGTTCCACGACTTTTTGTTTTTTGAAAAAGTTTGATACAAGTCGTGGTCCTGGAACATGCTATCGTCCATATTGTGCTCATATGGCCTCTTGTCCAGGGGCTTTGGAAATAGGGAACGCTTGGATCATCCTAGAAGGGTTAGAATCGGGAGGGGGCCTGCTTTGAGCAGCCCCTTCACACATACAACCTTCCTAGGGTTGTTTAACACGAGCCGAGGTGGCTCAACCATAATTTGCCCTAGGTTAGCCTCATGGGCCTGGGAGCTTGATAAACAAGGAGAGTTTATGATCCCCTGAAGCTGTGGGTGACTCTCACCTAGGATCACTACGACCTGGTCCCTAAAAGGGATCTTGACACACCTGTGGAAGGTGGATGGCACAGCGCACAAACTGTGTATCCAGGGTCTTTCCAGCAACAGGTTATAATGGGGGTGGATGTCCAAGACATGGAACACCCTCGTGTGTTCGATCCCTCCCGTTTCCATTGGGAGTTCGATGGATCCTAAAGGTCTAGACGCATTCCCATCGTATCCAGTGATAACGATGGGGCTTGGGTTCACTGAAGTCAAGGTGACTCCGATTTTATACACCACATGAAGTGGAAGGATGTTGAGCCCTCCTCCACCATCGACTACACACCTGTCCAGAGAGTGGTTATTCAGAACCACCTCGATATGCAGGGCCTGGTTGTGGGATTCGTAGGGTCTATCTACATCATCTTCCGAGAAGGTGATGGGCGATTTTGCTCCTAATAAAGCCGCTTGGGCAGACAAGGATTCCAGACTTATGTTCGAATCAACCTTGGTAGTCACTTTCCCCACGACCAGCCTAGGGTTCGCACTAAATTTGGCTCTAAGGATGAGCTGAGGAGAACCTTGGATTTTCAAAACTGGTTTTGCCGGGGATTCCACTTTTGGTGGCCCCCGAATGACGACTTGGGAATGGTGAGGGTACATACCTCCTTTCCTTTCCCACTGCCACTGGCGTGTTTGGGAAAGGGTTCTTTGAAGATAGCTTGAGGTGGCTTAGGTTCCGCAGTGACCTGGAGCTGGCCTTCTGCTATCAAGTTCTCAATTTTATTTAAGAGGGAGAAGCAGCGTTTGGTATCATGGCCTTTGAGCCGATGATACTTACAAAATCGGTTTAAATACCCCCCTTTGGAAGTGACTCCTTCGGGGATTTCAGGGAGTTCTATCATGCCCTGGGCAAGGAGGAGGTCTAGGACCTCCGACACAGGTTGCCCCAGTGGAGTGTACTCCCGTTTTTCAACCGTTTTTTGAAAGTTTCGCTCCCTCTTATTTTCTAATTTTTCAAAATTTTTGGAAGTGCCCACCACGCCTGGATCCACCCGGACATTGGCGATTTTATGGGGCTTTGCCCCTTTGTCCATCGTGGGTAGCCCGTATGTGATGGGCTTTTCCAAGCGGGTTTTGGAAACAGCACTTCCTTTCCACAAGTGATCATATGTCCCTTTTCGCAAGTTGGTTTCGAAAAGGGAGGCCTTTTTTATCAACTTATGGAAAGTTGAGATCTCATGGAGCGAGAGAAGGGTTTTTAGCTCGCTTTTAAAGTTATCCAGTATGAGCATGACTGCGCATCCTTCGGATATGGGCTCTCGCACTTGGCCCAAAAGTGACCTCCATCTTATAATGAAGGCATGTACGTCTTCATTCATGCCTTGCTTTGTATCCCTTAAGGTATTCAGAGTTGGCATGACTTCTACGTTGTGTGCAAATCTTTGCATGAAGCAGTTCGCTAACTCTTCAAAAGAAGCGAACTGGCTTAAGTCGTAGGAAGCCAGCCATTTGGCAGTTGTGCCTTTAAGGGATAAAGGAAACCAATACACCCATTTCATCGAGTCCTTTTTCTTCTTATGGGCTCGACGCGAGAAAAGCTGCAAGTGAGACCTACGGTCTCCCATGCCATCATACCGATGGAAGTTCGGTATTTCATCGTCACTGTCTATTTCGTAATCCATAGGAAGGAAATCAGATAGGGTGTAGCTTCTTTTCTCTTTATTCTGCCCTTTAAGCAACTGTTGTAGGGCTTTACGGTCCTTTTGTGTGAAGGACTCGTGGTATTGGTTGCCTTCCATTACGGAGGCCTCTTTGTGCTTGCGAGGTTTTTCAGATTTTTTCTTAGGCCTTGGTTCACCATTTGATGAACACGAATCGCCTACTTCAGCCTCTTGGATGAAAGCATCGATTTTGGCCTCAAACTCCCTTCTCAAGTCCTCGATTTCATCTAGTTTTATTTTGCTTTTGAAAATCCTCCTAGAGTGAGAACTTGATGCGCATGAGCCTTGGCTCGACACTTCACTTGGATTGGATTTTGACATGCTTTTCAAGCTTTTTCAAAATGTCCTAAGTACAAGCAAAGAAAACAAGTTAAAATGATACCTTTTTAACAAAATTTTCGCAAAACTTCTAACTTAAAAACTCGATTTTTGAAAGGCTCACGTCCCACCGGGCGTGCCAATCTCTGCAGACGCGTGAAAAATCCCCACGCCTCTTTGCCTTTTCTAGGCTTCGAGTGGATTCTCTCGTGCGTCTAAGGCCTTTTTATGTAAACAGGGCGTGCTAGCTAGCTTACCTAAACTAGCGAAGATATATTTTTAACTGACTTCTAATCATGGAGACTGTGAGCAAGTGAGCTCTTGTCATCGCAGACCTTCTTGCACCGATGCGCAAGGGTCAGTCTGTACGCTTTGCAAAAATCAAGTTTTTGGGATAGAAAGCCTACGAAGTGGTTCGAGGTGTCTAATTTGGGTCTTTTAGATGCGATGGCAGGTTTTAGATCACGTGGATTTGCACGCGCCTAGATCTTTCCTTTTATCCCTTTATGGGCCACCTAGTTTGTGTGTTATGAACACTCCACTACATGGGCGAATTTGAGTGGGGCTTGCTTCGATGCAATATGCGTCCTACCTCGTGGTATGGCGTAGATGCAATACAAACTCACGCTACTCCAAAGGGAAAACCCGAAATGTAAAGACAATGCCGAAGGGAAATAACCGAAGGGAAATGACTTGTAATGTAAATGCCGAAGGGAGATATGTATATAGAGTATGTATATGGGCCCTTACTCGGGTCTTGCAAATAAGAGTGAAGGCTCAATGTGGGTGCGTGCTTGAATTGAAAGACTTACACACACGACATGAAATTAAACCCAAATATAACTTGCAGTATGGCCTTGACTAAGGTCTTGGGAATAAGAGCGAAAGCTCAATGTGTGTGAGTGCTTGAATTGAAGTACTACGCACACAACATGAAATTAAACCCAAATATAACTTGCAGTATGGCCTTGACTAAGGTCTTGGGAATAAGAGCGAAAGCTCAATGTGTGTGAGTGCTTGAATTGAAGTACTACGCATACAACATGAAATTAAACCCAAATATAACTTGCAGTATGGCCTTGACTAAGGTCTTGGGAATAAGAGCGAAAGCTCAATGTGTGTGAGTGCTTGAATTGAAGTACTACGCACACAACATGAAATTAAACCCAAGTATAACTTGTTGTATGGCCTTGACTAAGGTCTTGGAAATAAGAGCGAAAGCTCAATGTGTGTGAGTGCTTGAATTGAAGTACTACGCACACAACATGAAATTAAACCCACATAGTATAACACGGCCATTACTTGGGTCTTTCAAATAAGAGCGAAGGCTCAATGTGTGTGAGTGCTTGAATTGAAAGACTTACACACACGACATGAAATGAAAACCCAAATAGTATAGGTCGGCCCTTACTTGGGTCTTTCAAATAAGAGCGAAGGCTCAATGTGTGTGAGTGCTTGAATTGAAAGACAACACACCCAACTTATGCAAAACCCTACGAAAATTAAAATATATGTATATATTTATGTATTAGGGGCTAATTAGGCCCGTGTGTGTTCAAAATCATGCACAACTAAGAGAGTGCACGTGTGTGGGTGTGCCAAGCCACGTTATTACAAGCGGGGGGAGACTATGCTCCGTTATTACAACCCCGAATCGAATTGAATCTCAAGCAAGTATACAACTAAAGACTGAGTTAGACACTTACTAATAGCTGGTCCGAAGATGCCTTGCTTGAGCGTGGGCTTGGCCTTCGCCTTGGGCTGCAAAAGGGAGCTCCTCGGGGTGGAACGGCAAAAGGGAGTGTCCTTGGTGCGCGGAAGAGGCACCCTGAAGATGGCCGGCTGCTAAGGAGGGGCTGTTTTTGGTGTGTTGGGTTAAAGGACCTAAGTAGGGTCACTAAGGGAGTATGGCACTAAGGGAAAGGAACTAGCTAGGAGAAGGTTATGGCAGGCGGATGGCTGGCCGAATGAAGAGGATGACAGTCGGTTGGAGTCGCCGACTGGGGGAGTTCGGTGGTGGCGGGTTGTTAGGGTGGCTAGGAGTGGTGTAAGGGAAGGGAACTAGCTAGGAGATGGGGCCAGGTGGTAGTGGGTGTAGTAGGTGTATTGGGGTGATATGGGCTGGTCTTAGGGAGTCGAATAGGATGGCCGAATGCATCTAAGGTGTCTAGGTGGTGGCGGGTAGTTAGGGTGATTATGGGCCTGGCCGAGGGGGAGTGGTGGCAGCGAGTGGAATGGCTGATGTTAGGGTGATATGGTAGGGGGTTAGGTGGCTGAGAGTGGAGAGGGAGTGAAGAAGGAGTAAGGTGGAGTGTAGGGTACTAACCGGATGGTGGAAGGCGACGGGTGGTTGAGGAGCAGTTGGATGTGGGGGCTCGGCTGGTTCGGTCGGGTGAAGCGGATGGCGAGGGGGATTTCGGCTGGAATGGTGGTGGCGGTGGTGGTGCTTGGCTGGGAGGTAGTGGTGGATGTGGTGGCTGGACGTGGAGTAGGTGGAGAATCGGTTGAGCTGGAAAGGGGAGGACCCGGCTGGTGGAAGAGGGCTTCTAGATGGGAAAACCCGCCCCCAAGGGGAGGGGTTTATATAGGGTTGGGCTAGGTCGGTTAGGGCTGGTTTTGGGGTAGTGGTTAGGTGGTTTAGGTCGGGTGGTGTGGTGATAAGGTGGGCTGGAAAAGGTAGGGCCAGATATTTTACATACAAGTGGTTTGGGTAGGTTGTGGGCTAGGGGTGGTTTAGAGGTTTAGGGTTTAGCTAGGTGGGTTGGTTCTAGGGTGAGGTTTAGTGAGGTAGGTTAGGTGATTAGGCTAGGATTAGGCTAGGTTTAGGGAAATTAACCTAGGTTTAGGGAAGGATTAGGGAAGCGGGTTAGGTGATTAGGTTGGGATTAGGTCGGGATTAGGGAAGTGGGTTAGGTGATTAGGCTCAGATTAGGGCCGGATTAAGGTGGAAGGCTAGGATTAGGTGTTTTTGGTTAGGTTTAGGTGAAGGAGCTCCCTTTGCATGGCCCATAGACCTTAACCATATCATGTTGGTGCAGCCCTAGGTTAGGTTTTGGCTAATTACAAGCTTAAACCCACTTAATTAGGCTAACCCACATGATTAACCCCAAACTTGACACACAAGTCAAGCTTAATTACAACACACACTTGATCTTATCCACCCCCACTCTCTCTCATGCCCATAATCCCACGTGAAATTCAAGTGGGCCCCACCTCCATTTATGAGAAGGTGATGTGGGCCATGGATATGGATATTGGATTGGATTTTTGAATCCAAATCCAAATCCAAGTCCATACAATGGGTTTGGATTGGGATCTGGATATATATGGTCCAGATCCAATCCAAACTGAATTCTGACTCCTTCGAGCTGTGTTCGAAACGAACGGTTTGTGCGGGGCCTAACAGCATCAGTACTCCGTCTGCGTTGGGTCTTCGCCAACATGATCGTCCGCCTCTGTTTTCGCCTTCCGGAGATGACTTTGAATGATGTTTTGATGATAACAGGGTCTTGGACGTTCGAGATCCTGGGGGTAGATTTGATACGAGAGTTGCTGTGCCGGGCTTGACATGTGCTCCGGTTCCGGGCTCTCTTTGGCTTTTCTGGTCCTGTCTTGATCAGGCCAAGCTGCTTCGGGGTTTCACAACATGTTTTAAAAAAGTTTTTAAAGCCATATCATATATTTTTGAAATATAAAGTTCAAAACATATGTACAGGGTTGCCTGGAAGGCTCCTGGGTTTCCACACTCAAAATAGCCCTTTGGGACTACTTTTACAAAACCAGGTTGTTTCAAGGAATTCGTGGGATTTCCGGGTGTTTACACCTACGCCTTACTCGAAACGTCGAATTCTCAAACAAGATGAAATTCAAGTAAGCAAATCCTATTTTTACTTTAGGATTCCTCGAAATGAATCATGTTTTAGCTTGGGATAAGCCAGGGATGGGAAAGAGATACCACGGTCCCTTCTGAAGCGTCCCGTGGTTTAAGGCATAGAAGGCGGAAAACTCCTCTTTTTGAGCTTTTTGGCCTCTTTTTCCTTTTTTTCATAGAGGGTCTCCCTTTGGGAGTATTTTTTCTTTAATCCCTCTTTTTCATAAGAGAATCAATTTTTCTTTTGAATTCTGGTTTCTTTCTTTTGGAAAGATGCTTTGAATGGGAAATTCCCTTTGTTTGGGCCATGTTTTTCCTTTTGGAAGTAGAAGAGAAGAGGGGAGGACTTATCCCAAGCCTACACTCGATCCATTCCAGATCAGCCTATTTAGAAATAGCACGTACTACTTGCAAGTATCTTGCTATATTGAACTAGGCCTTTCTTTGTAAGAAGAAGGATTTTGAAATGTAACCACACGATTTTGAAGACTCCACTCTTTCACAAGTGCGAATTCTCTCACTCAGGGTCACACGACTTTTCCTTTGCACATTTATTTTCATGTCTCAGGGTAGCTATCCCTAAAATTTTTGAAAAATGGAATTTAATCCAAATCCTACACATGATACTTCTTTAAGTATTGAATATTGATAGGATCTGCTAAATTCCTACCTTCTACATCAATCAACCAATACGAATTGTTCGTGGTGGTTGCTCGCACAACATAGGGTCCATCCCACTTGGGGCGCCACTTTCCGAGCGGGTGTGGGCCACGATAGTGGATGATTTTCAAAACTAGATCTCCCACTTCAAAGTGGCGAGGTCTCATGTGTTTGCCATAATGTCGGGCTATCCTTTGCCGGTATGCACGAGCATGATCCATGGCAAGGAGTCGCCTCTCATCTAGCAAATCTAGTTCGGCCATCCTAGCATGCTGAAGTGTCTCTAGGGGGAGGTCGAGTGCAATGGATGTGTGAAATGAATGCAGTTGAGTATGAATGGGAAGAATGGCGTTTGTGCCATAGACCAATTCGAATGGTGTGGCATTCGTGGGAGTCCGGATGGAAGTCCTATAAGCCCATAAGGCTTCATCTAGCTTCTCGTGCCACGTCCTACCCTTCTCTAAGGTTTTCTCAATTATACTAATGAGAGTCTTGTTTGTGGCTTCGGCTTGGCCGTTGCCTTGAGGGTAGTAGAGCGAAGAGAAGTGGTGAGTTATGCCATATGTGTTGCACAACTTAACCATCCGCTCGTTCTTGAATGGGGTGCCATTATCAGACACAAGGTCTCGTGGAACCCCAAATCGAGCCAAGATATTCCTTCGGATGAAAGCCACCACATGTTGCCCCAGCACGTTGGTTAGGGATATGGCTTCCACCCACTTGGAGAAATACTCAGTGGCTGCTAAAATAAACCAATGCCCATTCGAGGCTTTTGGAAATATTAAGCCTACGATGTCAAACGCCCACATGGTGAATGGCCAGGGGCTGACCACGGAATGCAATGCAGATGAAAGGATATGAATGGCATTCCCATGCACTTGACATGGATGACACTTCCTAACATGATCGTGACAATCCTTTTTCAGGGTGGACCAAAAATAGCCCCCTCTAAGTATTTTCATTGCCATCATGTTGGCATTGACATGGCCTCCACATTCTCCATCGTGGAACTCATGCATCACTATCCTAGCCTCCTCTAGGTCGATACACCTAAGCAGAATACCGGTAAAACTTTTTTTGTATAAAACCCCACCCAGAATGGTGTATCGGGTCGAAATTTTACAAATGAATGCCTTATCTTTGGATGTGGCATCCTCGGCGAATCCCCCATTTTCTAAAAATTGTTTTATGTCATAAAACCAGGGTTTTTCAATAGAGTCTGGGTTATTTTGTCAAATATCCAGATCGTGTGTGGATGGGTTGGGCGCATGACATATTTCTAAAGATCAGATCCCTGAAATGGGATCGACCTTTAGGGCTGAACCCAAGGAGGAGAGGGCATCAGCGATGCCATTGTCCTCTCTTCCTACGTGTGTGAGTTTACACGATTGGAAGGATTGGACCAATTGAGTGGCCAACTCGTGATATGGAAGTAGTTTCTCATTATGTACTTGCCAAATTTTCAAAACCTAGTTTATGACAAGGAGAGAATCTCCAAAGACCTCGATGCATGATGCCCCTAGAGTTTTCGAAATCCTTCAGCCTTGTATGAGTGCTTCATACTCAGCTACGTTGTTGGAACATTCGAAATCTAAGCGGACTGCTATAGGAATCTCGCCCTTTTCAGGGGAGATGAGGATGACCCCAGCACCAGCCCCTCATTGGTTTTGTGCCCCATTGAAGTGCATCTTCCACACTTGGTTTTCAAAAGAATTTGCCAAAATGTGGTTTTGAAAATGCTTTTGCAATATGCCTTCATCTAGCATTTCAGCAAGTGTGGGATATGCGTCCTCTAAGGGGAATTCAGCCACGTAATCTGCTAGGGCTTGCCCCTTAATGGAGATCTGGTGATGGTATTTCAGGTCATACTCCATTAGAAGGAGTTTCCATTTGCCCAATCTACCCGTGAGAATGGGTTTTTCGAACAAGTGCTTGATTGGATCAAGCTTGGACACTATCCAGATCTCATGATCTAGGAAATAGTGTCTGAATTTCTGGCAGGCCCAGACTAGGGCCAAGCACGTCTTCTCCATGGCTTGATAATTTCGTTCATAAGCCAAGAGAGTTTTCAAAATATAGTAGATGGCATACTCCTTGTGGGTGTCATCCTCGTATTGAGCCAACAGGGCTCCTAAAGCATTCGCATGCATAGAGGTGTAGAGTAAAAGCGGTTTTCCTTGCTTTGGAGGATTCAAAACGGGGGGATTAACCAAGTATGCCTTCAGTCTCTCGAAGGACTTCTGGCATTCGTCATCCCATAAGAATTTTGTGCCCTTCCTCAACAGCTTGTTGAAGGGTTCGCATCTAGTCCAGATTCGATATGAATCGGCGAACAGATTGTAAACGACCCTGGAGGCTATGGATTTGGGTGAGATTGGAGGGTAGAGCCATGTCTATGATGGCTCGACACTTAGAGGGGTCAACTTCTATTCCCCTTTGGCTCACCATAAAGCCCAGAAGCTTCCCTGATTCTACCCCGAATACACATTTTTGAGGGTTTAGCTTTACTTTTAAAGCCTAAGCCTTTCGAAAATCTTTTGTAAACATTCGATATAGGTGCATCGGGTTTTGGATTTCGCCAAGAGATCATCTACATACACTTCTACGAGCTCATGAATCTGATCATGGAAGATCGTGGTCATGGCTCGTTGGTATGTTGCGCCGCTATTTTTCAAACCAAAGGGCATGACTGTATAGCAGTACGTGCCCCATGGGGTTGTGAAGGCGGTCTTACCCTGATCTCGTGGATTTAGTTTGATTTGATTATAGCCTGAATAGCCATTCATAATCGAAAACATTTCATGATTTGCAGTACTATTGACTATCAAATCTATGTTTGGTAAAGGATAATTATCCTTTGGAGTGGCTTTATTCAGGTTTCTGAAATCGATGCATATTCGAATTTTCCCATTGGTTTTTTGAACTACAACGATATTTGACAACCAATCAGAATACGCAATGGGTTTTATAAATCTGGCTTTTAGCAAATCTTCTAAACCCTCTTTGACTTGCGTGTGTACATTCGTTTGTATTTTCCTAAGCTTCTGCTTTATGGGTTTTACACCTACATCTAAGGGAAGACGATGCTCGACAATGCTGGGGTCTATGCCCGACATGTCTTCATACGTCCATGCAAATACATCTAAATAGGTTCGTAGAAATGCAATGAATGCTAACTTTTCAGTTTCATGCAAGCATGCGCCTATTTTTATGGATTTGGGATTGGAATCATCCCCTAGGTTCACCTCTATGAAATCTCCTCCTACTGATTGGGAAGGTCTTTCAAAATCGAGAATTTTATGAAATTCTGGGAGCTCAGAAGTGGGATCTTCCTCAAGGGGATCTACTTCTGGGCTTCGATCATTCTCGTGGGCTATAAACCCGAGGGAATTTGATGCGTGGTTTTCAAAATGACCTGGTTTTGTACTTGGATTTTCAAGTGATTTCAAAATTTTTGGTCTGGCTATGCAGACGACGTTTCTTTCGAAATCCTTTTCTTTTGCTAAAGTCCTATCAGGAGCAGCTATATACAAAATCTTTTTAGTGTTTTCCAAATTTTCGATTTTTTTGGGTTTTTGTAAAACAAGAACTTTGGGAACTATACAAAGCACTCTTTTTTCGAGTTTTTGTTTTTCCATTGTTTTTGGTTTTTCTTGTTTTTTTATTTTTTTTTATTTTTAGCTTTTCAAATGTGTTTGTATTTTTATAAAAGGGATCTTCCATCATACCTACAAAGGGAAAACACTACGGATTAGACTCGGAATAGGAGATCTAAATCTTAGGTCTCTTCTAAGGCAGGTTCCAGGGCACCCTTGACCCACGTGGTCACAGGGGGTGGCTCTGGAGGTATTCGGGGAGTGTAGCCGATCCCATATCGGCTTGGATTGGCCCTAGGAAGGATGGGCTCTAGGAGACCCTGGTTCTGCGCCCCTAGACTCTTGTAGGGCGTGTAGCCCATGTTTAACAACATATTCCACGACTTTTTGTTTTTTGAAAAGTTTTGGTATAAGTGGTGGTCCTCCAACATGCTGTCGTCCATATTGTGCTCATATGGCCTCTTGTCCAGGGGCTCTGGAAATAGGGAACGCTTGGATCGTCCTAGAAGGGTTAACATCGGTAGGGGGGCTGCTTTGGGCGGCCCCTTCACATATACAACCTTCCTAGGGTTGTTCAACACGAGCCGAGGTGGCTCAACCATAATTTGCCCCAGGTTAGCCTCATGGGCCTGGGAGCTTGATAGACAAGGGGAGTTGATGATCCCCTGAAGCTGTGGGTGACTCTCACCTAGAATCACTACGACCTGGTCCCTGAAAGGGATTTTGACACACTTGTGGAAGGTGGATGGCACAGCGCATAAGTTGTGTATCCTGGGTCTTCCCAACAACAGGTTATAATGGGGGTGGATGTCCAAGACATGGAACACCCCCGTGTGTGCAATCCCTCCTGTTTCCATTGGGAGTTCGATGGATCCTAACGGCCTCGATGCATTCCCATCGTATCGAGTGATAACGATGGGGCTTGGGTTCACTGAAGTCAAGGTGACTCCGATTTTATACGCCACATGAAGTGGAAGGATGTTGAGCCCTCCTCCACCATCGACTAGGCACCTGTCCAGAGAGTGGTTATTCAGAACCACCTCGATATGCAGGGCCTGGTTGTGGGATTCGTAGGGTCTATCTACATCATCTTCCGAGAAAGTGATGGGCGATTTTGCTCCTAATAAAGCCACTTGGGTAGACAAGGATTCCGGACTTATGTTCGAATCAACCTTGGCCCTTTCTAGAATTTTCTCTAATACAAGTCTATGCCTAGGCGAGGTTTGTATAAGCTCTAAGATAGACATGTGAATAGGAATCTTTGAAAGGTGGTTTTCGAAGTCATAAGGATTTAGGATGACTTTGTCCTTGTCTGCTTTTGGCAGAACACCAGGGATACATGCTTTTGACTCTAAGGATGAGTTGAGGAGAACCTTGGAGTTTTAACACTGGTTTTGCCAGGGATTCCACTATTGGTGGTCCCCGAATGATGACTTGGGCGGACTTCTTGCATAATACAAGAGTGGGCGCACAAGTGGGTCGACCAGACTCTGGTTTTTGTGCTAGTTCTTTAGAAATGGTGAGGGTACATACCTCCTTTCCTTTCCCACTGCCATTGGCGTGTTTGGGAAAGCGTTCTTTGAAGATAGCTTGAGGTGGCTCGGGTTCCGCAGTGACCTGGAGCCGGCCCTCCGCTATCAAGTTCTCAATTTTATTTTAAAGGGAGAAACAGTGTTTGGTATCATGGCCTTTGAGCCGATCATACTTACAAAATCGGTTTAAATACCCCCCTTTGGAAGTGACTCCTTCGGGGATTTCGGGGAGTTCTATCATGCCTTGGGCAAGTAGGAGGTCTAGGACCTCCGACACAGGTTGCCCCAGCGGTGTATACTCCCGTTTTTCAACCAGTTTTTGAATGGTTCGCTCCCTTTTGTTTTCTAGTTTTTCAAAATTTTTGGAAGTGCCTGCCACGCCTGGCTCCACCCGAACATTGGCGATTTTATGGGGCTTTGCCCCTTTGTCTATTGTGGGTAGCCCATAAGTGATGGGTTTTTCCAAACGGGTTTTAGAAACGGCACTTCCTTTCCATAAGTGATCGTATATCCCTTTTCTCAAATTGGTTTCGAAAAGGGATGCCTTTTTGATCAACTTATGGAATGTTGAGATCTCATGGAGCGAGAGAAGGTTTTTAACTCGCTTTTAAAATTATCCAGGATGAGCATGACTGCGCATCCTTCGGATATGGGCTCTCGCACCTGGCCCAAAAGTGACCTCCATCTTATAATGAAGGCATGTATGTCTTCGTTCATGCCTTGCTTTGTATCCCTTAAGGTATTCAGAGTCGGCATGACTTCTACGTTGTGTGCAAATCTTTGCATGAAGCAGTTCGCTAACTCTTCAAAAGTAGCGAACTGGCTTAAGTCGTAGGAAGTCAGCCATTTGGCAGTTGTGCCTTTAAGGGATAAAGGGAACCAATACACCCATTTCATCGAGTTCTTTTTCTTCTTATGGGCTCGACGCGAGAAAAGCTGCAAGTGAGACCTAGGGTCTCCCATGCCATCATACCGATGGAAGTTCGGTATTTCATCATCACTGTCTGTTTCATAATCCATAGGAAGGAAATCAGACAGGGTGTAGCTTCTTTTCTCTTTATTCTGCCCTTTCAGCAACTGTTGTAGGGCTTTACGGTCCTTTTGTGTGAAGGACTCGTGGTATTGGTTGCTTTCCATTACGGAGGCCTCTTTGTGCTTGCGAGGTTTTTCAGATTTTTTCTTAGGCCTTTGTTCACCGTTTGATGAACACGAATCGCCTACTTCAGCCTCTTGGCTAAGAGCATCGATTTTGGCCCCAAATTCCCTTCTAAGGTCCTCGATTTCATCTAGTTTTATTTTGTTTTTGAAAATCCTCCTAGAGTGAGAACTTGATGCGCATGAGCCTTGGCTCGACACTTCACTAGGATTGGATTTTGACATGCTTTTCAAGCTTTTTCAAAAAAGTTTCTAAGTACAAGCAAAGAAAACAAGTTAAAAACGACACCTTTTAACAAAATTTTTCGTAAGCTTCTAACTTAAAACTCGATTTTTGAAAGGCTCACGTCCCACCGGGCGTGCCAATCTCTATAGACGCGTGAAAATCCCTGCCTCTGGCTTCTCAGGGCCTAGAGTGGATCCTCTCGTGTGTCTAAGGCCTATTTATATAAACAGGGTGTGCCAGCTAGCTTACTTAAGCTAGCGAAGATATATTTTAATTCTGACTTCTAACGTGGCGACTTTGAGCAAGTGAGCTCTTGTCGTCGCAGACCTTCTTGCACCGATGCGCAAGGGTCAGTCTGTACGCTTTTAAAAATCGAGTTTTTTAGGGTATAGAAAGCCTACAAAGCGGTTCGAGGTGTTTGATTCGGGTCTTTAATACGATGGCAGATTTTAGATCACGTGGATTTGCACGTGCCTAAGTCTTTCTTTTTATCCCTTTATGGGCCACCTAGGTGTGTGTTATGAACACTCCACTACATGGGGCGAATTTTGAGCGGGAGTACGGTGCTTGCTTTGATGCAATATGCATCCTACCTCGTGGTATGGCGTAGATGCAATGCAAACTCACGCTACTCCAAAGGAAAAACCCGAATGTAAAGACAATGCCGAAGGAAAATAACCGAAGGGAAATGACTTGTAATGTAAATGCCGAAGGGAGATATGTATATAGGGTATATACGTGCCCTTACTTGGGTCTTGCAAATAAGAGCGAAGGCTCAATGTGGGTGCGTGCTTGAATTGAAAGACTTACACACATGACATGAAATAAAACCCAAATATAACTTGCAGTATGGCCTTGATTAAGGTCTTGGGAATAAGAGCGAAAGCTCCATGTGTGTGAGTGCTTGAATTGAAGTACTACGCACAAAACATGAAATCAAACCCAAATAGTATAACACGGCCCTTACTTGGGTCTTTCAAATAAGAGCGAAGGCTCAATGTGTGTGAGTGCTTGAATTGAAAGACAACACACCCAACGTAAGCAAAAACCCTACGAAAATTAAAGTATATATATATATATTTATGTATTAAGGGCTGATTAGGCCCGTGTGTGTTCAAAATCGTGCACAACTAAGAGAGTGCACGTGGGTGCGGGTGTGCCAAGCCACGTTATTACAAGCGAGGGGAGACTATGCTCCCTTATTACAACCCCGTATCGAATTGAATTTTAAGCAAGTATACAACTAAGGACCGAGTTAGGCACTTACTAATAGCTGGTCCGAAGAATGCCTTGCTTGAGCGTGGGCTTGGCCTTCGCCTTGGGCTGCAAGAGGGAGCTCCGCGGAGTTGAACGGCAAGGGGCTGTTGGCCGGGTGCCTTAGGTGCGCGGAAGGGATGCCTTGAAGGTGGCCGGCTGCTTGGGATGTGGTTGTCTTGATGTGTGGGGCTAAGATGGCTATGTAGGGTCACTAAGGGAGGGTAAGGTTAGGGAGTATGGCACTAAGGGAGCCTAAGGGAATGGTCTAATGGAGCACCTAAGGTTGGCGGGTGGCTGGCCGAATGGAAGTGACAGTCGATTGGAATGGCCGACTAGGGGAACTTGGTGGTGGCGGGCTACTAGGGTGGCTAGGCTATGGTGGATGGGAAGGGAACTAGCTAGGGTATGGGGTAAGGTAGTGGTGGTTGTGGTGAGGTGATAGGGGCAGATCTTAGGGAGTTGGGTGGAGTGGCCGGGTGTAGCTAGGGTGTCTAGGTAGTGGCGGTAGTTGGGGTGGCTAAGGCCTGGCCGAATAGAAGTGGTGGCGGCAAGTGGCTGGTATTAGGGTAAGGTGGTGGTATGGTGGGTGGCTGAGAGTGGAGAGGGAGTGGAGAAGAAGTAAGGTGGAGTATGGAGTACTAACCGAATGATGGGAGGCGGCAGTTGGTTGAGAAGCAGTCGGGTGTGGTGGAGTGGCTGGTTCGACTGGATGAAGAGGATGGCGACGGGTGGCTGGGGTGTGGTGGAGCAGGTGGAGCGAGGTGGTGGCTGGTGGTGGTGCAGGTGGAGGAGCCGGCTGGGAGTGGGGTAGGTGGAAGTGGAGAAGAGGTGGAAGGTCGGCTGGAAATGGAGGACCCAAAAGCTTGAAAAACCCGCCCACTAGGGGGGGGTTTTATAGCCTTTGTGAAGGGCGGTGGGGCTGGTTTTGGGGTAGTGGTTAGGTGGTGTAGGGGTGGTGGTAAGGTGGTAAGGTGGGCTGGTATTAGGGTAGGGCCAGATATTTTAAATACAAAGGGTTTTGGGTAGATTGTGTGCTAGGTTTAGGTGGGGTGGTTTAGAGGTTTAGGGTTTAGCTAGGTGGGTTGGTTTTGGGGTGAGGTTTAGTGAGGTGGGTTAGGTGATTAGGCTTGGATTAGGTTAGGTTTAGGGAAATTAACCTAGGTTTAAGGAAGGATTAGGGAAGTGGGTTAGGTGATTAGGTTGGGATTAGGCCGGGATTAGGGAGGTGGGTTAGGTGATTAGGCTCAGATTAGGACCGGATTAGGGTAAAAGGCTAGGATTAGGTGTTTTTGGTTAGGATTAGATGAAGGAGCTCCCTTTGCATGACCCATGGACCTTAACCACATCATGTTGGTGCAGCCCTAGGTTAGGTTTTGGCTAATTACAAGCTTAAACCCACTTAATTAGGCTAACCCACATGATTAACCCCAAACTTGACACACAAGTCAAGCTTAATTACAACACACACTTGATCTTATCCTCCCCCACTCTCTCTCATGCCCAAAATCCCACATGAAATTCAAGTGGGCCCCACCTCCATTTATTAGAAGGTGATGTGGGCCATGGATATGGATATTGGATTGGATCTCTGGATCCAAATCCAAATCTAAGTCCATACATGGGTTTGGATTGGGATCTGGATATATATGGTCCAGATCCGATCCAAACTGAACTTTGACTCCTTCAGGCTGTGTTCGAAACGAACGGTTTGTGCGGGGCCTGACAGCATCAATACTCCGTCTGCGTTGGGTCTTCGCCAACATGATCGTCCGCCTCTGTTTTTGCCTTCCGGAGATGACTTCAAATGATGTTTTGATGATATCAGGGTCTTGGACGTTCGAGATCCTGGGGGTGGATTTGATACGAGAGTTGCTGTGTCGGGCTCGACTTGTGTTTCAATTTCAAGCTCTCTTTGGCTTTTCTGGTCCTGTCTTGATCAGGTTAAGCTGCTTCGGGGTTTCAAAAACATGTTTAAAAAGGTTTTCAAATCCATATTATATATTTTTGAAATATAAAGTTCAAAACATATGTACAGGGTTGTCTGGAAGGCTCCTAGGTTTCCAGACTCAAAATAGCCCTTTGGGACTGCTTTTATAAAAACCAGGTTGTTTTGAGGAATTCGTGGGATTTCGGGGTGTTTACAATACCCGAGTCCCACCGGGCGTGCCAAATCTGTAAACATGAAAATTCCCACTCCCTGTTTATGGAACCTGGAGTGAACCTTTTTGTGCCTACGCTTTTTGCGAGCGTGCCAGCTAGATTACTCAAACTAGTGAAGGTTTTTGAAATATTTCTGACTTTTTGGAGATTGTGGGAAAGTGGGATCTTTTTGCTTAAACCTTCTTGAACCGACGCTCAAGGGTCAGTTTAAGCGCTTAGGAACTTCAATTTTAAACAAATTTTTACTTCAAACTAACTTAAACAACAAGTGTTTTTTGGAAAGAATACGATTCATGTATTTTGGCCAATTTTATCACGAAGGCTGGATGACCCTAAGTCTTTGTGAGTTTTATCTATTTAGGCCTGATGTGTGTGTGAATGTGTGGCCTAATTTCAGCGTGGTTTGAGTGAGGATTCGAGCAATTTTTGGAAGCGAACGAATGCAGGGATGCTGAAATCCTTTTTTGGTTTTTCGAGAGCAATGATGCTGTAAACACCCCGAAATCCCACGAATTCCTTAAAACAAACCTGTTTTTTTTAAAAGCAGCCCCAAAGGGCCATTTTTGAGTCTGGAAACCTAGGAGCCTTCCAGACAACCCTATATATATGTTTTCAACTTTATCTTTTAAAAACATATGATATGGCTTTTGAAAACTCTTTAAAACATGTTTTGAAACCCCGAAGTGGCTTGGCCCGATCAAGACAGGACCAGGAGAGCTAAGAAGAGCCCGGAACCGGAGCACATGTCGAGCCCGGCAGAGCAACTCTTGTATCTGATTCACACCCCCAGGATCTCGAACGTCCAAGACCCTGTTCTTATCAAAATATCCTTTGAAGTCATCTCCGGAAGGCAGAAACGGAGGCGGACGACTATGTTGGCGAAGACCCAACGCAGACGGAGTACTGATGCTGTCAGGCCCCGCACGAATCGTCCGTTTCGAACCCAGCTCGAAGGAGTCAGAGTTCAGTTTGGATTGGATCTGGACCATATATATCCAGATTCCAATCCAAACCCATATGTGGACTTGGATTTGGATTTGGATCCAGAGATCCAATCCAATATCCATATCCATGGCCCACATCACCTTCTCATAAATGGAGGTGGGGCCCACTTGAAATTCACGTGGGATATTGGGCATGAGAGAGAGTGGGGATGGAAAATATCAAGAGTGTTGTATTAAGCTTGACTTGTGTGTCAAGTTTGGGTTTAATCATGTGGGTTAGCCTAATTGAGTGGGTTTAAGCTTGTAGTTAGCTAAAACCTAACCTAGGGCTGCACCAACATGGGGTGATCAAGGTCTATGGGCCATGCTAAGGGAGCTCCTTCACCTAAACCTAACCCAAAATGACTAATCCTAGCCTAAACCCCTAATCCACCCCTAATCCCAACCTAATCACCTAACCCACTTCCCTAATCCCGGCCTAATCCCAACCTAATCACCTAACCCACTTCCCTAATCCTTCCCTAAACCTAGACTAATTTCCCTAATCCTAGCCTAAACCTAGCCTAATCACCTAACCTAGCTCACTAAACCTCACCCTAAAACCCAACCACCTAACCTAGCCCTAAACCCCTAAACCACCCTTAGCCCACAATCTACCCAAACCCCTAGTTCTCAAAATATCTGGCCCAACCCTTTCCAGCCCACCTTATCTACATACCACCCTACCTAAACCACCTAACCACTACCCTCAGCCCAGCCCTAACCGACCTACCCATCCCCTATTTAAACCCCTCCCCTTTGGGGGCGGGTTTTGCAAGTAGAAGGCCCTCACCTCAGCCCAGCAGGCTCCACTCTCCACCTGCCCGCCTGCTCCACCCTCCACTTGCTCCACTCTCCACCTGCTCCACCAGCTCTACCTGCACCGCCACCTTCCCTCTTCCATCCACCACCATTCCCCAGTCGGACGCCACCACCTTCACCCAATCGAACCAGCCGAGCTCCCATCCACATCCGGCTTCTCCTTGCCTTCCACCGCCTCTCCCCATTCGGTAAGTACCCTGCACCTTACCTAGCCCCTTCTCTACTCCCTCTCCACTCCCAGCCACCCACCATACCATCACCTTACCCACCCAACAGCCCCTTGCCGCCACCACTCCCACTCGGCCAAACCTTAGCCGCCCCAACCGCTTGCCCCTACCTAACTCCCCTCAACTATACCCGGCCACCCGATAAGATTTCCTATGACCTGCCCGTGGCACTCCCTTAAACCTACCATTCCCACTATCACCTAGCCCCATCACCTAACTAGCTACCTTCCCATACTCCAACCTTAGTCACCCTAGCAGCCCGCCACCACCACATCTTCCTAGCCGGCCACTCCAACCGACTATTCCTTCCTTCGGCCAGTCATCACCCTTCCCCTAGGTGTCCCATTCGGCCTTCCCACAAACTCTCCTTTAGGTCCAGTTTCCCTAAACACTCAACTCCCCTAGTGACCCTAAAAACTCACTCGTTCAGCCCCTTTAACCCCCCACCTTGAGGCGACATCCACTTGCAATCGGCCACCTTTGAGGCGCTTATCCCGCGCCCCACTTGTAGCCGGCCAGCACCTTTGATCACCTATCTTCGCGGAGCTCCCATTTGCAGCCCAAGGCGAAGGCCAAGCCCACGCTCAAGCAAGGCCTCTACGGACCAGCTACTCGTAAGTGCCTAAACTCGGTCTTTAGTTGTATACTTGCTTGAGATTCAATTTGATATGGGGTTGTAATAACGGAGCATAGTCTCCCCCCGCTTGTAATAATGTGGCTTGGCACAACCACACACGTGCACTCTCTTAGTCGTGCACGATTTTGAACACACACGGGCCTAATCAGCCCCTAATACATAAGTGTATATATATACTTTCATTTTCGAAGGGTTTTGTTTAAGTTGGGTCCGTTGTCTTTCAATTCAAGCACACTCACACACATTGAGCTTTTGCTCTTATTTGAAAGACCCAAGTAAGGGCCGACCTATACTATTTGGGTTTCATTTCATGTCGTGTGAGTAAGTCTTTCAATTCAAGCACTCTCACACACATTGAGCTTTCGCTCTTATTTGAAAGACCCAAGTAAGGGCCGACCTATACTATTTGGGTTTCATTTCATGTCGTGTGAGTAAGTCTTTCAATTCAAGCACTTTCACACACATTGAGCCTTCGCTCTTACTCCCAAGACCTTAGTCAAGGCCATACTGCAATTTATATTTGGGTTTAATTTCATGTCGTGTGTGTAAGTCTTTCAATTCAAGCACGCACCCACATTGAGCCTTCACTCTTATTTGCAAGACCCGAGTAAGGGCTCATATACATAAGCTATATACATATCTCCCTTCGGTTATTTCCCTTCGGTTATTTCCCTTTAGTCATTTCCCTTCAGTCATTTACCTTCAGTGTTGTCTTTACATTTCGGGTTTTCCCTTTGGAGTAGCGTGAGTTTGCATTGCATCTACGCCATACCACGAGGTAGGACGCATATTGCATCAAAGAAAGCCCCGCTCGAATTCGCCCATGTAGTGGAGTGTTCATAACACACAAACTAGGTGGCCCGAAAAGGGATAAAAGAAAAGATTTAGGCACGTGCAAATCCACGTGATCTAAAATATGCAACCGCATCTTAAAGACCCGAAATAGACACCTCGAACCGCTTTGTAGACTTTCTCTCCAAAAACTCAATTTTTGCAAAGCGTACAAACTGACCCTTGCGCATCGGTGCAAGAAGGTCTGCGACGACAAGAGCTCACTTGCTCACAGTCGCCACGTTTAGAAGTCAGTGTTAAAAATATCTTCGCTAGCTTAAGTAAGCTAGTTGGCACGCCCTATTTGCATACATAGGCCTTAGACACACGAGAGGATCCGCTCCAAGCCCCGAAAGAGGCGAAGAGGCGGGGATTTTCGCGCGTCTACAGATGCGAACTCACCCAAATTGAAATTGCAACTCACTCGACTTTAAGTAAACCCACACAAATTGAAGTGCAACTCTACTTTTACAAAAGTAAACTCACACAAATTAAAGTGCAACTTTACTTTATCAAAGTAAACCCACATAAATTGAAATGCGACTCTACTTTCACAAAGTAAACTCACACGACTTGAAATATATATATAGGTTTTATCCTAAAAGTGGAAAGGCTCAATGTGTGTGAGTGTAAAGATAGAAAAGGCTCGAGTGCTCGTGGGTGTTCTCGTGTGGAATTTAAATTACAACTCACACAACTTGAAAGTAAATCCACCCGAATGTAATTGCAACTCACACGACTTGGAAGTAAATCCACCCGAATGTAAGTGCAACTCACACGACTTTCACGAAGTAAATTTGCCCGAATTGAAATATATATGTTTAGCTCAAGAGGGAGAAGGCTCGAGTGCACCTGAGTGCGATCATGTGCAATTTAAGAGTGAAAAGGCTCAAGTGCACGTGGGTGTACTCGTGTGCAATTTAAGAGCAAAAAGGCTCAAGTTCACATGTGTGTGATTGTGTTTCATCCACGAATATTACAATCCAGGGGGAGACTTCGCTCTGTTAATACAACCCTGTTACGGATTGAATTGAATTGAAACAAGTGATTAAGAACCGAAACTATACTTACAAGTTTTCGTTCGGTTTAGTCTCTTCTTTCTGTTTGTCGGGTTCGCTCGAGTCCGCTTCGTCGCAGCCATGAGCTAAGTCTGCCTTGGTTCAGCTTGTGCAAGTCCACCTTGAGGTAGTTCAGCCCAAGTGAAAGCCGGGTACAGCAAGGTGGGTTCGGCCAGCTTGTTGTGGCTGGGTTCAATGCCTAGGTGATTGGTTCGGCCAAAGTCGACTCAGGTCTTGATTCAGCCATGAGGTGGGTTCAGTCCTCTTGGTGCAGCCCATGTCCATCACTTGGTGTAGCCAGTCCACCTTAGTCCACCATAGTCCACCATAGTCAAGGCCTTCTTTGTTGTAGCCCACCCCTAGGTCAAGCCAACATGGTTTAGCCCACTTCACCCTAGGTCAAGCCAACATGGCTAAGGCCCACTATTGTTGCTTTTCACACACTCTCTCTCTTACTTTTTCAAGCTCCCCCATGCCCCCAAATATCTCACGTGAACTTGCTCCCCCCTGGCCCTATTTATAGGCCAAGGGTGGGTCTTGGATTTGGATTTGGATCCAAGGATCCAACCCAATCCAAAATCCAAATGGATTTGGATCCTTATATTTTTGTCCAGATCCAATCCAAAATTTCTTTCTTCAACCCTTCTTTGGTGTTTGACATGGGCGGTTTTGAACGGGCCCCGGTTCCATCGGTGACCCGATTTCAGGCTGGGCTTTTCCCAGTCCTTTTGTCTGACCCATTTCTCACTTTCCAAACTTTTTGACATTCAGTTTTGATCCATCTGGTTTCGTCTCAGGCTTATTTTGGATGAAGTCAATCTTGGATTTTTCAATGGACTTCGGATTTTTGTTTTGACAGGCCTAGTGCATGATCTCTAACGGCTTCATCAGGGGTTTCGCTTCTGTTTTCATTTTAGAGTTGAACTTGATTTTGACTCGAATTCCAGTTTTGACCTTCTGTCTGGCTTTTCTCCGAATGGGGTTGAACTTTCCTTCTTTCTCTTGTTTTGGCCTTGAGCTGGCTTTTGAAGTTCGGGAGTTTAAAAAGATGGAATTTTTGGGGTGTTTACAGATGGGTTGTACCCTAAGCTATATCGATCGAAGTTAGGTTGAGGTAAGATAGGCTCTAGTCTACCTTGATTTTTGGCTCCTAGACCCTGGTATAGTGTATATCCCATGTTTAATAACATATTCAAAGGCTTTTTAAGTTTTGAAAAGTTTTGATAAAGAGGATAGCCTTGGAATAGTGTATCATCTATGACATGGTTATACCTCGAGTTTTTTTAGGTGTGCCCAGGAGGTGGACGATCTTGGAAGAGTACAACTTGGGTTCATCTAGGATACATATGACCCTAGATGGTTTGGGACGGATCCTAGGAGCAACCAAATGTGCCCCTAGCAGTGGACGGTATATGTATATGTGGGTGCAAAGGGAGAGCATGCTTGACCCCTTTTATGATGGAAAGATATGGATTCCAAGGAAATCCATGGTTGGTTTATGGATGTTTGGGGGAGTCATGGCGATAGGCTTGGGTTTATGATACAAACCTAGGCTCAAGAGAATTGTTTATGGATGGTAGGGTTAGGTGTACCTAGGATGTCGATGCATGCCTTAGGAGTAACCACGTCTACCAAGTTTTGAATTTTATTTATTTTTTGTTTTTCATTTTGAAACACTTTTTGTTGGTGTAGGACATTCGGTGTACCATGAAAATCCACATCCTTTAGCACATTTGATGGGATTGTGGGTGCATGAGTGTGATTTGATACATTAAATGCATATAAATGATTTACTGACCTACACTAAGAAGGAGAGGATCAAATAGAGAGTTTTGGTGGAAATGAGTTTCAAGCATACCTTTTTCGAGCTTGACTACCTTTTCATGGTGAGAGAAAGCTTCCTTGCAGGTGTCCTGAGGTTGCTTTAGCTCATGCATGACTTCGAGCTCCCGTTGCTTTGAGAGGTCTTAGATTTCATCTTTCAAGCCTATGTGTGTGCAACACTCATTCTCCTTTGTGTTTTCTAAAGTGTGTGAAGTGGCGCTCATGGGAATGAAACCCATCGGAGCAAATGATTTTAAAAATTTTGTTGTGACTCGTGTGAGGTGAATCTCATGCCCCACTCCGCTTGTGTGCTTTGGAATGTAGATTTCACTTTCAATTTTCATCATTTCATCCTTTTGATTTTTAAATGTTTTTTATTTTTGAAAATTTTCCAATTTTTTTTGGGTTTTCCATGGGGGTTTTGATGATTATCAAGGTTAGATGGTTTGATTTCAACACTTGCTACATTTATGGCCTTATATCCATCATCGGATTTTGGGCTCAGTTTGGTTTTCGAGGTATAGTTTTTCTCCCTATGTGCCCGCGATGATTTTTCATGGGAAGGAAGTGCCTTGGCCTCTTGGCTTAGGGTTTCGATTTCTCTTTCAAGTTGTATCACCCTTAATTCCCTTTTCAAAAAGGCAATTCTTTCTTCTCAGATTTAAGAAGATTACTTTATGGTTTTGAAAAACTGATTTGGAAAGTTTGATTAGGCCTTCCTTGATATATTTTCAAAGGAATCATTCAAACTTGACATTATTGAGTTGCTGGTAATTGAACTGAAAACAAGGGATTTGAAAAAGAGAGAAGTTTAAGAATCACGATTTTAATTTGTAATTGGTTTTGGAAAAACAAGAATGAATCAAATAATTTTCAAAGACTTAAGTTCCACCGGGCATGCCAAATGTGTAGATGTAAATTTTTATTCTAAAGTCGATGTAGAGACTTGAAACTAAATTCGCAAACTACGAGTGTGCGAGCGTGCCAACTAGTTTGCTCAAACTAGCAAAAATGATTTCTAACTTCTGTAATGATTGTGGATAAGTGAATTTTTTTCGACGTAGGCCTTCTTGAACCAATTCTCAAGGGTCAGCCTAGACACTTTGAAAATTGTTTGAGATCTGGTGAGTTTTCAAAACCAAATTTCAAAAGCTTGACAAAAATCATGAACTTAGTCTTTGAATCAAAACATTTCAAATCTTGAAAAACAGAAATTGGTTTTGTTTTAGAGATTTGTTTCTAATTTTTTTTAACAGATCTAAATCTCCCAAAATTCTTAAAATTTTACAAAAGATAGAGTTTGATCTATAAATTCAAAAACTATTTTTATTTTTATTTTAAATGTTTAAGATTTACACAATTAAATCTGATAATATAGCCCACTTAGGTTTTTGGGACAGATCTATGATAGAAAAACATAAGCTTAGTGTAAACACCCCAAAATCCCACAAACTTTTCAAATCAACCTGGTTTTGTAAAAGCAGCCCCAAAGGGCCATTTTGAGTCTAGAAACCCAGGAGCCTTCCAGGCAACCCTGTACATATGTTTTAAACATTATATGTTTTAAATATGTGTAATATAGTTTTGAAAACTTTAAAATATGTTTTGAAACCCCACGAAGCGGCTTGGCCTGACGCAAGCAAGACCAGAAGAGCTAAAGAGAGCCCGGAACCGGAGCACATGTCAAGCCCGGCACAGCAACTCTCGTGTTCAATCCACCCTCATGATCTCGAACGTCTAAGACCCTGTTATTATCAAAAATCGTATGAAGTCATCTCCGGAAGGTGAAAATAGAAGCGGACAACCATGTTGGCGAAGACCCAACGCAGACGGAGTACTGATGCTGTCAGACCCCGCACAAACCGTTTGTTTCGAACACAGCCTGAAGGAGTCAGAATTCAGTTTGGATTGGATCTGGACCATATATATCCAGATCCCAATCCAAACCTATGTGTGGATTTGGATTTGGATCCAGAGATCCAATCCAATATCCACATCTATGGCCCACATCACCTTCTCATAAATGGAGGTGGGGCCCACTTGAAATTCACGTGGGATTATGGGCATGAGAGAGAATGGGGAGGATAAGATTTTGAGGGTAATTGTAATTAAGCTTGACTTGTGTGTTAAGTTTGGGGTTAATCATGTGGGTTAGCCTAATTAGCATGGGTTTAAGCTTGTATTAGCCAAAACCTAACCTAGGGCTACACCAACATGATGCAATTAAGGTCTATGGGTTATGCAAAGGGAGCTCCCTAACCCAATCCTAAGTAAAAACCCCTAATCCTAGCCTTTTACCCCAATCCCGCCCTAAACCTAGCCTAATCACCTAACCCACTTCCCTAATCCTGGCCTAATCCCAACCTAATCACCTAACCCACCACCCTAATCCTTCCCTAAACCTAGCCTAATTTCCTTAAACCTAACCTAATCCTAGCCTAATCACCTAACCCACCTCACTAAACCTCACCCCAAAACCAACCCACCTAGCTAAGCCCTAAACCCCTAAACCACCCCACCTAAACCTAGCACACCATATCCCTAAAAAACCTTAAGTAAAATATGTGTCCCCTCCTCAAAACCAACCCACCTTATCACCACACCACACCACCTAAACCATCTAACCACCTTCCAAATACCAGCCCCAACCGCCATTCCAAAGTCTATATAAACCCCCCCTAGTGGGTGGGTTTTGGATCTTTTTCCACCTTGGCCTCTCCAATCACCTTCCAGCCCATCTTGGCCCAGCCGACCTTGGCCAATCACCTTCCAGCCGAACCTTCCACCTTGCTCCACCTACACCATCACTACCCTCGGCCAGCTCCACCTCGTGCCACCACTTCCATCCTGCCGAACTCCATCCACTCAAATCACCCGGCTGCTCTTCTTCCTTGGACACCAACTCCTTCCCATCCCGTTAGTATCTCAACCTAAGCTCCACCACCTCTTCACTCCCCCTCCACTCTCAACCACCCATACCACCACCACATCGCCCCATCACAACCACGCGCCACCCTTACCCATTCGGCCAGACCTAAACCACTTACACCACCCGATTCCTTATCCTTTTCCCTTAGTGATACCCGGCCACCCTACTTAGCTCCCTAAGACCTGCCCCTTCCACTTTCCACCAGCCCTTAGTTCCACCTTCCACAGCAACCTAGCTAGCTCCCTTCCCATCCATAACATCCTAACTACCCTAGCAGCCGGCCACCACTAAACCATCCCTAGTTCCCCATCCCTAGTTGACTGCACCCTAATCCCAGCCAGCCACACCCATATCCTTAGACATTCCCTTTAGGCTCCCCTTTAGAGCCACCTTCCATAGAGCCTTCCCTCCCTTAGTGACCTTCCTTAGTCACCTTAGCCCAAAGCACCACGGCAGCCTCCCCCTAGCAGTCGGCGAGTCCCCAAGGTGCCACAATCCTCCCTTGTCACCCGGCCACACATCCTTGCCGTTCCGCTCCGAGGAGCTCCCTCTTGTAGCCCAAAGGCGAACCCAAGCCCATGCTCAAGCAGGTCACCTCCGGACCAGCTATAAGTAAGTGCCTAACTCGGTCCTTAGTTGTAGACTTGCTTAAATTAAATTAAATTTGATACGGGGTTGTAATAACGGAGCATAGACTCCCCCCACTTGTAATAACGTGGCTTGGCACACCCACACACACGTGCACTTGAGCCTACCTCGCTCTTAGTTGTGCACGATTTTGAACACACACGGGCCTAATCAGCCCTTTATATATAAGTTTATGTATATACTTTAAGTTGCGTAGGGTTTTACTTGAGTTGGGTGTGTTGTCTTTAAATTCTCGCACTCACACACATTAGGCCTTCGCTCTTATTTGCAAGACCCAAGTAAGGGCCGTGTTATACTATCCTTGGGTTTAATTTCATGTTGTGTGCGTAGTACTTCAATTCTATCACTCACACACATTGAGCTTTCGCTCTTATTCCCAAGACCTTAGTTAAGGCCATATTGCAATTTATATTTGGGTTTCATTTGAAGTCGTGTGTGTTGTCTTCACCCTTTCACACGCACCCACATTGAGCCTTCGCTCTTATTTGCAAGACCCAAGTAAGGGCTCATATATACTATATACGTATTTCCCTCTTGGCTATGTCTTTTCAATTTGGGTTTTAAGGTTCAGCAGTGTGCGTAGTCTTTCAATATATACATGGCACACACTTGCATAATTGAGCCTTTCCGCTCTTAAGATATAGCCATATTTCCCTTTTGCAATTTCCCTTCGGCATTTTACATTACAAGTCATTTCCCTTCGGCAATTTCCATTTTAAGTCATTTCCCTTCGGCATTATCTTTTAAATTCGGGTTTTCCCTTTGGAGTTGCGTGAGTTTGCATTGCATATACGTCATACCACGAGTTAGGACGTATATTGCATCAAAGCAAACCCCGTACTCCTGCTCAAAGTCGTCACATTTTAGTGGAGTGTTCATAACACACACCTAGGTGTTCCAAAAAGGGATAAAAAGAAAGACTTAGGCACGTGCAAATCCACGTGATCTAAAATCTGAAATTATACCAAAAAGACCCGAATCAAACACCTCAAACCGCTTTTTCGTAGGTTTTTACACTTAAAAAGTCGATTTTAAAAGCATACAAACTGACCCTTGCGCATCGTTGCAAGAAGATCTGCGACGACAAGAGCTTGCTTGCTCACAGTCACCACGTTAGAAGTCAGGTTAAAATATATCTTCGCTAGCTTAAGTAAGCTAGCTGGCACGCCCTGTTTGTTTAAATAGGGCTTAGGCACACGAAAAGGTTTGCTCCGGGCCTAAGAACCAGGAGCGGGAATTTTCTGCGTCTACAGCAGTTTGGCACGCCCGGTGGGACGTGAGTCTTTTAAAGTCGAGTCACTCTAGGAAACTTGCGAAAAGATTTTCGAAGAGGTGTTGTTTTGAACTCTTTTTTCTTTGCTTGTACTTAGGAATTTTGAAAAAGGCTTGAAAGCATGTCAAAATCCAACCCAAGTGAAGTGTCGAGCCAAGGCTCATGCGCATCAAGTTCTCACTCTAGGAGGATTTTGAAAAACAAGATCAAACTAGACGAGATAGAGGACTTGAGAAGGGAATTCGAGGCCAAAATTGATGCTCTCGGCCAAGAGGCTGAAGTAGGCGATTCATGTTCATCGAATGGTGAACAAAAGGCCAAAAGCAAATCTGAAAAACCTCGCAAGCACAAAGAGGCCTCCATGATGGAAGGCAACCAATACCACGAGTCCTTCACACAAAAGGACCGTAAAGCCCTACAGCAGCTGTTGAAAGGGCAAAATAAAGAGAAAAGGAGTTACGCCCTGTCTGATTTCCTTCCTATGGATTACGAAACTGACAGTGACGATGAAATACCGAACTTCCATCGGTATGATGGCATGGGAGACCCTAGGTCTCACTTGCAACTTTTCTCGCGTCGAGCCCATAAGAAGAAAAAGGACTCGATGAAATGGGTGTATTGGTTCCCTTTATCCCTTAAAGGCACAACTACCAAATGGCTGGCTTCCTACGATTTAAGCCAGTTCGCTACTTTTAAAGAGTTAGCGAACTGCTTCATGCAAAGATTTGCACACAACGTAGAAGTCACGCCGACTCTGAACACTGTAAGGGATACGAAGCAAGGCATGAACGAAGACGTACATGCCTTCATTATACGATGGAGGTCACTTTTGGGCCAAGTGCGAGAGCCCATATCCGAAGGATGCGCAGTCATGCTCATCCTGGATAACTTTAAAAGTGAGTTAAAGACCCTTCTCTCGCTTCATGAGATCTCAACTTTCCATAAGTTGATCAAAAAAGCATCCCTTTTCGAAACAAACTTGAAAAAGTGGATATACGATCACTTATGGAAAGGAAGTGCCGTTTCTAAAACCCGCTTGGAAAAGCCCATCACTTATGGGCTACCCACGATGGACAAAGGGGCAAAGCCCCATAAAATCGCCAATGTCCGGGAGGATCCAGGCATAGCGGGAACTTCCAAAAATTTTGAAAAACTAGAGAATAAAAGGGAGAGAAATTTCCAAAAGCCGATTGAAAAATGGGAGTACACTCCGCTGGGGCAACCTGTGTCGGAGGTCCTAGACGTCCTACTTGCCCAAGGCATGATCGAACTCCCCAAAATCCCCGAAGGAGTCATTTCCAAAGGGGGGTATTTAAATCGTTTTTGCAAGTATCATCGGCTCAAAGGCCATGATACAAAACGTTGTTTCTCCCTTTTAAATAAAATTGAGAACTTGATAGCGGAGGGCCAGCTCCAGGTCACTACGGAACCTGAGCCAACTCAAGCTATCTTCAAAGAACCCTTTCCCAAGCATGCCAGTAACAGTGGGAAAGGAAAGGAGGTATGTACCCTCACCTTTTCAAAGGAACTAGCGCAAAAATCTGAGTCTAGTCGACCCACTTGTGCGCCCACTCTTGTACTATACAAGACGCCCGCCCAAGTCATCATCCGTAGACCACCAAGAGCTGAATCCCCCGCTAAACCAGTTTTAAAATTTCAAGGTGCTCCTCAACGCATACTTAGAGCCAATTTTAGTGCGAACCCTAGGCTGGTCGTGGGGGAAGTGACTAGATCCGGGAGGATCTATCAACCCCCGCACCTACAAAGTGCTAAAAAGGTGGTTAGTGTGCCTGGTCCCTCAAAAGCATGTATTCCTGGAGTTCTGCCAAAAGCAGACAAGGGAAAAGTCGTCCTAAATCCTTATGATTTCGAAAACCATCTTTCAAAGATTCCTATCCACATGTCTATCCTAGAGCTTATACAAACTTTGCCTAGGCATAGACTCGTGCTAGAGAAAATTCTAGAAAGAGCCAAGGTTGATTCGAACATATGTCCAGAATCCCTGTCTGACCAAGTGGCACTAATAGGAGCCAAATCGCCCATCACTTTCTCGGAAGATGATGTAGATAGACCCTACGAGTCCCATAACCAGGCCCTGCATATCAAGGTAGTTCTGAATAACCACTCTCTGGATAGGTGCCTAGTCGATGGGAGAGGAGGACTCAACATCCTTCCACTTCATGTGGCGTACCAAATCGGAGTCACCTTGACTTCTGTAAACCCAAGCCCCATCGTTATCATTGGATACGATGGGAATGCGTCTAGGCCATTAGGATCGATTGAACTCCCGATGGAAACGGGAGGGATCACGCACACGGGGGTGTTCCATGTCTTGGACATCCACCCCCATTATAACCAGTTGCTGGGAAGACCTTGGATACATAGCTTGTGCGCTGTGCCATCCACCTTCCACAGGTGTGTCAAGATCCCTTTCAGGGACCAAGTCATAGTGATCCTAGGTGAGAGTCACCCACAGCTTTAGGGGATCATAAACTCCCCTTGTTTGTCGAGTTCCTAGGCCCATGAGGCTAACCTGGGGCAAACCATGATTGAGCCGCCAAGGCTCGTGTTAAACAACCCTAGGAAGGTTGTATATGTGAAGGGGCCACCCAAAGCAGGCCCCCTCCCGATTCTAATCCTTCTAGAAAGACCCAAGCATTCCCTATTTCCAAAGCCCCTGGACAAGAAGCCATACGAGCACGATATGGACGACAGCAAGTTCCAGGACCACGATTTATACTCTACATTTTCAAAAAATAAAAAATCGTGAAACATGTTGTTGAATATGGGCTACACACCCTACAAAAGTCTAGGGGCACAAAACCAGGGTCTCCTAGAGCCAACCCAATCCTTCCTAGGGCCAACCCAAGCCGATACGGGATCGGCTACACTCCCAAAATACTGCCAGAGCCACCCCCTGTGACCACCTGGGTCAAGGGTGCCCTGGAGCCTATCCTAGAAGAGACTTACGATTTAGATCTCCTATTCCGAGTCTAACCCGTAGTGTTTTCCCTTTGTAGGTATGATGGAAGATCCCTTTCATAAAAATACAAAAACATTTGGAAAACTTAAAATCAAAAAAATCGAAAAAGAGAAAAAACCAAAAACAATGGAAAAACGAAAACTCGAAAATAGAGTGCTTTGTATAGTTCCTAAGGTTCTTGTTTTACAAAAACCCAAAAAAATCGAAAATCTAGAAAAGACCAAAAAGATTTTGTATATAGCTGCTCCTAGTAGGACTTTGGAAAAAGATTTCGAAAGGAACGTCGTCTGCATAGCCAGACCAAAAATTTTGAAATCAATTGAAAATCTGAGTACAAAACCAGGTCTTTTGAAAAATCACCCATCAAATTCCCTCGGGTCTATAACCCACGAGAATGATCGAAGCCCAGAAGTGGATCTCCTTGAGGAAGATCCCACTTCCGAGCTCCTAGAATTTCATAAAATTCTCGATTTTCAAAGACCTTCCAATTCAGTAGGAGGAGATTTCATAGAGGTGAACCTAGGGAATGATTCCAATCCCAAAACCATCAAAATAGGCGCATGCTTGCATGAACATGAAAGATCAACATTCATTGCATTTCTACGAACCTATTTAGATGTGTTTGCATGGACGTATGAAGACATGCCGGGCATAGACCCCAGCATTGTCGAACATCGTCTTCCCTTAGATACGGATGTAAAACCCATAAAGCAGAAGCTTAGGAAAATACACCCGAATGTACACACGCAAGTCAAAGAGGGTTTAGAGGATCTGTTAAAAGCCGGATTTATAAAACCCATTGCGTATTCTGATTGGTTGTCAAACATCATTGTAGTTCAAAAAACCAATGGGAAAATTCGAATATGCATCGATTTCAGAAACCTGAATAAAGCCACTCCAAAGGATAACTATCCTTTACCAAACATTGATTTGATAGTCGATAGTACTGCAAATCACAAAATGTTTTCGTTTATGGATAGCTATTCAGGCTATAATCAAATTAAACTAAGTCCACGAGATCAGGGTAAGACCGCCTTCACAACCCCATGGGGCACGTACTACTATACAGTCATGCCCTTTGGTTTGAAAAATGTCGGCGCAACATACCAGAGAGCCATGACCACGATCTTCCATGATCAAATTCATGAGCTCGTAGAAGTGTATGTAGATGATCTCTTGGCGAAATCCAAAACCCGATGCACTCATATCGAATGTTTGCAAAAGATTCTCGAAAGGCTTAGGCTTTACAAAGTAAAGTGAAACCCTCAAAAATGTGTATTCGAGGTAGAATCAGGGAAGCTTTTGGGCTTTATGGTGAGCCAAAGGGGTATAGAAGTCGACCCCTCTAAGTGTCGAGCCATCATAGACATGGCTCCACCCTCCAATCTCACCCAAATTCGTAACCTCCAGGGTCGATTACAGTCCGTTCGCCGATTTATATCGAACGTGGCGACTAGATGTGAACCCTTCAACAAACTGTTGAAGAAGGGCACGAAATTCTTATGGGATGACGAATGCCAGAAGTCCTTCGAGAGACTAAAGGCATACCTGGTTAATCCCCCCGTTTTGAATCCTCCAAAGCAAGGAAAACCGCTTTTACTCTATATCTCTATGCATGCGAATGCTTTAGGAGCCCTACTGGCTCAATACGAGGATGACACCCACAAGGAGTATGCCATCTACTATATTTCGAAAACTCTCTTGGCTTATGAACGAAATTATCAAGCCTTGGAGAAGACGTGCTTGGCCCTAGTCTGGGCCTGCCAGAAATTCAGACACTATTTCCAGGATCATAAGATCTGGATAGTGTCCAAGCTTGATCCAATCAAGCACCTGTTCAAAAAATGCATTCTCATGGGTAGATTGGGCAAATGGCAACTCCTTCTAATGGAGTATGACCTGAAGTACCATCACCAGATCCCCATTAAGGGGCAAGCCCTAGCAGATTACGTGGTTGAGTTCCCCCTGGAGGACGCATATCCCACACTTGATGAAATGCCTGATGAAGGCATATTACAAAACCATTTCCAAAACCACATTTTGGCAAACAATTTCGAAAACCAAGTGTGGAAGATGCAATTCTATGGGGCACAAAACCAACGAGGGGCTGGTGTTGGGGTCAACCTCATCTCCCCTGAAAAGGGCGAGATTCCCATAGCAATCCGCCTAGATTTCGAATGTTCCAACAACGTAGCTGAGTATGAAGCACTCATACAAGGCTTAAGAATTTCGAAAACTCTAGGGGCATCATGCATCGAGGTCTTTGGAGATTCGCTCCTTGTTATAAACCAGGTTTTGAAAATTTGGCAAGTACGTAATGAAAAACTACTTCCATATCACGAATTGGCTACTCGATTGGTTAAGTCGTTCCAATCGTGCAGACTCACACACGTGGGAAGAGAGGACAATGGCATAGCCGACGCCCTCTCCTCCTTGGGTTCAGCCCTAAAGGTCGATCCCATCTCAGGGACCCGATCTTTAGAAATATGGCATGCACCCAACCCATCCACACATGATTTAGATATTTGCCAAAATAACCCAAATTCTATTGAAAAACCCTGGTTTTATGACATCAAACATTTTCTAGAAAATGGGGGATTCACCGAGGATGCCACATCCAAAGATAAGGCATTCATCCGTAAAATTTCGACCCGATACACCATTCTGGGTGGGGTTCTATAAAAGAAAAGTTTTACCGGCATCCTGCTTAGGTGTATCGATCTAGAGGAGGCTAGGATAGTGATGCATGAGTTCCACGATGGAGAATGTGGAGGTCATGTTAATGCCAACATGATGGCAATGAAAATACTTAGAGGGGGCTATTTTTGGTCCACCCTGAAAAAAGATTGTCATGATTATGTTAGGAAGTGTCATCCATGTCAAGTGCATGGGCACGCCATTCATATCCCTTCATCTGCATTGCATTCCGTGGTCAGCCCCTGGCCATTCACCATGTGGGCGTTTGATATCGTAGGCCCGATCTTTCCAAAAGCCTCGAATGGGCATCGATTCATTTTAGCAGCCACGGAGTATTTCTCCAAATGGGTGGAAACCATTTCCCTAACCAACGTGCTGGGGCAACATGTGGTGGCTTTCATTAGGAGGAATATCTTGGCTCGATTTGGGGTGCCACGAGACCTTGTGTCTGATAATGGTACCCCATTCAAGAACGAGCGGATGGTTAAGTTGTGCAACACTGTAAACACCCCGACATCCCACGAATTTCTTAAACGAGTCTGGTTTTATACAAGCAGCCCCAAAGGGCCATTTTGAGTTTGGAAACCCAGGAGCCTTCCAAACAACCCTGTATATATGTTTTAAACTTTATCTTTCAAAAACATATGATATAGCTTTTGAAAACCCTTTTAAAACATGTTTTGAAACCCCAAAGTGGCTTGGCCCGATCAAGACAGGACCAGGAGAGCCAAGAAGAGCCCGGAACCGGAGCACCTGTCGAGCCCGGCGCAGCAACTCTTGTATCTGATTCACATCCCAGGATCTCGAACGTCCAAGACCCTGTTCTTATCAAAATAGCATTTGAAGTCATCTCCGGAAGGCAGAAACGGAGGCGGACGACTATGTTGGCGAAGACCCAACGCAGACGGAGTACTGATGCTGTCAGGCCCCGCACAAATCGTCCGTCTCGAACCCAGCTCGAAGGAGTCAGAGTTCAGTTTGGATTGGATCTGGACCATATATATCCAGATTCCAATCCAAACCCATATGTGGACTTGGATTTGGATTTGGATCCAGAGATCCAATCCAATATCCATATCCATGGCCCACATCACCTTCTCATAAATGGAGGTGGGGCCCACTTGAAATTCACGTGGGATATTGGGCATGAGAGAGAGTGGGGGTGAAAAATATCAAGAGTGTTGTATTAAGCTTGACTTGTGTGTCAAGTTTGGGTTAATCATGTGGGTTAGCCTAATTGAGTGGGTTTAAGCTTGTAATTAGCAAAAACCTAACCTAGGGCTGCACCAACATGGGGTGATCAAGGTCTATGGGCCATGCTAAGGGAGCTCCTTCACCTAAACCTAGCCAAAAATGCCTAAACCTAGCCTAAACCCCTAATCCACCCCTAATCTGAACCTAATCACCTAACCCACTTCCCTAATCCCGGCCTAATCCCAACCTAATCACCTAACCCACTTCCCTAATCCTTCCCTAAACCTAGATTAATTTCCCTAATCCTAGCCTAAACCTAGCCTAAACCTAGCCTAATCACCTAACCTAGCTCACTAAACCTCACCCTAAAACCCAACCACCTAACCTAGCCCTAAACCCCTAAACCACCCTTAGCCCACGATTTATCCAAACACCTAGTTTTAAAATATCTGGCCCAACCCCATCCAGCCCACCTTATCTACATACCACCCTACCTAAACCACCTAACCACTACCCACAGCCCAGCCCTAACCGACCTACCCATCCCCTATTTAAACCCCCCTCATTGTGGGCGGGTTTTCTAAGTGGGAACCACTCTACCTCACCCAGCCGGGCCCTCTCCTTCTCCCTTCTCTCACCCAGCCGGGACAACTCCCCACCTTGGCCTGCTCCAGCTGCTCCACCAGCCGCCACCTGCTCCGCCACCTTCCCTCTTCCGTCCACCACCACTACCCCTCAGCCGGACGCCATCATCTTCCCCCAACTGAACCAGCCGACAGCCACCTGCCCGCCACTTTCCCACTCCATCCGCCACTTCTCCCCATTCGGTAAGTACCTTGCACCTTACCTAACCCCCTTCTCTACCACCTCTCCACTCTTAGCCACCCATCCTCCCTTCAGCTCAGCCCCTTTGCCGCCACCACCTAAACCTAGCCGAACCTAGGATAACCCAAGTTGCTGGCCACTACTTAGCCACCATCTCCCATTCGGCCAACCCCCCTAGGTGTCCTATTTGGCCTTCCCACTAGCTCACCTTTTAGGTCCAGTTTCCCTAAGTACCCAACTTCCCTAGTGATCCTAATATCCACTTGTTCAGCCACTCTAAACTCCCTACTTGGAGGCGCCACCTACTTGCCACCGGCCCCCTTCGAGGCGTCTATCCCGCGCCCCATTTGCAGCCGGCCAGCACCCTTGATCACCTACCTTCGCGGAGCTCCCGTTTGCAGCCCAAAGCCAAGGCCACGCTCAAGCAAGACCTCTACGGACCAGCTACCCGTAAGTGTCTAAACTCGGTCTTTAGTCGTACACTTGCTTGAAATTCAATTTGATACGGGGTTGTAATAACGGAGCATAGTCTCCCCCCGCTTGTAATAACGTGGCTTGGCACAACCACACACGTGCACTCTCTTAGTCGTGCACAATTTTGAACACACACGGGCCTAATCAGCCCCTAATATATAAGTGTACATATATATTCCATTCTCGAAGGGTTTTGTTTATGTTGGGTGCGTTGTCTTTCAATTCAAGCACTCTCACACACATTGAGCTTTCGCTCTTATTTGAAAGACCCAAGTAAGGGCCGACCTATACTATTTGGGTTTCATTTCATGTCGTGTGAGTAAGTCTTTCAATTCAAGCACTTTCACACACATTGAGCCTTCGCTCTTACTCCCAAGACCTTAGTAAAGGCCTTATTGCAGTTATATTTGGGTTTCATTTATGTCGTGTGTGTAGTACTTCAATTCAAGCACTCTCACACACATTGAGCCTTCGCTCTTACTCCCAAGACCTTAGTCAAGGCCATACTGCAATTTATATTTGGGTTTAATTTCATGTCGTGTGAGTAAGTCTTTCAATTCAAGCACGCACCCACATTGAGCCTTCGCTCTTATTTGCAAGACCCGAGTAAGGGCTCATATACATAAGATATATACATATCTCCCTTCGGTTATTTCCCTTCGGTTATTTCCCTTCGGTTATTTCCCTTCGGTTATTTCCCTTCTGTTATTCACCTTCAGTATTGTCTTTACATTTCGGGTTTTCCCTTTGGAGTAGCGTGAGTTTGCATTGCATCTACGCCATACCACGAGGTAGGACGCATATTGCATCAAAGCAAGCCCCGCTCGAATTCGCCCATGTAGTGGAGTGTTCATAACACACAAACTAGGCGACCCAAAAAGGGATAAAAGAAAAGACTTAGGCACGTGCAAATCCACGTGATCTAAAATATGCAATCGCATCTTAAAGACCCGAAATAGACACCTCGAACCGCTTCGTGGACTTTCTTCCCAAAACTCGATTTTTGCAAAAGCGTACAGACTGACCCTTGCGCATCGGTGCAAGAAGGTCTGCGACGACAAGAGCTTACTTGCTCACAGTCGCCACGTTTAGAAGTCAGTGTTAAATATATCTTCGCTAGCTTGAGTAAGCTAGCTGGCACGCCCTATTTATATACATAGGCCTTAGACGCACGATAAGATCCACTCAAAGCCCCGAAAGAGGCGAAGAGGCGGGGATTTTCGCGCGTCTACAAACACGTATGGCATAACTCACCACTTCTCTTCGCCCTACTACCCTCAAGGCAACGACCAAGCCGAAGCCACAAACAAGACTCTCATTAGCATAATTGAGAAGACTCTAGAGAAGGGTAGGACGTGGCATGAGAAGCTGGATGAAGCCTTATGGGCTTATAGGACTTCCATCCGGACTCCCACGAATGCCACACCATTCGAATTGGTCTATGGCACAAACGCCATTCTTCCCATTCATACTCAACTGCATTCATTCCATACATCCATAGCACTCGACCTCCCCCTAGAGACGCTTCAGCATGCTAGGATGGTCGAACTAGATTTGCTAGATGAGAGGCGACTCCTTGCTATGGATCATGCTCGTGCATACCGGCAAAGGATAGCCCGATACTATGGCAAACACATGAGACCTCGCCACTTTGAAGTGGGGGATCTGGTTTTGAAAATCATCCATTATCGTGGCCCACATCCCCTTGGAAAGTGGTGCCCCAAGTGGGATGGACCCTATGTTGTATGTGCAACCACCACGAACAATTCGTATTGGTTGATCGATGTAGAAGGTAGGAATTTAGCAGATCCTATCAATATTCAATACTTAAAGAAGTATCATGTGTAGGATTTGGATTAAATTCCCCATTTTCGAAAACTTTGGGGATAGTTGCCCTGAGACCTGAAAATAAGGTGCAAAGGCAAAATCGTGGGACCCTGAGTGAGAGAATTCGCACTTGTGAAAGAGTGGAGTCTTCAAAAACATGGTTACATTTCAAAACCCTTCTTCTTACAAAGAAAGGCCTAGTTCAACATAGCAAGATACTTGCAAGTAGTACGTGCTATTTCTAAATAGGCTGATCTAGAATGGATCGAGTGTAAGCTTGGGGTAAGTCCTCCCCTCTTCTCTTCTACTTCCAAAAGGAAAACAAAAGCCCAAATAAAAGGGAATTTCCCATTCAAAGTCTCTTTCCAAAAGAAAGAAACCAGAATTCAAAAGAAAAAATCGATTCTCTTGTGAAAAAGAGGGATTAAAGAAAAAATACTCCCAAAGGGAGACCCTCTACGAAAAAAAGGAAAAGAGGCCAAAAAGCTCAAAAAGAGCAGTTTTCCGCCTTCTATACCTTAAACCACGGGATGCTTCAGAAGGGACCGTGGTATCTCTTTCCCATCCCTGGCTTATCCCAAGCTAAAGCATGGTTCATTTCAAGGAATCCTAAAGTAAAAATAGGATTTACTTACTTGAATTTCATTTTGTTTGAGAATTCGACGTTTCGAGTAAGGCGTAGGAATTTGAAATGTAGCTTGCTTTCTTATAAAACCTCCGCTAGATAAGCGAGTGTCAAGACTCAAACAAGGGCAAACACTAAAAGCTCGAGATCCTTAGGATTGAGACTCAAGACAATTGTCCCTTTTGTAAATAGTTTTTGTAAATAGATTTTGAAAAAAATCGAACATCGAAACAGCATAGGATCTGCTCACTTGGAGCAACAGGCCCAATAAACCTCGAAAGTTCGACCATATCTGGTCTCTAGGAGGTCGCCACTCTTGGCACCACGCCCATGTCATGCATCTGCATTCCACGCATGGCACTTGCATAAACATGATCCCACTTTAGGACCAGATTCCATACATATCCCTTTGGCGTGATATCTCCTCCTACCAGGGTTTTAAAAGTGAGATTTTGCTAAAGATTGGGATGATCCCATATTCTTCGTGGTTAGATCTAGGGAGACATTGAAAGGGGTGTTTGTCATCTTTCCCTTATCCAAATCAATTTGGACAAGGCCAAAGAGGGGCATCTATAAACACCCCAAAATCCCACGAACTTTTCAAATCAACCTGGTTTTGTAAAAGCAGTCCCAAAGGGCCATTTTGAGTCTAGAAACCCAGGAGCCTTCCAGGCAACCCTGTACATATGTTTTAAACTTTATATGTTTTAAATATGTGTAATATAGTTTTGAAAACTTTAAAATATGTTTTGAAACCCCACGAAGCGGCTTGGCCTGATGCAAGCAGGACTAGAAGAGCTAAAGAGAGCCCGAAACCGGAGCACATGTCGAGCCCGGCACAGCAACTCTCATGTTGAATCCACCCCCAGGATCTCGAACGTCCAAGACCCTGTTATTATCAAAAATCGTATGAAGTCATCTCCGGAAGGTGAAAACAGAAGCGGACGACCATCTTGGCGAAGACCCAACGCAGACGGAGTACTGATGCTGTTAGACCCCGCACAAACCGTTTGTTTCGAACACAGCCTAAAGGAGTCAGAATTTAGTTTGGATTGGATCTGGACCATATATATCCAGATCCCAATCCAAACCTATGTGTGGATTTGGATTTGGATTTGGATCTAGAGATCCAATCCAATATCCACATCCATGGCCCACATCACCTTCTCATAAATGGAGGTGGGGCCCACTTGAAATTCACGTGGGATTATGGGCATGAGAGAGAATGGGGAGGATAAGATTTTGAGGGTAATTGTAATTAAGCTTGACTTGTGTGTCAAGTTTGAGGTTAATCATGTGGGTTAGCCTAATTAGCATGGGTTTAAGCTTGTATTAGCCAAAACCTAACCTAGGGCTGCACCAACATGATGCAATTAAGGTCTATGGGTTATGCAAAGGGAGCTCCCTAACCCAATCCTAAGTAAAAAACCCTAATCCTAGCCTTTTACCCTAATCCCGGCCTAAACCTAGCCTAATCACCTAACCCACTTCCCTAATCCCGGCCTAATCCCAACCTAATCACCTAACCCACCTCCCTAATCCTTCCCTAAACCTAGCCTAATTTCCTTAAACCTAAACTAATCCTAGCCTAATCACCTAACCCACCTCACTAAACCTCACCCCAAAACCAACCCACCTAACTAAGCCCTAAACCCCTAAACCACCCCACCTAAACCTAGCACATCATATCCCTAAAACCCCTTTAAGTAAAATATCTGGCCCCTCCTCAAAACCAACCCACCTTATCACCACACCACCACCACCTAAACCATCTAACCACCTTCCAAATACCAGCCCCAACCGCCATTCCAAAGTCTATATAAACCCCCCCCTAGTGGGCGGGTTTTGGATCTTTTTCCACCTTGGCCTCTCCAATCACCTTCCAGCCCATCTTGGCCCAGCCGACCTTGGCCAATCACCTTCCAGCCGAACCTTCCACCTTGCTCCACCTGCACCATCACTACCCCCGGCAAGCTCCACCTCGCACCACCACATCCATCAGGCCAAACTCCATCCACTCAAATCACCCGGTTGCTCTTCTTCCTTGGACACCAACTCCTTACCATCTGGTTAGTATCTCAACCTAAGCTCCACCACCTCTTCACTCCCCCTCCACTCTCAACCACCCATACCACCACCACATCGCCCCATTACAATCATCTGCCACCCTTACCCATTCAGCCAGACCTAAACCACTTACACCACCCGATTCCTCATCCTTTTCCCTTAGTGATACTCGGCCACCTACTTAGCTCCCTAAGACCTGCCCCTTCCACTTTCCACCAGCCCTTAGTTCCACCTTCCACAGCAACCTAGCTAGCTCCCTTCCCATCCATAACATCCTAACTACCCTAGCAGCCGGCCACCACTAAACCATCCCTAGTTCCCCAGCCCTAGCCGACTGCACCCTAATCCCGGCCAGCCACACCCATATCCTTAGACATTCCCTTTAGGCTCCCCTTTAGCGCCACCTTCCATAGAGCCTTCCCTCCCTTAGTGACCTTCCTTAGTCACCTTAGCCCAAAGCACCACGGCAGCCTCCCCCTAGCAACCGGCGAGACCCCAAGGCCCCACAATCCTCCCTTGTCACCCGGCCACACATCCTTGCCGTTCCGCTTCGAGGAGCTCCCTCTTGCAGCCCAAGGCGAACCCAAGCCCATGCTCAAGCAAGTCACCTCCGGACAAACTATAAGTAAGTGCCTAACTCGGTCCTTAGTTGTAGACTTGCTTAAATTAAATTAAATTTGATACGGGGTTGTAATAACGGAGCATAGTCTCCCCCCGCTTGTAATAACGTGGCTTGGCACACCCACACACACGTGCACTTGAGCCTACCTCGCTCTTAGTTGTGCACGATTTTGAACACACACGGGCCTAATCAGCCCTTTATATATAAGTTTATGTATATACTTTAAGTTGCGTAGGGTTTTGCTTGAGTTGGGTGTGTTGTCTTTAAATTCTCGCACTCACACACATTGAGCCTTCGCTCTTATTTGCAAGACCCAAGTAAGGGCCGTGTTATACTATCCTTGGCTTTAATTTCATGTTGTATGCGTAGTACTTCAATTCTAGCACTCACACACATTGAGCTTTCGCTCTTATTCCCAAGACCTTAGTTAAGGCCATATTGCAATTTCTATTTGGGTTTAATTTCATGTTGTGTGCGTAGTACTTCAATTCTAGCACTCACACACATTGAGCTTTCGCTCTTATTCCCAAGACCTTAGTTAAGGCCATATTGCAATTTATATTTGGGTTTCATTTGAAGTCGTGTGTGTTGTCTTTACACTTTCACACGCACCCACATTGAGCCTTCACTCTTATTTGCAAGACCCAAGTAAGGGCTCATATATACTATATACGTATTTCCCTTTTTGCTATGTCTTTTCAATTTGGGTTTTAAGGTTCAGCAGTGTGCGTAGTCTTTCAATATATACATGGCACACACTTGCACAATTGAGCCTTTCCGCTCTTAAGATATAGCCATATTTCCCTTTTGCAATTTCCCTTCGGCATTTTACATTACAAGTCATTTCCCTTCGGCAATTTCCATTTTAAGTCATTTCCCTTCGGCATTGTCTTTTAAATTCGGGTTTTTCCTTTGGAGTTGTGTGAGTTTGCATTGCATATACGTCATACCACGAGTTAGGACGCATATTGCATCAAAGCAAACCCCGTACTCCTGCTCAAAGTCGTCACATTTTAGTGGAGTGTTCATAACACACACCTAGGTGGCCCAAAAAGGGATAAAAAGAAAGACTTAGGCACGTGCAAATCCACGTGATCTAAAATCTGAAATTATACCAAAAAGACCCAAATCAAACACCTCAAACCGCTTTTTCGTAGGTTTTTACACTTAAAAAGTCGATTTTAAAAGCGTACAAACTGACCCTTGCGCATCGATGCAAGAAGGTCTGCGACGACAAGAGCTTGCTTGCTCACAGTCGCCACGTTAGAAGTCAGGTTAAAATATATCTTCGCTAGCTTAAGTAAGCTAGCTGGCACGCCCTGTTTGTTTAAATAGGACTTAGGCACACGAAAAGGTTCGCTCCGGGCCTAAGAACCAGGAGCGGGAATTTTCTGCGTCTACACTTAGAAAATCCACTATATCTTGGCACTTAGGTCTCCGTTCTATGAAATTGATTTTGTTGGAAAGCTATAGATTTTAGTTTTTCAATGGGACCATTTTCAATCAAAATAGTTCACTGTACACAAAGATATGGGATTACGACCCAACCTTTGTTGTAGGAACTTTTTGTTTTAGAGATTTTATTCTAATTTTATTAAATCTTGTCCGATTTTATTTACGATGTTGCACAATCCTAAAATTCTTGAAAGTTTTATGGACAGTGTGTTGGAGTGTATATTACGGGCACAAAATTTTAGAACATTCGAAGTAGGAGGTAAGGAAATAAAAATCGTTTATCAAACATGTACAGAGTGCAGAAAAAGAATTTTCAGTTTTTACAATATATGTGCATGCATTTCATCCAAATTAAAAGACAATCTACAATAATTTAAAATAAATGAAATTATAATCATATCATAAGTATAGAGGGGATTAGGATGTATAAGATCTTATAATATATATCGAATTAGAAAGGATCGAAAATCAAACACATAATAGATAATCTATAAATGTAAAGGGAACATGATAGCATGTAATCCTTAATTATTACATCAATAGGGAGACACAAGCTCGTTATTTACAACCCCATTAATTTTAATGAAAGAGGAGAAGATAATAATTAAAAGATAAGGAAAGAAGGGACCTACAGCAGAAGAACAGGATAGTGGTTGGCGGTTGGCAACCTTCTTCTTCTTCTCTCTCTCTCTCTTCCTCTCCCTTCTCTCCCTCTCTCTTGGATCGTGAATGCTTCTCATGGATTCCTAGATGCTTGATCAATTGTTGGATTTTCGATTTTGGTTATTGTTGTTGATGATTTCCAACCCCCCTCAAGGCCCCTTTTATAGGTGATAAGTTGTCCCTTTGATGTTGTTCCTAGTAAGTCAACTTACCCAATGCAATATGATAAGTTACCTTATTTTAAACTTGCTAAAATCAGCCAATCTTGTGGTTGTCTATGGGCTACCAAATCGGGCATCCATACTGTTGTTCATGGGTTCCACTTACTGAAATTGGTTGGACATTGATATGGCAAGTTGCCTTGTGTTTCCATGCTGAAACTGACCAGGACTTGATGGCCTGATGACTTACCAAATTGGGTACCCTGGCTGCACAAGGTAAGTCATCTAATTCACTTATGTTCCAATCGACGAGCTCACCTTGATGGCTTGGTGACTTACCAAAGTAGGTACTAACACTGCATCATGATGATGCTAAAGTTGGCTAGGCAACCTTGATGGCTTGCCAAATCGAGCACCATGGTTGCCTTATTGCTGTCATGCTGAAATCGACAATCCCATAACTTACCAACTCGGGTCAAGATGTTGCCCAAGGTAAATTTCCTAATCTTGTTGTAATCGGCTCTTCTTGATATGGTGAGTTGCCAAATCTTATTCCTTCCATGTTGAATTCGGCAAGAGATGGTAAGTTCTCTTGTTTAATCTTGTTGAATTCGGCAAGACTTGGTATGGTAAGTTGTTTACTTCAACATTGTTGAATTTGGTTAGACTTGGTATAGTAAGTTGCCCACTTCAATATTGTTAAATTCGGCTAGACTTGGTATGGTAAGTGGCCTTATCAATGATGCTGAAATCGAAAAGGCTCTTAGTTGTTCATATCTGGCCAAGTTAGGCTACATTCCTTTCTCTTGGATGCCGACCTTCCTTTCTTAAACGTCCGACTTTCCTTTCTCTTGAATATCAACTTTCCTTTCTTGAATGCCGACTTTTCTTCCTCTTGGATGCTGACTTTTCTTCTTAGATGCCGACTTTCCTTCTTGGATGCCGACCCTTCCTTCTTGGATGCCGACCTTCATTCCTTCTTTGACGCCGACCTTCCTTCTTGGATGCTACCTTAGGCTACTTGCCTAATATCTAGATCTAAAATGGTAGGTTACCTTGTCCAACGATGTCGAAATTGGCAAGTGTTTTGTTATTGCCTTTTTAGTTCTTACCATCTCCTCTTTCTGAGGAATTTGTCTCCTTCTGGTTCGAGTTTCATATATGGCAGGTATGATTTTGTAAACACTCTAAATCAAAAATTTTTCTAACACTCCCAATTTTGAAAATTCAAATGATTTAAAACCTTTTTAAATAAAAAGTTTAAATCTTTTAAAAATGTTTCAAATTAAAGGTTTCAAATTGAAGTTAAAAAAGCCCAAATGATTCGATCAAATCAGGCGAACAGGTGGGGCCCAATTCAATCCAAGATCGAGCTCAAGCCCAAAAGCAGAGGATATCAAATCAGGTGAAAATCATGATGGCGGTTAAAGCAATGCCCATTCCGAGCTGGGATCAAATTCATTAAAGTCTAGCCACAAACCAAGGAATGGATCAAACCAACTTAAGACACACCTTTATAAGTCAAAAAACAAGTCTCATTGTAGGACACGAAAATTCTCACTTCTGGTTCTTGGTCCTAAAGTGAACCTTTTTGAGTTCTACTTCGCTTTATATAGGCGTACCAGCTAGTTTGCTTTAAAACTAGCAAAGTTTTGAAATATGTGACCTTTTTTTTGCGATTCTGGGCAAGCGGGATCTTTTCGCTCGAAACCTTCTTGAACCGGTGCTCAAGGATTGGTTTAAGCGCTTATGGACTTTGATAAAACAGTTTTGACTCTTGAAAACATAAGTGTTTTGAAAATATGGATTTGATTCGTGTTTATGTTTGCAAATTTTATATACGTGGTCTTGCACGTATCTATGTCTTTCAATTTTACACTATTTAGGCCAGCTAGGTGTGTGCACAAATGACCTAAGTTAGCATGTTTGCACAAGGTATTTGGGGTTTGTTTGTAATGTAAGTATGTGCAATATCTCGAGTTTGGAGGATATGCTATGCAACTCACACAACTTGAAAGTAACACCCAAAATTGAAAGACAATGCTTAAGGGAAATTGCGTAAGGGAAATTGCAAAAGGAAAATTGCAAAAGGGAAATATAGCTATATCTTAAGAGCGGAAAGGCTCAATTGTGTAAGTGTATGCCATGTATAAATTGAAATGCAACTCACAGAGCTGAACCTTAAAACCCGAAATTTAAAGACATAACGGAAGGGAAATACAACTATATATATATGGGCCCGAAGGTCGCCAACGTGTGCGTGGGTGTTGTATGTATATGTAAAGACAACTCACACGACTTGGAATGTAAAACCCAAATTGAGTTGCAATATGGCTCTTATTAGAGTCTTGGGAGTAAGAGCGAAAGCTCAATGTGTGTGAGTGTGGAATTGAAAGACAGCGCACACAACTTGAAAACAAAACACCAAATTGAATTGCAATACGGCTCTTATTAGAGTCTTGGGAGTAAGAGCGAATGCTCAATGTGTGTGAGTGTGAAATTGAAAGACAACACACACAACTTGAATGCAAACCCACACAGTTGAATTTATATAAATAGAGCTATATCTTAGGGGCTGCCATGGCTCATTTGTATGCAAAAGTGTGCAACTAAGAGCGGAAAGGCTCAAGTGCATGTGGGTGCTTGATGTACAATTAAGAGCTAAAGCTCAAGTGCACGTATGTGCTTGTGTGTCATACATCAATATTACATCTTGGGGGGAGACTACGCTCCATTATTACAACCCCATATCAAAATTTAATTAAATACCAAATGTAAGGACTTACAACTCACCTAGCTCGCTATGTGGGGTGTGTCTAGGATGCGTACGCCTTGCTTGTGGAGCTCGGGTCACATGAGAGTGGAACCGGAGAGCTTTGAGGCTTGGGAGCACTTGAGGACTTGGGAGAGGTGTTTGAGTGGGCTTGTGTGGGCCTTGTATGGGCCTAGTATGGTTTGATTTTAGGATGTGTGTCTTGGATGTGTACGCCTTGCTTGTGGAGCTTGGGTCACATGAGAGTGGAACCGGAGAGCTTTGAGGCTTGGGAGCACTTGAGGACTTGGGAGAGGTGTTTGAGTGGGCTTGTGTGGGCCTTGTATGGGCCTGGTATGGTCTGATTTTAGGATGACTCGAGCCAAGATGGCTCGAGTTTGGTTTGAGGTGGGCTTAGGATAACTTGGGCTGACTTGATGCAGCCCGGGTATAGGCCTTGGAGGGGTTGGTTTAGGATGACTCGAGCCAAGATGGCTCGAGTTTTGTTTGAGGTGAAGCCCTAACTAGGATAGGTTCAGTTCGGTTAGGTTAGATTATGGGCTTTGGTTTAGGTTGTGGGCAGTTCACTAGGTCATGTCATTCCAAATGCTGGTTGTGTGCAACAAGGTGAGGCCAAGTGAGTTCTAGCTGGATGTGTGTCCTAGAGTGTGTCCTAGGTCAAGTTTGGTTGCAGTCAAGGCCAGTTAGTTAGGTTTTGGTTAGGTTTCAATTGAGTCCTAACTAGTTTAGGTTTGATATGGGAGGGCTCGGTTTGGTCCTAGGGGAAGGTTAGCTAGGGGTGCAGCTGGCGCTAGGTCAAGTGGCGGTTCAGCTGGGTTCGACCAAGGGAGATGGCCAGGTTGAGGGCAAGCTGGTACACGGCCTGCTCTAGCAAGCTGTGGGGGTTTGGGAATAGGTGGCCTGCCGAGTGGCAGGCCCTGCTCTTGGTAAAGGAAGGGAAACCCGGCCTGCACTAGCAGGCCGTGTGGTGCTTGTAAGGAGAGGGCCTGCCGAGTGGCGGGCCTTTGGGGTTCTAGTTAAGGGATGGCTTGCCAAAGGGCAGGCCTTGGCTAGGTTAAGGGAAATGGGAGGAAAGCATGGCCAATCTTGGCCGTGTGTTTTTAGGTAGGTGGCCTGCCGACTGGCAGGCCTGGTTTTGGTGAAGAGAAGGAACACGGCCTGCACGAGCAGGCCGTGTAGTTTCAGGAATGGCTCGGCCAAAGTAGGCCGAGCTTGGGGTGGTTTAGATGGAGTTCGACCAAGGTAGGTCGAACTTGGTTTGTCTAGGGTAGAGCTCAGCCAGCAACTGGCCGGGCTAGGTGATGGTTTAGGGAGCTCAAGGTGGGTCTAAGCAAGGCTCGGCCATCACCTTGGCCGAGCTTAGATGGGTTTTAGGTAGAGCTCGGCCAGCAACTGGTCGGGCTAGGTGTTGGTTCAGGTTTAGGGGAGATGGGAGGTTAGGTGGAGGGACTTGGGTCCCAATCAAGGTGGCGGAGTGGGGGCAGTTAAGGGCAGGTGAGTGAGAGTCGAGTGCAAGGTGCACTCGGCTGCACTTAGGGATGGGAGGCGATAGTGTGATGAAGGATAGGTTGGGGGCAGCCGGTTAAGGTGGTGGTGGGTTAGGTGGTGAAGATCAAGGAGGGAGGCCGGCTAAGTTGGGTTCGGCTTGCTAGGGTAGGTCGGTTGGTGGCTATGGAGTTCGGCCAACACTTGGCTGGACTTACTTGTGGCGGTTTTGGGTGGTGGTAGGATTAGCTAGGCATAGGTGGGTTCATATGGGATAGGTTTAGAAGGGTATAGAGAGAAGGGCTAGGTTTAGTTTAGGCTTACCTTAGGTGCAATCCACTAGGTCCAACCACCTCCACTCAATCCAACCCACTTTCAAGCCCGCGGTTCACACCTTGGTGCAGCTAGGTTCAAGTTGGTGCAGCCCACTAGATCAAGCCTTGGTTAACATGGCTCAAACCCACTTCACTCATGAGCCCACATGGCTAGGTCCCTCTCTCTCCTCCTAAGCATTTGCATGAACCCCTTGAAATGGACCCCCTCACCTCTATTTATAGACATTTGAGGTAGGTCTTGGATTTGGGTTTGGGTTTGATATATAGATCCAAATCCAAATCCAAATACTATTTGGATCTGGATCTTGGATCTCAGATATTTTGAGATTCATATCCGATTCAAACCCAACATTTTTATGGATATGGATCTGGATATTTTGGTCCAGATCCAATCCAATCCAAACACTATTTAGATCCAATCCAAATCCAAACACTATTTGGATCGACCCAAATACTATTTGGATTGGCCCAAATCCAAACACTATTCACTATATGGATTTGGATCTGGATATTTATGGTCCAGATCCAAATCAAAATTTCTCTGGATAGTCCTTCTTGGCTTCTCGAGGCGAACGATCTGTGTGGGCCCTGGTTTCATCAGTGACCCGTCTGGTGTTGGGTTTCCCCAATCTGTGTCGTCCGGACACCTTTCTGCCTTTTGAACTTCGTTTTTGCTTGATTTTCACTGTTTTGAGATTTTCTTCGAACGGGCTCTGCTTTCCTTTGTTTTTTATCAGGAGGTGGCTTTTGAAACTCCAGGCTTGAATCTTTCTTCTTGTCGGGGCTCTCTTTTTGCCTTTTGTACCTATTTTTGCATTTTAAAACAGATTATCGTTTTGGATCAAACGAGCTTTTTGTGTTTTTGAATTTTGGAAAATTTGGGGTGTTTACACTCATGAAGAAGCGGCTCGAATATACATGGGTGATTTGGCCAGGCTCAGTTCAAGGGGCTAAAAAGACTATACCTTGAAGATCATGGGTCGTGCTAAGTTCGTGGGCTGCATCAAGACAAGGCTAAGATGCCCCACATTGATGAGCCAAATCAAGGATAAGTCAAACAATTAAATCAAGCAAAGTAAAGGAGGTCGGTCAAGGCACTTCTTCAAGCCTAGCCGAGTGTATCCAAGTTCAATCGGCTAGGACCAAGGCATGGGACTCAAGGCTAAACCAGCCCACATGGGACTGGTCCATATTTGACCACATTTGACCACAAAGGACCGCCAAGGCCACATGATTTGATGGGCCTTGGGGCTGGGTTTGGACCTTTGAGTCACCCGCCCCAAGGAAGGGCCTAGAAGAGCCCCCCCTTGGCCTATAAATTGAGGCCAAAAGGGGGGGACGAGAATCATCTTGGAGGAGAGAAAGATAGGCCAACACTTTGAGGGTTTTGTGAGGTGTGAGAGCTGCTAGGGAGGAGTGGAGAGAGGGGAAAAGAGGGTAGAAGTTAGGCCAATTGCTGCAAATATTAGGGGAGTCGTGAGTGAGAAACAAAGAGAGAATCAAGGAGAGAGTGAGGGCCCAGATTCATCCTTTGGAGCCGATTCTTGGGAAAATCCTTGTAAGTATTTCTTAACCCTTGTTCTTACATATCTCTTCTTCATATTCAATTTGAAAGGGATTATATTAATGGAGCTTTGTCTCTCCCCATGATCTAATAAGAAGTAGATGTATTGTGAATTTTCTATTCTTACTTACGCACTCTATGTGTTTGATTTCTTGATTCTACCCCAATATATTCTATAAACATTCTATATTCTCTAATCCCCTCTATGCTTAAGCTAAGATATATATTTCCATTCATTTTCCTTCAACAATTTGGTTTGTGTTGTTGGGTTGTTGCAATTTAAATTCGGGTGAGTTTGCATTCATTTATGTTCTAAAAACAGAATTCTAGTTTTCCAACATCTTTATATCTTGATTTCCATAATTTTCATTTTCTAATCTATAATCCAAATGCTCTGAAATTTTAGACACAATATCTACACACATAAACACATTAGAAATAAAATTGACAAGAATTTTAGGATCGTCCAACTATGTGAATAAAATTGAGCAAAATTAGACAAACTCAGTTCTGTTTTTTACACAATTAGTTTTCCTGCAATAGGGGTTAGGTAAAAGTCCCATATATCTGTTTGTAGAAAACCAAATTTGATAAAATTAGTCTCATCAGAAAGCTGACATCTATAGCTTTCCAAAAAGACTAAGATCATAATATTTGGAATTCTGTACACCAAGATACAGAGGATTCTTTGAGCCTATATGATTTTGTCACAGAACGCCCTGAAGCTATTGAGTTGAGTCCAATCTCTGATTTAATTCTGCAGATTTCTTGTCCCAAAAGTCAAAATAAAAAGTGGCTTAAGATCTCAACATTTTAGCTATAGTCTTTAAAATGTTTGTAAATTTTGAAGATGTCTAGGCTATTAGAAAAATTTTGGGAACAAGCTCTGAAAACAGAACCAGTTTCTGTTTTTCAGAACTTACTGATTTTACAAACTTGAAACCAAGTGCACCCATTTGTTCTTGACAAACACCTTATATTCACGTGAATTTGGAAATATCACCTATGTATTTGAAATTCTAATAGCTTAGGCTGACCCTTGAGTATTGGTTCAAGAAGGCCTAAAGCGAAAAGAGCCCGCTTAGCCACAAATTGCCAATTGAGTTAAATTTTCATACACTTTGCTAGTTTTGGAAACTAGCTGGCATGCTCACGCATAAAGTAGAGTTGAAACTTTTATTTCAAGTCTCTACATAGGCTTGGAGTGAAAATTTCATGTCTACAGGTTTCAAATGTTTTCTTTAAAACTATTTCTTTTATATTTGAAAACATCAAGTTTAATGAAATTTTTTCAAATATTATTTTTGGAAAACACTGAGTTTTATTCTAAGTTTTTATTTGCATGGGTGACCTACTTTCGCTCTGTCAGTTAGTCTTTACTGTTTCAACCACTTAACCATTTGTTGAGTGTAGGGTGTTGGACCACTTTAACCCTTTTGATGGGTATGGGGTATCGAACCACTTTAACCCTTTTGATGGATATAGGATATCGAACCACTTTAACCTTTAGGTATAGGCTATCGGAATGAGACTATTCTCGATCGGGCGATTTTTGAGGTCTGGTTTGCATTTGATTTGTTTTTTAATTTCACAAGTTTTTATAATTTTGTAAATTTGTCAATTTACAAATATTTTTGGGTTTGATTCCCAATATCTCATTTTCATTTGTTTCTTTGAGGAAAATTGTTTGAAATTATTCTTTCTTTAAAGGCAATCTTTTGAAATAGCAAAATTTTGTTAATTTGATCATGAGGGCAAAGTAGTCCTTTTTTGAGATTTTGTCAAAATTGAATTTTTTTTTAGAGGGATGCAATGTACCCTTATTTTGAGGTTGCTACAAAAATTTTGGCATAGAAATGAGTTCGTTTAAGGTGTCTTTATTTGAAAAACTCTTAAAAGACCACAACAACAACTAAGCCTTTTCCCATGGTAGATGGGGTCGGCTACATGAATTCCTTGTTTCCATAGATCCCTATCGTGTGATATGTTAGCAATTAACTCACAATAATTTAGATTATTCTTTATTGTTTCTTTCCAACACTTTTGTGGTCATCCTCTACCTCTTTTAATACTTTCCAAATTTAGTTTTTCATACATTCTTAAAGGTTCTTCTTTTGATCTTCTTTCTATATGTTTAAACCATCTTAAACTATATTCTCTTATTTTATCCTCTATTGATGCCACTCCTAATTTCTTTCTAATAACCACTGTAAACACCCCAAAATCCCACGAATTTCTCAAATTCATCTAGTCTTGTAAAAGCAGCCCTAAAGGGCCATTTTTGAGTCTGGAAACCCAAGAGCCTTCCAGACAACCCTGTACATACGTTTTGAACTTTATATTTCGAAAACATACAATATAGCTTTTAAAACCTTTTTAAAACATGTTTTGAAACCCCGAAGCGGCTTGGCCCGATCAAGACAAGACCAGGAGAGCTAAGAAGAGCCCGGAACCGGAGCACAAGTCAAGCCCGGCACAGCAGCTCTTGTATCTGATTCACACCCCCAGGATCTCGAACGTCCAAGACCCTGTTCTTATCAAAGTATCATTTGAAGTCATCTCCGGAAGGCAGAAACGGAGGCGGACGACCATGTTGGCGAAGACCCAACGCAGACGGAGTACTGATACTATTAGGCCCCGCACAAATCGTCCGTTTCGAACCCAGCTCGAAGGAGTCAGAGTTCAGTTTGGATTGGATCTGGACCATATATATCCAAATCCCAATCCAAACCCATGTATGGACTTGGATTTGGATTTGGATTCAAAAATCCAATCCAATATCCATATCCATGGCCCACATCACCTTCTCATAAATGGAGGTGGGGCCCACTTGAAATTCACGTGGGATTATGGGCATGAGAGAGAGTGGGGATGGATAAGATCAAGTGTGTTGTAATTAAGCTTGACTTGTGTGTCAAGTTTGGGTTTAATCATGTGGTTTAGCCTAATTAAGTGGGTTTAAGCTTGTAATTAGCCAAAACCTAACCAAGGGCTGCACCAACATGAGGTGGTTAAGGTCTATGGGCCATGCAAAGGGAGCTCCTTCACCTAAACCTAACCCAAAAATGCCTAATCCTAGCCTAAACCCCTAATCCACTCCTAATCTGAACCTAATCACCTAACCTACTTCCCTAATCCCGGCCTAATCCCAACCTAATCACCTACCCCACTTCCCTAATCCTTCCCTAAACCTAGATTAATTTCCCTAATCCTAGCCTAAAACTAGCCTAATCACCTAACCTAGCTCACTAAACCTCACCCTAAAACCCAACCACCTAACCTAGCCCTAAACCCCTAAACCACCCCTAGCCCACAATCTACCCAAACCCCTAGTTTTCAAAATATCTGGCCCAACCCTTTCCAGCCCACCTTATCTACATACCACCCTACCTAAACCACCTAACCACTACCCCAAGCCCAGCCCTAACCGACCTACCCATCCCTATTTAAACCCCCCCCCCTTTTGGGGGCGGGTTTTCCTAGCAAGAACCCTCACCTCACCCAGCCGGGCCCTCTCTTCTCCCATTTCCTCACCCAGCCGAGCCTGCTCCGCCTGCTCCACCTGCTCCACCAGCACTACCTGCACCGCCACCTTCTCTCTTCCATCCACCACCATCTCCCAGCCGGACGCCACCACCCTCTCCCAACCGGACGCCACACTTGCTCTCCATCCCATCTACACCCGGCTTCTCTCTTCCATCCGCCACCTCTCCCCATTCGGTAAGCATTCCCTAACTCTCCCTAAATCCTTCTCTACTCCCTCTCCACTCCTAGCCACCTACCCTATCATCATCTCAGCCCTTTGTCACCACCCTTTTAACTTAGCCGAACCTAACACAACCTAAACTACCGGCCACTACCTAACCATCCCATTTGCACCCGGCCAGCCATTTCTTCCACCCTATAGGACTCCCATTCGGCCTTCCCATAAACTCCCCTTTTAGGTCCACCTTCCCTAAACCCTCGACTCTCCTAGTGACCCTAAACACTCACTTGGTCCAGCCCCTTTAACCCCCCACATCGAGGCGACACCCATTTGCAGCCGGCTAGCACCCTTGGTCACCTATCCTCACGGAGCTCCCGTTTGCAGCCCAAGGCGAAGCCCAAGCCCACGCTCAAGCAAGGCCTCTACGGACCAGCTACTCGTAAGTGCCTAAACTCGGTCTTTAGTTGTATACTTGCTTGAGATTCAATTTGATACGGGGTTGTAATAACGGAGCATAGTCTCCCCCCGCTTGTAATAACGTGGCTTGGCACATCCACACACGTGCACTCTCTTAGTCGTGCACGATTTTGAACACACACGGGCCTAATCAGCCCCTAATACATAAATATATATATATATATTTTTTCATTTTCGAAGGGATTTGCTTAAGTTGGGTGCGTTGTCTTTCAATTCAAGCACTCACACACATTGAGCCTTCGCTCTTATTTGAAAGACCCAAGTAAGGGCCGACCTATACTATTTGGGTTTCATTTCATGTCGTGTGAGTAAGTCTTTCAATTCAAGCACTCTCACACACATTGAGCCTTCGCTCTTATTTGAAAGACCCAAGTAAGGGCCGACCTATACTATTTGGGTTTCATTTCATGTCGTGTGAGTAAGTCTTTCAATTCAAGCACTTTCACACACATTGAGCCTTCGCTCTTACTCCCAAGACCTTAGTAAAGGCCTTATTGCAGTTATATTTGGGTTTCATTTATGTCGTGTGTGTAGTACTTCAATTCAAGCACTTTCACACACATTGAGCCTTCGCTCTTACTCCCAAGACCTTAGTCAAGGCCATACTGCAATTTATATTTGGGTTTAATTTCATGTCGTGTGTGTAAGTCTTTCAATTCAAGCACGCACCCACATTGAGCCTTCGCTCTTATTTGCAAGACCCGAGTAAGGGCTTATATACATAATCTATATACATATCTCCCTTCGGTTATTTCCCTTCGGTCATTTCCCTTCGGTTATTTCCCTTCGGTCATTTCCCTTCGGTTATTTCCCTTCGGTCATTTCCTTTCGGTTATTTCCCTTCGGTTATTTCCCTTCAGTCATTTCCCTTCAGTATTGTCTTTACATTTCGGGTTTTCCCTTTGGAGTAGCGTGAGTTTGCATTGCATCTACGCCATACCATGAGGTAGGACGCATATTGCATCAAAGCAAGCCCCGCTCGAATTCGCCCACGTAGTGGAGTGTTCATAACACACAAACTAGGTGGCCCGAAAAGGGATAAAAGAAAAGACTTAGGCACGTGCAAATCCACGTGATCTAAAACATGCAATCGCATTTTAAAGACCCGAAATAGACACCTCGAATCGCTTCGTAGACTTTCTCTCCAAAAACTCGATTTTTGCAAAGCGTACAGACTGACCCTTGTGCATCGGTGCAAGAAGGTCTGCGACGACAACAGCTTACTTGCTCACAGTCGCCACGTTTAGAAGTCAGTGTTAAAAATATCTTCGCTAGCTTAGGTAAGCTAGCTGGCACGCCCTGTTTGCATACATAGGCCTTAGACACACGAGAGGATCTGCTCCAAGCCCTGAAAAAGGCCAAGAGGCGGGGATTTTCGCGCGTCTACAAAGATTGGCACGCCCGGTGGGATGTGAGCCTTTCAAAAATCGAGTTTTAAAGTAGAAGTCTTGCGAAAATTTTTAAAAGGTGTCGTTTTTAACTTGTTTTCTTTTGCTTGTACTTAGGATATTTTGAAAAAGCTTGAAAAGCATGTCAAAATCCAATCCAAGTGAAGTGTCGAGTCAAGGCTCATGCGCATCAAGTTCTCACTCTAGGAGGATTTTCAAAAAAAACATAAAACTAGATGAAATCGAGGACTTGAGAAGGGAGTTTGAGGCCAAAATCGATGCTATCAGCCAAGAGGCTGAAGTAGGCGATTCATGTTCATCGAACGGTGAGCAAAGGCCTAAAAAGAAATCTGAAAAACCTCGCAAGCAAAAAGAGGCCTCCGTAATGGAAGGCAACCAATACCACGAGTCCTTCACACAAAAGGACCGTAAAGCCCTACAGCAGTTGCTAAAAGGGCAGAGTAAAGAGAAAAGAAGCTACGCCCTGTCTGATTTCCTTCCTATGGACTACGAAACAGACAGTGACGATGAAATACCGAACTTCCATCGGTATGATGGCATGGGAGACCCTAGGTCTCACTTGCAGCTTTTCTCACGTCGAGCCCATAAGAAGAAAAAGGACTCGATGAAATGGGTGTATTGGTTCCCTCTATCCCTTAAAGGCACAGCTGCCAAATGGCTGGCTTCCTACGACTTAAGCCAGTTCGCTACTTTTGAAGAGTTAGCGAACTGCTTCATGCAAAGATTTGCACACAACGTAGAAGTCACGCCAACCCTGAATACCTTAAGGGATACAAAGCAAGGCATGAACGAAGACGTGCATGCCTTCATTATAAGATGGAGGTCACTTTTGGGCCAAATGCGAGAGCCCATATCCGAAGGATGCGCAGTAATGCTCATCCTGGATAATTTCAAAAGCGAGTTAAAAACCCTTCTCTCGCTCCATGAGATTTCAACTTTCCATAAGTTGATCAAAAAGGCCTCCCTTTTCGAAACCAACTTGCGAAAAGGGACATACGATCACTTAGGGAAAGGAAGTGTCATTCCAAAAACCCGTTTGGAAAAGCCCATCGCATATGGGCTGCCCACGACGGACAAAGGGGCAAAGCCCCATAAAATCGCCAATGTCCGGGTGGATCCAGGCATGGCGGGCACTTCCAAAAATTTTGAAAAATTAGAAAATAAGAGGGAACGTAATTTTCAAAAACCAGTTGAAAAACGGGAGTATACTCCGCTGGGGCAACCTATGTCGGAGGTCCTAGACCTCTTACTTGCCCAGGGCATGATAGAACTCCCTGAAATCCCCGAAGGAGTCACGTCCAAAGGGGGGTATTGAAACCGATTTTGTAAGTATCATCGGCTCAAAGGCCATGATACCAAACGCTGCTTCTCTCTTTTAAATAAAATTGAGAACTTGATAGCAGAAGGCCGGCTCCAGGTCACTGCGGAACCTGAGCCACCTCAAGCTATCTTCAAGGAACCCTTTCCCAAACACGCCAGTGGCAGTGGGAAAGGAAAGGAGGTATGTACCCTCACCATTTCCAAGGAACTAGCGCAAAAGCCAGAACCTGGTCGACCTACTTGTGCGCCCATCCTTGTATTATACAAGAGGCCCGCCCAAGTCGTCATTCGGGGACCACCAAAAGTGGAAACCCCGGTAAAACCAGTTTTGAAAATCCAAGGTTCTCCTCAGCTCATCCTTAGAGCCAAGTTTAGCGCGAACCCTAGGCTGGTCGTGGGGGAAGTCACTAGATCCGGGAGGATCTATCAACCCCCGCACCTTCAAGGTGCTCAAAAGGTGGTCAGTGTGCTTGGCCCCTCAAAAGCATGTATCCCTAGTGGTCTGCCAAAAGCAGATAAGGACAAAGTCATCCTAAATCCTTATGATTTCGAAAACCACCTTTCAAAGATTCCTCTCCACATGTCTATCCTAGAGCTTATAAAAACCTCGCCTAGGCATAGACTTGTATTAGAGAAAATTCTAGAAAGGGCCAAGGTTGATTCGAACATAAGTCCGGAATCCTTGTCTGCCCAAGTGGCTTTATTAGGAGCAAAATCGCCCATCACTTTTTCGGAAGATGATGTAGATAGACCCTACGAAACCCATAACCAGGCCCTGCATATTGAGGTGGTTCTAAACAACCACTCTTTGGACAGGTGCCTAGTCGATGGTGGAGGAGGGCTCAACATCCTTCCACTTCATGTGGCGTACAAAATCGGAGTCACCTTGACTTCAGTAAACCCAAGCCCCATCATTATCACTGGATACGATGGGAATGCGTCTAGACCTTTAGGATCCATCGAACTCCCAATGGAAACGGGAGGGATCGAACACACGGGGGTGTTCCATGTCTTGGACATCCACCCCCATTATAACCTGTTGCTGGAAAGGCCCTGGATACACAGTTTGTGCGCTGTGCCATCCACCTTCCACAGGTGTGTCAAGATCCCTTTTAGGGACCAGGTCGTAGTGATCCTAGGTGAGAGTCACCCACAGCTTCAGGGGATCATAAACTCCCCTTGTTTATCAAGCTCCCAGGCCCATGAGGCTAACCTGGGGTAAATTATGGTTGAGCCACCTCGGCTCGTGTTGAACAACCCTAGGAAGGTTGTATGCGTAAAGGGACCGCCCAAAGCAGGCCCCCTCCCGACTTTAATCCTCTTAAGAAAACCCAAGCGTTCCCTATTTCCAAAGCCCGTGGACAAAAGGCCATACGAGCCTAACATGGACGATAGCATGTTCCAGGACCATGACTTGTATCCAACTTTTTCAAAAAACAAAAAGTCGTGGAACATGTTGTTGAACATGGGCTACACACCCTATAAGAGTCTAGGGGCACAAAACCAGGGTCTCCTAGAGCCCATCCTGCCTAGGGCCAACCCAAGCCGATATGGGATCGGCTATACTCCCCGAATACCGCCGGAGCCACCCCCTGTGACCACCTGGGTCAAGGGTGCCCCGGAGCCTGTCTTAGAAGAGACCTACGATTTAGATCTCCTATTCCGAGTCTAACCCGTAGTGTTTTCCCTTTGTAGGTATGATGGAAGATCCCTTTCTAAAAATACCAAAAATATTTGAAAAACTTAAAATCAAAAAAATCGAAAAACAAGAAAAAACTAAAAACAATGGAAAAACAAAAACTCGAAAAAAGAGTGCTTTGTATAGTTCCCAAAGTTCTTGTTTTACAAAAACCAAAAAAAATCGAAAATTTGGAAAATACCAAAAAGATTTTGTACATAGCTGCTCCTGGTAGGACTTTGGCAAAAGAAAAGGATTTCGAAAGAAACGTCGTCTGCATAGCCAGACCAAAAATTTCGAAATCACTTGAAAATCCAAGTACAAAACCAGGTCATTTTGAAAACCACGCATCAAGTTCCCTCGGGTCTATAGCCCACGAGAATGATCAAAACCCAGAAGTGGATCCCCTTGAGGAAGATCCCACTTTTGAGCTCCCAGAATTTCATAGAATTCTCGATTTTGAAAGACCTTCCCAATCAGTAGGAGGAGATTTCATAGAGGTGAACCTAGGGGATGATTCCAATCCCAAAACCATCAAAATAGGCGCATAATAGCATGAAACTGAAAAGTTAGCATTCATTGCATTTCTACAAACCTATTTAGATGTGTTTGCATGGACGTATGAAGACATGCCGGGCATAGATCCCAGCATAGTCGAGCATCGTCTTCCCTTAGATACAGGTGTAAAACCCATAAAGCAGAAGCTTAGGAAAATACACCCGAATGTACACACGCAAGTCAAAGAGGGTTTAGAAGATCTACTAAAAGCCGGATTTATAAAACCCATTGCGTATTCTGATTGGTTGTCAAATATCATTGTGGTTCGAAAAACCAATGAGAAAATTCGAATATGCATCGATTTCAGAAACCTGAATAAAGCCACTCCAAAGGATAATTATCCTTTACCCAACATAGATTTGATAGTCGATAGTACTGCAAATCATGAAATGTTTTCATTCATGGATGGCTATTCAAGCTATAATCAAATCAAACTAAGTCCACGAGATCAGGGTAAGACCGCCTTCACAACCCCATGGGGCACGTACTACTATACAATCATGCCCTTTGGTTTGAAAAATGCCGGCGCAACATACCAACGAGCCATGAACACAATCTTCCATGATCAAATTCATGAGCTTGTAGAAGTGTATGTAGATGATCTCTTGGCGAAATCCAAAACCCGATGCACCCATATCGAATGTTTACAAAAGATTTTTGAAAGGCTTAGGCTTTACAAAGTAAAGCTAAATCCTCAAAAATGTGTGTTCGGGGTAGAATCAGGGAAGCTTCTAGGCTTTATGGTAAGCCAAAGGGGAATAGAAGTCGACCCCTCTAAGTGTCGAGCCATCATAGACATGGCTCCACCCTCCAATCTCACCCAAATCCGTAGCCTCCAAGGTCGATTACAATCCGTGCGCCGATTCATATCGAATCTGGCAACTAGATGCGAACCCTTCAACAAACTGTTGAGGAAGGGTACGAAATTCTTATGGGATGACGAATGCCAAAAATCCTTCGAGAGACTGAAGGCATACTTGGTTAATCCCCCCGTTTTGAATCCTCCAAAACAAGGAAAACCGCTTTTATTATACATCTCTGTGCATGTAAATGCTTTAGGAGCCCTGTTGGCTCAATACGAGGATGACACCCATAAGGAGTATGCCATCTACTATATTTCGAAAACTCTCTTGGCTTATGAACGAAATTATCAAGCCATGGAGAAGACGTGCTTGGCCCTAGTCTGGGCCTGCCAGAAGTTCAGACACTATTTCCTAGATCATGAGATCTGGATAGTGTCTAAGCTTGATCCAATCAAGCACTTGTTCGAAAAACCCATTCTCACGGGTAGATTGGGCAAATGGCAACTCCTTCTAATGGAGTATGATCTGAAATACCATCACCAGATCTCCATTAAGGGGCAAGCCCTAACAGATTACGTGGCTGAATTCCCTTTAGAGGACGCATATCCCACTCTTGTCGAAATGCCTGATGAAGGCATATTGCAAAACCATTTTCAAAACCACATTTTGGCAAATTCTTTCGAAAACCAAGTGTGGAAGATGCACTTCGACGGGGCACGAAACCAACGAGGGGCGGGTGCCGGGATCATCCTAATCTCTCCTGAAAAGGGCGAGATTCCCATAGCAGTCCGCTTAGATTTCGAATGTTCCAACAACGTAGTTGAGTATGAAGCACTCATACAAGGCTTAAGGATTTCGAAAACTCTAGGGGCATCGTGCATTGAGGTCTTTGGAGTTTCGCTCCTTGTCATAAACCAGGTTTTAAAAATTTGGCAAGTACGTAATGAGAAACTACTTCCATATCACGAGTTGGCCACTCGATTGGTCCAAACCTTCCAGTCGTGTAAGCTCACACACGTAGGAAGAGAGGACAATGGCATCGCCGATGCCCTCTCCTCCTTGGGTTCAGCCCTGAAGGTCGATCCCGTTTCAGGGACCAGATCTTTGGAAATATGGCATGCGCCCCATCCATCCACACACGACTTGGATATTTGCCAAAACAACCCAGAGTCTATTGAAAAACCCTGGTTCTATGACATAAAACAATTTTTAGAAAATGGGGGATTTACCGAGGATGCCACATCCAAAGATAAGGCATTCATTCGTAAGATTTCGACCCGATACACCATTCTGGGTGGGGTTTTATACAAAAAAAGTTTTACCGGCATACTGCTTAGGTGTATCGACCTAGAGGAGGCTAGGATAGTGATGCATGAGTTCCACGATAGAGAATGTGGAGGTCATGTTAATGCCAACATGATGGCAATGAAAATACTTAGAGGGGGCTATTTTTGGTCCACCCTGAAAAAGGATTGTCACGATCATGTTAGGAAGTGTCATCTGTGTCAAGTGCATGGGCACACCATTCATATCCCTTCATCTGCATTGCATTCCGTGGTCAGCCCCTGGCCATTTACCATGTGGGCGTTTGACATCGTAGGCCCAATATTTCCAAAGGCCTCGAATGGGCATCGTTTTATTTTAGCAGCCACGGAGTATTTCTCCAAGTGGGTGGAAGCCATTTCCCTAACAAATGTAATGGGGCAACATGTGGTGGCTTTCATCCGGAGGAATATCTTGGCTCGATTTGGGGTTCCACGAGACCTTGTGTCTGATAATGGTACCCCATTCAAGAATGAGCGGATGGTTAAGTTGTGCAACACGTATGGCATAACTCACCACTTCTCCTCGCCCTACTACCCTGAAGGCAACGGTCAAGCCGAAGCCACAAACAAGACTCTCATTAGTATTATTGAGAAAACCCTAGAGAAGGGTAGGATGTGGCACGAGAAGATGAATGAAGCCTTATGGGCTTATAGGACTTCCATCTGGACTCCCACAAATGCCACACCACTCGAGTTGGTCTATGGCACAAACGCCATTCTTCCCATTCATACTCAACTGCATTCATTTCATACATCCATAGCACTCGACCTCCCCCTAGAGACGCTTCAGCATGCTAGGATGGCCGAACTAGATTTGCTAGACGAGAGGCGACTCCTTGCCATGGATCATGCTCGTGCATACCGGCAAAGGATAGCCCGACATTATAGCAAACACATGAGACCTCGCCACTTTGGAGTGGGAGATCTGGTCTTAAAAACCATCCACCATCGTGGCCCACACCCCTTAGGTAAGTGGCTTCCCAACTGGGATGGACCCTATGTTGTACGAGCAACCACTACAAACAATTCGTATTGGTTGATCGATGTAGAAGGTAGGAATTTAGCAGATCCTATCAATATTCAATACTTAAAGAAGTATCATATATAGGATCTGGATTAAATTCCAGTTTTCGAAAATTTTATAGGGATAGCTGCCCTGAGACATGTGAATAAAGTGCAAAGGCGAACTCGTGTAACCCTAAGTGAGAGAATTCGCACTTGTGAAAGAGTGGAGTTTTCAAAATCGTGGTTACATTTCAAAATCCTTCTTCTTACAAAGAAAGGCCTAGTTCAACATAGCAAGATACTTGCAAGTAGTACGTGCTATTTCTAAATGGGCTAATTTGGAATGGATCGAGTGTAGGCTTGGGATAAGTCCTCCCCTCTTCTCTTCTCCTTCCAAAAGGAAAACAAAGGCCCAAAACAAAAGTGAATTTCCCATTTAAAGTCCCTTTCCGAAAGAAAGAAACCAGAATTTAAAAGAAAAATCGATTCTCTTATGAAAAAGAGGGATTAAAGAAAAAATACTCCCAAAGGGAGACCCTCCATGAAAAAAAAAAAAAGAAGAAAAAGAGGTCAAAAAGCTCAAAAAGAGCAGTTTTCCGCCTTCTGTGCCTCAAACCACGGGACGCTTCAGAAGGGACCGTGGTATCTCTTTCCCATCCCTGGCTTATCCCAAGCTAAAGCATGGTTCATTTCGAGGAATCCTAAAGTAAAAATAGGATTTACTTGAATTTCATCTTGTTTGAGAATTCGACGTTTCGAGTAAGGCGTAGGAATTTGAAATGAAGCTTGTTTTCTTATAAAACCTCCGCTAGATAAGCGAGTGTTAAGACTCAAACAAGGGCAAGCACGAAGAGCTCGAGATCCTTAGGATCGAGGCTCAAGACAGTTGTCCCCTTTTGTAAATAGCTTTTGTAAATAAGTTTTGAAAACCGAACATCGAACAGCATAGGATTTTGCTCACTTGGAGCAGTAGGCCTTGTAAGTCTTTAGAGTTCGACCACATCTGGTCTCTGGGAGGTCGCCACTCTTGGCACCACACCCATGTCATTTGCATTCCACGCGTGGTACTTGCATGAACATGATCCCATTTAGGACCAGATTCCATAGTAAAACCCTTTGGCATGATATCTCCTCCTACCAGAGTTTGTAAATTGAGATTTTGCTAAAATTGGGACGATCCCATATTCTTCGTGGCTAGATCTAGGGAGACACTGAAAGGGTGTTTATCATCTTTGTCCTTATCCAAATCGATTTGGACAAGGCCAAAGAGGGGCATCTGTAAACACCCCGAAATCCCACGAATTTCTCAAATTCATCTGGTCTTGTAAAAGCAGCCCCAAAGGGCCATTTTTGAGTCTGGAAACCCAGGAGCCTTCCAAACAACCCTGTACATACGTTTTGAACTCTATATTTCGAAAACATACAATATAGCTTTTAAAACCTTTTTAAAACATGTTTTGAAACCCCGAAGCGGCTTGGCCCGATCAAGACAAGACCAGGAGAGCTAAGAAGAGCCCGGAACCGGAGCACATGTCAAGCCCGGCACAGCAGCTCTTGTATCTGATTCACACCCCCAGGATCTCGAACGTCCAAGACCCTGTTCTTATCAAAGTATCATTTGAAGTCATCTTCGGAAGGCAGAAACGGAGGCGGACGACCATGTTGGCGAAGACCCAACGCAGACGGAGTACTGATGCTGTCAGGCCCCGCACAAATCGTCCGTTTCAAACCCAACTCGAAGGAGTCAGAGTTCAGTTTGGATTGGATCTGGACCATATATATCCAGATCCCAATCCAAACCCATGTATGGACTTGGATTTGGATTTGGATTCAAAAATCCAATCCAATATCCATATCCATGGCCCACATCACCTTCTCATAAATGGAGGTGGGGCCCACTTGAAATTCACGTGGGATTATGGGCATGAGAGAGAGTGGGGATGGATAAGATCAAGTGTGTTGTAATTAAGCTTGACTTGTGTGTCAAGTTTGGGTTTAATCATGTGATTTAGCCTAATTAAGTGGGTTTAAGCTTGTAATTAGCCAAAACCTAACCTAGGGTTGCACCAACATGAGGTGGTTAAGGTCTATGGGCCATGCAAAGGGAGCTCCTTCACCTAAACCTAACCCAAAAACGCCTAATCCTAGCCTAAACCCCTAATCCACTCCTAATCTGAACCTAATCACCTAACCTACTTCCCTAATCCCGGCCTAATCCCAACCTAATCACCTAACCCACTTCCCTAATCCTAGATTAATTTCCCTAATCCTAGCCTAAACCTAGCCTAATCACCTAACCTAGCTCACTAAACCTCACCCTAAAACCCAACCACCTAACCTAGCCCTAAACCCCTAAACCACCCCTAGCCCACAATCTACCCAAACCCCTAGTTTTCAAAATATCTGGCCCAACCCTTTCCAGCCCACCTTATCTACATACCACCCTACCTAAACCACCTAACCACTACCCCAAGCCCAGCCCTAACCGACCTACCCATCCCTATTTAAACCCCCCCTTTTGGGGGCGGGTTTTCCTAGCAAGAACCCTCACCTCACCTAGCCGGGCCCTCTCTTTCTCCCATTTCCTCACCCAGCCGAGCCTGCTCCGCCTGCTCCGCCTGCTCCACCTGCTCCACCAGCACTATCTGCACCGCCACCTTCTCTCTTCCATCCACCACCATCTCCCAGCCGGACGCCACCACCCTCTCCCAGCCGGACGCCACACTTGCTCTCCATCCCATCTACACCCGGCTTCTCTCTTCCATCCGCCACCTCTCCCCATTCGGTAAGCATTCCCTAACTCTCCCTAAATCCTTCTCTACTCCCTCTCCACTCCTAGCCACCTACCCTATCATCATCTCAGCCCTTTGTCACCACCCTTTTAACTTAGCCGAACCTAACACAACCTAAACTACCGGCCACTACCTAACCATCCCATTTGCACCCGGCCAGCCATTTCTTCCACCCTATAGGACTCCCATTCGGCCTTCCCATAAACTCCCCTTTTAGGTCCACCTTCCCTAAACTCTCGACTCTCCTAGTGACCCTAAACACTCACTTGGTCCAGCCCCTTTAACCCCCCACATCGAGGCGACACCCATTTGCAGCCGGCCACCTTCGAGGCGCCTATCCCGCGCCCCACTTGCAGCCGGCCAGCACCCTTGGTCACCTATCCTCACGGAGCTCCCGTTTGCAGCCCAAGGCGAAGCCCAAGCCCACGCTCAAGCAAGGCCTCTACGGACCAGCTACTCGTAAGTGCCTAAACTCGGTCTTTAGTTGTATACTTGCTTGAGATTCAATTTGATACGGGGTTGTAATAACGGAGCATAGTCTCCCCCCGCTTGTAATAACGTGGCTTGGCATACCCACACACGTGCACTCTCTTAGTCGTGCACGATTTTGAACACACACGGGCCTAATCAGCCCCTAATACATAAATATATATATATATATATATATATATATATTATTTATTTTCGAAGGGATTTGCTTAAGTTGGGTGCGTTGTCTTTCAATTCAAGCACTCACACACATTGAGCCTTCGCTCTTATTTGAAAGACCCAAGTAAGGGCCGACCTATACTATTTGGGTTTCATTTCATGTCGTGTGAGTAAGTCTTTCAATTCAAGCACTCTCACACACATTGAGCCTTCGCTCTTATTTGAAAGACCCAAGTAAGGGCCGACCTATACTATTTGGGTTTCATTTCATGTCGTGTGAGTAAGTCTTTCAATTCAAGCACTTTCACACACATTGAGCCTTCGCTCTTACTCCCAAGACCTTAGTCAAGGCCATACTGCAATTTATATTTGGGTTTAATTTCATGTCGTGTGTGTAAGTCTTTCAATTCAAGCACGCACCCACATTGAGCCTTCGCTCTTATTTGCAAGACCCGAGTAAGGGCTCATATACATAATCTATATACATATCTTCCTTCGGTTATTTCCCTTCGGTCATTTCCCTTCGGTTATTTCCCTTCGGTCATTTCCCTTCGGTTATTTCCCTTCGGTTATTTCCCTTCGGTTATTTCCCTTCAGTCATTTCCCTTCAGTATTGTCTTTACATTTCGGGTTTTCCCTTTGGAGTAGCGTGAGTTTGCATTGCATCTACGCCATACCACGAGGTAGGACGCATATTGCATCAAAGCAAGCCCCGCTCGAATTCGCCCACGTAGTGGAGTGTTCATAACACACAAACTAGGTGGCCCGAAAAGGGATAAAAGAAAAGACTTAGGCACGTGCAAATCCACGTGATCTAAAACATGCAATCGCATTTTAAAGACCCGAAATAGACACCTCGAACCGCTTCGTAGACTTTCTCTCCAAAAACTCAATTTTTGCAAAGCGTACAGACTGACCCTTGTGCATCGGTGCAAGAAGGTCTGCGACGACAAGAGCTTACTTGCTCACAGTCGCCACGTTTAGAAGTCAGTGTTAAAAATATCTTCGCTAGCTTAGGTAAGCTAGCTGGCACGCCCTGTTTGCATACATAGGCCTTAGACACACGAGAGGATCCGCTCCAAGCCCTGAAAAAGGCAAAGAGGCGGGGATTTTCGCGCGTCTACAACCACATTATGTATATGGTCTTTTCTTGTATGACCACTCATCCATCTCAACATCTTCATTTCTGTCACAAGCATCTTTTATACATGTTGATGATTAAATGCCCAACACTCCAAAACATAAAACATGGCAGACCTAATTGTTGCTCTATAATATATACCTTTTAACTTTAATGGTATCTTCCTAATGCTCCTCTCTATTTTAACCAACCAACATTAATTCTATGCGTAACATCTCCATCAATTCTTCCATCACTCTGAAAAATTGACCCTAGGTACTTAAAACTTTCCTTTTGGGGGATGCAATGTGTGCCAAATTTAATTTCTATGTCCTTTGAAGTAACCAAATGATCAAACTTACATTTCATATATTTTGTCTTTGTTCTACTAAGTCGGAAGCCTTTGCTTTCTAACGTTTCTCTCCATAGTTCCAATTTTCTATTAACTTTTTCCTTAGACTCCTCCACTAACACAATGGCATCTGCAAATAACATACACCAAGGTAATTCATCTTAAATATGTTTTGTTAACTCATCAATCACCATTATAAATAAGTATGGACTTAAAGTTGATCCTTGATGTAACCCAATATTAACTTCGAAGAAGTCTGTCATTCCTTCATGAGTCCTCACATATGTTTTTGCACCATCGTACATGTCTCTTATAAGGTTAATGTATGTCATTGGGATACCTCTTTTTTCTAAAGTTGTCCAAAGAATCTCTCTCGGTACCCTATCATAAGCTTTTTCTAGATCAATAAATATCATGTGAAGGTCTTTCTTTTTTGCTGTAAAATGTTTCATAAGACGTCTCGAAAGGTGAATCGCTTCAACAGTAGATCTACCTGGCATGAATCCAAATTGGTTCTCTGTTGTACTTGATATTTGTCTTAACCTACGTTCGATAATTCTTTCCCACAATTTCATAGTATGGCTCATTAACTTGATACCTCAATAATTCGCACAATTCTGAATGTCTCATTTGTTCTTATATATGGGTATAAGTGTACTCGCTCTCCATTCCTCGGGTATCTTTTGGTTTCTCCATATTTCATTAAATAGTCTTGTGAGCAAAGTGATTCCTATTTCTCTTAGTATTTTCTAAACTTTTATAAGAATATTGTCTTATCCTACCGATTTACCACCTTTCATATGTTTAAAAAACTCTTAAAAGACCCAAATCTATAATTTTTCTTTGAAAAAAGCAAAAATTCTAAAAGATCAAATTTTTTGTTTTGAAAAATTTTTGGGTGTTTACATAGATCATGCATCGGATGGAGCGTAGGTGCTTCATGGAGTTCATTGTTAACCGATGCGCCAAGATGGTGGACATGGTGCGGTAGGTGCAAGGAGACCCTGCATGGTGACACGTTCCTGCACAAACCTGGTAGACTATCCAGCGGGTAGGATGGTGTGTGAGACGGGACATTGACAAGCAATGACGGCGAACAGCTTAGCCGTGAGGGCGTATGATCAAATTTCAACAGACATCCCGGGACCTCAAGAACGAGGTCTCATCCAATCGAGAGAGAATTGTTACGGTATCAGTTGTGCTTGACATGAGGCATGTGTGCCAAGAATGACTCGATGGTAGAGAGGAGCGTGTGGAGCGTGGCGCATATGTGAAGTATAACTATGAAGCATAGCATAACAACAATACTAGGGAGGCATAACGTAGCACCGGAAGAGGTTTTGGGTGAGTCCTTGTAATAAGCAGTGTGCATGTCATAAGACGTGAACTCTTTGTTAGGAAAGCTCACCGATCAGTTGTTGGTAAACCTCTCTGGGTAGAGAAAAGAGGGTTACGGTCTGGTGTTAGGACCAGCCTAGTCAAGTGAGGCTGGGTGTGTTAGTGGTTGACCGACTTAGGCTGTAGAGTCTGAGGGCCTTGGGTAGGTTGGTGCCCAAGGCATAATCCGATTGGGATGGATTGGGTCGCCTATCCATGTAAAGGGAGCCAGTGGATAAGAGTTAGAAGGGGATTCGGTTGGTGGACAAAACCGTAGAACCATAAGGTGAGAAAGAGTCTCTATCGGATGAGAGTGTTGAGAGGTTGAAGGGAGGGAGCAAGTGCTGGCTCTCTCTCTGCATATATAGGTAGGTAGGTAGAGAGAGAGATGGGGTGGAAACTGGTGCATGCAAACCAAATAAATACTAGCGTGCCCTTCAATCATGAAGATTAAACATTAGGTATTCAAAAAGAAAAAGAATTACTTTTGAGAATAAAGTAGTAAATTGAGTGCATCCATTCAAACGCTAAAACAGTACATTTTTTCTTTTGTGACACAAAATGTGAAAACTAAATTTAAAAAAACAGCTCACATATGACTAAATTAATTAAATGATATGGGAGATAAAATACCTAGATCACAAAAATCAGTTTGATAGAGAAGAGAAACTAAATCCACACAGCAGGCCGCTTTCGTGCGAAATGGAAAGCCAAACCAAATAACCTCCCTCCCCTGCACAATATAGGGGAAGGCAAATTTTGGATGGCTTGGTGGACTAGATGGGCACTCAGCCTCTTCTTGGTTGGTTAGAGTAACATATCTGAGTTTGATCCATAGGGTCCGTGACCAATATGTTTTGACACCATTTTTACAAAATTACCGGTATAGTTGACATTTAAAAAATGTTATTAGATGTAATTGTCATTTTTACAAACTGAGATAGAATGCCTTCTATATTTAGAAATACAAATAGAGGTATTGCTGGAATGCACAATTCACCATTGTAATTAAACCTAAAAACTTACCAAAATTAAGGATACAAATTTCAACTATGCCATCTAGAAGCGTTACCTCAAAATTAGGGAGAGGAAAGGTTTAATGTTCCTTCTAGGATGAAAATAAATTCATCAAAAGACATTATATGTAGAACTAACAAGAACACCTAGGCCTTTTATAATACGAGATGGGGTAAGTTATATGGATTTTTATTTTTATAAAAATGAAGCTTAATCCAATATTACGCTAATAGTTAACTCAATAAAAATTAGATTATTTTTTATTTTTTTCTTCTAACACTTTTGTCTTTTATGTATTCCAACCATCTTAAATAATTTATACTCATTTTATTATATATTGATGTCACTCTCCATTTATCTTTGATAACCTAACTACGAGTAAGATCTTTTTTTATATGACCATACACTCATCTCAACACTCACATTTTTGCTATAAAAACATCTTTTGCATGTATTAAAGATTAATTACCGAACGCTCACTATCATACCCAACACTAAGACAAAAGAAAAATTGATAAATAAACCTATAATAACTTAGCAAAAAGAGAGAACTAAGAAAGAAACTAGTGCAAGGAGAAATAAGCAAGAGATATACATGAAATAGAACATGAGTTGTTCAAACTAAAAGTATCTAGTTGAGAATACGATATGAAGTAAGAAGGAGCTGGTTACCCAAAACCAAGAAACTCATAAATGATTCCTTAATAGCTCAATGGAAGAAGATAATTAGCGCTCAAGAAAAGGCAATGCAAGAAAACTCGATCAAATAAGGCATGTAAACCTATTATTCCTTGTCATCTCATACAGATATAACTGTCACTAAACGTTTCATCAAGCTGGACCATTTCTGCCCTCTATCCGTCTCACTGCCCTTCATATTCGACATCTCGCCCTCTTTCTGCCTCAAGTGGTTCTTCATACGTTGCTTGCATTCAGTTCTCAAGTCGTGCTCCATCCATTAGCCAGTTCAATTATTATTTGAGAAGAATTGCTTTTGTCACCCAAATGACACTGAGGATTCTCGTTATCCCTCATATCAACAAAGGTACTCACACTATTTGACTAAGCAACTGATCGTATACTCCGAAGATGGGAATAGTTGAACGTACGGTTAGGGGATTTTGAACTGAGTGACGAGAATTTTGTACGATTGTTCAATATTACATGTGCATATCGATATGATGGCAGACAAGTTAAAGGACCACGGGTTCTGGTCACCCTGCACCTGCATATCTCCATTGTGGTGTTCGAATCGAGCCGGAATGCCAATAGGTGAAAGGACGCTAACTTTATTGACTCCGTCTCCTGCCCAATTCAGAGAACCTGTTATTTGTGTACTCGCTATGTAGGACCCATAGTATCCTTATGCTAAAGGCTTGTAAAACTGTGGGGTGGCTCCTCCTGCGGTAATATTGATCATATATACTTCCTGCCTGCGTTTTAAGCACAACGTTCCGGAGGATCCAATTTCCTCTCTCTCTCTCTCTCTCTCTCTCTCTCTCTCTCTCTCTCTCTTTCCACGGGGCTTTCCAGATATACACAACAACTTCGGGGAGACATGTTTCCAGAAAGGACCATGAAAATACTAATGAAGATGCATTTTAAATGCGTTTCGAAGCCTGTCTATCAAGATATAAAGAATGATAAGAAACGTATTTATACAAATAACACCGAAAATTTTTCTACGAACCATGGCTGGGCGTCTTTTTATGAGTTACTAACTGTAAGGCTACCTAAATAGTAGTATTTTCGTGGACCTCCATTATGGTATTCCGCACATTCGCCAAACGCCACACAAAATCATGCAACGTTGGAATTTCATGAACCATAGGAAGCAACGTTTCATCAAAAGAAAGATGCCTTCGTATATTTACCCTAGTAATGAAACTCACACTTACTATGCGTGCAGTTGCTCTATCAATGTACATGTACCTGGGATACCGCTTGTAATTTTATGGAGTCTGATCTCGTAGGGTCTTGGTAAACACAGAGAATAGATGATCCCAGATTTGTTTTCTAGAAATCTTGTGCCTAATTTGCATATTTTAATGTGATTGCACAGCAAGAGAAACCGTATTTGTCAAAGAACAAAACTTTCACCAAATACATATATATATATATATATATATATATATATATATATATATATATATATATATATATATATATATATATATATATATATATATAAAGAGAGAGAAATTAATATATACTCACACCCGACCATCCTTAAAGATCTCTACGATTTGTTAACGTGATCAATGATAGAAATTTGAAATTAAAAATGAAAAGTATCATTGTATTTCTCATAATTGGTATTTCGTAACTGGTATTTGATGCATATGCTTTTTAAATTCAATGCCGGTAATTATGTCAGTGAAAATGTTTGAGCACATTTAAGTAGGTGTGAGCATATCTCTTTATATATATAAACATATTAGACTAATTCGATGATGGTTGTTTTGTTTTTTTAACGTTTGACACTTCTCTTGGTTACTAGAGGGAGAGTCGAAAGCCCTGCCTGGTAACATAAGGCTCTGAGCACTTCCCTCTATCGTTCTGAGGGCTCTCTGACGAAGGAGGCGTCCGTGATGAAATACGACGTGGGTAAGATTCCTTACGTCCTGGGATGGGCTTCTCAGACAAACGTACTCTCTTAGACATTTGTCCAACTGGACTCTGGTGAATACCAAAAACAAAACATTTAAAATATGATCTAACAACGTTGAGTACACAACTCTTTTCAACGGTGCCCGCTCGCACTGACTCCAATGGTAATAATGATGACTTTTATAAATTAGGAGTTGTCTTCGTCGAACACTCGGGGCGTTAGCCCCACCTGTTAGTGCTCTCGATTTCTCCGGAAGTGTGCATAGCCTCAACACTCACATTTTTGCTACAAAAACATCTTTTGCATGTATTAAAGATTAATTACCGAACGCTCACTATCATACCCAACACTAAGACAAAAGAAAAATTGATAAATAAACCTATAATAACTTAGCAAAAAGAGAGAACTAAGAAAGAAACTAGTGCAAGGAGAAATAAGCAAGAGATATACATGAAATAGAACATGAGTTGTTCAAACTAAAAGTATCTAGTTGAGAATACGATATTGTAGACACCCAAAATTTTCTTTTAAAATTCTTACCTTTTTAGGAAAGTGGCCATTTTGGCAAACTTTGGGGTTTTTTGAAGGAAAAATGCACTAAACGAGTTTGTTTTGTACCAAAATTTTATGGAAGCTTTAAAATGATGAAAGAATGCTTTCCGTTCTGAAAGTTTTGAGTTTTGACAAAATTTTGAAAAATGACGATTTTACCCTTAGTACTGGGAAAAGCAGGATTTTGTTTCCTTAAAAGATTTATGATGAAAAGTATGTTGAAAGCTTGCCTTTTGAAAAGATACAGGTATCAAAAAGACAAGTTGATACCTGAAAAGGACGGTGGGCGCCCAAAAAAGGAAAACGGGGGTTAAAAAGGGAAAGTGAGCTTCCCAAAAAGAAACGCTCATGTTTAGAAAGAAACCAATTTCTAGAGGGCAAGGTCGGTATTATCAAAAGAAAGGAAAGGTGGAAGCAAGAATGAAAGCCTCCAAAAATGAAGGTTTGGTATCAAATGCCTTTCGTAACGTGTCTACGTTATGTTTGGGTATCGAGGTAATTAGTATTGATATACATCAATTTGCATCGTTATTTGTTACTGGTATGCTATTGATATGTTATTATAAGAGCAATTTTAATATCCCAACACTCATGGAAATGATTGAATGAGCATGATAGTTGATTTTCAAAAAACGTAACATGGGCCTTACTTAACAATTTCATAATAGGTAGGCATGAACATAATCACTTTCGTAGCAGATGCGCACATAATGGGGGATTCTTTGAATGCTCTTATATGTGTAATATTAAGAGATTCAGTTGAAATCATCATGTGAAATCATCAGCTCCTTAGAAGTGGTTATCAATAGTGTTTTGCTTATGTTACGTATTCAGTTTCATCATGCTGAATTTCCAAATTGGCCTTGTTACGTAACAAAAATGTTTTCACCAAAATCAAAACGAATTTCAAAGAGCTACTATGCCGCGGCTCCACCTTGGTACGTGCAGTGGCTGTGACAACGACAAAGAGAAACACAGTACCAAATGCATTTGGCCGAGATGAAAGCAGTATTTGCAGTTACAAAGATCATTCACTCTTGGCTCAAACAACTCGCTTGCACAACTAAATCCAGTTGCTAATCAGATTGTCAACAATTCCAGCAACCTGCAACTGCAGACACTTCAGCAACAGCAGCAGCAGCCACAGATGCGAAAGGTGATGGGTGCACTTACTAGCTTGGGCAATATGGGTCAGGTGGGTCTCAATCCTACTTCCAATGTCAGCAGCGTCCTGTGCATGAATCCGGTTGTGGCTGCAAAATTGAGGATGATGCAGCAGAACAGAGGGCAGGGGATGTTGGGCCCGACAATGATGAGGAGACCCATTGACAATCTGGGTGGAATACCCGTCACCGGACCAATGTTGATGTTTGGGCAAACACTCAACAGGACTGCCATCGCTGCATTGCCGTCAACCACTAGTGGGTGCAGTCCAGCAGCAGGTCGGCTCTCCATCAGGTCTTACCGTAACGCAGCAAGTGAACCAACAAGCGCAGCTCCAGACACAGCCGCAACTACAGCCTCAGGCTCAGCCCTCAACAACCTCCAACGATTTCCAACTGAATGTTGTCAACAACTTCTAGCCACAACGATTCAGCCATATCTACAACAGAGATCACATTCAAGGCTTACCTAACTCAGATGAAATCAAAGCCTAATCAGATAACGATTCAAAGCTTACCAGATAAAGGAATCATCAAATGCAGATAACGTTATCCACTGTAGATAACGTCCCAACCAATTCACAAGAGATCAGATGCATATGATATTCAAATTACAAAGTAACGTTCAAGATAAAGTTCAGCAATACAGATCCTGTGGAGATCACATTCCAGATAAGATGAAACCAATTCAGATAAGATTTTATCAGCACAATCAAAACCGGACTCATCCAAATCCCAACCATCTAGCTTATCCAAATCACAGCCAGAGCCTATAAAAAGGCTTCCCCAGGTGCTACAGGGACGATCAACCAGCGACGATCAACCAACGAGCATCAAGAGGTTCAGTCCGAAAATTCAGAGAAATAGAGAGAGAGAGAGAAAGGAAGAGAAGAAGGAGAAGAAGGAAGTCCGGCCTGGTTCCGACGTCCGACGATCGTCCGGCGAAGTGCTCCTACGTCTCCTCTCACTCACACAGGTTGGAATTCTTGCACAAATTGGTTTTAATTCATGAGAATCTGAAAAAGCACAGATTCTGGAAATTTGTACATGAATCAAGGCCTTGAGCCCATGTTCTTCATTTATATCGATACAAACATGCATGATTCCTTCATGAACGGAATTAAAATCCATGTTTAGATGATTTCCATGCATCATTAGGACTGATAAAGGTTGAATTTCGTTCTAGAATCACGTTAGGAACTTTCTGAAATTTTCTGTAAAACTTGGTTTCTGAAACTGTCTGTGCATACGCGTCTGATCACGGAATTTTTATAGACAAACGGATAAGCCAATTGCTTCAAAATTTTGCATGAATAATCTAGACATATCAGACGTTCTTAGATAAAATTTTGAGGAATTTTTATGAACTGTTGCCTAGCTAATTAGATCCGTGAAGTTTATACAAAATCCAGATTGCGTTTTACAGAAACAGAACGTTCAGTAATAGACCTCTGTTCTTTTGCCCATATCTCTTTAACCACTGAATGAAATTGGATGCAATTTGATTCTTTGGAAACCTAACATCCGTATCTTTCTAACACAACAAATTTTATCGAAATTGGATGACTGAGTGCTGAGATATTGCTGTTTTTCTGAGCTTCTGATTCACAGAAACAGGGTTGTTCTGAATTTTATAACAGTTTCTGATTCTGTATTTAATTTTCAGAAAATAAAGAACAAAATTATAAAATAAAAATATATTCTGATTCTACACACACGTGTCTCTATTCTGTAAAAGTTTTAGAATTTTTGGAGAATCAGAAGTATTTTTAAAAATTCGAAGAATAGGTCTTTGGAACTAAACAGATTCTACAACTTTCAGAATCTGAAAATTTTCAGAAATCAAGAACTTAAACACAAATCTGAAACTATTGAAAAATCTGGTTTTTCCTTTTTCGAATTAACGGATTCAAACAAATTTCAAGCGTCTAGGCTGACCCTTGAGCGCCGGTTCAAGAAGGCCTAAGTCAAAAAGATCTCACTTGTCCACAATCGTTCTTAGAAGTCAGAAAATCAGAATTTGTTAGTTTTGATAAACTAACTGGCACGCTCGCGCAACCTGACGTAGTTCGAGGGTTTGATTTCGGATCCCACGATTTGAAATAAAATCACGTCTACAGATATGAAGTAAGAAGGAGCTGGTTACCCAAAACCAAGAAACTACTCATAAATGATTCCTTAATAGCTCAATGGAAGAAGATAATTAGCGCTCAAGAAAAGGCAATGCAAGAAAACTCGATCAAATAAGGCATGTAAACCTATTATTCCTTGTCATCTCATACAGATATAACTGTCACTAAACGTTTCATCAAGCTGGACCATTTCTGCCCTCTATCCGTCTCACTGCCCTTCATATTCGACATCTCGCCCTCTTTCTGCCTCAAGTGGTTCTTCATACGTTGCTTGCATTCAGTTCTCAAGTCGTGCTCCATCCATTAGCCAGTTCAATTATTATTTGAGAAGAATTGCTTTTGTCACCCAAATGACACTGAGGATTCTCGTTATCCCTCATATCAACAAAGGTACTCACACTATTTGACTAAGCAACTGATCGTATACTCCGAAGATGGGAATAGTTGAACGTACGGTTAGGGGATTTTGAACTGAGTGACGAGAATTTTGTACGATTGTTCAATATTACATGTGCATATCGATATGATGGCAGACAAGTTAAAGGACCACGGGTTCTGGTCACCCTGCACCTGCATATCTCCATTGTGGTGTTCGAATCGAGCCGGAATGCCAATAGGTGAAAGGACGCTAACTTTATTGACTCCGTCTCCTGCCCAATTCAGAGAACCTGTTATTTGTGTACTCGCTATGTAGGACCCATAGTATCCTTATGCTAAAGGCTTGTAAAACTGTGGGGTGGCTCCTCCTGCGGTAATATTGATCATATATACTTCCTGCCTGCGTTTTAAGCACAACGTTCCGGAGGATCCAATTTCCTCTCTCTCTCTCTCTCTCTCTCTTTCTCTCTTTCCACGGGGCTTTCCAGATATACACAACAACTTCGGGGAGACATGTTTCCAGCAAGGACCATGAAAATACTAATGAAGATGCATTTTAAATGCGTTTCGAAGCCTGTCTATCAAGATATAAAGAATGATAAGAAACGTATTTATACAAATAACACCGAAAATTTTTCTACGAACCTTGGCTGAGCATCTTTTTATGAATTACTAACTGTAAGGCTACCTAAATAGTAGTATTTTCGTGGACCTCCATTATGGTATTCCGCACATTCGCCAAACGCCACACAAAATCATGCAACGTTGGAATTTCATGAACCATAGGAAGCAACGTTTCATCAAAAGAAAGATGCCTTCGTATATTTACCCTAGTAATGAAACTCACACTTACTATGCGTGCAGTTGCTCTATCAATGTACATGTACCTGGGATACCGCTTGTAATTTTATGGAGTCTAATCTCGTAGGGTCTTGGTAAACACAGAGAATAGATGATCCCAGATTTGCTTTCTAGAAATCTTGTGCCTAATTTGCATATTTTAATGTGATTGCACAGCAAGAGAAACCGTATTTGTCAAAGAACAAAACTTTCACCAAATACATATATATATATATATATATATATATATATATATAAAGAGAGAGAAATTAATATATACTCACACCCGACTATCCTTAAAGATCTCTACGATTTGTTAACGTGATCAATGATAGAAATTTGAAATTAAAAATGAAAAGTATCATTGTATTTCTCATAATTGGTATTTCGTAACTGGTATTTGATGCATATGCTTTTTAAATTCAATGCCGGTAATTATGTCAGTGAAAATGTTTAAGCACATTTAATTAGGTGTGAGTATATATTGGATGAAATTTTGGACATCATATAATTCCATGAAAAATTTCGGGCCATTTGTATAATACTTTTGGATTTTTTTTCTGATCTCGTCATTCCAACACCTCGCTCATGGATACGTCCGTGCGATTTCATTGCAAGGAATGCAATCTTTAACTTGCCTATTTCTAATTGGTTCTACTACAAGCTTTATTAAAATAAAATTTAATTAATCAGAGTGAAACGGAATCCAATGGATTTCAATGTTTTATGAATGAAAATATAAACTTTTTTCTGCAGAAATTATATATGGCATATTGTTATAACCAATTGTATTGAATACAAATTCCCACTAAACCATCGTAACATAAAACACACCCATATGAGAAATCTACTCATGAAAGACAGTGGCTGATAAATCTTGAGTGAGTGCATGCACAATCATAAAGTTGTACCAATACACTCTTTAGAAAATTGATCACTCTCAATCCTTCATTTAAGAATCAGGAACTTAATGTAAATACTCATTGATCCGAAGAGTTTCCATTGTTAATGGAATATATTACTATAAGTGTAATGAGTCAGGGGGGCATGGATGATCCAGACCCGCTTGAAACAAAGTTGTTGTGAAGAGATAGCAATGGCTGTCAATGCACAGTCATTGAAAGGGTTTCGAACGGCCTTTAAAAGAGGTGCCTCCATAGTGGATGTTCTTGAGTCAGATTGGGGCAACTTCTAGAGAAGAGGATAACGACGAGCATCGACCAAAAAATCAGCCCGAAAATGTGAAGAGTTGTTGGAATCCAGTAAGAAAATCCCTATTTTTGTTTTTGTCAAATTCCTCATTTTTAGTTGCTAAAACCGAGTTAGATCATAGGGCTTTTGTTTGTTTCATGCTAAACCTTCGAAAACAAGCCTTATTACACGAAAATCGGCTCAAAATAAGCGTAGATTCATGAAAATTTTCTCAAATCCGAGTTACTATTTTTCATGAATTTTCTGGACAAAATCACACCGTCGGCGACCATTGATGGATTGGGTTGAAAGAGAAAGGGTAGGCGATCGGTTGAGGACGATAGTCGGAAAACCATGGGAACCGACCCTTTTGTGCGTGTCCCTCGTGTCTGTGTCGTGTCGTATCGGACACTACGTGCCATGTCTGAAATGTCATGAACTAACACTAATTCGTGTTGTGTCCTTATGTAGCATGTTAAGAACTAGTTCTGTGTCAAAACAGGTTCCGTATCGGGTTCTATGTCGGAAACGGGTCATGTTTGGATCGTGTCTTGAAATGGGTTTTTGGGTTAGAAAGAGGATCTATGTCAGTAGTTATAGGTTTTGTGTTAACACAGTGATACAAGCTACCTATTGTGCCACTCAATTTGGATCAGATATGGATCTAGGTATCAGTTTGGATCTCGAATAGCTTAAATGGATCCAAATTAGGTTTTGAGTGATTTTAGGGTCATTTGGGATCCGATTTAGATACAGTTTGTTGCATTAGATTCGTAGTTAAATATATTTTAATATTTTAATTATTTATAATTGTTTAGAGATAAAAATTGGAGGATTTGGTAGTGATAAGAGTGGCCCAGCGGCTTGGAGACTGGATCTTAGTGCTCCTTCAGGTAGGGGGTTATGCATTCTTTTACAAAACCATGCTAGAAGTGATTTTACTTATTTTAGATAGATTTAAATGTGCATGATTAATAAATGTTTTATTGATATTTATGAAATGTTATTCGCAATTATGGGTATTTGATATGCTTTTCAAATAGAACATGTTTATGACATTGATTGACAAAGAGCATGTTTTGATATGCATGTGTTGTATGAACATGGTATTTAAATGTTGTATGGATTTGGTTTTAGATATTCGTGGATCTGGATATGATTTGTGAATGTGATGAACTGTAATTGGTTTTAGAAATATAATGATGTGTGAATATACGAGTCGTACTTGTGTGGTTTGTGTGGGGTCTCTAGAGACTTGCAGGTCCCTCGGGCGATCCAAGTTAGGGCGAATACAGGGTGTGTTCTCGGGCACTCTGTCGTGAGAGTCGGTGTGGTTACCGTCGTGGACGGGGTTATCGAGGTCACGTTAGGGAGGGTCGGATGACTCCTGTGACCTTTGGGACAGACACAGTATGGGCTGTAATTATCGTAACTAATGATGTGTGAGTGTGAGTGTGTGTGAGTGTGTGCGTATTAATTTGAGATCATGATTTAAAGGTAACTATGCTTTGTTATGAAATGATTGTGAAACTATGCATGCTTTTAGTATGATTTCTGTTTAAAGATGTTTAACCTCCCCACTGAACTGTGTATAGGAGCTCCCCCCATTGTTTTACAGTTGATTCTGAAGCTAGCACTTCGAAGGCACACAGAGTAGAATAGGAGTTGGATAGAGCTGCATTTTTATTTTAGATGGTATGATAAGTGTTAAATGATTTATAAAATCTTATTATTTGGCGTTATTGTTAGGTGGGCCTCGCACAATTTTGGACGTGTTGTTTAGAACTTCGATATGAATATTTATTTTAGTTAGATATTTCATTGAGTTTGAATTAAATTAGTGTTGTATTTGGTTACTGCTCAACATCCGCCCCCGCAAGAAGCGGCCACGTGGGGTCGGCTCGGGCCGAGTCGTGGTCACGACCCGAGTGGGTGTGACAGTAAGTTTATTATCATAAAAATAACTTTAGTGGTCTTTCAATATCATCCAAAAATATATAACCGAGGGACAAAATTTTGCGGTCATATTCCATGATTAGATGCTTCAAAACAAGCTATGTAATTTACTGCCATATTTTAGGTAGTTAAGAGTCTCTGCTAAGCAGTCTCACACCAAATAGCTCCTCTAGTCAGTAGTTACACATAGCCTGATCTATAAGTGCAATGGCATCGACCAAAATCAGAATTATACCTAAATTACTTCCTACTGATTTGATTTCCCGTAAGTTAACATGAAATTTTATTCTCTGTAGCTTGGTTGCTTCATGATGATCCACGCCTAAATAATAACTTATCATCCAAACAATGTGTGCAATGTATTATTCATACAAGGATATCATCTAGTTTATTATCCTTCATATCGGATTTCATTAAAATATTCTCTCTCTCTCTCTCTCTCTCTCTCTCTCTCTCTCTATATATATATATATATATATATATATATATATATATATATATATATATATATATGTGTGTCGTCAAAATACAAAACAAGGAAAATATATTTACTCTCACTGAACCTATGGTATATGTATTCATCAATCGCATTTATTGTAAAGCTAGACGAGATAATAACATAATGAAATATATGATACCATTAATAAGGCACCTTCTCTGGCCTGTAAATGGATTTTTTTAGTTTGCAAGCTACTTTCTTTGGTCTCCTGAAACAAAACTTTCAGATTGCATGTCACCATGGAGAAACACTATCTTTATATCCATTTGATGTGGCTCTGGATCAGGTTGAGTCATAATTGTAATTGAAACTTAAAAGGTCTTTGAAAGTAACTAAAGAGGAAGTCCCTTTATGGTCAATACCTTTTGAGTAAAGTCCTTTTGCAACAAGACGACCCTTATATTTTTCCACATTGCATTTTGAATACTACTTTCAACAGATTTAACATCTTCAGGAAACGTGACAAGATCTCAATTATGTTAGTTTCTCAGACTTGATTTCTTTATTCATGGCATTAATCCACTTTTAAGAATTAGAGCTTCTCGTAACTTAATTATTCTAATGTCAAGCTTATGCTCTTAGAGAAATATAATAGTCATCCAGAATTGTACTTCTTCTTTCTCTAGCGGATCTCCTTAATGGTATCGTCCTTGAGTTTATTGGTTTGCTTTCTTAAGAGTAAACACATTTAAGATTATAATGTTGTGCTACCAAATTGTCCTACTGTTTGCTGTTTGCTATTTGATCGTCATCAGAAGCAGTAATTCTGGGAAGGAAAATGAAATCCTCTTCAAAACAATATTTTAAACCTTTTCGATCATTAAAGTTTGTATCAGACAACATAGAGTAGAAGCTAACTACGACAATCATAGTAGTAAAACTTGACCCAAGTATCCCGAAGTTACTGAAATGGACCCAGTTTGAACCTTGATTTACCGGATACTCAAACTTCCATCTAGACATACTAAATGAACAATAACCAATTACTTTACGGGTTGGTCCTCTTTGAATTTAGATCCAGGTATACCAAAGTGGATCTTATTCATAACCTTATGGATCAAGTTGAATTAAATTCATATCCTAACATAAAACCCAAATGAATTGGATCCTTAATCATGCTGGACCTACGAAATGAGACTGTCCTATTTCACCAAAACGAATCATATCCACAACCTTATAGATAGAATCACATCAGATTCTGATCCAAATATGCCAAAGTGCATCATATGCTTTATGGATCCAGTTAACTAGATTCCCATTCACAATCCCAAATAAATTAAGTCCAAAATCCTTATTTTACAAATCCAGAAGCATTAGTTCCATAGATGATTTGGATATTAATGGAATAATCTAGAAATTTTATTTGAACGCAACATGTATCCTTATTTGAGTTCGATAAACATATGGATCTAACCCAAATTGACATCTAATATGAAACAAATCCCTAGTGACCCAAATTAGATCCAAAACACAAATACAATTTAGGACCCGATCGACACCTTCTTCCGTGTTCTATTAGGGTTTCCAATGACAGGAACCCACGATGCACCTGACGCCATTCTGGCAGCCACACCAACCATCAGCGGCAGCCCGATGGTGGTCCTGCCATTTTAGGATGACCACCCTTCCCCCCTCCCATTTTTTTCTCATACTGTTTGGTTTCCTATAAGGAAATCGTCCGCCTCAATGTTAGCGATTTTGGCCACAATACGGGCCAAAACTGGTGGCCTACGGCCCGCCTCACTTGCGGCAGGTCAAGCCTCTTCTCCACTCACCAATGGCGGCCCCTTTCACCCTCTTTTCTTTTTTACTTTTGTTGTTATCAGCTATGGTTCACGATAATGTAAACCGCCACCGGCAAGGGAGTTCTGTCCCCATCAGTGTCACGACGTCCGACCGGTAGCCTTGAGTTTCTTCCGAAAGACTGGCATCCTTGTAATCTTGTCAGCGACTTTTGCCGGTACAAAATCCCGCTGCTGTGGCCCCTACGGCGGTTGGACCTTGGCACCGGAGAAGATATATATAATCACCCACATGAAATCACTTTATCCGTTTTTTACTGCTCTCGATAAAGTAAAATACAGGGTTTTCACTGTTGAAGTACAACTCGGATTGAATATCTTGTACAAAATGGATGACGATAATGTCACATTAACTTTTGGGAAACCGTTTCAAATGCAATTAAAGCCACCAAGGCCAACTTTTCCTACTCTTTTTTCGTTTCTTCTTTTTTTTAATCGGTCAACAGCCGTCTCCCTCCGAGTAGGTCACCCTACCGGATTTTGTTATAGAAATAGAAACCGTTTGGATGCAATTCTTGGAAAGGGCGGTTACTCTCAATCGTCATGTTTCTTAATATTAATCAAGTTTTTATCATTATAAATAATGATTTTAAGCTAATGATATATCTGAAAATCTACAAATAGTTAATAGTTCAATATAGACATTATTCCCATCTTTCCTAATTTTGTTTTACCCATACTTTTACTTGTGTATTTTAACTAAACTTTTAGTAAAGTTACATTTTGGTATACTGGTATTGCTAAATTAAATTTGTCAATACAACTGATACACTGCACAAAAGGCCAATCCCATGCAGGGTTCACTTTGATGATGTTTATAAGAAGTTTTACCGATTTCTCCTACAACCGTCAATCTCTCCGGTAAAAGTTGTTCTCCAAAAGCCCTCATAACTCTAACACGAGCTTCTTATTGTGACATCAATGGGTTGGTATAGGTGTAGAAGTGATTAGAAAGGTTTGGGTTACTTATTGATGATTTAAAATGTAAGGTTAGGAAGTTTGATATATATATATATACACCAAACCATTTGGTTGGATGGCTTTTTATAGGAAATAACCTCCGACTTTGTAAAGTTAGACAAGTTCGATAATAGAAACTTCTTGAGGTGGCAAGATGATGATGCCTTGAGAGGACTAGGGAGTGGTCAAAATGGGGCAATGCCATCAGTGAAAATCCAACTCGTTGATGCCTCAAAATCAACCCCTTGAGAGGACTAGGGAGTGGTCAAAATGGGGCAATGATGATTATATGCATGAGGTACATTCTCAATAGAATGTTGAATGCCTTGTTTGATGTTTACCAAGTTTCAACACGTATCAAAGAGTTATAGAAAAAAGTCGAAGCATGGTACATGGTTGAAGAATCTATAAGAAATTCTTAGTTACCTGCTTTAATAATAACAAAATGGTCTACAAAATATCCATCATGAAACAATTGCAATAATTTGAGAGGATTTTAAATAACATAAAATAAAGATGGCCAAAATTATAAAGAAAACTTCATTTTAGATAAAGTATCCCCTTTTCAAAAAGATTTCAAGCATACACTCAAATACAAGGTGAACATATTTCTTGAGCAACTTGAAAATCATTTTAGGCTTAAAAAAGAATATTGTAAGCAAGATGATTCTAAGAAGGCATAAGTGAAGATCCAACTCGTTGATGATGGAAAAACTAAGAGGCCCGAAAGAGGCAAAATTGAGATTTTATAAATCTCATGATAACAGTGGTAGTAGCTTTTAACTGAGAAAAAAGAAAAGAAAATGCTATCATTGTGGTAAGTCCATTAACCATAAGAGGAAATGATGTTATTGAAAAAACGAAAACATATTGTAGACTCGATATTGTATATGTAGTGGATCAATTAAGCTAATACACAAACAATATAAGTAAATACCATTAGCAGGTTATACAATAGGGATTAAAATACTTGAAGAGAATGACAATTATAGCTTAGTCTATCTTCTGCCTTAGAAAGATATTTGGATACTAGTTGGATAAATTATATGAAAGACCATGTTTCTACAAGAAGATGGTCTTCACAATTCATAAAGTTGATATTTTTTGTACTTTAAAGAAATAAACATGCATTGCCAACTCTACTATAGTTATCGAATTTATTGCTTTAGCAACGATAGAAAATAAATCAACATGACTAAGAAATCTGCTTCATATGATTTCAATATGGCCAAAGCGAGTGGAAATTATTTCAATGAACTGTGATAGTTAAAGTATATTATCAAAATCATATTGCCAAATATATAACAAAAAATCTTAACATAGTAGTCTAAAGCATAGTTATATGAGTGATCTTATCAAGAATGAAATTATATTTATTATGTGTATAAGATCATAATGAAATCTTGTAGATACTTTGATGAAATGTCTAACGAGAAATTTGGTGTAGAAAGCATCAATAATAATGGGTCTCAAACCTACTACTAAAACTACCAATAATTGAAACCCAACTCATACTTGAGTTGATGATGCAAACGAGTTGTCGTTGATCCCAAAATAGGCGTAAAGAAAAGCTCTTGCGAGAGTGTAGATGTGAAAATTTCACTCCAACCCTATCTAGAGACTTGAAATAAACTTTTCAACCTATTTCATTTATTCACGAGCGTGCCCGCTAGTTTTCAAAACTAGCAAAGTTTGTAAATCTGACTCTGTGGGTGATTGTGGCTAAGCGAGATCTTGTCACCTTAGGCCTTATTGAACTGATGCTTAAGAGTCAGTCTAGGCGCCTTAAGGACTCATTTGTGTAGGTGTAATTCTAAATCCACTTTTAAGAAAAATCTGAGAGACTTGATCAAATTCGTGCACTAGGTATTTGGAAAACAAATTTAGCCAAGTTCTGAAAAACAGAAACTGGTTCTGTTTTTAGACCTTAATTTCTAATTTTCTTTCAGTAGCTTTCAAATCTCCAAAAATCATGAAAACTTCGTAGTGAACAGGAAAAAATATAGAGATTTTGAAAATATTTTTATTCTATTTTTGGGGGCTGCGATTATTCAGAATTAAATCAGGGAAGTGTCTCTATTTAGACACTCAGAACTATTTTGTCACAGAAATATAAAGACTCAAAGAAAGGTTTGTATCTCGGCATACATAGCTCTGATTTTTATGCACTTAGTGTTGGAAATCTATGGATGTCAACTTTCTAATGAATCAAGTTTCACTAAAATTGGACGATTGAAGACAAAGTTATGGGATGATTACCTAAGCTCTAATGTAGGAAATACAGTTCTGATAGAGATGATTATGGATTTTCCCGATCTTACACACTTTTAATTACGTGGTTGTATAACCCTAAAATTCTTGAAAATTCTATCCTATGTGGCTTGTGTGGGTAGATGAAGTGTTCCAAATTTCAGGTCAATCAGAGCAAAAATGAGAAAATAAAAATTAAAACATCAGTTATATGCAGAGATGCTGAAAACAGTTTTTCTATGTTTACGACATACGTGATGCAACTCACTCGAAATTAAATGACATAATCACAACAAACCCAAAGTAAATTGCTGAAGAGAAATGAATGTAAAGATATGTATTAGCTTAAGTATAGAGGGGGTTAGGAGTTATAGGAGTTTTATAGAATATAGAGAGGTAAAATCAAGAAAGCAAACAAGTAGAGTGCGTAAGTAGAAAATGAAATTTGCAACATATCTACTTGCTATTACAAAATAGGGAGAAACGAAGCTCCATTATTACAACCCCTTTCTTGAATTAAATGTTAAGAGGAGAATCAAGATTAACAAAGGAAGAGAAATATTTACTTAACAGCCTCCAAGAACAAACGGATCTACAAGAGGATCGTCCCCTTCCTCTGTTGGAGCTACCCTCTCTTTTCTCTCTTCTCTCTCTCTCTAATTTGCGGCACCACTCCTCTCTCCTAGGCTCTCCCTCTCTCTTCCCTCATGTTTTGGCAAGTCCCTCCAATGTGAAAGATGCTGGAAATGAGCCCTCCCATGACCCTTATTTATAGGCCAAGGGAGGGGCTGCTAGACCCTTCCTTGGAGTGAGTTGGGTATGCTCCTTCTTGACCCAAATTTGGATTCACTCCTTGGCTGGACCAAGGCCACCACGTGGACCTTTGTGGTCCCTCTTGATCAAGTGTTGGACCAGCCCCATGTGGGTTGGTCCTTGGCTCGAGCTAGGTGCACCGAGGCACGGTTTGGATGCAACCGGCTAGGTGAGTCGAAATGCAATCGACTAGTCTTGGTGCCACCTTGATGCTATCTTGTCTTCATTGGCTGCACCCGGGTGTGGCTCGTCCATTCCACTCTTGGCCAGCCTTACACCTTGTTTAATATGATATTGACTTGGTTGATGGGGTGAGGTGTCATTGGGTGCAGTCCGTGGCTTCATTTGGTGCAGTCGAGTACCACCTTTGAATGGGCCTCTTCCTTGCTCCTTGGCTCGGTGAGTTTGCTCCTTGGCTAAGTGAGCTTGCTCCTTGGCTAAGTGAGCTTGTTCCTTCGGTCGGGGTAAGTGGGCTTGACCGAGACGATCTTGCTTTGTTTGGGCCCACCTGAGCTTGGTCCCTACTTGATGTGATCCTTAATTGTTGCCTTGATCTTTGCTAAATCTTCGGTGAGGATGGTTCATCTTTATCCCTATTTATGGTTTCAAATATTTCCTTATTTAAAACCATTTCATTTTGAAATATATTTAAAAATATTGAGTTTTGTAAAAATCTTCAAATATTCTTTTAAAAACAACTGAGTTCCATTCCCAGTGTTTGTTTATAAGGTGGACATGCTTTTGCCCTGTGAGTTGGTTTTTTACCGTTTCAACTACTTTAATCCTTTGTTGGGTGTAGGGTATCAAACCACTTTAACCCTGGATGGGTGTAAGGTGTCGGACCACTTTAACCCTTGATGAGTGTAGAGTCTTGGAGTAGGACTCTTCTCAATCGGGTGAGTTTTTGAGGCCTGATTTGGATTTGATCTGATTTTAAAAGGTTTTTGATGAATTTGACATTTAGGAAACATGTTTGGGTTTGGTTCCCAATGTATCATTTATATTTGAAGAAAATTTTTTGAAACCATCATTTCTTTAGATGTAATCATTTGAATGGGCAGAATGCTGCCAATTTGGGCTTGAGGGCAAAGCAGTAATTTTTTAGATCTTTGTCAAAATTTGATTTTTCTGAGAGAGGTACAATTTACCTTTATTTTGAGGTTGTCACGGAATTTTGGTGCGAAAATGAGTTCATTTAAGGTGTCTTTATTTGAAAACCCTTAAAAGACCCAAAACCGTGATTTTTCCTTAAAAAGACAAAAAATTTTAAAATATCAAATTATTTTGAGAAAATTTTTGGGTGTTTACAAAGAGGAAAATGAAAGTAGGAAAAAGGCAAAGAAAAAGAAGAGAAAAGGAGGGTGTTTTCCGATTCCCCTCAAGGGGTTTTTCATGGGGAAGCCTTTTTTGTTTTTGTGCATGTGTATATTTTCTTACACCTCATTGTATGTAAATAATAAATTTATTCATGACTAAATCACTTCTCGTATTTTTCACTCTAGGATTTCCGTTGAAGCAAACTTTCATCTTAATCTGAGAGATTTCCGTAACTTTTAGAAAAAGCAAAAAATTGTTTTGATTTAAATCTTTCTTTTGTAAAAGCAACTCATAAAATCTGGGAAAAGGACCCTTCTTCCCACCTTTCATGGTTGATGTTATTGAGGCTGAAAGTGGCTACCAATAACTTACTTGAGTAATATAAAGTCTTGAGTTCAATAGATAAAAATATGTTATTAGTATGGTTGCATGTTTCTACTAAATTAATCATCTCAAGGTAAAAATACTTATTTCCATAAAGTGATAAGAACATATTGAGCAATACTCTTAATGGACCCACGGTAAATATTTACTAGAGTACTCTTGTGATAGGTACTTTCGATTGAGTATACCAATATAAGTGTAAAGTGTGGTCACTTTATGGAGTCTTGGGCTTGGACAGTTAAAGCACTCATGAGAAAGGATACAAGATACAAGGACACTAAAATATATCAATTTTAAATTGTACCTTCATTGACACTTTAAATCTTATATGCAAGTTATGCATGCTTGTTCAAATGAATGGGATGGTTCAAAGCTTGTCGATCATTCTAATTTGGATGAGCATAAACACCTTTTACTAGGTATAGACTAAAATTGTGAGATACATTCACTAAAGTATAAGTTTTCCAAAATAGGGATTTTCAAATTTATTTCAAAAATGATTGAGAATTGTGAGAGGATTTTCAAAAAAGACAATTTTGAAAGGGTGTTGAGTTTGAATTAGTGTCTCTTGGTGAAGAGATGTCAAATAACTTAAAGGTTGTGGTTATCTTGTGATATGTAATAATATATCATGAATAGATATGATTGTGTTATAGCTTATAAAGTTAACTTCGTCACGAGAATTGATTGGTTGTAACCCTTGGGAAAGACAAGTTACCCTCAATTGTCATGTCAGTTAGCATGATTGATCATTATAAATAATGATCTTAATCCAATGGTATAGAGAACGATAAGATATGAAACCAGAGATCTAAAAATCTATAAAATCTATAAAAATTAGTAATTGCCTCCCTAATTATGTTTAATTGATTTTGTATTTCTACTCTTGTTTCTTTAACAAAGTTTTTCAAGCAACTTACTACAATTCCTAAGGAAGTGTAGTGCCACCCATCTTTGTGTGTTGGTATTATAAAAGACTTGACAACCTCATGGAAGAAGAGTCAAGTGTTCTTTATTGTATCTGGAAAGACCCCAAAATCAAACGAATTTAAAAAACAAACACCTGGTTTGAAGATTCATTTCAAAACCAGATTCTGGAGTTTTCGAAAACCCAGGAGTTGTAAAAGCTTTAAAATTTTTGGTTTAAACCCCGTTCAAATTGAAACTTTCTCAAACATGGGCCAAGTCCCAATTTTGTAAAAACCCAAAAATCCAACAGATGAAGCCTAAATCAAAAGCAGCCTCAGAAAGCAGGTTCACAAGCCCAAAAAACACTCAGGCCTGACAAAAGCAGGATAAAAAGGCAAAAGGAAAGCCCGGGCTAGGAGCAGACCTCAAGCCCAGAGCATCAAATATCAAGCCAAGAGCATCCACCAAATCAGCAGAAATCCAAGCCATAAATATAAAAAACCATGACAAATGAAGTCTAGAAGGGTGAGAAGGAGCTCGAACGACAAAGCTGGGAAAAACCCAGTACAAGACGGAGCGCTAATGAAGCCAGGGGCCACACAAAACGCCCGTCTCGAAACGCCAAGAAGGACTGAAGAAACAGAAATTTGGATTGGATTTGGACCTAAATATCCAAATCCAAATCCAAATAGTGTTTGGATTGGATATAGATCCCAAATATTTGAGATCTGAGATCCAAACCCAAATAATATTTGAGTCAGATCTAGATCCCAAAATATCCGAGATCCGAGATCTAGACCCAAATAGTATTTGGATCGGATCTGGATTCCAAGATCCAAATCCAAGACCCATATCCAAGACCCACCTCATTTGCCTATAAGTAGAGGTGAGGGGGTCCCAAAAGGAGGTTCATGTGAATTTGAAGAGAGGCTTGGGAAGAGAGAGAGTGAGTGGTGGGCTATAGTCATGTGGGCTTGATCAAGGGTGTGGGTTCAAGCTTGTATGAACCTAGACCTAGCCAAGGGCTGCACCAACGTGAAGGAGTGGCTGCAACTAAAGTGGAGGCATGGGCTATGTGCGGTGGACCGGCTCCAAGAGGTAGGTCTCTCTAAACCCACCCTAATTTAGCCTAAACCATCTAACCTACCCCACTAAACCTCACCCTAAACTGGACTAAACAAAACCACTTTCACCTAAACTGACTCAAACTACTCATAACCATCCTAAACCTAAAACCCACCGAGTGCAGTTGCACTCAGTTTGAACCACACCCCGGCTGAACCCCAACGCGCCCTGCGTGCTTGTCCCGTGCGCCTAGTGCGCCCTGCTGAACCCCGCGGCGTCCAGTGCGCCCTACTGTGCCCTAGCACTTGTCCCGCATGCCCAGTGCGCCGATGCTATCCAGCGCACCCCGCTGCACCCTACTGCGATGCCCTAGCGCCGAATTGCTGCACCGCACCTGCCATCTCCTAGCACCCGTGACCTGCCTTAGACAACCCCAACCTAGCTACACCCCTTTTCCATAGAGCCGGTTAGGACCAGCCCCACTCCAGCCATGCCCTACCTTAGCCAACCCTAGCACTTGGCCAAACCAAGCCCTTCCAAGGCCTAAACACCCGATTCCCCCAAGCAACCTCTAAAGCCTAAACTCTCACGTCCAACCCCACCTAGGGAGACCTATCGATTGGCTGCTAAGGTGGACGGATTCAAGCACATTGAGAGGAAAAGTCGAGCACTTGTAAGTGTTTAAATTCGGTTTTTACCTTACTCCTTTAAATTTCAATTCAATTTGATCCAGGGTTGTAATAATGGAGCGTGGTCTCCCCCGAAATGTAATATTGGTGCTTGATACATAAAGCACACACGTACACTTGAGCCATATTGCTCTTAAAACATACACGAGACACCCACGTGCACTTGAGCCTTTCCGCTCTTAGTTGCACACTATTGCACACACATTGAGCCTTCGCTCTTAAGCTAAAGACTTTAGTGAAAGCCGTGCAATTCAATTCCGGGTTGTTACATTCATGTTGTGTGAGTTTGTCATTTAAATTTCACACTCGCACCCAAGAAGTACGTGAGCACTTGCTCAACACTCTCACGCACCTTTTGAGCCTTTGTTGCTCATAAGATATAGTGTATTTATATACTTTCCAACTGCGTGAGTTTTACGTTCAGTTGTGTATGCACTTACATTTCTGGGTGGTTCAATTTATGTCGTGTGAGTTTGTCATTTAAATTTCACACTACACACACGCGTGCATTGAGCCTTTTTGCTCTTATCATATATCTATATTTCAATTTCGGCAAAGTTCAATTCATGTCGTGTGAGTTTGTCGTTTAAATTTCACACTACACACACGTGCATTGAGCCTTTCCGCTCTTACTATACTTATATTTCAATTTCGGCAAGTTCAATTCCAGTTGTGTGAGTTGTCTTTCCATTTACACACCAAGAGCACTCACTCACAATTGAGCCTTTCCGCTCTTAAGATATAAGTATATTTCAATTCTGTAATTTATATTCAAGTCGTGTGAGTTGCTTTAAAAGTTCGGGTATTTCCCTTTCAGCTACGTGAGTTGCACTTTCATTCGGGTATTTACTTTAAGTTGTGTGTGTGAGTTGCTTTCAATTCGAGCCTAGCTCACGTCATATCAAACCCGAAGAGTGTTCGTGCATCTTTGCATTCGCATATTTTCAAAGAGAAAACCCCAAAACTACGCTCAAACTCGCTAAATTTAGGCCACTTAAAGCACACACATCCGGCCTAAATAGCTTAAAAACTCAAAGACTTGGATTCGAACAACCCCCGTAATAAAAAACTGCAATTTAGGCATACAATTGTCGACATACTTGTTTTTCTTTCAAAAGTTCATGTTTGATTGAAATCGAAGTTTTCTAAGCATTTAAACCAACCCTTGAGCGCCGGTTCAAGAAGGTTTTAAACGAAAAGATCCCGCTTGTTGACAGTCGCCGAAAAGTTAGATATTTCCAAAAATCTTCGCTAGTTTGAGTAAGCTAGCTGGCACGCCCTTAAAAGCGACGTAGACACGAAAAGGTTCATTCCTGGCTTTAAAACCAAGAGCGAGAATTTTCGTGGTTTACAGTATCCTAAAGGTAATCGTCAAGGTTCATTGCATCCCAAGAGTTCGAATGCAGGGCCAACAAAAAAGCCTAAAGGAAACTACTCTAGTACTCTTTGAAGAGAGTTGTATACTAACTTTATTATTATGGAAGTGTTTGAGTGTTTGCTAATAGAGATTTTGGTTTTTAGACATCTGTAACAAAACATTGTTTCTCAATGTTATGAAGCAAACACCATTTATTGTTTTCCGATTCAAAAGAAACTGTCGACTTAGAGTGAAATTCTGAAAATGAGAATTTTAGTTGGAAATTAAATTTGTTGATACAGCCGATACGTGACACAAAAAGCCCAATCCAGATGTTATGTACCCACTATTTGTTGATTCAGTTTGCTGATTTCTTCTTACAAAAAGACTGATTTTCTATAGGTTAAAGTTTACCGATGTTTATAGGAAAATTTGCAGATTTCTTTTTGAAAAAACGATCTCTATATTAAGAAGTCATTCTCCAAAAACCCAAAACTCAATTGCTTTTTGTGGTGGCAGCATCAATGGTTGGGTGAAGGGATGGAAGTGATGAGAAAGGCCTGGGTTTGATCTAAGGTTAGGAAGTTCGAATATGTATACCAAGCCAAACTAAACTACCAAGTTTTAAGGTAACTCGTACCATAACAATTAGGTTGAATGGCTTTTTAGGGGACAAGTAAAACGAGACAAAATTTGGTGCACTAATTTTATTTTGCTTAATTTCTCAAAACAAAATAAAACCAATTTCTGGTGTTCTTTCAAAAACTGGGAGCCCCTTTTGACCTACAAGACCCTTTTCATCGTTCTTGGGCTCTCCTCACAAGAAGGAACCAACTGCTGCCGGAGTCTCTCTTCTCATGGATGTTGACGCAATGCTCGACTAAATTTAACTAGTCAAGATGAAGCCCATCTTATCTTTGATCATTTTAAGAGTAGGCCGTGCTACAAAACCTCTCGACAGTACCGCTCTCGAGAATCTCAAGAAGAAACTGATTGCTGGTGCACCGAGGCGTCTTAAATTGGCTCAAGGATAAACCATCTTTTACAAAATGGTCAAGGATCTTGTTGAATGTGCCCTTCTCCACTATGCACAATTCAAGTGGCCCTATAGTCTGTGCCGTCCTGGATACAACATAGCCATAGTCCACAAAGGACTCATCCATTATCTTGCAGCACCCGGCCAGGATCCCCTTGTCGACGACAACGCCGCTGAGCTCCCAGTAGATCACGTAACGTCCTGGTGACGTCGAGAGATCTGCCGCGCTGGTGAAGTCTTCGAGCTCAATACCGGATACCTTGAGCAGTTCGGCACCCTTTGCTACTACCAGCTGCACATCCCTCTCCGTGTTCTTGTCAATGTGCACTGCGAGAGTGAGTTTCCTTCTGCAGATGAAGCTCAGCTTAGGGGATCCATTGTAGAAGCCCGATACACGAACCACGTCGCCTAGCTTGTACCTGTAAAGCCCTGAGGTGGAATCAAGATAGGTTGTTGAGCCATCTTTTCAACAACGGAATCAACTAGCTAAGTGCTAATCTAAGAGAAAAGCCACCCGGATAATCATGAAATCCCTTGATCCAGAATCCGTCCAAAGTAGATCACGACAAGACTGATCGATTTCATACGAGACCAACACGAGATCCGATTCATTTTCTAATGCCCAACTAAGGCATATTCAAGAATGTAATGTCCAGAATTCTTCTGTAAAAATATTTTCAGATTTGACATTGGAAGTTTCTCTTTTGAAAGAAGAGCTTTTTTTATCAACTTTCAACAAAGTAGTTCATTTAACTTTCCAATAGTTTCGATAAAATGAATCGGCTTGACTGCTCTTGTACCAAAACATTAATGACTCGGAAAAAAATTATGCTGTGCGCGTGTCCTTTGCGCATGTGTGTTCGTGTAATATCTTCAGGATGATAGCTATTGCTCTTGAAGGTTTTGTAAAATAAGCTCATATTGGACCAAGTACTTATTTATAAATCCATAGTTTTAAATGCGTTGTATCATTACAGAAAAAAGAATATCATAGTTCTCCACCATGTCATTTCTATGGTTGCACATACATTTACGTGTGTAGGAATCAAAGGCCCATATTTCACAAAAGAGCGACTCAATGAACTGCCCCAAAACATATTACGTAAAATTAATGCATTAAATGACTACATAGGTGTGTATACGCGCTCTGTCGTTGTGGACCCCTTATTGCTTTCAGCCTTTCATGATACCAGTGGACCCATCAGCTATGATCCCTATGTTCGCTTCACGTGAGAGGAATCTAATTAATACCAAGTGAAGGGCCTTCCTTTCGAGAAGGGTGGCATACTGAATGGGATCCATTGACCAGAGAAATGAGGGACCGTTTTCTGCCTCTAAGAAACAATATGCGTTGATCATAGAGGAAGGAAGGTTAAACGGATTTTCGGGACTTGCTATTAATGTAAACAAAATTAAGATTAAGATAACGAGTAAACACTGGACCATGGGCTTGCTGATTCAGGTGGGGTTTTAACTAAACTATGGTCCACAATATTGACTCTGAAAGCTTACATGTTGGATCAATCGGCGGCAAGCCTTATAAATGAGCCTGCATCCCTTGATGTGATTTGTCCATCATTTTCATCTCTGCTAGAGAATATATTTATAAATTTGGCCAGACAATTCAAACGCTACTGAAAGGTATAATTATTGTGAGTTTACTTTGGTTCGACCACAGAGAGAGACCTTGTAGATATCAGACCCGACTGAAAGAACGTAACCCTAAAAGTTGAAACCGTGAATCGTTGAAAGGTAGTGAAATAGACATGAACCAAGCCAGATGAAGTGCAAGTTGAGGCCCTTGTCGCGGCCCACCGAAGAAAGCCTGTCAATTTATTTAATGACGAGTAACCCTAGTTAATCGATCTAAAACTTGCTTCGGATAGAAAAAGATCAACGAGGGGTCAGTATAGGGCATCTACTGTTTGATCCAAAATATATATATATATATATATATTCTCTATATATATATATATATATTCTCTCTATATATAATATATATATACACACATTGGCCTTATTAAGTTCTAAGGGTGGAGTCATTCTGACCTGTGAAGGTGGTGACCACAACTTCATACTCTTCACCGAGCTTCACTTGAGAGAGCCTCACCGGCTGAGCTTCAAGGAATTCGTCAATTGCAGCTGCATTTTGGCCCTTTTGTCGACAAAGCGGAAGGAACTCAAAGTAGGCAAAGGTGGGGACGACCGTGAAGGAGACTAGCTCAGGAGGCGCAGCTGGATCCACATTGACTCCAATCCAGCACTCTGTAGCCCCATAGTCTGCACCAACCAGAGGCAGCTCACCAGCATATCGCCTTAACTTCTTCAGATAAGGCAACATTGAGCCTGTCATGATAGAATAGATGTACTTTGCGTTTGGCCAAAGTGTAGGGATCACACCATGCCAATCTCCACCATCCATTTCCATGCATTTCTTCCCTATGATAGAAGCTAGATGTGGGTTCGGCGAGATCTGATCTAGAACTGCCGTTCTCATTGTGGGCGATGTGATCCTTGGGCTCAATCCACCCTCCTTTATGTCATTGCAAATTTCCAGCCATAGAGTTTCCAAATCCCTGAATGCCTCCACGATACTGTAGGCAAATGTGGAGGCAACAAACTGTACACTCTCTGAAAAGAAGAGGCCTAAGAGGAGATGGCAATACGTTGATGCCTTATGGTCCGAGTTAGAGATGACTTCTACAGGACTGCATGTAAATGCGTTTGTTTTCTTTTGCTTTAGTTTGAACTCTTCACTCTCAAAATAATGGGTAGTTGCAGTTCCCACTTTAAGTCCTCCGCTAGTTTTAGACTGTTTGCCACTGTATATGAATTCCAGAATCTTCCCGCCAGCTTCAATTGGAAAAACCCTGTCTCAACCAACATGAAGACAAACTAAACAAGTACAAGGCCTTCGTTTTTTGTAATGTGGCAGGAAAGAGATAAGGATGTTCAAATTAAAGACCAAGTGGAAAATTAATCGATGTAGCTTAACTAATTTCTGGGGTTTCGATCAAACCTTGATCTATATGCTTCTGCCAACCTAAACGTATGAACAGTAGATTGAGCACTATGCTTTGTGAAGGGCAGGTATTTCGGTCTCCCTTCCGTTGTTCCTGAACTGCAAAAGAATTTATAGAAAAACTTAGAGCTGGTTTATTACATCTTATCACATTTAGAAAAATTTATATGCATGCATACTTGCATGGATGCATATATCAAATATGCGTGGATTGTAGAAGGAGAGAGAGAGAGAGAGAGTACCCATGACCAACAAGGATTGACGACATTATCTAGTTAATTGGACATTTGAATGTGCTTATCTTTTATAGGTGCTTGTGCGAAACAACGCCATTGAATAAAGATCTTTGAGCAGAAAAAGCCCAAAATTGTATCTCAAAGTTTTGGCAAAATGCTAAGCTAGTTATCCAAAATACGTTCTTTGCTCAACAAATCGATAACAATCAAATATATGGAGTGCGGTCCATAAAACCAGACAATTCATAATATGGAGAACCATCCGATTTCACAGCCAATAAGTCTTGGTTTAGACAACATTTTATAAACTACAAACATCAAATATTTGGAGTTTGGTTCATGAAACAATCAAAAGATAAGACTCAGAGTATCCGATCACTGCTAATATAACTTGGTCTGGACACACACATATGCCTGCTTATGTGTGTGTGTGAGAGAGAGAGACCTCAATGAAAGGGAAGTGATGGGCTCTTGGGTGAGAATGGGGGATGACTCTCCATCTGCAATCCTTTGGATGTAAGGCTCATAATCTGCACTGTCTGAAATAGGAACCAAGGAAGTAAAGCATGACTCGAGAGCATCCTCATCCACACCCTCCAACTCCATCTGCCCCAGCCATCTCCTCAGGTACTCTGTTCCTGAATTCTGGCGGATTATTCGGCCAAGGGTTTGCGTTTGAACTATCTGTGCATCCCTTGTCACTCCCTCGAACCATTGCGTCATATCCTCCTCCTCTCCGTAACTGTTGTTGATCATGGCTGTCTTTTCTTCTTTTCTTTTTCCTTTTTTTTTGGCCCAGATTTTGAGAACCGGAGTTTTTCAAATAGAGTTCTTGGAGCTTCTATGCAAGTGGCTTGTATGTGTAATTTATGGTGGGGGAAGGGTGGGAAAATGACGTTTTTGTACGACTCTATTGCTGCCACATAAACGCTTATCTCTTTCTCGGAACCTTGCTCTTCATTACAGAGCTCTCAGTAGCAAATGGGCAATTTGCAAATCTGCAATGGTCATCCTAGGGCCTTGCCGGCACTTGCTTTAGGCATAGCCTGACCATGAAATAATAAAGGTGTCATGAAGATGCCAGCTTACTTTATCTTATAGCTTTTGCATAATGGGCACCCATTCCAATTATGCGCAGCCAGTTTCATGCAAGTTGGGGCACTTGGGGAGTCACTCATAAGCCCTCACTCAGGGCCCATTTTGCATTCTGGGACACTGTAACTGAAGACCACAAGAGTGCTAGTTACTGTGCAAGTGCCGTAGAACTTGGGCTTCCGTAACGCCGAGATTTTCAGATCGGCTCCATGTAATCAACTACCGTGATGTATCCAAGACGCATGCCATCATTCACTTGACAAAAGTTTTTGGAAGCCCTAGGGTAAAAGGAAATGTCACTGTAGTTTCTGGTTTTGTTTCTTCCTTTCGTTCTTTGGCATAGTTTACGTGTGGTTGGGATTGTAAGTAGGCAAAGTTGGGTTGTGGGTTCCTGTGGCTCTCTAATTCGCGCTGCAGCGTTTGACCCAAGATTTGGGGATAACGCTTAGGTGGTAAAATTATTTGTGGAGAAAACATTCTTAGTTGGTTTGCAATGCACTTCTCTTTTGACAGAACGAGAAGTCTAGTAAACATTGTGGACTTACTAGAGAGATGAGGGCTAGCTGCACTGTAGTTGCAAACTTGCACAACCTTATCTCAGTAGCAACTTACCCACTGACTTGGTTTCCATGCAAGAAACTAGATTTCTGTTATATTGGAAACATAGTTTGTTTCCTGTCATGAAATATCGTGGGACTTTTTTTTTTGTTTATCGATGTTATGGTGATTGACATAAAGAGAACGGTTACAATATCAAACATGTAACATTTGTTTTGTTAGAGAGCGAGGCCCAAGCTTGCACATGCTAAACGAGGGAGACACATGATTGACCGTAAACACCCAAAAAATTTCTCAAAATAATTTGATCTTTTAGAAATTTTACCTTCTTAAGAAAAAATCGCGGTTTTGGGTCTTTTAAGGGTTTTCAAATAAAGACACCTTAAAAGAACTCATTTTCACACCAAAATTTCGTGACAACCTCAAAATAAAGGTAAATTGTACCCCTCTCAGAAAAATCAAATTTTGACAAAGAGCCAAAAAAATAATTGCTTTGCCCTAAAGTCCAAATTGGCAGCATTTTGCCTATTCAAATGATTTCATCTAAAGAAAGGATGGTTTCAAACAATTTTCTTCAAAGAAACAAATAGAAATGAGACATTGGGAACCAAACCCAAAAATATTTACAAAAATATCAAATTTGCAAAACCTTTGAAATACAAATCAAATCCAAATCAGGCCTTAAAAACTTGCCCAATTGAAGATAGTCCTACTCCGGGACCCTACACCCATCAAAGGGTTAAAGAGATCCAAAACCCTACACCCAAGGGTTAAAGAGGTCTAAAACCTACACCCAACAAAGGGATAAAGTGGTTGAAATGGTAAAGACTAACTCACGGGATGAAAGCATATCATCCATACAAACAAACACTGAGAATGAAACTCAGTTGTTTTCAAAAGAATATTTGAAGATTTCGATAAAACTCGATGTTTTCAAATATAATTTCAAAAGAAATAGTTTTAAATAATAAAAAAGGAAATATTTGAAACCATAAATGAAAAGAGATGAAAGCTAGGTCAATCAGGGATAAAGATGAATCATCCTCATTGAAGATTCACGAAGATCAAGGCAACACTTAAAGCAGCCTTACATAAAGCAGGGACCGAGCTCAGGTGGACCCGGACGAAGCAAGAAGCAATGGTCGAGCCCACTTACCTTGACCGAACCAAAGGGGGACTCACCTAGGTAAGGTTCCATGAAGGACACATGGCTCGACCGATGGAGGCCCACCTACCCAAGGAGCAATGAACAAGCTCACCTAGCCAAGGAGCGAGTAAGAAGCACATCCTAGTTAAAGGTGACACCCGACTGCACCAAATGAAGTCAAGGGATGCACCCAAGCATGCCCAACCATGACCCATAGGCTACCCTTGACTAAAACGAGCTTGGGTTAAACATGGTTTGACAAAACATATTTCTTATGACCTTGACATTGGTTAAGCCTTGACTGAATTGAACCATCTTCACCAAATGTGCTTAATCGAACCACACTCTGGACAAGGGGCCATGTTCACCATGACCCGGCCTTAGGGATTGATCGAATTACCCAAAGGAGGACCCCCCTTAGCCAAACAGACTCAAATTTGCCTAGCCGATGGGACCAAAACCATGTTGGCTCGAGCCAAGGCCAACCTACTCAAGTCAAGGGTTGCATGGACTGGACTCCTCTTGACCTAGGGGACTACAAGACCATGTGCAGTTGGACCTTTTTGGATTGGAGCCAAGAAGAGATCCATTTACCCACATCATGGAAGGGTCTAGCAGCCCCTCCTTGGCCTATAAATAGAGACCATGGGGGAGCTCATTTCCAGTATTGGAGGGATTGAAAAGGCATTGGAGGATGTGTAGGAAGGGGTCTAGGAGAGAGAGGAAGTACTACAACAAGAGAGAGAGAAAGAGAGAGAAGAGAGAAAAGAGAGAGTGAGAGGAGAAGAAGAAGGAAACAACTTCCTTCTTGAATCGGTGTACCATTGGAGTGCCAGTAAGTAAGTGTTCTTCTTTTTTTGCTAGTCTTGATTCTTTTCCTCATATTCAATTTGAAAAGGGGTTATATTAATGAAGCTTGAATCTCACCTCATGTTATAATAGCAAGTAAAAATGCTATCCATTTAATTTCGTGTATGTTTATGCACTCTACTTGTTTGCTTTCGTGATTCTCTATCTCTATATATTTTACACTCTTATATCTCCTAATCCCCTCTATAAAATATATATTTACATTCATTTCCCTTCAGTCACGTGCTTTAATTTTATTATGGATGGCTTTTAAATTCGGATGGATGCATGCATATGTATTCTGAAAAATTGAAACTCTTTTTTTACATCTTGCACACATCTATTGTTCAATTTTTCATTGCTAAATGGATACTCCGAATGATTTGAAATTTAATACACTAAATCTACACACACAAGCCCACTATAAATAAAATTTTCAAGAATTTTAGGTCCATGTAGACTCATAAATAAAATAGGAAAATATTGATCAAGTTCAGATTTCGTTTTTGCACAGTCTGTTTTCCTGCAACAGTGGTTAGGTAAAAGTCCCATAACTCTATTTATAGTGAAGCAAAATTACGAAACTTAGTTGTATTGGAAAGCTGATATCCATAGCTTTCCAACAAGACTAAAATTAAGCCTCTGTGTTTCTGTAATAGAATATCTTGAAACACTTGAATAGTGGTCTATTCCAGATTTAATTTTGTAAATCCAGAGCACCAAAGCACAAAATAAAAATAGGCCTAGAATCTCCACATTTTATTCTATGTTCTGTAAATTGTTCATGAATTTTGGAGATCTCTAAGTCACCCCAAAAAATTTGGAAATAAGTTCTGAAAACATAACCAATTTCTGTTTTTCAGAACTTGAAAATCTTCAATCTCTAGACTAAGTGCACAAGTTTGATTTGATTCAAAACCATCTTTTAAAGTGAATTTTGGAAACATACACCAGCACCAATATATCCTTGTAGACGCGCGAAAATCCCCACGCCTCCCCCGCCTTTTCTGGGCTTGGAGTGGATCCTCTCGTGCGTCTAAGGCCTATTTATGTAAACAGGGCGTGCCAGCTAGCTTACCTAAGTTAGCGAAGATGTATTTTAAACTGACTTCTAATCGTGGCGACTGTGAGCAAGTGAGCTCTTATCGTCACAGACCTTCTTGCACTGATGCGCAAGGGTCAGTCTGTACGCTTTGCAAAAATCGAGTTTTTGGGATAGAAAGCCTACAAAGCGGTTCGAGGTGTCTAATTCGGGTCTTTTAGATGCGATTGCAAATTTTAGATCACATGGATTTGCACTTGCCTAAGTCTTTCCTTTTATCCCTTTACGGGCCACCTAGTTTGTGTGTTATGAACACTCCACTACATGGGCGAATTTGAGCGGGGCTTGCTTTGATGCAATATACGTCCTACCTCGTGGTATGGCATAGATGCAATGCAAACTCACGCTACTCCAAAGGGAAAACCCGAATGTAAAGACAATGCCGAAGGGAAATAACCGAAGGGAAATAACCGAAGGGAAATGACTTGAAATGTAAATGACGAAGGGAGATATGTATATAGGGTATGTATATGGGCCCTTACTCGGGTCTTGCAAATAAGAGCGAAGGCTCAATGTGGGTGCGTGCTTGAATTGAAAGACTTACACACACGACATGAAATGAAACCCAAATAGTATAGGTCGACCCTTACTTGGGTCTTTCAAATAAGAGCGAACACGACATGAAATGAAACCCAAATAGTATAGGTCGGCCCTTACTTGGTCTTTCAAATAAGAGCGAAAGCTCAATGTGTGTGAGTGCTTGAATTGAAAGACTTACACACACGACATGAGATGAAACCCAAATAGTATAGGTCGGCCCTTACTTGGGTCTTTCAAATAAGAGCGAAAGCTCAATGTGTGTGAGTGCTTGAATTGAAAGACTTACACACACGACATGAAATGAAACCCAAATAGTATAGGTCGGCCCTTACTTGGGTCTTTCAAATAAGAGCGAAAGCTCAATGTGTGTGAGTGCTTGAATTGAAAGACTTACACACACGACATGAAATGAAACCCAAATAGTATAGGTCGGCCCTTACTTGGGTCTTTCAAATAAGAGCGAAAGCTCAATGTGTGTGAGTGCTTGAATTGAAAGACAACACACCCAACTTAAGCAAAACCCTACAAAATTAAAGTATATGTATATACTTATGTATTAGGGGCTGATTAGGCCCGTGTGTGTTCAAAATCGTGCACAACTAAGAGAGTGCACGTGTGTGGGTGTGCCAAGCCACGTTATTACAAGCGGGGGGAGACTATGCTCCGTTATTACAACCCCCTATCGAATTGAATCTCAAGCAAGTATACAACTAAAGACCGAGTTAGGCACTTACTAATAGCTGGTCCGAAGATGCCTTGCTTGAGCATGGGCTTGGCCTTCGCCTTGGGCTGCAAAAGGGAGCTCCACGAGGTTGAACGGCAAGGGGAGGTGCTGGCCGGATGTCCTTGGTGCGTGGGAGAGGCACCTTGAAGGTGGCCGGCTGTTAAGGAGGGGCTGTTTTTTATGTGTTGGGTTAAAGGACCTAAGTAGGGTCACTAAGGGAGTATGGCACTAAGAAAAGCTCAAAGGAAGACCTAATGGGGCACCTAAGGTTGGCGGGTTGCTGGCCAAGTGAAGGGGCAACAGTCGGTTGGAGTGGCCGACTAGGGGAGTTTGGTGGTGGCGGGCTGCTAGGGTGGCTAGGAGTGATGTAAGGTAGGGGAGCTAGCTAGGAGATGGGGCCAGGTGGTAGTGGTTGTAGTAGGTGTATTAGGATGATACGGGCAGGTTTTAGGGAGTCGGATAGGGTGGCTGAATGGAGCTAAAAGGTTTAGGTGGTGGTGGGATGTAGAGCAGGTAGAGGTGGGATGTGGAGCAGGTGGAGCAGGTGGAGCAGGCGGAATTCGGCTGAGCTTGGGGAAGTGGAGGACCCGACTGGGAATGGGTGGGCTGCTTCATGATGAAACTCGCCCCCAAGGGGGGGGGGTTTATATAGGGCTGGGCTAGGTCGGTTAGGGCTGGGTTTGGGGTAGTGGTTAGGTGGTTTAGGTAGGGTGGTATGATGATAAGGTGGGCTGGAAAGGGTAGGGCCAGATATTTTGAATACAAGTGGTTTGGGTAGGTTGTGGGCTAGGGGTGGTTTAGAGGTTTAGGGTTTAGCTAGGTGGGTTGGTTCTAGGGTGAGGTTTAGTGAGCTAGGTTAGGTGACTAGGCTAGGTTTAGGGAAATTAACCTAGGTTTAGGGAAGGATTAGGGAAGTGGGTTAGGTGATTAGGTTGGGATTAGGGAAGTGGGTTAGGTGATTAGGCTCAGATTAGGGGCGGATTAGGGTGGAAGGCTAGGATTAGTTGCTTTTGGTTAGGTTTAGGTGAAGGAGCTCCCTTTGCATGGCCCATAGACCTTAACCACATCATGTTGGTGCAGCCCTAGATTAGGTTTTGGCTAATTACAAGCTTAAACCCACTTAATTAGGCTAACCCACATGATTAACCCCAAACTTGACACACAAGTCAAGCTTAATTACAACACACACTTGATCTTATCCACCCCCCACTCTCTCTCATGCCCATAATCCCACGTGAAATTCAAGTGGGCCCCACCTCCATTTATGAGAAGGTGATGTGGGCCATGGATATGGATATTGGATTGGATTTTTGAATCTAAATCCAAATCCAAGTCCATACATGGGTTTGGATTGGGATCTGGATATATATGGTCCAGATCCGATCCAAACTGAACTCTGACTCCTTCGAGCTGTGTTTGAAACGAACGGTTTGTGTGGGGCCTGACAGCATCAGTACTCCGTCTTCGTTGGGTCTTCGCCAACATGATCGTTCGCCTCGGTTTTCGCCTTCCGGAGATGACTTCAAACGATGTTTTGATGATAACAGGGTCTTGGACGTTTGAGATCCTGGGGGTGTGGATTTGATACAAGAGTTGCTGTGTCGGGCTCGACATGTGCTCTGGTTCCGGGCTCTCCTTGGCTTTCCTGGTCTTGTCTGGATTAGGCCAAGCTGCTTCGGGGTTCCAAAACATGTTTTAAAAGGTTTTCAAAACTCATATTACATATTTTTGAAATATAAAGTTTAAAACATATATACAGGGTTGTCTAGAAGGCTCCTGGGTTTCCAGACCCAAAATGGCCCTTTGGAGCTGCTTTTACAAAACCAGATAGATTTGAGAAATTCGTGGGATTTTAGGGTGTTTACAATCCTCAAAGTGTCTAGGCTGACCTTTGAGCATCGGTTAAAGAAGGCTTACGGCGAAAAGATCTCGCTTAGCTACAATCGCCTCACAAAGTTAGATTTACAACTTTGCTAGTTTTAGAAACTAGCTGGCATTCTCGCGCAAGAACGAAGTAGATTGAAAAGGTTATTTCAAGCCTCTACATAGGATTTGAATAAAATTTTCACATCTACAATGACATGTCTATGAAATGAGGAAGACGCATTATATCTGCTTCTCTTTGTATTAGGACATGCATCAACAACACATCTCCTTTTATTAGGAGAAGCACGACGATGTCTCCTTTCATTAGGAGACATCGCTAAACAAACATGTTGTTGTGATACCTTATATTCTTATATGTTTACTTGCCATTTTTTTCTTTATTTTACATAAGTTGAAAGACAATATAAATAATTCAAATACAATTATATTTGTTGATTGCAAGAGTGATGAAATTAAATGTTCACCTGTTTGATACTAATATGGTATTTTAGAGTTGGACATTTACTTCAATATGCGAGAGAAGTTGAGAAGCATAATAACATTATAATTGTAATACTTTATTCAAGGAGAAATGTCTATTTTTACTTAGAGGTAGTGAAAATGATGGTTCTTAAATGTTATCTATAGTTAACAGAATCAATCATCCCACAAAATCTATCTTGAAGGGCATGAATATACAAGCAGATTAACTAATGTGAGTATCAATTGATAAAAGATATGACAAAAGGTCATTATAAACTGAAGTATATCTTATCTTATATAAAGCATCATGATAATTCAAATGTCTCTACGATAGGCATAATTATAATGCAAGGCTTAAAACTATAGATGTAAAATTTTTACTCCAAGCCTATGTAGAGACTTAAAATAAACTTCTCTCGTTTATTCGCGAGGGTGCCAGCTAGTTTTCAAAACTAGCAAAGTTTGTAAATATGACTTTATAGGCAATTTTGGCTAGCGAGATCTTATCACCTTAGGCCTTCTTGAACCGATGCTCAAGGATCAGCCTAGGCACTTTAAGGATTCATTTGTGTAGGTATGATTCCAAATCCACTTTAAGAAAAATCCTAGAGACTTAATCAAATGCGTGCACTTGGTGTTTGGAAAACAAATTTGGCCGAGTTCTGAAAAACAGAAACTGGTTATGTTTTCAAACCTTAATTTCTGACTTTCTTTCAGTGGCTTCCGAATCTCCAAAAATAAAGAAAACTTCATAGTGAAAAGCAAAAATGTAGAGATTCTAAAAATATTTTTATTCTATTTTTGGGGGCTGCGATTATTCAGAATTAAATCAGGGAATTGTCTCTGTTTAGATACTTGGAACTGTTTTGTCACAGAAATACAGAAACTCAAATAAAGGGCTATATCTCGATGCACAGAGTCCAATTTTTATGCACCTAGTCCTGTTGGAATGCTATGGATGTCAGCTTTCCAATGAACTAAGTTTTGCTGAATTTTGAAAACTATAGACAAAATTATGGGATGATTACCTAGGCTCTGTTGTAGGAAATACAATTTTGACAGAGATGGTTCTGGATTTTCCTAATCTTACACACTTTTAATTACGTGGTTTCACGGACCTAAAATTCTTGAAAATTTTATTCTATGTGGGCTTGTGTGTGTAGATGAAGTTTTTCAGATTTTAGATCAATTGGAGCAGAAATGAGGAAATAAAAATTAAAACATCAGACATATATAGAGATGCTAAAAACAGTTTTTATGTGTTTACAACATACATGATGAAACTCACCCGAAATTAAATGACATAATCACATCAAACCCAAAGTAAATGGATGAAGGAAAATGAATGTAAAGATATGTATTAGCTTATGCATAGAGGGGGTTAGGAGTTATAGGAGTTTTATAGAATATAGAGAAGTAGAATCAAGAAAGCAAACAAGTAGAGTGCATTAGTAGGAAATGAAATTTGCAGTATATCTACTTGCTATTACAAAATAGGGAGAGACAAAGCTCCATTATTACAAATCCTTTCTTGAATTGAATATTAAGAGGAGAAACGAGATTAACCAAGGAAGAAAATACTTACTTAACAGCCTTCAAGAATAAATAGATCTACAAGAGGATCGTTCCCTTTCTCTCTTGGAGCCACCCTCTCTTCTTCTTCTCTTTTCTCTCTTCTCTCTCTCTAATTTGTAGCACCTCCCCTCTCTCCCAGACTCTCCCTCTCTCTTTCCTCATGTTTTGGCAAGTCCCTCCAATTTGCAAGATGTTGGAAATGTTCCCCCCCTAGCCCTTATTTATAGGCTAAGGGAGGGGCTGCTAGACCCTTCCTTGGAGTGGGTTGGGTATGCTCCTTCTTTACCCAAATTTGGATTCACTCCTTGGCTGGACCAAGGCCACCACGTGGACCTTTGTGGTCCCTCTTGATCAAGTGTTGGACTAGCCCCATGTGGGTTGGTCCTTGGATCAAGCTAGGTTCACCTAGGCATGGTTTGGATGCAACCGGCTAGGTGAGTCCAAATGCAATCGAGCTAGTCTTGGTGCCACCTTGATGTGATCTTGTCTTCATTGGCTGCACCCGAATGTGGCTGTAAATACCCCAAAATGGGATTATTTTCAAACAAACACCTGATTTTTGAAAACCATTTCATAGCCCTATTTTGAACTTTTTAAAACCCTAGAGTTTTGAATTTTTAACTTCCTTTTCAAAATCTTTCGAAATAAAGAATTTTAAAACCCGGGCCAAAACCCAAGTTTTGTAAAGCAGCTGAAACAAGCAGGTGAAATATGATAAAAAAGCAGCTCAAGATCGGGTCAAAAAGCAAAGGAAAAGTTCAGCTCGTCCGAATGAAAACAAGGCCGAAAAGCAAAACGAGCATCTAGGTCAGAATCAGATTTCAGCTCCAAAACATAAAAGATGAAGCCAAAGCCCCGATGAAGCTGTCAGAGATAAAACCTCAAGCCTGTGGAAATAAAAACCAGACGAAAAAGAGTCTGGAAAGTGAGAAGCAGGTCGGCCAAGAAGACTGGGAAAAACCCAGCCTAAAACGAGTCACTGGCGGAACCAAGGCCCGTTCAAAACCACCCGTTTCAAACACCTAAGAAGGAATGAAGAAAGAAAATTTTGGATTGGATCTGGACAAAAATATCCAGATCCAGATCCATTTAAAATTTGGATTGGGTTGGATCTTTCGATCAAAACCCAAATCCAAGACTCACCCCATTTCACGTGAAACTTAAAGTGGGTTTGGGGGAGCTTGTAAAGTATGAGAGAGAGTGTGTGGGAAAAGTCAACAATGGTGGGCTTTAGCCATATGGGCTTGATCAAGGGCTACATGGGCTTGAACCTTGTGGCTTGACCTAGGGGTGGGCTGCAACAAGGAAAAGGCACCTTGGCTTGGACGTGGGCTGCAACCATGGCTGCAAATGGTGGACCGACTGCAAGAGGTAAGTCCCTTAAACCTTGATCCTTGAACCTAGCCTTGAACCTAACCGCCACCAACCTAGCCCCTCACCATTCGGCTAACCCACTCTCCCTTGAACCTAGTTAACTACACCTAACCGACCTTGACTCACCCTACCAAACCAACCTAAAACACACCCAACCGACTCCACTAAAACCTAGCCAAAACCACACCTTAAACCTGCCCTAAACCTAGCCGACTTAACCCAGCCCATACCACCTAAACCTAGCCAAGACACACCCAACCGACCCCACTAAAACCTAGCAAACCACCCCCACTAAAACCCTAACCGACCTAACTCACTTGGCCTAAACCTAGCCAAAAACAAAACCCAACCGACTCCACTAAAACCTAGCTAAACCACACCCACTCAGCTGAACCACTCTCACCCCAAACCCAACCCTCACCACTCAGGCTGCGACCTAGTTGCACTCGACCCCTTGCTGGCCTAACCGAATCCTAGCTAACTTGGCTTGAACCTAGCCATGAACCTACCTAAACCGGCCCTAACCTGCCCCACTTGTTGCCTTGTGACTCACTCTCTAAACCTAACCCAGCTAGGTGCTGGCTGCACCTAGCTCGTCCCCTTAAAACTGAACCTAACCCACTCAACTAGGTGCTGGCCGCACCTAGCTAACCCAACCAAACACACCCTAAACTAACCTGGCCGAATCCCAGCTTGAACCAACCTAGACCTAGGCTGAAACCTCCCTTGAACCCAACCGAGCATCACCCTAGCTCAACCATACACATCACCCCCTTGCTGCACCCAGCCGTACCTCGCGGCTGACTGCACCCAGCCAAAACCGCACCCTTCAACCTAACCCCACGGCCTGCACCTAACAAAGACATCTTGGCCGATCCTTTGAACCTAGTCCTAGCTCATACCTAGCAAAACTAAACCTACCTAGCTAACTTGGTTGAACCAAGACTAGTTTGAACTAACCTAGGACTTGACCCAACCGTGTCCTAAACTAAACCTAAACACTTGGCCTTAAACCTAAACCAAACCTAACCTCTTGGCCGAACCCAGCCAAGGCCAATTCGCACCTACATCCAGCTGCACCCAATCCAAACCGGTTGCACCTAGGTTGACTCATACCCAAGCATCACCTTGGAACCAAACCAAGGGACTTACCTCGCGGCTGCTACGAAGGAAGACCCGAGTGAACCCGAGAGACAAAACCGAATGAACACTTGTAAGTCTCATTTATATTCGGTTTTAAATTACTTGTTTAAATTCAATTCAATTCGGAACGGGGTTGTAGTAATGGAGCGAAGTCTCCCCCCGAGATGTAATATTCGTGGATGAAACACGACCACACATGTGCACTTGAGCCTTCTCACTCTTAACGGCACACGAGTATACCCATGTGCACTTGAGCCTTTTCGCTCTTAGATTGCACACGATCGCACTCACGCGCACTCGAGCCTTCTCGCTCTTAAGCTAACTATATATATTTTCCATTCGGATAAATTTACTTCATGAAAGTCGTGTGAGTTGCACTTACATTTCGGGTAAATTTACTTTCGTGAAAGCAGTGTGAGTTGCAATTACATTTGGGTGGATTTACTTTCAAAGTTGTGTGAGTTGCAATTACATTTTGGGTGGATTTACTTTCAAGTTGTGTGAGTTGCAATTTAAATTCCACACAAGAACACCCATGAGCACTCGAGCCTTTCCACTCTTTACACTCACACACATTGAGCCTTTTCGCTCTTAGGATAAAACATATATATATTTTCAAGTCGTGTGAGTTTACTTTAGTGGAAGTAGAGTTGCATTTCAATTTGTGTGGGTTTACTTAAAGTCGAGTGAGTTGTAATTTCAATTTGGGTGAGTTCGCATCATCGCTCTCAGAAAAGCCCCAAAAAAGGATTTTCGCATTCCTGCATTCGCTCGCTTTCAAAATCCCTCGAATCTTCATTCAAACCACAATTGAAATTAGGCCACACATTCACAAACATATCAAGCCTAAATAGATAAAACTCACAAAGACTTAGGGTAGTCTAGCATCCGTAATAAAAATTGCAAAGAAGGCACGAATAAAATTCATCAAACACTTATCATTCGAAGTTAATATTTGTTTGGAAAATCGAAGTTTCTAAGCGCTTAAACTGACCCTTGAGCATCGGTTCAAGAAGGTTTAAGCGAAAAGATCCTGCTTTCCCTCAATCGCCAAAAAAGTCAGAAATATTTCAAAAACCTTCGCTAGTTTGAGTAAGCTAGCTGGCATGCTCGCAAAAGGACATAGGCACGAAAAGGTTCACTTCAAGTTTGTAAACACCTCGAAATCCCACGAATTTCTCAAATAAAACCTGGTTTTGTAAAAGCAGCCCCAAAGGGCCATTTTGAGTCTGGAAACCTAGGAGCCTTCCAGGCAACCCTGTACATATGTTTTGAACTTTATATGTTTTAAATATGTGTAATATAGCTTGGAAAACTTTAAAATATGTTTTGAAACCCCAAGAAGCGGCTTGGCCTAATGAAAGCAGAACCAGAAGAGCCAAAGAGAGCCCGGAACTGGAGCACATGTCGAGCTCGGCACAGCAACTCTCGTATTGAATCCACCCCCAGGATCTCGAATGTCCAAGACCCTGTTATCAGCAAACATCACTTGAAATCATCTCTGGAAGGTGAAAACAGAAGCGGACGATCATGTTGACTAAGACCCAATGCAGACGGAGTACTGATGCTGTTAGACCCTTACAAACCGTTCTTTTCGAACACAGCCTGAAGGAGTCAGAATTCTGTTTGGATTGGATCTGGACCATATATATCCAGATCCCAATCCAAACCTATGTGTAGATTTGGATTTGGATTTGGATCTAGAGATCCAATCCAATATCCACATCCATGGCCCACATCACCTTCTCATAAATGGAGGTGGGGCTCACTTGAAGTTCATGTGGGATTATGGGCATGAGAGAGAGTGGGGGAGGATAAGATTTGAGGGTTAATTGTAGTTAAGCTTGACTTGTGTGTCAAGTTTGGGGTTAATCATGTGGGTTAGCCTAATTAGCATGGGTTTAAGCTTGTATTAGCCAAAACCTAACCTAGGGCTGCACCAACATGATGCAATAAGGTCTATGGGTTTTGCAAAGGGAGCTTCCTAACCCAATCCTAAGCCTAATCCCCTAATCCTAGCCTTTTTCCCTAATCCTGGCCTAAACCTAGCCTAATCACCTAACCCACTTCCCTAATCCCGGCCTAAACCTAACCTAATCACCTAACCCACTTCCCTAATCCTCCCCTAAACCTAGCTTAATTTCCCTAAACCTAACCTAATCCTAGCCTAATCACCTAACCCACCTCACTAAACCTCACCCCAAAACCAACCCACCTAGCTAAGCCCTAAACCCCTAAACCACCCCACCTAAACCTAGCACACCATATACCTAAAACCCCTTTAACCAAAATATCTGGCCCCTCCTCAAAACCAGCCCACCTTATCACCACACCACCACCACCTAAACCACCTTACCACCTTCCAAAAACCAGCCCCAACCGCCATCTCCAAACCTATATAAACCCCCCCTAGTGGGCAGGTTTTCCATCCTTTTCCACCTTGGGCCAGCCGACCTTGGCCAATCTCCTTCCAGCCGAGCCTTCCACCTTGCTCCACCTACACTACTTCCATCCAGCCAAGCTCCACCTCGTGCCACCACTGCCTCCCAGCCTGCTCCACACCACGTCGCCACCATTGCCCAGCCGAACTCCATCTTCCTTCACCACCCGACTGTTCTTCTTCCTTGGACACCAACTCCTTACCAGCTGGTTAGTATCTCAACCTAACTCTATCTCCTCTTCACTCCCCCTCCACTCTCCCACCACCCATACCACCACTACATCACCCCATCAAAGCCACCTGCCACCCTTACCCATTCGGCCAGACCTCAACCTTTACATCACTTGCCTTAAACCATTTCCCCTAGTGATACCCGACCACCCCACTTGGCTCCCTAAGACCTGCCCATACCGCCTTCCACCTTGCTCCCTAGAACATGCCCCTTTCAACTCTTAGTCATCCACTAACCCCACCTTCCACCACACCCTAGTTAGCTCCCTTCCCATCCATAACATCCCGACTACCCCAGCCGGCCACCACAAAAATTCCCCTAGTCGGCCACCCCAGCCGACTGTACCAAACCCATTCGGCAGCCACCCCATTTCCCTTAGGCATTCCCTTTAGGCTCCCCTTTAGTGCCACCTTCCCTAGCACCACACTATCCCTTAGTGACCTTCCTTAGTCACCTTAGCCCAAAACACCAAGGCAGCACACTCCTAGCAGCCGGCCAGCTTCAAGGCGCCCTTCCCGCGCACCCAAGTCACCCGGCCAGCATCTCCCCTTGCCGTTCCACTCCGAGGAGCTCCCTCTTGCAGCCCAAGGCAAAGCCAAGCCTACGCTCAAGCAAGTCACCTCCGGACCAGCTATAAGTAAGTGCCTAACTCGGTCCTTAGTTATAGACTTGCTTAAATTAAATTTGATACGGGGTTGTAATAACGGAGCATAGTCTCCCCCCGCTTGTAATAACGTGGCTTGGCACACCCACACACACGTGCACTTGAGCCTACCTTGCTCTTAGTTGTGCACGATTTTGAACACACACAGGCCTAATCAGCCCCTTTAAATATAGGTTTATGTATATACTTTGAGTAGCGTAGGGTTTTGCTTGAGTTGGGTGTGTTGTCTTTACATTCTCGCACTCACACACATTGAGCCTTCGCTCTTATTTGCAAGACCCAAGTAAGGGTCGTGTGATACTATCCTTGGGTTTAATTTCATGTTGTGTGCGTAGTACTTCAATTCAAGCACTCACACACATTGAGCTTTCGCTCTTATTCCCAAGACCTTAGTTAAGGCCATATTGCAATTTCTATTTGGGTTTAATTTCATGTTGTGTGCGTAGTACTTCAATTCAAGCACTCACACACATTGAGCTTTCGCTCTTATTCCCAAGACCTTAGTTAAGGCCATATTGCAATTTATATTTGGGTTTCATTTGAAGTCGTGTGTGTTGTCGTTACATTTTCACACGCACCCACATTGAGCCTTCGCTCTTATTTGTAAGACCCAAGTAAGGGCTCATATATACTATATACGTATTTCCCTTTTGGCTATGTCTTTTCAATTTGGGTTTTAAGGTTCAGCAGTGTGCGTAGTCTTTCAATATATACACGGCACACACTTGCACAATTAAGCCTTTCCGCTCTTAAGATATAGCCGTATTTCCCTTTTGCAATTTCCCTTCGGCATTTTACATTACAAGTCATTTTCCTTCGGCAATTTCCATTACAAGTCATTTCCCTTCGACATTGTCTTTTACATTCGGGTTTTCCCTTTGGAGTAGCGTGAGTTTGCATTGCATATACGCCATACCACGAGTTAGGATGCATATTGCATCAAAGCAAACCCCATACTCCGCTCAAAATCACCACATTTTAGTGGAGTGTTCATAACACACACCTAGGTGGCCCGTAAAGGGATAAAAAGAAAGACTTAGGCACGTGCAAATCCACGTGATCTAAAATCTGAAATCATACCAAAAAAGACCCGAATCAAACACCTTGAACCGCTTTCGTAGGCTTTTTCCACTCAAACACTCGATTTTAAAAGCGTACAGACTGACCCTTGCGCATCGGTGCAAGAAGGTCTGCGACGACAAGAGCTTGCTTGCTCACAGTCGCCACGTTACAAGTCAGGTTTTAGAATATATCTTCGCTTAAGTAAGCTAGCTGGCATGCCGTGTTTGTTTAAATAGGACTTAAGCACACGAAAAGGTTCGCTCTAGGCCTAAGAACCAGGAAGCGGAAATTTTTCTGCGTCTACAGCAGTTTGGCACGCTCGGTGGGACGTGAGTCTTTTAAAAGTCGAGTTATTCTAGGAACTTGCGAAAAGATTTTCAAAGAGGTGTTGTTTTAACTTTTTTCTTCTTTACTTGTACTTAGGAATTTTGAAAAAGGCTTGAAAGCATGTCAAAATCCAACCCAAGTGAAGTGTCGAGCCAAGGCTCATATGCATCAAGTTCTCACTCTAGGAGGATTTTCAAAAACAGGATCAAACTAGACGAGATAGAGGACTTGAGAAGGGAATTCGAGGCCAAAATCGATGCTCTCAGCCAAGAGGCTGAAGTAGGTGATTCATGTTCATCGAATGGTGAACAAAAGGCCAAAAGAAAATCTGAAAAAACCTCGCAAGCACAAAGAGGCCTCCGTAATGGAAGGCAACCAATACCACGAGTCCTTCACACAAAAGGACCGTAAAGCCCTACAGCAGCTGCTGAAAGGGCAAAATAAAGAGAAAAGGAGTTACGCCCTATCTGATTTCCTTCCTATGGATTATGAAACAGACAGTGATGATGAAATACCGAACTTCCATCGGTATGATGGCATGGGAGACCCTAGGTCTCACTTGCAACTTTTCTCGCGTCGAGCCCATAAGAAGAAAAAGGACTCGATGAAATGGGTGTATTGGTTCCTTTTATCCCTTAAAGGCACAGCTGCCAAATGGCTGGCTTCCTACGACTTAAGCCAATTCGCTACTTTTGAAGAGTTAGCGAACTGCTTCATGCAAAGTGTAGACGCAGAAAAATCTCCGCTTCCCTGGTTTCTTAGGCCTGGGGCGAACTTTTTCGTATGTCTAAGTCCTATTTGAATAAACAGGGCGTGCCAGCTAGCTTACCTAAGCTAGTGAAGATATATTTTAACCTCACTTCTAACGTGGCGACTGTGAGCAAGCAAGCTCTTGTCGTCGCAGACCTTCTTGCACCGATGCGCAAGGGTCAGTTTGTACGCTTTAAAAATCAAGTTTTGAGTGGAAAAAGCCTACGAAAGCAGTTCGAGGTATTTGATTCGGGTCTTATTTGTACGATTTCCAGATTTTTAGATCACGTGGATTTGCACGTGCCTAAGTCTTTCTTTTTATCCCTTTATGGGCCACCTAGGTGTGTGTTATGAACACTCCACTAAATGTGGCGAATTTGAGCGGGAGTATGGGGTTTACTTTGATGCAATATGCGCCCTAACTCGTGGTATGGCGTAGATGCAATGCAAACTCACTCTACTCCAAAGGGAAAACCCGAATTTAAAGACAATGTCGAAGGGAAATGACTTAAGGGAAATAACTTGAAATGTAAATGCCGAAAGGAAATAACCGAAGGGAAATACGTATATAGGGTATATATGGGCCCTTACTCGGGTCTTGCAAATAAGAGCGAAGGCTCAATGTGGGTGCATGCTTGAATTGAAAGACTACACACACGACATGAAATGAAACCCAAATATAACTTGCAATATGGCCTTAACTAAGGTCTTGGGAATAAGAGCGAAAGCTCAATGTGTGTGAGTGCTTGAATTGAAGTACTACGCACACAACATGAAATTAAACCCAAATATAAATTGCAGTATGGCCTTAACTAAGGTCTTGGGAAAAAGAGCGAAAGCTCAATGTGTGTGAGTGCTTGAATTGAAGTACTACGCACACAACATGAAATTAAACCCAAATAATATAACACGGCCCTTACTTGGGTCTTACCAATAAGAGCGAAGGCTCAATGTGTGTGAGTGCTTGAATTGAAATACTACGCATACAACATGAAATTAAACCCAAATAGTATAACACGGCCCTTACTTGGGTCTTACAAATAAGAGCGAAGGCTCAATGTGTGTGCGTGCTTGAATTGAAAGACAACATACTCAACTTAAGCAAAACCCTACATAATTTAAAGTATATACATAGATTTATATCTTAGGGGCTGATTAGGCCCGTGTGTGTTCAAAATCATGCACGACTAAGAGAGTGCACGTGTGTGTGGGTGTGCCAAGCTATGTTATTACAAGCGGGGGGAGACTATGCTCTGTTATTACAACCCCGTATCAAATTTAATTTAAGCAAGTCTACAACTAAGGACCGAGTTAGGCACTTACTTATAGCTGGTCCGAAGATGACTTGCTTGAGCGTAGGCTTGGCTTCACCTTGGGCTGCAAGAGGGAGCTCCTCGAAGTTGAACGGCAAGGGGGGCTGCTGGCTGGATGCTTTGGGTGCGCGGGAAGGGCGCCTTGAAGGTGGCCGGCTGCTAACAAGGGGCTGTCTTGGTGTGTTGGGTTGAGGTGACTAAGTAGGGTCACTAAGGGATGGGCTGGTATTAAGGTAGGTGTAGACGCGCGAAAATCCCCACGCCTCTTCGCCTTTTCTGGGCTTGGAGTGGATCCTCTCGTGCGTCTAAGGCCTATTTATATAAATAGGGCGTGCCAGCTAGCTTACCTACGCTAGCGAAGATGTTAAACTGACTTCGAATCATGGCGACTGTGAGCAAGTGAGCTCTTGTCGTCACAGACCTTCTTGCACCGATGCGCAAGGGTCACTCTGTACGCTTTGCAAAAATCGAGTTTTTGGGATAGAAAGCCTACGAAGCGGTTCGAGGTGTTTAATTCGGGTCTTTTAGATGCGATTGCAGATTTTAGATCACGTGGATTTGCACGTGCCTAAGTCTTTCCTTTTATCCCTTTATGGGCCACCTAGTTTGTGTGTTACGAACACTCCACTACATGGGCGAATTTGAGCGGGGCTTGCTTTGATGCAATATGTGTCCTACCTCGTGGTATGGTGTAGATGCAATGCAAACTCACGCTACTCCAAAGGGAAAACCCGAATGTAAAGACAATGCCGAAGGGAAATAACCGAAGGGAAATGACTTATAATGTAGGGAGATATGTATATAGAGTATGTATATGGGCCCTTACTCGGGTCTTGCAAATAAGAGCGAAGGCTCAATGTGGGTGCGTGCTTGAATTGAAAGACTTACACACACGACATGAAATTAAACCCAAATATAACTTGCAGTATGGCCTTGACTAAGGTCTTGGGAATAAGAGCGAAAGCTCAATGTGTGTGAGTGCTTGAATTGAAGTACTACGCACACAACATGAAATTAAACCCAAATAGTATAACACGGCCCTTACTTGGGTCTTTCAAATAAGAGCGAAGGCTCAATGTGTGTGAGTGCTTGAATTGAAAGACTTACACACACGACATGAAATGAAAACCCAAATAGTATAGGTCGGCCCTTACTTGGGTCTTTCAAATAAGAGCGAAGGCTCAATGTGTGTGAGTGCTTGAATTGAAAGACTTACACACACGACATGAAATGAAAAGTTGGCCCTTACTTGGGTCTTTCAAATAAGAGCGAAGGCTCAATGTGTGTGAGTGCTTGAATTGAAAGACAACACACCCAACTTACGCAAAACCCTACACCCAACTTAAAGTATATGTATATATTTATGTATTAGGGGCTGATTAGGTCTGTGTGTGTTCAAAATCATGCACAACTAAGAGAGTGCACGTGTGTGGGTGTGCCAAGCCACGTTATTACAAGTGGGGGGAGACTATGCTCCGTTATTACAACCCCATATCGAATTGAATCTCAAGCAAGTATACAACTAAAGACCGAGTTAGGCACTTACTAATAGCTGGTCCGAAGATGCCCTGCTTGAGCGTGGGCTTGGCCTTCGCCTTGGGCTACAAAAGGGAGCTCCGCGAGGTTGAACGGCAAGGGGTGCTGGCCGGGTGCCTTGAAGGTGGCCGGCTGCTAGCAAGGGTGCCGCCTTGACGTGTGGGACTAAAGGGGCTAAGTAGGGTCACTAAGGGAGTATGGCACTAAGGGGAAGCTTAAGGGAAGATCTAATGGGGCACCTAAGGTTGGCGGGTTGCTAGGGTGGTCGAATGAAATGATAGTCGGTTGGAGTGGCCGACTAGGAGGACTTGATGGTGGCGGGTTGTTAGAGTGGCTAAGAGTGGTGTAAGGGAAGGGAACTAGCTAGGAGATGGGGCCAGGTGGTAGTGGGTGTAGTAGGTGTATTGGGGTGATATGGGCAGGTCTTAGGGAGTCGGATAGGGTGGCCGAATGGAGCTAAGATGTCTAGGTGGTGGCGGGTAGTTAGGGTGATTATGGGCCTGGCCGAGGGGGAATGGTGGCAGCAAGTGGAATGGCTGGTGTTAGGGTAATATGGTAGTGGATTAGGTGGCTGAGAGTGGAGAGGGAGTGAAGAAGGAGTAAGGTGGAATGTAGGGTACTAACCGGATGGTGGAAGGCGGCGGGTAGTTGAGGAGCAGCCGGATGTGGGGGCTCGACTGGTTCGGTCGGGTGAAGAGGATGGTGAGGGGGACTTCGGCTGGAATGGTGGTGGCGGTTGTGGTGGCTGGACGTGGAGCAGGTGGAGCAGGAGGGGATTCGGCTGAGCTAGAAAGTGGAGGACCCGGGATTGGAGGTTGGAGCCTCTTGATGGGAAAACCCGCCCCCAAGGGGGGGGGTTTATATAGGGCTGGGCTAGGTCGGTTAGGGCTGGTTTTGGGGTAGTGGTTAGGTGGTTTAGGTAGGGTGGTGTGGTGATAAGGTGGGCTGGAAAGGGTAGGGCCAGATATTTTAGATACAAGTGGTTTAGAGGTTTAGGGTTTTGCCAGGTGGGTTGGTTCTAGGGTGAGGTTTAGTGAGGTAGGTTAGGTGATTAGGCTAGGATTAGGCTAGGTTTAGGAAAATTAACCTAGGTTTAGGGAAGGATTAGGGAAGTGGGTTAGGTGATTAGGCTCAGATTAGGGCTGGATTAGGGTGGAAGGCTAGGATTAGGTGTTTTTGGTTAGGTTTAGGTGAAGGAGCTCCCTTTGCATGGCCCATAGACCTTAACCACATCATGTTGGTGCAGCCCTAGGTTAGGTTTTGGCTAATTACAAGCTTAAACCCACTTAACTAGGCTAACCCACATGATTAACCCCAAACTTGACACACAAGTCAAGCTTAATTACAACACACACTTGATCTTATCCACCCCCACTCTCTCTCATGCCCATAATCCCACGTGAAATTCAAGTGGGCCCCACCTCCATTTATGAGAAGGTGATGTGGGCCATGGATATGGATATTGGATTGGATTTTTGAATCCAAATCCAAATCCAAGTCCATACATGGGTTTGGATTGGGATCTGGATATATATGGTCCAGATCCGATCCAAACTGAACTCTGACTCCTTCGAGCTGTGTTCGAAACGAACGGTTTGTGCGGGGCCTGACAGCATCAGTGCTCCGTCTGCGTTGGGTCTTCGCCAACATGATCGTCCGCCTTTGTTTTTGCCTTCCGGAGATGACTTCAAACAATGTTTTGATGATAATAGGGTCTTGGACGTTCGAGATCCTGGGGGTGTGGATTTGATACGAGAGTTGCTGTGCCGGGCTCGACATGTGCTCCGGTTTTGGGCTCTCCTTAGCTCTCCTGGTCCTGTCTGGATTAGGCCAAGCTGCTTCGGGGTTCCAAAACATGTTTTAAAAAGGTTTTAAAAGCCATATTGTATGTTTTCGAAATACAGAGTTTAAAACATATGTACAGGGTTGTTTTGAAGGCTCCTGGGTTTCGAGACTCAAAATGGCCCTTTAGGGCTGCTTTTACAAAACCAGATGGATTTGAGAAATTCGTGGGATTTCGGGGTGTTTATAGATGCCCCTCTTTGGCCTTGTCCAAATTGATTTGGATAAGGGCAAAGATGACAAACACCCCTTTTAATGTCTCCCTAGATCTATCCACGAAGAATATGGGATCATCCCAATTTTTAGCAAAATCTCAATTTACAAACTCTGGTAGGAGGAGATATCACGCCAAAGGGATTTACATGGAATCTAGTCCTAAATGGGATCATGTTTATGCAGATGTTCATGCGTGGAATGCAGATGCATGACATGGGTGTGGTGCCAAGAGTGGCGACCTCCCAGAGACCAGATGTGGTCGAACTCTAGAGACTTACAAGGCCTGTTGCTCCAAGTGAGCAGATCCTATGCTGTTCAATGTTCAATTTTCAAAACTTATTTACAAAACTATTTACAAAAGGGACAACTGTCTTGAGTCTCGATCCTATGGATCTCGAGCTCTTCGTGCTTGCCCTTGTTTGAGTCTTAACACTCGCTTATCTAGCGGAGGTTTTATAAGAAAACAAGGCACATTTCAAATTCCTACGCCTTACTCGAAACGTCGAATTCTCAAACAAGAGGAAATTCAAGTAAGTAAATCCTATTTTTACTTTAGGATTCCTCGAAATGAACCGTGCTTTAGCTTGGGATAAGCCAGGGATGGGAAAGAGATACCACGGTCCCTTCTGAAGCATCCCGCGGTTTAAGGCATAGAAGGCAGAAAACTGCTCTTTTTGAGCTTTTTGGCCTCTTTTCCTTTTTTTCATAGAGGGTCTCCCTTTGGGAGTATTTTTTCTTTAATCCCTCTTTTTCACAAGAGAATCGATTTTCTTTTGAATCCTGGTCTCTTTCTTTTGGAAAGATACTTTGAATGGGAAATTCCCTTTTGTTTGGGCCTTTATTTTCCTTTTGGAAATAGAAGAGAAGAGGGGAGGAGTTATCCCAAGCTTACACTCGATCCATTCCAGATCAGCCTATTTAGAAATAGCATGTACTACTTGCAAGTATCTTGCTATATTGAACTAGGCCTTTCTTTGTAAGAAGAAGGATTTTGAAATGTAACCACGATTTTTGAAGACTCCACTCTTTCACAAGTGCAAATTCTCTCACTCAGGGTCACACGAGTTTGCCTTTGCACCTTATTCACATGTCTCAGGGCAGCTATCCCTAAAATTTTCGAAAACTGGAATTTAATCCAAATCCTACACATGATACTTCTTTAAGTATTGAATATTGATAGGATCTGCTAAATTCCTACCTTCTACATCGATCAACCAATACGAATTGTTCGTAGTGGTTGCTCGTACAACATAGGGTCCATCCCAGTTGGGGTGCCACTTTCGCAGGGGGTGTGGGCCACGATGATGGATGGTTTTTAAGACCAGATCCCCCACTTCAAAGTGGCGAGGTCTCATGTGTTTGCTATAATGTCGGGCTATCCTTTGCCGGTATGCACGAGCATGATCCATGGCAAGGAGTCGCCTCTCATCTAGCAAATCTAGTTCGGCCATCCTAGCATGCTGAAGCGTCTCTAGGGGGAGGTCGAGTGCTATGGATGTATGGAAGGAATGCCGTTGGGTATGAATGGGAAGAATGGCGTTTGTGCCATAGACCAATTCGAATGGTGTGGCATCCGTGGGAGTCCAGATGGAAGTCCTATAAGCCCATAAGGCTTCATCCAGCTTCTCGTGCCACATCCTACCCTTCTCTAAGGTTTTCTCAATTATGCTAATGAGAGTCTTGTTTGTGACTTCGGCTTGGCCGTTGCCTTGAGGGTAGTAGGGCGAGGAGAAGTGGTGTGTTATGCCAAACGTGTTGCACAACTTAACCATCCGCTCGTTCTTGAATGGGGTGCCATTATCAGACACAAGGTCTCGTGGAACCCCAAATTGAGCCAAGATATTCCTCCGGATGAAAGCCACCACATGTTGCCCCATCACATTGGTTAGGGAAATGGCTTCCACCCACTTGGAGAAATACTCCGTGGCTGCTAAAATAAATTGATGCCCATTCGAGGCCTTTGGAAATATTGGGCCTACGATGTCAAACGCCCACATGGTAAATGGCCAGGGGCTGACCACGGAATGCAATGCAGATGAAGGGATATGAATGGCGTGCCCATGCACTTGACATGGATGACACTTCCTAACATGATCGTGGCAATCCTTCTTCAGGGTGGACCAAAAATAGCCCCCTCTAAGTATTTTCGTTGCCATCATGTTGGCATTAACATGACCTCCACATTCTCCATCATGGAATTCATGCATCACTATCCTAGCCTCCTTTAGGTCGATACACCTAAGCAGAATGCCGGTAAAACTCTTTTTGTATAAAACCCCACCCAAAATGGTGTATCGGGTCGAAATCTTACGGATGAATGCCTTATCCTTGGATGTGGCATCCTTGGTGTATCTCCCATTTTCTAAAAACTGTTTGATGTCATAAAACTAGGGTTTTTCAATAGACTCTGGGTTATTTTGGCAAATATCCAAGTCGTGTGTGGATGGGTGGGGCGCATGCCATATTTCCAAAGATCTGGTCCCTGAAATGGGATCGACCTTCAGGGTTGAACCCAAGGAGGAGAGGGCATCGGCGATGCCGTTGTCCTCTCTTCCTACGTGTGTGAGTTTACACGATTGGAAGGATTGGACCAATCGAGTGGCCAACTTGTGATATGGAAGTAGTTTCTCATTACGTACTTGCCAAATTTTTAAAACCTGGTTTATGACAAGGAGCGAATCTCCAAAGACCTCGATGCATGATGCCCCTAGAGTTTTCGAAATTCTTAAGCCTTGTATGAGTGCTTCATACTCAGCTACGTTGTTGGAACATTCAAAATCTAAGAGCACTGCTATGGGAATCTCGCCCTTTTTAGGGGAGATTAGGATGACCCCAGCACCAGCCCCTCGTTGGTTTCGTGCCCCATCGAAGTGCATCTTCCACACTTGGTTTTCGACAGAATTTGCCAAAATGTGGTTTTGAAAATGGTTTTGCAATATGCCTTCATCAGGCATTTCAACAAGAGTGGGATATGCATCCTCTAAGGGGAACTCAGCCACGTAATCTGCTAGGGCTTGCCCCTTAATGGAGATCTGGTGATGGTATTTCAGATCATACTCCATTAGAAGGAGTTGCCATTTTCCCAATCTACCCGTGAGAATGGGTTTTTTGAACAAGTGCTTGATTGGATCAAGCTTGGACACTATCCAGATCTCATGATCTAGGAAATAGTGTCTGAATTTCTGGCAGGCCCAGACTAGGGCCAAGCACGTCTTCTCCATGGCTTGATAATTTCGTTCATAAGCCAAGAGAGTTTTCGAAATGTAGTAGATGGCATACTCCTTATGGGTGTCATCCTCGTATTGAGCCAACAGGGCTCCTAAAGCATTCGCATGCACGGAGATGTATAGTAAAAGCGGTTTTCCTTGCTTTGGAGGGTTCAAAACGGGGGGATTAACCAAGTATGCCTTCAGTCTCTCGAAGGACTTCTGGCATTCGTCATCCCATAAGAATTTCGTGCCCTTCCTCAACAGTTTGTTGAAGGGTTTGCATCTAGTTGCCAGATTCGATATGAATCGGCGAACGGATTGTAAACTACCCTAGAGGCTACGGATTTGGGTGAGATTGGAGGGTGGAGCCATGTCTATGATGGCTCGACACTTAGAGGGGTCGACTTCTATTCCCCTTTGGCTCACCATAAAGCCCAGAAGCTTCCCTGATTCTACCCCGAACACACATTTTTGAGGGTTTAGCTTTACTTTGTAAAGCCTAAGCCTTTCGAAAATCTTTTGTAAACATTCGATATGAGTGCATCGGGTTTTAGATTTTGCCAAGAGATCATCTACATACACTTCTACGAGCTCATGAATCTGATCATGGAAGATCGTGGTCATGGCTCGTTGGTATGTTGCGCCGGCATTTTTCAAACCAAAGGGCATGACGGTATAGCAGTACATGCCCCATGGGGTTGTGAAGGCGGTCTTACCCTGATCTCTTCGACTTAGTTTGATTTGATTATAGCCTGAATAGCCATCCATAAACGAAAACTTTTCATGATTTGCAGTACTATCGACTATCAAATCTATGTTTGGTAAAGGATAATTATCCTTTGGAGTGGCTTTATTCAGGTTTCTGAAATCGAAGCATATTCGAATTTTCCCATTGGTTTTTCGAACTACAACGATATTTGACAACCAATCAGAATACGCAATGGGTTCTATAAATCCGGCCTTTAGCAGATCTTCTAAACCCTCTTTGACTTGCGTGTGTACATTTGAGTGTATTTTCCTAAGCTTCTGCTTTATGGGTTTTACACCTGCATCTAAGGGAAGACGATGCTCAACAATGCTGGGGTCTATGGCCGGCATGTCTTCATACATCCATGCAAACACATCTAAATAGGTTCGTAGAAATGCAATGAATGCTAACGTTTCAATTTCATGCAAGCATGCGCCTATTTTGATGGATTTGGGATTGGAATCATCCCCTAGGTTTACTTCTATGAAATCTCCTCCTACTGATTGGGAAGGTCTTTCAAAATCGAGAATTTTATGAAATTCTGGGAGCCCAGAAGTGGGATCTTCCTCCAGGGGATCCACTTCTGGGCTTTGATCATTCTCGTGGGCTATAGACCCGAGGGAATTTGATGCGTGGTTTTCAAATTGACCTGGTTTTGTACTTGGATTTTCAAGTGATTTCGAAAATTTTGGTCTGGCTATGCAGACGATGTTTCTCTCGAAATCCTTTTCTTTTGCCAAAGTCCTACCAGGAGCAGCTATGTACAAAATCTTTTTGGTATTTTCCAAATTTTCGATTTTTTTGGGTTTTTGTAAAACAAGAACCTTGGGAACTATACAGAGCACTCTTTTTTCGAGTTTTTGTTTTTCCATTGTTTTTGGTTTTTCTTGTTTTTCGATTTTTTTGATTTTAAGCTTTTCAAATGTTTTTGTATTTTTAGAAAAGGGATCTTCCGTCATACCTACAAAGGGAAAACACTACGGGTTAGACTCGGAATAGGAGATCTAAATCGTAGGTCTCTTCTAAGAAAGGTTCCGGGGCACCCTTGACCCAGGTGGTCACAGGGGGTGGCTCCCACGGTATTCGGGGAGTATAGCCGATCCCATATCGGCTTGGATTGGCCCTAGGAAGGATGGGCTCTAGGAGACCTTGGTTCTGTGCCTCTAGACTCTTGTAGGGCATGTAGAACATGTTTAACAACATGTTCCACGACTTTTTGTTTTTTGAAAAGTTTTGGTACAAGTCGTGGTCCTGGAACATGCTGTCATCCATATTGTGCTTATATGGCCTCTTGTCCAAGGGCTTTGGAAATAGGGAATGCTTGGGTTTTCCTAGAAGGGTTAGAATCGGGAGGGTGCCCGCTTTGGGCGGCCCCTTCACATATATAACCTTCCTAGGGTTGTTCAACACGAGCCGAGGTGGCTCGACCATAATTTACCCCAAGTTAGCCTCATGGGCCTGGGAGCTTGATAAACAAGGGGAGTTTATGATCCCCTGAAGCTGTGGGTGACTCTCACCTAGGATCACTGTGACCTGGTCCCTAAAAGGGATCTTGACACACCTGTGGAAGGTGGATGGCACAACGCACAAGTTGTGTATCCAGGGTCTTCCCAGCAACATGTTATAATGGGGGTGGATGTCCAAGACATGGAACATCCCCGTGTGTTCGATTCCTCCCGTTTCCATTGGGAGTTCGATGGATCCTAAAGGTCTAGACGCATTCCCATCGTATCCAGTGATAACGATGGGGCTTGGGTTCACTGAAGTCAAGGTGACTCCGATTTTATCCGCCACATGAGGTGGAAGGATGTTGAGCCCTCCTCCACCATCGACTAGGCACCTGTCCAGAGAGTGGTTATTTAGAACCACCTCGATATGCAGGGCCTGGTTGTGGGATTCGTAGGGTCTATCTACATCATCTTCCGAAAAAGTGATGGGCGATTTTACTCCTAATAAAGCCACTTGGGCAGACAAGGATTCCGGACTTATGTTCGAATCAACCTTGGCCCTTTCTAGAATTTTCTCTAATACAAGTCTATGCTTAGGTGAGGTTTGTATAAGCTCTAAGATAGACATGTGAATAGGAATCTTTGAAAGGTGGTTTTCGAAGTCATAAGGATTTAGGATGACTTTGTCCTTATCTGCTTTTGGCAGAACACTAGGGATACATGCTTTTGAGGGGCCAGGCACACTGACCACCTTTTGAGCACCTTGAAGGTGCGGGGGTTGATAGATCCTCCCGGATCTAGTCACTTCCCCCACTACCAGCCTAGGGTTCGCGCTAAATTTGGCTCTAAGGATGAGCTGAGGAGAACCTTGGATTTTCAAAACTGGTTTTGCCGGGGATTCCACTTTTGGTGGCCCCCGAATGACGACTTGGGCGGGCTTCTTGTATAATACAAGAGTGGACGCACAAGTGGGTCGACCAGGCTCTGGTTTTTGCGCTAGTTCCTTGGAAATGGTGAGGGTACATACCTCCTTTCCTTTCCCACTACCACTGGCGTGTTTGGGAAAGGGTTCTTTGAAGATAGCTTAAGGTGGCTCAGGTTCCACAGTGACCTGGAGCTGGCCTTCTACTATCAAGTTCTCAATTTTATTTAAGAGGGAGAAGCAGCGTTTGGTATCATGGCCTTTGAGTCGATGATACTTACAAAATCGGTTTAAATACTCCCCTTTGGAAGTGACTCCTTTGGGGATTTCAGGGAGTTCTATCATGCCCTGGGCAAGTAGGAGGTCTAGGACCTCTGACACAGGTTGCCCCAGCGGAGTATACTCCCGTTTTTCAACCGGTTTCTGAAAATTTCGCTCCCTCTTATTTTCTAACTTTTCAAAATTTTTGGAGGTGCCGGCCACGCCTGGATCCACCCGAACATTGGCGGTTTTATGGGGTTTTGCCCCTTTGTCCATCGTGGGTAGCCCGTATGTGATGGGCTTTTCCAAGCGGGTTTTGGAAACAGTACTCCCTTTCCACAAGTGATCGCATGTCCCTTTTCGCAAGTTGGTTTCGAAAAGGGAGGCCTTTTTGATCAACTTATGGAAAGTTGAGATCTCATGGAGCGAGAGAAGGGTTTTTAGCTCGCTTTTAAAGTTATCCAGGATCAGCATTACTACGCATCTTTTGGATATGGGCTCTCGCACTTGGCCCAAAAGTGACCTCCATCTTATAATGAAGGGATGTACGTCTTCGTTCATGCCTTGCTTTGTATCCCTTAAGGTATTCAGAGTCGGCGTGACTTCTACGTTGTGTGCAAATCTTTGCATGAAGCAGTTCGCTAACTCTTCAAAAGTAGCGAACTGGCTTAAGTCGTAGGAAGCCAGCCATTTGACAGTTGTGCCTTTAAGGGATAAAGGGAACCAATACACCCATTTCATCGAGTCCTTTTTCTTCTTATGGGCTCGACGTGAGAAAAGCTGCAAGTGAGACCTAGGGTCTCCCATGCCATCATACCGATGGAAGTTCGGTATTTCGTCGTCATTGTCTGTTTCGTAATCCATAGGAAGGAAATCAGACAGGGCGTAGCTTCTTTTCTCTTTATTCTGCCCTTTCAGCAATTGCTGTAGGGCTTTACGATCCTTTTGTGTGAAGGACTCGTGGTATTGGTTGCCTTCCATTACGGAGGCCTCTTTGTTCTTGCGAGGTTTTTCAGACTTTTTCTTAGGCCTTTGTTCACCGTTTGATGAACACGAATCGCCTACTTCGGCCTCTTGGCTAAGAGCATCGATTTTGGCCTCAAACTCCCTTCTCAGGTCCTCGATCTCATCTAGTTTTATTTTGTTTTTGAAAATCCTCCTAGAGTGAGAACTTGATGCGCATGAGCCTTGGCTCGACACTTCACTTGGATTGGATTTTGACATGCTTTTCAAGCTCTTTTTTTTTTTTTTTTTTCAAAATGTCCTAAGTACAAGCAAAGAAAACAAGTTAAAACCAATACCTTTTTTACAAAATTTTGGCAAACTTCTAACTTAAAAACTCGATTTTCGAAAGGCTCACGTCCCACAGGGCGTGCCAATCTCTGTAGACGCGCGAAAATTCCCACGCCTCTTCGCCTTTTCTGGGCTTGGAGTGGATCCTCTCGTGCGTCTAAGGCCTATTTATATAAACAGGGCGTGCCAGCTAGCTTACCTAAGCTAGCAAAGAAATTAATCTGACTTCTAATCGTGGCGACTGTGAGCAATTGAGCTCTTGTCGTCGCATACATTCTTGCACAGATGCGTAAGGGTCAGTCTGTACGCTTTACAAAAATCGAGTTTTTGGGATAGAAAGCCTACGAAGCGGTTCGAGGTGTTTAATTCGGGTCTTTTAGATGCGATTGCAGATTTTAGATCACATGGATTTGCACGTGCCTAAGTCTTTCCTTTTATCCCTTTATGGGCCACCTAGTTTGTGTGTTATGAACACTCCACTACATGGACGAATTTGAGCGGGGCATGCTTTGATGCAATATGCGTCCTACCTCGTGGTATGGCGTAGATGCAATGCAAACTCACGCTACTCCAAAGGGAAAACCCGAATGTAAAGACAATGCCGAAGGGAAATAACCGAAGGGAAATGACTTGTAATGTAGGGAGATATGTATATAGAGTATGTATATGGGCCCTTACTCGGGTCTTGCAAATAAGAGCGAAGGCTCAATGTGGGTGCGTGCTTGAATTGAAAGACTTATACACACGACATGAAATTAAACCCAAATATAATTTGCAGTATGGCCTTGACTAAGGTCTTGGGAATAAGAGCGAAAGCTCAATGTGTGTGAGTGCTTGAATTGAAGTACTACACACACAACATGAAATTAAACCCAAATAGTATAACACGGCCCTTACTTGGGTCTTTCAAATAAGAGCGAAGGCTCAATGTGTGTGAGTGCTTGAATTGAAAGACTTACACACACGACATGAAATGAAAACCCAAATAGTATAGGTTGGCCCTTACTTGGGTCTTTCAAATAAGAGCGAAGGCTCAATGTGTGTGAGTGCTTGAATTGAAAGACTTACACACACGACATGAAATGAAAAGTTGGCCCTTACTTGGGTCTTTCAAATAAGAGCGAAGGCTCAATGTGTGTGAGTGCTTGAATTGAAAGACAACACACCCAACTTAAGCAAAACCCTACAAAAATTAAAGTATATGTATATATTTATGTATTAGGGGCTGATTAGCCCCATGTGTGTTCAAAATCATGCACAACTAAGAGAGTGCACGTGTGTGGGTGTGCCAAGCTACGTTATTACAAGCGGGGGAGACTATGCTCCGTTATTACAACCCCATATCGAATTGAATCTCAAGCAAGTATACAACTAAAGACCGAGTTAGGCACTTACTAATAGCTGGTCCGAAGATGCCCTGCTTGAGCGTGGGCTTGGCCTTCGCCTTGGGCTACAAAAGGGAGCTCCGCGAGGTTGAACGGCAAGGGGTGCTGGCCGGGTGCCTTGAAGGTGGCCGGCTGCTAGCAAGGGTGCCGCCTTGACGTGTGGGACTAAAGGGGCTAAGTAGGGTCATTAAGGGAGTACAGCACTAAGGGGAAGCTTAAGGGAAGATCTAATGGGGCACCTAAGGTTGGCGGGTTGCTAGGGTGGTCGAATGAAATGATAGTCGGTTGGAGTGGCCGACTAGGAGGACTTGATGGTGGCGGGTTGTTAGAGTGGCTAAGAGTGGTGTAAGTTTAGGGAACTAGCTAGGAGATGGGGCCAGGTGGTAGTGGGTGTAGTAGGTGTATTGGGGTGATATGGGCAGGTCTTAGGGAGTCAGATAGGGTGGCCGAATGGAGCTAAGATGTCTAGGTGGTGGCGGGTAGTTAGGGTGATTATGGGCCTGGCCGAGGGGGAATGGTGGCAGCAAGTGGAATGGCTGGTGTTAGGGTAATATGGTAGTGGATTAGGTGGCTGAGAGTGGAGAGGAAGTGAAGAAGGAGTAAGGTGGAATGTAGGGTACTAACCGGATGGTGGAAGGCGGCGGGTGGTTGAGGAGCAGCCGGATGTGGGGGCTCGGCTGGTTCGGTCGGGTGAAGAGGATGGTGAGGGGGACTTCGGCTGGAATGGTGGTGGCAGATGTGGTGGCTGGATGTGGAGCAGGTGGAGCAGGAGGGTATTCGGCTGAGCTGGAAAGTGGAGGACCCGGGATTGGAGGTTGGAGCCTCTTGATGGGAAAACCCGCCCCCAAGGGGGGGGGGTTTATATAGGGCTGGGCTAGGTCGGTTAGGGCTAGTTTTGGGGTAGTGGTTAGGTGGTTTAGGTAGGGTGGTGTGGTGATAAGGTGGGCTGGAAAGGGTAGGGCCAGATATTTTAGATACAAGTGGTTTGGGTAGGTTGTGGGCTAGGGGTGGTTTAGAGGTTTAGGGTTTAGCCAGGTGGGTTGGTTCTAGGGTGAGGTTTAGTGAGGTAGGTTAGGTGATTAGGCTAGGATTAGGCTAGGATTAGGCTAGGTTTAGGAAAATTAACCTAGGTTTAGGGAAGGATTAGGGAAGTGGGTTAGGTGATTAGGTTGGGATTAGGCCGAGATTAGGGAAGTGGGTTAGGTGATTAGGCTCAGATTAGGGCCGGATTAGGGTGGAAGGCTAGGATTAGGTGTTTTTGGTTAGGTTTAGGTGAAGGAGCTCCCTTTGCATGGCCCATAGACCTTAACCACATCATGTTGGTGCAGCCCTAGGTTAGGTTTTGGCTAATTACAAGCTTAAACCCACTTAACTAGGCTAACCCACATGATTAACCCCAAACTTGACACACAAGTCAAGCTTAATTACAACACACACTTGATCTTATCCACCCCCACTCTCTCTCATGCCCATAATCCCACGTGAAATTCAAGTGGGCCCCACCTCCACTTATGAGAAGGTGATGTGGGCCATGGATATGGATATTGGATTGGATTTTTGAATCCAAATCCAAATCCAAGTCCATACATGGGTTTGGATTGGGATTTGGATATATATGGTCCAGATCCAATCCAAACTGAACTCTGACTCCTTCGAGCTGTGTTCGAAACGAACGGTTTGTGCGGGGACTGACAGTATCAGTGCTCCGTCTGCGTTGGGTCTTCGCCAACATGATCGTTCGCCTCTGTTTTTGCCTTCCGGAGATGACTTCAAACAATGTTTTGATGATAACAGGGTCTTGGACGTTCGAGATCCTGGGGGTGTGGATTTGATACGAGAGTTGCTGTGCCGGGCTCGACATGTGCTCCGGTTTCGGGCTCTCCTTAGCTCTCCTGGTCTTGTCTGGATTAGGCCAAGCTGTTTCGGGGTTCCAAAACATGTTTTAAAATGGTTTTAAAAGCCATATTGTATGTTTTCGAAATACAGAGTTTAAAACATATATACAGGGTTTTCTAGAAGGCTCCTGGGTTTCCAAACTCAAAATGGCCCTTTGGGGCTGCTTTTACAAAACCAGATTAGGTTGAGATACCAACCGGGTGTTGAAGAGAGGCGGTGGATGGAAGAGAGGCAGTCGGGCGGTTGGAGTGGATGGGGTTCGGCCAGATGGAATGGTGGCGATGTGGAGCTTGGCTGGAGCGGTGGTGGTGGTGGTGGTGCTTGGCTGGACGACAGTGGTGCAGGTGGAGCAAGGTTGGAGGCTCGGATGGAAGGTGGGCTGGAAGAAGTTGGAGAGGCCAAGGTGGAGAAAGCTTTTAGAACCCGCCCCTTGGGGGGGGGGGTTTAGATAGGGCTGAAGATGGCGGTTGGGGCTGGTATTGGGAGGGTGGTAAGGTGGTCTAGGGGTGGTGGTGTGGTGATAAGGTGGGCTGGTTTTGGGGAGGGGCCAGATATTTTGATTTAGGGGGTATTAGGAATATGGTGTGCTACATTTAGGTGGGGTGGTTTAGGGGTTTAGGGTTTAGCTAGGTGGGTTGGTTTTGGGGTGAGGTTTAGTGAGGTGGGTTAGGTGATTAGGCTAGGATTAGGTTAGGTTTAGGGAAATTAAGCTATGTTTAGGTAAGGATTAGGGAAGTGGGTTAGGTGATTAGGTTGGGATTAGGCTGGGATTAGGGAAGTGGGTTAGGTGATTAGGCTAGGTTTAGGACAGGATTAGGGTAAAAGGCTAGGATTAGGGCTTTTTTATTAGGGTTGGGGTAAGGAGCTCCCTTTGCATAGCCCATAGACCTTGTTGCATCATGTTGGTGCAGCCCTAGGTTAGGTTTTGGCTAATTACAAGCTTAAACCCATGCTAATTAGGCTAACCCACATGATTAACCCCAAACTTGACACACAAGTCAAGCTTAATTACAATCACTCCCTAATCTTATCCTTCCCCACTCTCTCTCATGCCCATAATCCCACGTAAAATTCAAGTGGGCCCCACCTCCATTTATGAGAAGGTGATGTGGGCCATGGATGTGGATATTGGATTGGATCTCTGGATCCAAATCCAAAAACAAGTCCACACATAGGTTTTGGAAATGAATCTGGATATATATGGTCCAAATCCAATCCAAACTGAATTCTGACTCCTTTAGGGTTTGTTCGAAACAAACGGTTTGTGCGGGGTCTGACAGTATCAGTACTCCATCTGCGTTGGGTCTTCGCCAACATGATCGTCCGCTTATGTTTTCACCTTCTGAAGCTGATTTCAAGTGATGTTTTGATGATAACAGGGTCTTGGATGTTCGAGATCCTGGGGGTGGATTCAATACGAGAGTTGCTGTGCCGGGCTCGACTTGTGCTCCGGTTCCGGGCTCTCTTTAGCTCTTTTGGTCCTGTCTTGATCAGGCCAAGCTTGCTTCGGGGTTTCAAAACATGTTTTAAAAGGTTTTTAAAACCATATTATACATATTTAAAACATATAAAGTTTAAAACATTTGTATAGGGTTGCCTGGAAGGCTCCTGGGTTTCCAGACTCAAAATGGCCCTTTGGGACTGCTTTTACAAAACCAGGTTGATTTGAGAAATTCATGGGATTTCAGGGTGTTTACAGATGCCCCTCTTTGGCCTTCTCCAAATCGATTTGGATAAGGGCAAAGATTACAAACACCCCTTTCATTGTCTCCCTAGATCTAACCATGAAGAATATGGGATCGTCCCAATCTTTAGCAAAATCTCGCTTTTAAAACCCGGGTAGGAGGAGATATCACGCCAAAGGGATATACAAAAGGGTTTATGGTCCTAAAATGGGATCATGTTATGCAAATGCTATGCTTAGAATGACATGGGTGTGGTGCCAAGAGTGGCAACCTCCCAGAGACCAGATGTGGTCAAACTTTTGAGATTTATAGGGCCTGCTGGTCCAAGTGAGCAGATCATATGCCGTTCGATGTTCGATTTTTCAAAATCTATTTACAAAACTATTTACAAAGGGGACAACTGTCTTGAGTCTCGATCCTAAGGATCTCGAGCTCTTCGTGTTTGCCTTTGTTTGAGTTTTAACATTCGCTTATCTAGCGGAGGTTTTATAAGAAAACAAGCTATATTTCAAATTCCTACGTCTTACTCGAAACGTCGAATTCTCAAACAAGATGAAATTCAAGTAAGTAAATCCTATTTTTACTTTAGGATTCCTCGAAATGAATCATGCTTTAGCATGGGATAAGCCAGGGATGGGAAAGAGATACCACGGTCCCTTCTGAAGCGTCCCGTGGTTTAAGGCATAGAAGGCGGAAAACTGCACTTTTTGAGCTTTTTGGCCTCTTTTTCCTTTTTTTTTCGTAGAGGGTCTCCCTTTGGGAGTATTTTTTCTTTAATCCCTCTTTTTCATAAGAGAATCGATTTTTCTTTTGAATTCTGGTTTCTTTTTTTTGGAAAGACACTTTGGATGGGAAATTCTCTTTATTTGGGCCATATTTTCCTTTTGGAAGGAGAAGAGAAGAGGGGAGGACTTATCCCAAGCTCACACTTGATCCATTCTAGATCAGTCTATTTAGAAATAGCACATACTACTTGCAAGTATCTTGCTATATTGAACTAGGCCTTTCTTTGTAAGAAGAAGGATTTTGAAATGTAACCACGATTTTGAAGACTCCACTCTTTCACCAGTGCGAATTCTCTCACTCAAGGTCACACGACTTTGCCTTTGCACCTTATTTTCATGTCTTAGGGCAGCTATCCCTAAAATTTTCGAAAATTGGAATTTAATCCAAATCCTACACATAATACTTCTTTAAGTACTGAATATTGATAGGATCTGCTAAATTCCTACCTTCTACATCGATCAACCAATACGAATTGTTCGTGGTGGTCGCTCGTACAACATTGGGTCCATCCCACTTGGGGCGCCACTTTCCAAGGGGATGTGGGCCACGATAGTGGATGATTTTCAAAACCAGATCCCCCACTTTAAAGTGGCGAGGTCTCATGTGTTTGCCATAGTGTTGGGCTATCCTTTGCCGGTATGCCCGAGCATGATCCATGGCAAGGAGTCGCCTCTCATCTAGCAAATCTAGTTCGGCCATCCTAGCATGCTGAAGCGTTTCGAGGGGGAGGTCGAGTACTATGGATGTATGGAATGAATGCAGTTGAGTATGAATGGGAAGAATGGCGTTTGTGCCATAGACGAATTCGAATGGTGTGGCATTCGTGGGAGTCCGGATGGAAGTCCTATAAGCCCATAAGGCTTCATCCAGCTTCTTGTGCCACGTCCTACCCTTCTCTAAAGTCTTCTCAATTATACTAATGAGAGTCTTGTTGGTGGCTTCGGCTTGGCCATTGCCTTGAGGGTAGTAGCGAGAAGAGAAGTGGTGAGTTATGCCATACGTGTTGCACAACTTAACCATCCGCTCATTCTTGAATGGGGTACCATTATCAGACACAAGGTCTTGTGGAATCCCAAATCGAGCCAAGATATTCCTCCGGATGAAAGCCACCACATGTTGCCCCAGCACGTTGGTTAGGGAAATGGCTTCCACCCATTTGGAGAAATACTCCGTGGCTGCTAAAATAAATCGATGCCCATTCGAGGCTTTTAGAAATATGGGGCCTACGATGTCAAACGCCCACATGGTTGTAGACGCGCGAAAATTCCCGCCTCTTCGTCCCTTCCGGGGGCTTGGAGTGGATCTTCTCGTGCGTCTAAGGCCTATGTATACAAATAGGGCGTGCCAGCTAGCTTACTTAAGCTAGCGAAGATATTTTTATCACTGACTTCTAAACGTGGCGACTGTGAGCAAGTAAGCTCTTGTCGTCGCAGACCTTCTTGCACCGATGCGCAAGGGTCAGTCTGTACGCTTTTGCAAAAATCGAGTTTTGGAGAGAAAGTCTACGAAGCGGTTCGAGGTGTCTTATTTCGGGTCTTTAAGATGCGATTGCATATTTTAGATCACGTGGATTTGCACGTGCCTAAGTCTTTTCTTTTATCCCTTTTCGGGCCACCTAGTTTGTGTGTTATGAACACTCCACTACATGGGCGAATTCGAGCGGGGCTAGCTTTGATGCAATATGCGTCCTACCTCGTGGTATGGCGTAGATGCAATGCAAACTCACGCTACTCCAAAGGGAAAACCCGAAATGTAAAGACAATACTGAAGGGAAATAACCGAAGGGAAATAACCGAAGGGAGATATGTATATATCTTATGTATATGAGCCCTTACTCGGGTCTTGCAAATAAGAGCGAAGGCTCAATGTGGGTGCGTGCTTGAATTGAAAGACTTACACACACGACATGAAATTAAACCCAAATATAAATTGCAGTATGGCCTTGACTAAGGTCTTGGGAATAAGAGCGAAGGCTCAATGTGTGTGAGAGTGCTTGAATTGAAAGACTACCCACACGACATAAATGAAACCCAAATATAACTGCAATAAGGCCTTTACTAAGGTCTTGGGAGTAAGAGCGAAGGCTCAATGTGTGTGAAAGTGCTTGAATTGAAAGACTTACTCACACGACATGAAATGAAACCCAAATAATATAGGTCGGCCCTTACTTGGGTCTTTCAAATAAGAGCGAAAGCTCAATGTGTGTGAGAGTGCTTGAATTGAAAGACTTACTCACACGACAAGAAATGAAACCCAAATAGTATAGGTCGGCCCTTACTTGGGTCTTTCAAATAAGAGCGAAAGCTCAATGTGTGTGAGAGTGCTTGAATTGAAAGACTTACTCACACGACAAGAAATGAAACCCAAATAGTATAGGTCGGCCCTTACTTGGGTCTTTCAAATAAGAGCGAAAGCTCAATGTGTGTGAGAGTGCTTGAATTGAAAGACAACGCACCCAACTTAAACAAAAACCCTTCGAAAATGAAAGTATATGTACACTTATATATTAGGGGCTGATTAGGCCCGTGTGTGTTCAAGATTGTGCATGACTAAGAGAGTGCACGTGTGTGGTTGTGCCAAGCCACGTTATTACAAGCGGGGGGAGACTATGCTCCGTTATTACAACCCCGTATCAAATTGAATCTCAAGCAAGTGTACAACTAAAGACCGAGTTTAGACACTTACGAGTAGCTGGTCCGTAGTGGTCTTGCTTGAGCGTGGGCTTGGCCTTGGGCTGCAAGTGGGAGCTCCGCGAAGGTAGGTGATCAAGGGTGCTGGCCGGCTGCAAGTGGGGCGCGGGATAGACGCCTCGAAGGGGGCCGGTGGCAGGTAGATGGCGCCTCCAAGTAGGGGGTTTAAAGTGGCTGAAGAAGTGGGTATTAGGATCACTAGGGGAGTTGGGTACTTAGGGAAACTGGACCCAACAGGTGAGCTAGTGGGAAGGCCGAATAGGACACCTAGGGGAGTTGGCCGAATGGGAGATAATGGCTAGGTAGTGGCCAGCAACTTGGGTTATACTAGGTTCGGCTAGGTTTAGGTGGTGGCGGCAAAAGGGCTGAGATGAAGGTAGGATGGGTGGCTAAGAGTGGAGAGGTGGAAGAGAGGGGCTTTGAGGGAGTTTGGGGTACTTACCGAATGGGGAGAGGTGGCGGATGAAGTGGGAAGCAGGCGGGCAGGTGGCTGTTGGCCGGTTCGGTTGGGTGGAGGTGATGGCGTCCGGCTGAGGGCTGGTTGTTATGGATGGAAGAGGGAAGGTGGCGGAGCAGGTGGCGGCTGGTGGAGCAGGCAGAGGTGGGGAGTGGCCCCGGCTGGGTGAGAGAAGGGAGAAGGAGAGGGCCCGGCTGGGTGAGAGGGTGGTTCCCACTTGGAAAACCCGCCCACAAGGAGGGGGGTTTAAATAGGGGATGGGTAGGTCGGTTAGGGCTGGGCTGAGGGTAGTGGTTAGGTGGTTTAGATAGGGTGGTATGTAGATAAGGTGGGCTGGAAAAGGTTGGGCCAGATATTTTAAAACTAGGGGTTTGGGTAAATCGTGGGCTAAGGGTGGTTTAGGGGTTTAGGGTTAGGTTAGGTGGTTGGGTTTTAGGGTGAGGTTTAGTGAGCTAGGTTAGGTGATTAGGCTAGGTTTAGGCTAGGATTAGGGAAATTAATCTAGGTTTAGGGAAGGATTAGGGAAGTGGGTTAGGTGATTAGGTTGGGATTAGGCCGGGATTAGGGAAGTGGGTTAGGTGATTAGGTTCATATTAGGGGTGGATTAGGGGTTTAGGCTAGGTTTAGGCATTTTGGGCTAGGTTTAGATGAAGGAGCTCCCTTAGCATGGCCCATAGACCTTGATCACCCCATGTTGGTGCAGCCCTAGGTTAGGTTTTAGCTAATTACAAGCTTAAACCCACTCAATTAGGCTAACCCACAAGATTAAACCCAAACTTGACACACAAGTCAAGCTTAATACAACACTCTTGATATTTTTCACCCCCACTCTCTCTCATGCCCAATATCCCACGTGAAACTCAAGTGGGCCCCACCTCCATTTATGAGAAGGTGATGTGGGCCATGGATATGGATATTGGATTGGATCTCTGGATCCAAATCCAAATCCAAGTCCACATATGGGTTTGGATTGGAATCTGGATATATATGGTCCAGATCCAGTCCAAACTGAACTCTGACTCCTTCGAGCTGGGTTTGAAACGGACGATTCGTGCGGGGCCTGACAGCATCAGTACTCCGTCTGCGTTGGGTCTTCGCCAACATAGTCGTCCGCCTCCGTTTCTGCCTTCCGGAGATGACTTCAAATGATATTTTGGTAAGAACAGGGTCTTGGACGTTCGAGATCCTGGGGTGTGAATCAGATACAAGAGTTGCTGTGCCGGGCTTGACAGGTGCTCCGGTTCCAGGCTCTTCTTGGCTCTCCTGGTCCTGTCTTAATCGGGCCAAGCCACTTCGGGGTTTCAAAACATGTTTTTAAAAGGTTTTTCAAAAGCTATATCATATGTTTTTGAAAGATAAGGTTTGAAACATATATACAGGGTTGTTTGGAAGGCTCCTGGGTTTCCAAACTCAAAATGGCCCTTTGGGGCTGCTTGTATAAAACCAGATTCGTTTAAGAAATTCGTGGGATTTCGGTGTGTTTACAGATGCCCCTCTTTGGCCTTGTCCAAATCGATTTGGATAAGGGCAAAGATAACAAACACCCCTTTTAATGTCTCCCTAGATCTAGCCACGAAGAATATGGCATCGTCCCATTTTAACAAAATCTCAATTTTACAAACTCTGGTAGGAGGAGATATCACGCCAAAGGGTTCACTTATGGAATCTGGTCCTAACTGGGATCATGTTCATGCAAGTACCATGCGTGGAATGCAAATGACATGGGTGTGGTGCCAAGAGTGGCGACCTCCCAGAGACCAGATGTGGTCGAACTCTAGAGACTTACAAGGCCTACTGCTCCAAGTGAGCAAAAACCCTATGCTGTTCGATGTTCGGTTTTTAAAACTTATTTACAAAACTATTTACAAAAGGGACAACTGTCTTGAGCCTCGATCCTAAGGATCTCGAGCTCTTCATGCTTGCCCTTGTTTGAGTCTTAACACTCGCTTATCTAGCAGAGGTTTTATAAGAAAACAAGCTTCATTTCAAATCTCTACGCCTTACTCGAAACGTCGAATTCTCAAACAAGATGAAATTCAAGTAAGTAAATCCTATTTTTACTTTAGGATTCCTCGAAATGAACCATGCTTTAGCTTGGGATAAGCCAGGGATGGGAAAGAGATACCACGGTCCCTTCTGAAGCGTACCGTGGTTTAAGGCATAGAAGGCGGAAAACTGCTCTTTTTAAGCTTTTTGGCCTCTTTTTCCTTTTTTTCATAGAGGGTCTCCCTTTGGGAGTATTTTTTCTTTAATCCCTCTTTTTCATAAGAGAATCGATTTTTCTTTTTGAAGTCTGGTTTCTTTCTTTTGGAAAGAGATTTTAAATGGGAAATTCCCTTTTGATTTGGGCCTTTGTTTTCCTTTTGGAAGGAGAAGAGAAGAGGGGAGGACTTATCCCAAGCCTACACTCGATCCATTCCAGATCAGCCTATTTAGAAATAGCACGTACTACTTGCAAGTATCTTGCTATGTTGAACAAGGCCCTTCTTTGTAAGATGAAGGATTTTGAAATGCAACCACGATTTTGAAAACTCCACTCTTTCACAAGTGCGAATTCTCTTACTTAGGGTCACACGAGTTGCTTTTGCACCTTATTCACACGTCTCAGGGCAACTATCCCTTTAAGATTTTCGAAAACTGGAATTTAATCCAGATCCTACACATGATACTTCTTTAAGTATTGAATATTGATAGGATCTGCTAAATTCCTACCTTCTACATCGATCAACCAATACGAATTGTTCGTAGTGGTTGCTCGTACAACATAGGGTCCATCCCAGTTGGGGCGCCACTTGCCTAGGGGGTGTGGGCCACGATGGTGGATGGTTTTTAAGACCAGATCTCCCATTTCAAAGTGGCGAGGTCTCATGTGTTTGCTATAATGTCGGGCTATCCTTTGCCGGTATGCACGAGCATGATCTATGGCAAGGAGTCGCCTCTCATCTAGCAAATCTAGCTCGGCCATCCTAGCATGCTGAAGCGTCTCTAGGGGGAGGTCGAGTGCAATGGATGTATGGAATGAATGCAGTTGGGTATGAATGGGAAGAATGGCGTTTGTGCCATAGACCAATTCGAATGGTGTGGCATTCGTGGGAGTCCGGATGGAAGTCCTATAAGCCCATAAGGCTTCATCCAGCTTCTCATGCCACCTCCTACCCTTCTCTAAGGTTTTCTCAATGATACCAATGAGAGTCTTGTTTGTGGCTTCGGCTTGGCCATTGCCTTGAGGGTAGTAGGGCGAGGAGAAGTGGTGAGTTATGCCATACGTGTTGCACAACTTGACCATCCGCTCATTCTTGAATGGGGTACCATTATCAGACACAAGGTCTCGTGGAACCCCAAATCGAGCCAAGATATTCCTCCGGATGAAAGCCACTACATGTTGCCCCATTACATTCGTTAGGGAAATGGCTTCCACCCACTTGGAGAAATACTCCGTGGCTGCTAAAATAAAACGATGCCCATTCGAGGCTTTTGGAAATATTGGGCCTACTATGTCAAACGCCCACATGGTAAATGGCCAGGGGCTGATCACGGAATGCAATGCCGATGAAGGGATATGAATGGCGTGCCCATGCACTTGACATGGATGACACTTCCTAACATGATCGAGACAATCCTTTTTCAGGGTGGACCGAAAATAACCCCCTCTAAGTATTTTCATCGCCATCATGTTGGCATTAACATGACCTCCACATTCTCCATCGTGGAACTCGTGCATCACTATCCTAGCCTCCTCTAGGTCGATACACCTAAACAAAATGCCGGTAAAACTCTTTTTGTATAAGACCCCACCCAGAATGGTGTATCGGGTCGAAATCTTACGAATGAATGCCTTATCTTTGGACGTGGCATCCTCGGTGAATCCCCCATTTTCTAAAAATTGTTTTATGTCATAGAACCAGGGTTTTTCAATAGACTCTGGGTTGTTTTGGTAAATATCCAAGTCGTGTGTGGATGGATGGGGCGCATGCCATATTTCCAAGGATCTGGTCCCTGAAATGGGATCGACCTTCAGGGCTGAACCCAAGGAGGAGAGGGCATCGGCAATGCCATTGTCCTCTCTTCCTACGTGTGTGAGCTTACACGATTGGAAGGATTGGACCAATCGAGTGGCCAACTCGCGATATGGAAGTAGTTTCTCATTACGTACTTGCCAAATTTTTAAAACCTGGTTTATGACAAGGAGTGAATCTCCAAAGACCTCGATGCATGATGCCCCTAGAGTTTTCGAAATCCTTAAGCCTTGTATGAGTGCTTCATACTCAGCTACGTTGTTGGAACATTCGAAGTCTAAGCGGACTGCTATGGGAATCTCGCCCTTTTCAGGGGAGATTAGGATGATCCCGGCACCAGCCCCTCGTTGGTTTCGTGCCCCGTCGAAGTGCATCTTCCACACTTGGTTTTCGAAAGAATTTGCCAAAATGTGGTTTTGAAAATGGTTTTGCAATATGCCTTCATCAGGCATTTCGACAAGAGTGGGATATGCGTCCTCTAAGGGGAATTCAGCCACGTAATCTGCTAGGGCTTGCCCTTTAATGGAGATCTGGTGATGGTATTTCAAATCATACTCCATTAGACGGAGTTGCCATTTGCCCAATCTACCCGTGAGAATGGGTTTTTCGAACAAGTGCTTGATTGGATCAAGCTTGGACACTATCCAGATCTCATGATCTAGGAAATAGTGTCTGAATTTCTGGCAGGCCCAAACTAGGGCCAAGCACGTCTTCTCCATGGCTTGATAATTTCGTTCATAAGCCAAGAGAGTTTTCGAAATATAGTAGATGGCATACTCCTTATGGGTGTCATCCTCGTATTGAGCCAACAGGGCTCCTAAAGCGTTTACATGCACGGAGATGTATAATAAAAGCGGTTTTCCTTGTTTTGGAGGATTCAAAACGGGGGGATTAACCAAGTATGCCTTTAGTCTCTCGAAGGACTTTTGGCATTCGTCATCCCATAAGAATTTCGTACCCTTCCTCAACAGTTTGTTGAAGGGTTCGCATCTAGTTGCCAGATTCGATATGAATCGGCGCACAGATTGTAATCGACCCTGAAGGCTACGGACTTGGGTGAGATTGGAGGGTGGAGTCATGTCTATGATGGCTCGACACTTAGAGGGGTCGACTTCTATTCCCCTTTGGCTCACCATAAAGCCTAGAAGCTTCCCTGATTCTACCCCGAGTTTAGCTTTACTTTGTAAAGCCTAAGCCTTTCGAAAATCTTTTGTAAACATTCGATATGGGTGCATCGGGTTTTGGATTTTGCCAAGAGATCGTCTACATACACTTCTACAAGCTCGTGAATTTGATCATGGAAGATCGTGTTCATGGCTCGTTGGTATGTTGCGCCGGCATTTTTCAAACCAAAGGGCATGACTGTATAGCAGTACGTGCCCCATGGGGTTGTGAAGGCGGTCTTACCCTGATCTCGTGGGCTTAGTTTGATTTGATTATAGCCTGAATAGCCATCCATGAATGAAAACATTTCATGATTTGCAGTACTATCGACTATCAATTCTATGTTTGGTAAAGGATAATTATCCTTTGGAGTGACTTTATTCAGGTTTCTAAAATCGATGCATATTCGAATTTTCCCATTGGTTTTTCGAACCACAACGATATTTGACAACCAATCAGAATACGCAATGGGTTTTATAAATCCGGCTTTTAGCAGATCTTCTAAACCCTCTTTGACTTGCGTGTGTACATTCGGGTGTATTTTCCTAAGCTTCTGCTTTATGGGTTTTACACCTGCATCTAAGGGAAGACGATGCTCGACTATGGGATCTATGCCCGGCATGTCTTCATACGTCCATGCAAACACATCTAAATAGGTTCGTAGAAATGCAATGAATGCTAACTTTTCAGTTTCATGCAAGCATGCGCCTATTTTGATGGTTTTGGGATTGGAATCATCCCCTAGGTTCACCTCTACGAAATCTCCTCCTACTGATTGGGAAGGTCTTTCAAAATCGAGAATCCTATGAAATTCTGGGAGCTCAGAAGTGGGATCTTCCTCAAGGGGATCCACTTCTGGGCTTTGATCATTCTCGTGGGCTGTAGACCCGAGGGAACTTGATGCGTGGTTTTCAAAATAACCTGGTTTTGTACTTGGATTTTCAAGTGATTTCAAAATTTTTGGTCTGGCTATGCAGACGACGTTTCTTTCGAAATCCTTTTCTTTCGCCAAAGTCCTACCAGGAGCAGCTATGTACAAAATCTTTTTGGTATTTTCCAAATTTTCGATTTTTTTGGGTTTTTGTAAAACAAGAACTTTGGGAACTATACAAAGCACTCTTTTTTCGAGTTTTTGCTTTTCCATTGTTTTTGGTTTTTCTTGTTTTTCGATTTTCTTGATTTTAAGTTTTCAAATGTTTTTGGTATTTTTAGAAAAAGGGATCTTCCGTCATACCTACAAAGGGAAAACACTACGGGTTAGACTCGGAATAGGAGGTCTAAATCGTAGGTCTCTTCTAAGGCAGGCTCCGGGGCACCCTTGACCCAGGTGGTCACAGGGGGTGGCTCCGGTGGTATTCGGGGAGTATAGCAGATCCCATATCGGCTTGGGTTGGCCCTAGGAAGGATGGGCTTTAGGAGACCCTGGTTTTGTGCCCCTAGACTTTTGTAGGGCGTGTAGCCCATGTTCAATAACATGTTCCACGACCTTTTGTTTTTTGAAAAGATGGGATATAGGTCGTGGTCCTGGAACATGCTATCGTCCATATTAGGCTCGTATGGCCTTTTGTCCAGGGGTTTTGGAAATAGGGAACGTTTGGGTTTTCCTAGGAGGATTAGAGTCGGGAGGGGGCCTGCTTTGGGCGGCCCCTTCACACATACAACCTTCCTAGGGTTGTTTAACACGAGCCGAGGTGGCTCAACCATAATTTGCCCCAGGTTAGCCTCGTGGGCCTGGGAGCTCGATGAACAAGGGGAGTTTATGATCCCCTGAAGCTGTGGGTGACTCTCACCTAGGATCACTACGACCTGGTCCCTAAAAGGGATCTTGACACACCTGTGGAAGGTGGATGGCACAGCGCACAAACTGTGTATCCAGGGTCTTCCCAGCAACAGGTTATAATGGGGGTGGATGTCCAAGACATGGAACACCCCCGTGTGTTCGATCCCTCCCGTTTCCATTGGGAGTTCGATGGATCCTAAAGGCCTAGACGCATTCCCATCGTATCCAGTGATAACGATGGGGCTTGGGTTCACTGAAGTCAAGGTGACTCCGATTTTGTACGCCACGTGAAGTGGAAGGATGTTGAGCCCTCCTCCACCATCGACTTGGCACCTGTCCAGAGAGTGGTTGTTTAGAACCACCTCGATATGCAGGGCCTGGTTATGGGTTTCGTAGGGTCTATCTATATCATCTTCCGAAAAGGTGATGGGCGATTTTGCTCCTAATAAAGCCACTTGGGCAGACCAGGATTCCGGACTTATGTTCGAATCAACCTTGGCCCTTTCTAGAATTTTCTCTAAGACAAGTCTATGCCTAGGCGAGGTTTTGATAAGCTCTAGAATAGACATCTGAATAGGAATCTTTGAAAGGTGGTTTTCGAAATCATAAGGATTTAGGATGATTTTGTCCTTATCTGCTTTTGGCAGACCAATAGGGATACATGCTTTTGAGGGGCCAGGCACACTGACCACCTTTTGAGCACCTTGAAGGTGCGGGGGTTGGTAGATTCTCCCGGATCTAGTGACTTCCCCCACGACCAGCCTAGGGTTCGTGCTAAACTTGGCTTTAAGGATGAGCTGAGGAGAACCTTGGATTTTAAAAACTGGCTTTGCCGGGGTTTCTACTTTTGGTGGTCCCCGAATGACGACTTGGGCGGGCCTCTTGTATAATACAAGGATGGGCGCACAAGCAGGTCGACCAGGTTCGGGCTTTTGCACTAGTTCCTTGGAAATGGTGAGGGTACATACCTCCTTTCCTTTCCCACTGCCACTGGCGTGTTTGGGAAAGGGTTCCTTAAAGATAGCTTGAGGTGGCTCAGGTTCCGCAGTGACCTGGAGCCGGCCTTCTGCTATCAAGTTCTCAATTTTATTTAGAAGAGAGAAGCAACGTTTGGTATCATGGCCTTTGAGCCGATGATACTTACAAAATCGGTTTAAATACCCCCCTTTGGACGTGACTCCTTCAGGGATTTCAGGGAGTTCGATCATGCCGTGGGCAAGTAAGAGGTCTAGGACCTCCGACACAGGTTGCCCCAGCGGAGTGTACTCCCGTTTTTCAATCGGTTTTGAAAAATTGCGTTCTCTCTTATTTTCTATTTTTTCAAAATTTTTAGAAGTGCTTGCCATGCCTGGATCCACCCGGACATTGGCGATTTTGTGGGGCTTTGCCCCTTTGTCCGTCGTGGGCAGCCCATATGCGATGGGCTTTTCCAAACGTGTTTTTGGAACGACACTTCCTTTCCATAAGTGGTCGTATGTCCCTTTTCGCAAGTTGGTTTCGAAAAGGGAGGCCTTTTTGATCAACTTATGGAAAGTTGAAATCTCATGGAGCGAGAGAAGGGTTTTTAACTCGTTTTTGAAATTATCCAGGATGAGCATTACTGCGCATCCTTCGGATATGGGCTCTCGCACTTGGCCTAAAAGCGACCTCCATCTTATAATAAAGGCATGCACGTCTTCGTTCATGCCTTGCTTTGTATCCCTTAAGGTATTCAGGGTTGGCGTGACTTCCACGTTGTGTGCAAACCTTTGCATGAAGCAGTTCGCTAACTCTTCAAAAGTAGCGAACTGGCTTAAGTCGTAGGAAGCCAGCCATTTGGCAGCTGTGCCTTTAAGGGATAGAGGGAACCAATACACCCATTTCATCGAGTCCTTTTTCTTCTTATGGGCTCGACGTGAGAAAAGCTGCAAGTGAGACCTAGGGTCTCCCATGCCATCATACTGATGGAAGTTCGGTATTTCATCGTCACTGTCTGTTTCGTAATCCATAGGAAGGAAATCAGACAGGGCGTAGCTTCTTTTCTCTTTATTCTGCCCTTTCAGCAGCTGCTGTAGGGCTTTACGGTCCTTTTGTGTGAAGGACTCATGGTATTGGTTGCCTTCCATTACGGAGGCCTCTTTTTGCTTGCGAGGTTTTTCAAATTTCTTTTTAGGCCTTTGTTCATCGTTCGATGAACATGAATCGCCTACTTCAGCCTCTTGGCTGAGAGCATCGATTTTGGCCTCAAACTCCCTTCTTAAGTCCTCGATTTCATCTAGTTTTATTTTGTTTTTGAAAATCCTCCTAGAGTGAGAACTTGATGCGCATGAGCCTTGGCTCGACACTTCACTTGGATTGGATTTTGACATGCTTTTCAAGCTTTTTCAAAATTTCCTAAGTACAAGCAAAGAAAACAAGTTAAAACGACACCTTTTTACAAGATTTTCGCAAGACTTCTACAAGTAAACTCGATTTCTGAAAAGGCTCACGTCCCACCGGGCGTGCCAATCTCTGTAGACGCGCGAAAATTCCCGCCTCTTCGTCCCTTCCGAGGGCTTGGAGTGGATCTTCTCGTGCGTCTAAGGCCTATGTATACAAATAGGGTGTGCCAGCTAGCTTACTTAAGCTAGCGAAGATATTTTTATCACTGACTTCTAAACGTGGCGACTGTGAGCAAGTAAGCTCTTGTCGTCGCAGACCTTCTTGCACCGATGCGCAAGGGTCAGTCTGTACGCTTTTGCTAAAATCGAGTTTTGGAGAGAAAGTCTACGAAGCGGTTCGAGGTGTCTTATTTCGGGTCTTTAAGATGCGATTGCATATTTTAGATCACGTGGATTTGCACGTGCCTAAGTCTTTTCTTTTATCCCTTTTCGGGCCACCTAGTTTGTGTGTTATGAACACTCCACTACATGGGCGAATTCGAGCGGGGCTAGCTTTGATGCAATATGCATCCTACCTCGTGGTATGGCGTAGATGCAATGCAAACTCACGCTACTCCAAAGGGAAAACCCGAAATGTAAAGACAATACTGAAGGGAAATAACCGAAGGGAAATAACCGAAGGGAAATAACCGAAGGGAAATATCCGAAGGGAAATAACCGAAGGGAAATAACCGAAGGGAGATATGTATATATCTTATGTATATGAGCCCTTACTCGGGTCTTGCAAATAAGAGCGAAGGCTCAATGTGGGTGCATGCTTGAATTGAAAGACTTACACACACGACATCAAATTAAACCCAAATATAAATTGCAGTATGGCCTTGACTAAGGTCTTGGGAATAAGAGCGAAGGCTCAATGTGTGTGAGAGTGCTTGAATTGAAAGACTACCCACACGACATAAATGAAACCCAAATATAACTACAATAAGGCCTTTACTAAGGTCTTGGGAGTAAGAGCGAAGGCTCAATGTGTGTGAAAGTGCATGAATTGAAAGACTTACTCACACGACATGAAATGAAACCCAAATAATATAGGTCGGCCCTTACTTGGGTCTTTCAAATAAGAGCGAAAGCTCAATGTGTGTGAGAGTGCTTGAATTGAAAGACTTACTCACACGACAAGAAATGAAACCCAAATAGTATAGGTCGGCCCTTACTTGGGTCTTTCAAATAAGAGCGAAAGCTCAATGTGTGTGAGAGTGCTTGAATTGAAAGACTTACTCACACGACAAGAAATGAAACCCAAATAGTATAGGTCGGCCCTTACTTGGGTCTTTCAAATAAGAGCGAAAGCTCAATGTGTGTGAGAGTGCTTGAATTGAAAGACAACGCACCCAACTTAAACAAAAACCCTTCGAAAATGAAAGTATATGTACACTTATATATTAGGGGCTGATTAGGCCCGTGTGTGTTCAAGATTATGCACGACTAAGAGAGTGCACATGTGTGGTTGTGCCAAGCCACGTTATTACAAGCGGGGGGAGACTATGCTCCGTTATTACAACCCCGTATCAAATTGAATCTCAAGCAAGTGTACAACTAAAGACCGAGTTTAGACACTTACGAGTAGCTGGTCCGTAGAGGTCTTGCTTGAGCGTGGGCTTGGCCTTGGGCTGCAAGTGGGAGCTCCGCGAAGGTAGGTGGTCAAGGGTGCTGGCCGGCTGCAAGTGGGGCGCGGGATAGACGCCTCGAAGGGGGCCGGTGGCAGGTAGATGGCGCCTCCAAGTAGGGGGTTTAAAGTGGCTGAAGAAGTGGGTATTAGGATCACTAGGGGAGTTGGGTACTTAGGGAAACTGGACCCAACAGGTGAGCTAGTGGGAAGGCCGAATAGGACACCTAGGGGAGTTGGCCGAATGGGAGATAATGGCTAGGTAGTGGCCAGCAACTTGGGTTATACTAGGTTCGGCTAGGTTTAGGTGGTGGCGGCAAAAGGGCTGAGATGAAGGTAGGATGGGTGGCTAAGAGTGGAGAGGTGGAAGAGAGGGGCTTTGAGGGAATTTGGGGTACTTACCGAATGGGGAGAGGTGGCGGATGAAGTGGGAAGCAGGCGGGCAGGTGGCTGTTGGCCGGTTCGGTTGGGTGGAGGTGATGGCGTCCGGCTGAGGGCTGGTGGTGATGGATGGAAGAGGGAAGGTGGCGGAGCAGGTGGCGGCTGGTGGAGCAGATGGAGCAGGCAGAGGTGGGGAGTGGCCCCGGCTGGGTGAGAGAAGGGAGAAGGAGAGGGCCCGGCTTGGTGAGAGGGTGGTTCCCACTTGGAAAACCCGCCCACAAGGAGGGGGGTTTAAATAGGGGATGGGTAGGTCGGTTAGGGCTGGGCTGAGGGTAGTGGTTAGGTGGTTTAGGTAGGGTGGTATGTAGATAAGGTGGGCTGGAAAAGGTTGGGCCAGATATTTTAAAACTAGGGGTTTGGGTAAATCGTGGGCTAAGGGTGGTTTAGGGGTTTAGGGTTAGGTTAGGTGGTTGGGTTTTAGGGTGAGGTTTAGTGAGCTAGGTTAGGTGATTAGGCTAGGTTTAGGCTAGGATTAGGGAAATTAATCTAGGTTTAGGGAAGGATTAGGGAAGTGGGTTAGGTGATTAGGTTGGGATTAGGCCGGGATTAGGGAAGTGGGTTAGGTGATTAGGTTCAGATTAGGGGTGGATTAGGGGTTTAGGCTAGGTTTAGGCATTTTGGGCTAGGTTTAGATGAAGGAGCTCCCTTAGCATGGCCCATAGACCTTGATCACCCCATGTTGGTGCAGCCCTAGGTTAGGTTTTAGCTAATTACAAGCTTAAACCCACTCAATTAGGCTAACCCACAAGATTAAACCCAAACTTGACACACAAGTCAAGCTTAATACAACACTCTTGATATTTTTCACCCCCACTCTCTCTCATGCCCAATATCCCACGTGAAACTCAAGTGGGCCCCACCTCCATTTATGAGAAGGTGATGTGGGCCATGGATATGGATATTGGATTGGATCTCTGGATCCAAATCCAAATCCAAGTCCACATATGGGTTTGGATTGGAATCTGGATATATATGGTCCAGATCCAGTCCAAACTGAACTCTGACTCCTTCGAGCTGGGTTCGAAACGGACGATTCGTGCGGGGCCTGACAGCATCAGTACTCCGTCTGCGTTGGGTCTTCGCCAACATAGTCGTCCGCCTCCGTTTTTGCCTTCCGGAGATGACTTCAAATGATATTTTGGTAAGAACAGGGTCTTGGACGTTCGAGATCCTGGGGTGTGAATCAGATACAAGAGTTGCTGTGCCGGGCTTGACAGGTGCTCCGGTTCCGGCCTCTTCTTGGCTCTCCTGGTCCTGTCTTGATCGGGCCAAGCCACTTCGGGGTTTCAAAACATGTTTTTAAAAGGTTTTTCAAAAGCTATATCATATGTTTTTGAAAGATAAGGTTTGAAACATATATACAGGGTTGTTTGGAAGGCTCCTGGGTTTCCAAACTCAAAATGGCCCTTTGGGGCTGCTTGTATAAAACTAGATTCGTTTAAGAAATTCGTGGGATTTCGGGGTGTTTACAGATGCCCCTCTTTGGCCTTGTCCAAATCGATTTGGATAAGGGCAAAGATAACAAACACCCCTTTTAATGTCTCCCTAGATCTAGCCACGAAGAATATGGCATCGTCCCATTTTAACAAAATCTCAATTTTACAAACTCTGGTAGGAGGAGATATCACGCCAAAGGGTTCACTTATGGAATCTGGTCCTAACTGGGATCATGTTCATGCAAGTACCATGCGTGGAATGCAAATGACATGGGTGTGGTGCCAAGAGTGGCGACCTCCCAGAGACCAGATGTGGTCGAACTCTAGAGACTTACAAGGCCTACTGCTCCAAGTGAGCAAAAACCCTATGCTGTTCGATGTTCGGTTTTTAAAACTTATTTACAAAACTATTTACAAAAGGGACAACTGTCTTGAGCCTCGATCCTAAGGATCTCGAGCTCTTCATGCTTGCCCTTGTTTGAGTCTTAACACTCGCTTATCTAGCGGAGGTTTTATAAGAAAACAAGCTTCATTTCAAATCTCTACGCCTTACTCGAAACGTCGAATTCTCAAACAAGATGAAATTCAAGTAAGTAAATCCTATTTTTACTTTAGGATTCCTCGAAATGAACCATGCTTTAGCTTGGGATAAGCCAGGGATGGGAAAGAGATACCACGGTCCCTTCTGAAGCGTCCCGTGGTTTAAGGCATAGAAGGCGGAAAACTGCTCTTTTTGAGCTTTTTGGCCTCTTTTTCCTTTTTTTCATAGAGGGTCTCCCTTTGGGAGTATTTTTTCTTTAATCCCTCTTTTTCATAAGAGAATCGATTTTTCTTTTTGAAGTCTGGTTTCTTTCTTTTGGAAAGAGATTTTAAATGGGAAATTCCCTTTTGATTTGGGCCTTTGTTTTCCTTTTGGAAGGGGAAGAGAAGAGGGGAGGACTTATCCCAAGCCTACACTCGATCCATTCCAGATCAGCCTATTTAGAAATAGCACGTACTACTTGCAAGTATCTTGCTATGTTGAACTAGGCCCTTCTTTGTAAGATGAAGGATTTTGAAATGCAACCACGATTTTGAAAACTCCACTCTTTCACAAGTGCGAATTCTCTTACTTAGGGTCACACGAGTTGCTTTTGCACCTTATTCACACGTCTCAGGGCAGCTATCCCTTTAAGATTTTCGAAAACTGGAATTTAATCCAGATCCTACACATGATACTTCTTTAAGTATTGAATATTGATAGGATCTGCTAAATTCCTACCTTCTACATCGATCAACCAATACGAATTGTTCGTAGTGGTTGCTCGTACAACATAGGGTCCATCCCAGTTGGGGCGCCACTTGCCTAGGGGGTGTGGGCCACGATGGTGGATGGTTTTTAAGACCAGATCTCCCACTTCAAAGTGGCGAGGTCTCATGTGTTTGCTATAATGTCGGGCTATCCTTTGCCGGTATGCACGAGCATGATCCATGGCAAGGAGTCGCCTCTCATCTAGCAAATCTAGCTCGGCCATCCTAGCATGCTGAAGCGTCTCTAGGGGGAGGTCGAGTGCAATGGATGTATGGAATGAATGCAGTTGGGTATGAATGGGAAGAATGGCGTTTGTGCCATAGACCAATTCGAATGGTGTGGCATTCGTGGGAGTCCGGATGGAAGTCCTATAAGCCCATAAGGCTTCATCCAGCTTCTCATGCCACCTCCTACCCTTCTCTAAGGTTTTCTCAATGATACCAATGAGAGTCTTGTTTGTGGCTTCGGCTTGGCCATTGCCTTGAGGGTAGTAGGGCGAGGAGAAGTGGTGAGTTATGCCATACGTGTTGCACAACTTAACCATCCGCTCATTTTTGAATGGGGTACCATTATCAGACACAAGGTCTCGTGGAACCCCAAATCGAGCCAAGATATTCCTCCGGATGAAAGCCACCACATGTTGCCCCATTATATTTGTTAGGGAAATGGCTTCCACCCACTTGGAGAAATACTCCGTGGCTGCTAAAATAAAACGATGCCCATTCGAGGCCTTTGGAAATATTGGGCCTACAATGTCAAACGCCCACATGGTAAATGGCCAGGGGCTGACCACAGAATGCAATGCAGATGAAGGGATATGAATGGCGTGCCCATGCACTTGACATGGATGACACTTCCTAACATGATCGTGACAATCCTTTTTCAGGGTGGACCAAAAATAACCCCCTCTAAGTATTTTCATTGCCATCATGTTGGCATTAATATGACCTCCACATTCTCCATCGTGGAACTCGTGCATCACTATCCTAGCCTCCTCTAGGTCGATACACCTAAGCAGAATGCCGGTAAAACTCTTTTTGTATAAGACCCCACCCAGAATGGTGTATCGGGTCGAAATCTTACGAATGAATGCCTTATCTTTGGATGTGGCATCCTCGGTGAATCCCCCATTTTCTAAAAATTGTTTTATGTCATAGAACCAGGGTTTTTCAACAGACTCTGGGTTGTTTTGGCAAATATCCAAGTCATGTGTGGATGGATGGGGCGCATGCCATATTTCCAAAGATCTGGTCCCTGAAATGGGATCGACCTTCAGGGCTGAACCCAAGGAGGAGAGGGCATCGGCGATGCCATTGTCCTCTCTTCCTACGTGTGTGAGCTTACACGATTGGAAGGATTGGACCAATCGAGTGGCCAACTCGCGATATGGAAGTAGTTTCTCATTACGTACTTGCCAAATTTTTAAAACCTGGTTTATGACAAGGAGTGAATCTCCAAAGACCTCGATGCATGATGCCCCTAGAGTTTTCGAAATCCTTAAGCCTTGTATGAGTGCTTCATACTCAGCTACGTTGTTGGAACATTCGAAGTCTAAGCGGACTGCTATGGGAATCTCGCCCTTTTCAGGGGAGATTAGGATGATCCCAGCACCAGCCCCTCATTGGTTTCGTGCCCCGTCGAAGTGCATCTTCCACACTTGGTTTTCGAAAGAATTTGCCAAAATGTGGTTTTGAAAATGGTTTTGCAATATGCCTTCATCAGGCATTTCGACAAGAGTGGGATATGCGTCCTCTAAGGGGAATTCAGCCACGTAATCTGCTAGGGCTTGCCCTTTAATGGAGATCTGGTGATGGTATTTCAAATCATACTCCATTAGACGGAGTTGCCATTTGCCCAATCTACCCGTGAGAATGGGTTTTTCGAACAAGTGCTTGATTGGATCAAGCTTGGACACTATCCAGATCTCATGATCTAGGAAATAGTGTCTGAATTTCTGGCAGGCCCAAACTAGGGCCAAGCACGTCTTCTCCATGGCTTGATAATTTCGTTCATAAGCCAAGAGAGTTTTCGAAATATAGTAGATGGCATACTCCTTATGGGTGTCATCCTCGTATTGAGCCAACAGGGCTCCTAAAGCGTTTACATGCACGGAGATGTATAATAAAAGCGGTTTTCCTTGTTTTGGAGGATTCAAAACGGGGGGATTAACCAAGTATGCCTTTAGTCTCTCGAAGGACTTTTGGCATTCGTCATCCCATAAGAATTTCGTACCCTTCCTCAACAGTTTGTTGAAGGGTTCGCATCTAGTTGCCAGATTCGATATGAATCGGCGCACAGATTGTAATCGACCCTGAAGGCTACGGACTTGGGTGAGATTGGAGGGTGGAGTCATGTCTATGATGGCTCGACACTTAGAGGGGTCGACTTCTATTCCCCTTTGGCTCACCATAAAGCCTAGAAGCTTCCCTGATTCTAGGTATGTCTTCATACGTCCATGCAAACACATCTAAATAGGTTCGTAGAAATGCAATGAATGCTAACTTTTCAGTTTCATACAAGCATGCGCCTATTTTGATGGTTTTGGGATTGGAATCATCCCCTAGGTTCACCTCTACGAAATCTCCTCCTACTGATTGGGAAGGTCTTTCAAAATCGAGAATCCTATGAAATTCTGGGAGCTCAGAAGTGGGATCTTCCTCAAGGGGATCCACTTCTGGGCTTTGATCATTCTGGGCTTTGATCTTCCTCAGAAGTAGGTTAAACCCACTCAATTAGGCTAACCCACAAGATTAAACCCAAACTTGACACACAAGTCAAGCTTAATACAACACTCTTGATATTTTTCACCCCCACTCTCTCTCATGCCCAATATCCCACGTGAAACTCAAGTGGGCCCCACCTCCATTTATGAGAAGGTGATGTGGGCCATGGATATGGATATTGGATTGGATCTCTGGATCCAAATCCAAATCCAAGTCCACATATGGGTTTGGATTGGAATCTGGATATATATGGTCCAGATCCAGTCCAAACTGAACTCTGACTCCTTCGAGCTGGGTTCGAAACGGACGATTCGTGCGGGGCCTGACAGCATCAGTACTCCGTCTGCGTTGGGTCTTCACCAACATAGTCGTCCGCCTCCGTTTCTGCCTTCCGGAGATGACTTCAAATGATATTTTGGTAAGAACAGGGTCTTGGACGTTCGAGATCCTGGGGTGTGAATCAGATACAAGAGTTGCTGTGCCGGGCTTGACAGGTGCTCCGGTTCCGGGCTCTTCTTGGCTCTCCTGGTCCTGTCTTGATCGGGCCAAGCCACTTCGGGGTTTCAAAACATGTTTTTAAAAGGTTTTTCAAAAGCTATATCATATGTTTTTGAAAGATAAGGTTTGAAACATATATACAGGGTTGTTTGGAAGGCTCCTGGGTTTCCAAACTCAAAATGGCCCTTTGGGGCTGCTTGTATAAAACCAGATTCGTTTAAGAAATTCGTGGGATTTCGGGGTGTTTACAATGGTGAATGGCTAGGGGCTGACCACGGAATGCAATGTAGATGATGGGATATGAATGGCGTGCCCATGCACTTGACATGGATGACACTTTCTAACATGATCGTGGCAATCCTTTTTCAGGGTGGACCAAAAATAGCCCCCTCTAAGTATTTTCATTGCCATCATGTTGGCATTAACATGACCTCCACATTCTCCATCGTGGAACTCATGCATTACTATCCGAGCCTCCTCTAGATCGATACACCTAAGTAGGATGCTGGTAAATCTTTTCTTGTATAAAACCCCACCCAAAATGGTGTATCGGGTTGAAATCTTACGGATGAATGCCTTGTCTTTGGATGTGGCATCCTCGGTGAATCCCCCATTTTCTAAAAATTATTTTATGTCGTAAAACCAGGGTTTTTCGATAGGATCTGGGTTATTTTGGCAAATATCCAGATCGTGTGAGGATGGGTTGGGCGCATGCCATATTTCTAAAGACCGGGTCCCGGCAATGGGATCGACCTTTAGGGCTGAACCCAAGGAGGAGAGGGCATCGGCGATGCCATTGTCCTCTCTTCCTACGTGTGTGAGTTTACACGATTGAAAGGACTAGACCAATCGAGTGGCCAACTCGTGATATGGAAGTAGTTTTTCATTTTGTACTTGCCAAATTTTTAAAACCTGGTTTATGACAAGGAGCGAATCTCCAAAGACCTCGATGCATGATGCCCCTAGAGTTTTCGAAATCCTTAAGCCTTGTATGAGTGCTTCATACTCAGCTACGTTGTTGGAACATTCGAAATCTAGGCGGACTGCTATAAGAATCTCGCCCTTTTCAGGGGAGATGAGGATGACCCCAACACCAGCCCCTCGTTGGTTTCGTGCCCCATCGAAGTGCATCTTCTACACTTGGTTTTTGAAATTGTTTGTCAAGATGTGGTTTTGGAAATGATTTTGTAATATGCCTTCGTCAGGCATTTCATCCAGTGTGGGATATGCTTCCTCCAAGGGGAACTCAGCCACGTAGTCTGCTAGGGCTTGCCCCTTAATGGAGATCTGGTGATGGTATTTCAGGTCATACTCCATTAGAAGGAGTTGCCATTTGCCCAATCTACCCGTGAGAATGGTTTTTTCGAACAAGTGCTTGATTGGATCAAGCTTGGACACTATCCAGATCTCATGATCTAGGAAATAGTGTCTGAATTTTTGACAGGCCCAGACTAGGGCTAAGCACGTCTTCTCCATGGCTTGATAATTTCGTTCATAAGCCAAGAGAGTTTTCGAAATATAGTAGATGGCATACTCCTTATGGGTGTCATCCTCGTATTGAGCCAATAGGGCTCCTAAAGCATTCGCATGCACGGAGATGTAAAGCAAGAGCGGTTTTCCTTGCTTTGGAGGATTCAAAATGGGGGGATTAACCAAGTATGCCTTTAGTCTCTCGAAGGACTTCTGGCATTCGTCATCCCATTAGAATTTTGTGCCCTTCCTCAACAGCTTGTTGAAGGGTTCGCATCTAGTCGCCAGATTCAATATGAATCGGTGAACGGATTGTAATCGACCTTGGAGGCTGCAGATTTGGGTGAGATTGGAGGGTGGGGCCATGTCTATGATGGCTTGACACTTAGAGGGGTCGACTTCTATACCCCTTTGGCTCACCATAAAGCCCAGAAGCTTCCCTGATTCTACCCCGAATACACATTTTTGAGGGTTTAGCTTTACTTTGTAAAGCCTAAGCCTTTCGAAAATCTTTTACAAATATTCGATATGAGTGCATCGGGTTTTGGATTTCGCCAAGAGATCATCTACATACACTTCTACGAGCTCATGAATTTGATCATGGAAGATCGTGGTTGTAGACACGCGAAAATCCCCATGCCTCCCCGCCTTTCCTGGGCTTGGAGTGGATCCTCTCATGCGTCTAAGGCCTATTTATGTAAACAGGGCGTGCCAGCTAGCTTACCTAAGCTAGCAAAGATGTATTTTAAACTGACTTCTAATCGTGGCGACTGTGAGCAAGTGAGCTCTTGTCGTCGCAGACCTTCTTGCACCGATGCGCAAGGGTCAATCTGTACGCTTTACAAAAATCGAGTTTTGGGATAAGAGCCTACGAAGTGGTTCGAGGTGTCTAATTCGGGTCTTTTAGATGCGATTGCATATTTTAGATCACGTGGATTTGCACGTGCCTAAGTCTTTCCTTTTATCCCTTTTCGGGCCACCTAGTTTGTGTGTTATGCACACTCCACTATATGGGCGAATTTGAGCGGGGTTTGCTTTGATGCAATATGCGTCCTACCTCGTGGTATGGCGTAGATGCAATGCAAACTCACGCTACTCCAAAGGGAAAACCCGAATGTAAAGACAATGCCGAAGGGAAATAATCGAAGGGAAATGACCGAAGGGAAATGACTTGAAATGTAAATGCCGAAGGGAGATATGTATATAGAGTATGTATATGGGCCCTTACTCGGGTCGTGCAAATAAGAGCGAAGGCTCAATGTGTGTGCGTGCTTGAATTGAAAGACTTACACACACGACATGAAATGAAACCCAAATATAACTTGCAGTATGGCCTTGATTAAGGTCTTGGGAATAAGAGCGAAAGCTCAATGTGTGTGAGTGCTTGAATTGAAGTACTACGCACACAACATGAAATTAAACCCAAATAGTATAACACGGCCCTTACTTGGGTCTTTCAAATAAGAGCGAAAGCTCAATGTGTGTGAGTGCTTGAATTGAAAGACTTACACACGCGACATGAAATGAAACCCAAATAGTATAGGTCGGCCCTTACTTGGGTCTTTCAAATAAGAGCGAAGGCTCAATGTGTGTGAGTGCTTGAATTGAAAGGCTTACACACACGACATGAAATGAAACCCAAATATAACTTGCAGTATGGCCTTGATTAAGGTCTTGGGAATAAGAGCGAAAGCTCAATGTGTGTGAGTGCTTGAATTGACGTACTACGCACACAACATGAAATTAAACCCAAATAGTATAACACGGCCCTTACTTGGGTCTTTCAAATAAGAGCGAAAGCTCAATGTGTGTGAGTGCTTGAATTGAAAGACAACACACCCAACTTAAGCAAAACCCTACAAAATGAAAGTATATGTATATACTTATGTATTAGGGGCTGATTAGGCCCGTGTGTGTTCAAAATCGTACACAACTAAGAGAGTGCACGTGTGTGGGTGTGCCAAGCCACGTTATTACAAGCGGGGGGAGACTATGCTCCGTTATTACAACCCCGTATCGAATTGAATCTCAAGCAAGTATACAACTAAAGACCGAGTTAGGCACTTACTAATAGCTGGTCCGAAGATGCCTTGCTTGAGCGTGGGCTTGGCCTTCGCCTTGGGCTACAAAAGGGAGCTCCGCGAGGTTGAACGGCAAGAGGAGGTGCTGGCCGAAGGTCCTTGGTGCGCGGAAGAGGCGCCTTGAAGGTGGCCGGCTACTAGAGATGGGCTGTTTTTTTTTTGGTGTGTTGGGTTAAAGGACCTAAGTAGGGTCACTAAAGGAGTATGGCACTAAGGGAAGCTCAAAGGAAGACCTAATGGGGCAACTAAGGTTGGCGGGTTGCTGGCCGAGCGAAGGAGCAACAGTCGATTGGAGTGGCCGACTAGGGGAGTTTGGTGGTGGTGGGCTGCTAGGGCGGCTAGGAGTGGTGTAAGGGAAGGGAGCTAGCTAGGAGATGGGACCAGGTGGTAGTGGGTATGGTAGGTGTCTTAGGGTGATGTGGGCAGGTTTTAGGGAGTCGGATAGGGTGGCCGAATGGGACTAAAAGGGCTAGGTGGTGATAGGTAGTTAGGGAGCTATGGGTTCGGCTGAGTGAGAAGGGTGGCAGCGAGTGGAAGGGCTGATGTTAGGGTGATAGGGGAGTGTATTAGGTGGCTGAGAGTGGAGAGGGAGTGAAGAAGGAGTAAGGCAAGATGTAGGGTACTTACCGAGTGAAGAAGTGGTGGCGGGTGAAAGGGAATCAGCCGGATGATGGTGGCGATGGTGGTGGCGTTCGGCTGAAAGGCAGTGGTGTAGGTGGTGGCGGGATGTGGAGCAGGCAGTGGTGGGATGTGGAGCAGGTGGAGCAGGTGGGATTCGACTGGACTTGGGGAAGTAGAGGACCCGGCTGGGAATGGGTGGGCTGCTAATTGATCAAACCCGCCCCCAAAGGGGGGGGGGGTTTATATAGGGCTGGGTTAGGTCGGTTAGGGCTGGGTTTGGGGTAGTGGTTAGGTGGTTTAGGTAGGGTGGTATGATGATAAGGTGGGCTGCTAGGGTAGGGCCAGATATTTTAAATACAAGTGGTTTGGGTAGGTTGTGGGCTAGGGGTGGTTTAGAGGTTTAGGGTTTAGTTAGGTGGGTTGATTCTAGGGTGAGGTTTAGTGAGCTAGGTTAGGTGATTAGGCTAGGATTAGGCTAGGTTTAGGGAAATTAACCTAGGTTTAGGGAAGGATTAGGGAAGTGGGTTAGGTGATTAGGTTGGGATTAGGGAAGTGGGTTAGGTGCTTAGGCTCAGATTAGGGGTGGATTAGGGTGGAAGGCTAGGATTAGGTGCTTTGGGTTAGGTTTAGGTGAAGGAGCTCCCTTTGCATGGCCCATAGACCTTAACCATATCATGTTGGTGCAGCCCTAGGTTAGGTTTTGGCTAATTACAAGCTTAAACCCACTTAATTAGGCTAACCCACATGATTAACCCCAAACTTGACACACAAGTCAAGCTTAATTACAACACACACTTGATCTTATCCACCCCCACTCTCTCTCATGCCCATAATCCCACGTGAAATTCAAGTGGGCCCCACCTCCATTTATGAGAAGGTGATGTGGGCCATGGATATGGATATTGGATTGGATTTTTGAATCCAAATCCAAATCTAAGTCCATACATGGGTTTGGATTGGGATCTGGATTTATATGGTCTAGATCCGATCCAAACTGAATTCTGACTCCTTCGAGCTGTGTTCGAAACGAACGGTTTTTGCGGGGCCTGACAACATCAGTGCTCCGTCTCGTTGGGTCTTCGCCAACATGATCGTCCGCCTCTATTTTCGTCTTCCGGAGATGACTTCAAACGATGTTTCGATGATAACAGGGTCTTGGACGTTCGAGATCCTGGGGGTGTGGATTTGAACGAGAGTTGCTGTGTTGGGCTTGACATGTGCTCCAGTTCCGGGCTCTCCTTAGCTCTCCTGGTCTTGTCTGGATTAGGCCGAAGCTGCTTCGGGGTTTCAAAACATGTTTTAAAAAGGTTTTAAAAGCCATATTGTATATTTTTGAAATACAGAGTTCAAAACATATGTATAGGGTTGCCTGGAAGGCTCTTGGGTTTCCAGACTCAAAATAGCCCTTTGGGGCTGCTTTTACAAAACCAGATGGATTTGAGAAATTCATGGGATTTCGGGGTGTTTACAAACGGCACTTCCTTTCCATAAGTGATCGTATGTCCCCTTTCTCAAATTCGTTTCGAAAAGGGATGCCTTCTTGATCAACTTGTGGAAAGTTGAGATCTCATGGAGCGAGAGAAGGGTTTTTAACTCGCTTTTAAAGTTATGCAGGATGAACATGACTGCGCATCCTTCGGATATGGTCTCTCGCACTTGGCCCAAAAGTGACCTCCATCTTATAGTGAAGGCATGTACGTCTTCGTTCATGCCTTGCTTTGTATCCCTTAAAGTATTCAGGGTTCGCGTGACTTCTACGTTGTGTGCAAATCTTTGCATGAAGCAGTTCGCTAACTCTTCAAAAGTAGCGAACTGGCTTAAGTCATAGGAAGCCAGCCATTTGGCAGCTGTGCCTTTAAGGGATAAAGGGAACCAATACACCCATTTCATCGAGTCCTTTTTCTTCTTATGGGCTCGACGCGAGAAAAGTTGCAAGTGAGACCTAGGGTCTCCCATGCCATCATACCGATGGAAGTTCGGTATTTCATCGTCACTGTCTGTTTCGTAATCCATAGGAAGGAAATCAGACAGGGTGTAACTCCTTTTCTCTTTATTTTGCCCTTTCAGCAGCTGCTATAGGGCTTTACGGTTCTTTTGTGTGAAGGACTCGTGGTATTGGTTGCCTTCCATTACGGAGGCCTCTTTGTGCTTGCGAGGTTTTTTCAGATTTTCTTTTGGCCTTTTGTTCACCATTCGATGAACATGAATCACCTACTTCAGCCTCTTGGCTGAGAGCATCGATTTTGGCCTCGAATTCCCTTCTCAAGTCCTCTATCTCATCTAGTTTGATCTTGTTTTTGAAAATCCTCCTAGAGTGAGAACTTGATGCGCATGAGCCTTGGCTCGACACTTCACTTGGGTTGGATTTTGACATGCTTTTCAAGCTTTTTCAAAATTTCCTAAGTACAAGTAAAGAAAACAAAGTTAAAAACAACACCTCTTTGAAAATTTTTCGCAAGCTTCTAGACTTAACTCGACTTTTGAAAGACTCACGTCCCACCGGGCATGCCAATCTTCTGTAGACGCAGAAAAATCTCCGCCTCCCTGGTTTCTTAGGCCTGGGGCGAACCTTTTCGTATGTCTAAGTCCAATTTGAATAAACAGGGCGTGCCAGCTAGCTTACCTAAGCTAGCGAAGATATATTTTAACCTGACTTCTAACGTGGCGACTGTGAGCAAGCAAGCTCTTGTCGTCGCTGACCTTCTTGCACTGATGCGCAAGGGTCAGTCTGTACGCTTTAAAAATTGAGTTTTGAGTGGAAAAAGCCTAGGAAAGCGGTTCAAGGTGTTTGATTCGGGTCTTATTTGTACGATTTCCAGATTTTTAGATCACGTGGATTTGCATGTGCCTAAGTCTTTCTTTTTATCCCTTTATGGGGCACCTAGGTGTGTGTTATGAACACTCCACTAAAAGTGGTGAATTTGAGTGGGAGTATGGGGTTTACTTTGATGCAATATGCGCCCTAACTCGTGGTATGGCGTAGATGCAATGCAAACTCACGCTACTTGGTTTACTTTGATGCAATATGCACCCTAACTCGTGGTATGGCGTAGATGCAATGCAAACTCACGCTACTCCAAAGGGAAAACCCAAATTTAAAGACAATGCCGAAGGGAAATGATTTAAGGGAAATGACTTGAAATGTAAATGCCGAAAGGAAATAACCGAAGGGAAATACCTATATAAGGTATATATGGGCCCTTACTCGGGTCTTGCAAATAAGAGCGAAGGCTCAATGTGGGTGCATGCTTGAATTGAAAGACTACACACACGACATGAAATGAAACCCAAATATAACTTGCAATATGGCCTTAACTAAGGTCTTGGGAATAAGAGCGAAAGCTCAATGTGTGTGAGTGCTTGAATTGAAGTACTACGCACACAACATGAAATTAAACCCAAATATAAATTGCAGTATGGCCTTAACTAAGGTCTTGGGAATAAGTGCGAAAGCTCAATGTGTGTGAGTGCTTGAATTGAAGTACTACGCACACAACATGAAATTAAACCCAAATAGTATAACACGGCCCTTACTTGGGTCTTACCAATAAGAGCGAAGGCTCAATGTGTGTGAGTGCTTGAATTGAAATACTACGCACACAACATGAAATTAAACCCAAATAGTATAACACGGCCCTTACTTGGGCTTACAAATAAGAGCGAAGGCTCAATGTGTGTGCGTGCTTGAATTGAAAGACAACACACTCAACTTAAGCAAAACCCTACATAATTTAAAGTATATACATAGATTTATATCTTAGGGGCTGATTAGGCCCGTGTGTGTTCAAAATCGTGCACGACTAAGAGAGTGCACGTGTGTGTGGGTGTGCCAAGCCATGTTATTACAAGCGGGGGGAGACTATGCTCCGTTATTACAACCCCGTATCAAATTTAATTTAAGCAAGTCTACAACTAAGGACCGAGTTAGGCACTTACTTATAGCTGGTCCGAAGATGACTTGCTTGAGCGTAGGCTTGGCTTCACCTTGGGCTGCAAGAGGGAGCTTCTCAAAGTTGAACGGCAAGGGGGGCTGCTGGCCGGATGCTTTGGGTGCACGGGAAGGGCGCCTTGAAGGTGGCCGACTGCTAACAAGGGGTTGTCTTGGTGTGTTGCGCTGAGGTGACTAAGTAGGGTCACTAAGGGATGGGCTGGTATTAAGGTAGGTAGTTGTAAACACCCCAAATTTTCCAAAAAATGAAAAACTGTCAAAAACACAAAAAGCTCGTTTGAGCCAAAAATGACAACCTGTTTTAAAATATGAAAACAGGTACAAAAGGCAAAAGAAAAGCCCAGGCACGAAGAGGATTCAAGCCTGGAGTCTCAAAAGCCACCCCCTGTTCAAAAACGGAAGAAAAAAGAGCCCGTTCGGAGAAAAGCCCGATAGAAGGGTAAAAATGTAATTTGGGTCAAAGAAAAAGCACAAAGCAGCTCCAAAATGCAGAAAGAAGCCCAGTACCTGAGGAAGTCGATAGAAGTCCAAGACACGCCCCATCAGAATGAAGAACGGAAGCCGTGCGGCAATCTGAGTTCGATATCAATAGGAACCGGCCAAAAACCAAAATGGCGGACCGAAACGAACGCCGACAAGGTCCTGAAAAGCAGAACACTGATTGGAAGAAAGACTTGGGAAAGAACCAGGCCAGAGTTGGGCGTCTGATGAATTGAGGCCCGCTCGAAACCGACAGTGAAAAGCACCAGAAAGGACCAGAAAACCAAGGAGCAGAAGAAAAATCTGGATTGGGTCTAGACCCAAAAATATCCAGATCCAGATCCAAATTGTGTTTGGATTGGATCTGGATCTCAAAAATCCAAGATCTGAGATCCGAGATCCAAACCCAAATAAATATTTGGACTGGATCTGGATCTCAAAATATCTGAGATCCATGATCCAGATCCACATAGAGTTTGGATTGGATCCGGATAGCCAGACCCAAATCCAAAACCCAAGATCCAAGACCCACTTAAAACCTCTATAAATAGAGGTGCTGGGCATGAAAAATTTTTCACTAGAGAACTCTCCAAGGAAGCTCCTCACGTGAGATAAAGGGGGGGACGAGAGAGAAAGAGCCTGATAGGCCCAAAACTTTTTTTGTTTGAGATGGGATTGGCCCATGGAGGCAAGGGCTGCACCAAACGATCGTCTTCTTCAAGCTGGCTGGGAGTGGAGGTCGTGGTGGAGCTTGGCGGCTTGAGTGGTGGCTGGAGCGGTGCTGCAAATAGGTAAGCCCCTAAACCTAACCTAGACCCCCTCTTCCCTAACCTCTCTAGACCACCCAAACGTCCCCTAAAAAAGCCACTAAAGCAGCCAAGTGCTGGCCGGTTTTCACCAAGCTTCCCACCCAAAACCACCACCTAGCTAAGCCCTACCTAGAACCCAAACAAAAGCTAACCTAGCTCGGCCACTTGCTGACCGAGCCACCCATTTCTACCCAAGCAAAACCTTGGCTCGGCCAAGAGCTAGCTGAGCCCACCTAACTATCTCTTGTGTCCCACTAAGAGGTACCTACGGCCTGCCATTCGGTAGGCCATTTCCCTTTAAATCACATGGCCAAGGTTGGCCGTGTGCTCTTCTTCTCGCCAAGACCTGGCCTGCCTTAGGCAGGCCATATACTTACCTAAGTCAACCAAAGTTTGGCCGCCTGCCACCAAGAACCGGCCCTTAACCTTTGGCCGCGACTAGCCTAGGACAGCCAACATCTAATCCCAACCAAAGTTTGGCCGCCTGCCACCAAAATTCGACCCAAACCTAACCTAGTTAGGACTCAACCAAACCTAACCTAGTTAGGACTCAATCAAGCCTTAACCTAGCAGTGGTTTGCCTAGGTTCAGCCCCAACTACAGCCGAGTTCACTCGAGCCACTTTGGCTCGAGTCACACAAGCTAAATCCAAGGCCAAATGTTGGCCGAACCCTAAGTCTAAACTATACCTAAACCAAGGCCAAACGTTGGCCTAATCCCAAGTCTAAACCTAACTAAACCCAAGGCCAAATGCTGGCCGAATCCTAACTCTATCCTATACCTAAACCAAGGCCAAGTGTTGGCTGAATCCCATACAAAAAATCTAATCACTCGAGCCAAGGTGGCTCGAGTCTTACCTTGCCCAAACCAGCCCCAACTAGCCCCAAACCCATTGTAGCTTGTAGCTCCCGGAACTCCAAGTCTCTCAAAGCTCTCAAGCTCTCCGGCTTCGCTCCCACATGCCCCGGACTCCATAAGAAGAAGGCGGATTCGCCCCTTGTACGATCCTAACTCAAAAGGCTGGAAAGTGTAAGTTGATTTCGATATATATCAAATCCCTTTCTATTCAATTCAATTTGTCATATGGGGTTGTAATAACGGAGCATCGTCTCCCCCCAGATGTAATATATGTGCAAAACACACACACGTATACTCGACCCTTTCCGCTCTTATCTGCACACTTTTGCACACAAACGGGCCTCAACAGCCCATAGGATATAGCCCTATTTATATACATTCAGCTGGGTTGTAAGGTTCAAGTCGTGTGAGTTGTCTTTCATTTTATACACTCAAAGCACTCACTCACATTGAGCCTTTCCGCTCTTACGTATATATACGTATTTTCCTTCCAGCTGGGTTTTAAATTCAAGTTGCGTGAGTTGCCTTTCAATTTATACACTCAAAGCACTCACTCACATTGAGCCTTCTCCCTCTTATATATATCTATATCTCCCTTCTGCTGCGTTTTACGGTTCAGTTGCATGGGTTGCATTTCAATTTATCCACAACACCCACGCACACATTGAGCCTTTCCACTCTTAAGATATAGATATATTTAAATTTTTGCAATTTACATTCAAGTCGTGTGAGTTGCATTCAATTTGGGTTTTCCCTTCTGCTAAGTCTTTCAATTTCGGGTTTTAAGGTTCAGTTGTGTGAGTTGCATTGCATACTCGGCATACTCGAGCTAGAGTGCATACCTGCATCAAATAAAACCCGAACAAATCGTGCAAACACGCCTAAGTGGTTGAAACTGAAAGACTTAGGGTCGCCCAAAGCCCCGTAAAAGCAAAAACTCGCCACGTGCATGATTTCCAAAATTTTCAAAACACTTCCTTATTCAAAAATCGAATTTGAGTTTAACTTGTTCAAACGAAGTCTCTAAGCGTACAGACTGACCCTTGCGCGTCGGTGCAAGAAGGTTTGCGACGTAAAGATCCCGCTTGCCTACAATCGCCTTTCAAAAAGTTAGATATTTAAAAACTACTTCGCTATTTTGAGTAAGCTAGCTGGCATGCCCTTAAAGCGAACGTAGATTGCGAAAAGATTCGCTCAAGGCCTAAGAACCCGGAGTCAAGGATTTTCTGTGTCTACAGAATTGGCACGCTCGGTGGGACCCAGGACTTAAGTAGACTTCAAACAAACAAGTTACACTCAAATTTTCGAAAAAAAAGAAAAAAAAAGGTGTTTTTCAAAATTCATACATACTTAGAAAATTTGCAGAAAATGGAGCAAAAGCCAAAATCCTCGTCGAGTAAATCAAAAGAGGTTTCTAAAAAAGCCAAAAAACGAGAAGGAATAGCTAATATACAGGCAATTTTCAAAGAAGGAATGGATGTTTTAAGCAAGGAGCTTAAAACCCATAAATCCCATAGCAGCTCTTCTCGGGCGCACAAAGATCGTGAAAAGAAAACCGATCTCAAACTCGACGAAGGATGTGAGGTAAAAGGCCAAAACCCAGAAAGGGGCGAGTCCTCCACTCCCACACTTCCAAAATCCTCGTTGAGTAAATCAAAAGAGGTTTTCAAAACAGCCAAAGAACGAGAAATGCTAGCTGATATATGGGCAACTTTCAAAAAAATGGATGTTTTAAGCAAGGAGCTTAAAACCCATAAATCCCATAGCAGCTCTTCTCGGGCGCACAAAGATTGTGAAAAGAAAACCAAAATCAAAATCAACGAGGGAATTAAGGAAGAAAAGGGCGAGACTTCCACTCCCACAAATCCAAAATTCGAAAATTCCAAAGAAAATTCAAAAAAAAGTTGTTTTTGTTTCAAAAAATCAAAAAAATCTTGAAAACTTTCAAAAAGACAAAAAAATTGAAAAATCAAACTTTGAAATTTCGAAAAATTCAAGTGAAACTCCTAAGTCTAGGCACACACACAGAGTGGGACATAAAACCCGCACCCCACAAAAAGACGAGAGTGAAAAACAGGTAGGTTTTGAAAAGGAATGCCTCGTGAAACCCCGGGGGCTCAAAACAGAGTTACCCGGGAAAACGGCCTGCTCTCACCATGAAAAGGTAGACAAGCCACAAAGAGGTATGCCTGAAACCCATCCTTCTCAAAACTCTCTTCTTCATATAGGGTCATCAGATGTATTGGATAAACCCTCTGCACACACAAACCCACGAAATATGCCTAGGTTAGAGAATTTTCAAGGTGCGCCAAATATCCCGCACCAGCCAAAAGAATTTCAAAAACAAAAACAAAAAGAAGTTGAAAAAATGGTAGACATGGAGAACCCTAATGCATGCATCGACATCTTAGGAGCTCATAACCCTGCCATAGAAAAACCCACTTCTTCAAGCCTAGTCTTGTACCCTGGAACCAAGATTAGAGCTTTCAAACAGAAAAATCCATCCCTAGGGGCATCACGAGTTGCACCTAGGGAGCAGGTCAAAAATCTCAAGGGAGCAAGCTTGGCTTCCCTTGAAAAATATGTTTCCCAAACCCAGGACGTGTGGAAACCCAAGTTTTTCACCATCCTGAAAAATCCAAAGTTTTTCAAAGAACCAATCCTGGTTTTCTTCTAGAAACATGTTTTCCAAAATAAAGTTGCGTGGAAGCCCAAGTCTTCCATTGCCCCGAAATATCCAAAACTTCTCAAAGGACCAAGCACGGCTTCCCTTGAGAAACAAATCTCCCAAACCAGGGTTGCATGGAAGCCCAAGTCTTCCATCGCCCCAGAATCCAAAATCCCAAAATCCAAAAGGGTATATATCCCCGACATGGACGATTCCATATTCCAAGGCCATGATTTATACAAAAACTTTTCAAAAAACAAGAAGTCTTGGAACATAATTCTAAATATGGGATATAAACCCTACCAGGGCCTGGGAACCCAAAACCAAGGTAGGCTCGAACCTGTCATACCTCAGGCCAATCGACAAAAGTATGGATTGGGCTACAACCCACCCATACCCCTAGAGCCGCCACCTAAGACCATCTGGGTCAAGGGTGCCTTGTAGAACCTCTAAAACCCAAAACCCATGTCTTAGACCTATTGATTAGAGTCTGATTCATGAATGTTTTCTTTGTAGGTTCATGGGAAGATCCCTCCTTTTGAAAAAGCCAAAAAAATCAAATATTTTCCAAAAACCAAAAAAATTGAAAACCCAAAACAAAATCTCAAAAAAAACATTTGGAAAAATGAAAATTCCAAAAAGAAATTTGTTTTTAAGGCCTTTGTCCATGTACAAAGTCCATTTTCGAAAATTGTAAAAATGCTTTTCGAAAATTGTATATAACTCCCAAAAACCAAAAAAAATCCAAAAAGCTGATCTTGAACACCCTTTTGTCTAGAGCTTTTTCAGAATGAAAAGCTCGAGAATCATCAAAGGCCAGGAGGAATAAAAACCTCCGAACTTTCTAAAATTCGCAAAATCCTTGACTTATTTAAAGATTGGGGATTTTTAGAAATAAGCCTGACCCATAGTGTGCATAAGCATCATGCATCACACCTTGAAATCATACATGTACATCAAGTGTAGATATCATCTTAGAACTCGAATTCTGGTTTTTTTTGTGAAACCAAAGGGGCAATGAAAGTCGACCCCCTAAGTATCGAGCCTTCGTAGACAGGTCTCCATACGAATCAAATCCAACACCTTCAAGGCAAATTTCAAAAGAAATGAAAATCTCGAAAAAGGGTTAGCATTTCACAAAAGCCTTTTCAAAATCCTTTTTTAAAAAACCTTCCATACATTGCAATTCATGCATTGTCTACTTGACTTGATCAAATGAAGATGTTATTTATACTAAATGTGCCATACATTTTCGAAAACTCTTTTGGTGTGTGAATGGAATCACTAAGCCAAAAGAAAAATCGTGTTTGGCCTTGCTGTAGGCCCTAAAAATTCGAGACATCATCTCCCATGGAAAGGGGAATGATTCATTAAAGCACTCATTTGAAAAACCTATCTCAAACAGGTAGGCAAAATGGCAGCCCCTTTCAACAGAGTATGAGTTTCGAAACTCAAGACTCAATTAAGGGACAAGCCCTGTATCGTGTGGCTAAAGTGCCTCTGTGAGACACATTCCCCATACTTGATCAAATGCCCCATAAAGGCATGAATTTTCAAAATGAATTCCAAAAACCCTGCTTGACCAAAATCAAGTATAGGAAACATATTTCAAATCAAAAGGGTTGGTATAAAGCCATCTTCATATAGAAAGGGAGGATTTCCCAAAAATTTCTTTCTCAAAAGGGATCAAAATTTCAAAAATTTAACCTTACATATACTTTGAAAAGGAAGATTTTCAAAACTTCAGGTTTATATGAAAACCTTGATTGTGTTAGGATAAGAACATGAATCTCACGATGAAATATGGAGACCATGTCAAAATCAAAACCTGATGGCCATGATGATCACTTAGGGCTGGTTACGTTTCCATCCTTGAGCAAAAGGTATCATGATCATGTTAGAAAAACCATGGAAATGCATGGACATGAACATAACATTGTCCATCCAAAAAAAGTCTTTTGAAAAGCCATGGCCCTTCACCATGTGGCCATGCGAAATTTCCCTCAAGCTAGGGGCATTTTTAAATATAGCCCCTAGACACCTTCCATGAAGAAACGAATTTCATAGAATGCATCTCCTTCTTGACTTGTGAGATAGATTTCATATGTTCACTCTTGCATAAAATCGTGTATTTCCATTTTGAATCACATGGAGTGCATAGCATGCACATATCCATATCATATCACCCCAAAGAAAGCCCAAGAAGTTGGCAAACCTGAGTAGGAATGTCCCCATGTCTTCAAAAAGGGCAAAAAAATCGAAAATTTGTTGATGGTGTGCGTAGAAATTAGCAAAACCCCGAAAATTCCAGAATATTCAAAAGGGTTTTATGTTAAATTCCTTTTTCGAAAAGATTTTGAAAAATCGAACTCCTTTGAAACTTCTTGAAAGAAGGATCGAAGTTGATTGTATAACCCTGAATGGAGGAATTTATACTTTTCGAAAGGTAGAGTCTTCCAAAAACAAATTGGCGATATTTCAAAGAACCCTGGCTTACAAGATTAAGCCCTGTTCAAAATATCAAAATATTTTCGAATAGCAGATTCTATTAAGAAATAGGACGATCTCGTTTGAATCAAGTAACCAAAGGGATAAGCCTTCCCCCATTCTACTTTCTCTCCAAAGAGGAAAATTGGCTGTGTTCAAAAGAAAAAGGAAAAAATGAGAATACAAAAACTCCTCCGAAAGTGGTCTTCCCTTCATAAACAGGGAATACAAAAACTCCTCCGAAAGAGGTCTTCTCGTTTCAAAAGAAAAAGGAGATATAAAAACACTCCTCCCAAAGAGGTCTTCCCTTCATAAACAGGGAATACAAAAACTCCTCCAAAGAGCTGCTCTCCTTTAAAAGAAAAGAGGGATTAATGAAAAAATACTCCCAAAGGGAGACCCTCTATGAAAAAAAGAAATAAAAAGCCAAAGCTCAAAGAGCGATTTTCCGACTCTTTGCCTAAAACCACGGGACGCTTCAGAAGGGACCGTGGTATCTCTTTCCCATATCCCTACGGCTTATCCCCGAGGAAAAAGATTCAAATTTGTGAAAATCCTAAAGTACAAATAAAATCGGCTTATTTGGATTTCATTTTGTTTGAGAACTCGACTGTGTTTTGTAGGAAATGGAACTTTGAAATGTTTTCCAAGTTTTCCTACCCAAAAACCTCTACCAAGTAGCAGGTATTGAAACCCGAATGAAGGGAAGTATGAAAAACGGAAGTCCTTTTCGATACAAGCTAAAAGGAGTTCGTTTTCAAAAAAGAGATTTTTCAAAAAACCCACGAATGTCAAAAAGACAAGGGTAGAACCTGCTTGGAGCAGACAGCCTCAAAAGGCTCTCTCCAAAGCTCGAAAACCCGAAAATGTCTAGAAGACATGGGTAAAACCTACTCAGAGTAGCCTGCCTCAAAAGGCACTCTTCGGGCTCAAAAACCCAAAAACAAAAACTTTTTTTCATGCATGCAAAATCGTCCATGCATGATCATACATAGGAAAACCTAGGAAAAGTCCCCTTTTTGCTAAAAATCCCCACCTGTGGTAAAAGAAAACAGGGTTTTGCGAAATAAAAATGGTGTATTCTCGAGAAAATTTGAGAGGAAAACCAAAATGGGGTGTTATCTTCTTCGCCATTATCCAAATCAATTTGGATAATGCCAAAGAGGGGCATCTGTAAACACCCCAAATTTTCCAAAAAATCAAAAACTCTCAAAAACACAAAAAACTCGTTTGAGCCAAAAACGATAACCTATTTTAAAATGTGAAAACAGGTACAAAAGGCAAAAGAAAAGCCCAGGCAAGAAGAGGATTCAAGCCTGGAGTCTCAAAAGCCACCCCCTGTTCAAAAACGAAAGAAAAAAGAGCCCGTTTGGAGAAAAGCCCGATAGAAGGGTAAAAATGTAATTTGGGTCAAAGAAAAAGCACAAAGCAGCTCCAAAATGCAGAAAGAAGCCCAGTACCTGAGGAAGTTGACAAAAGTCCGAGACACGCCCCGTCAGAATGAAGAACGGAAGCCGTGCGGCAATCTGAGTTCGATATCAACAGGAACCGGCCAAAAACCAAAACGGCGGACCGAAACGAATGCCGAAAAGGTCCTGAAAAGCAGAACACCGATTGGAAGAAAGACTTGGGGAAGACCCAAGCCAGAGTTGGGCGTCCGATGAATCGAGGCCCGCTCGAAACCGACGGTGAAAAGCACCAGAAAGGACCAGAAAACCAAGGAGTAGAAGAAAAATCTGGATTGGGTCTGGACCCAAAAATATCCAGATCCAGATTGTGTTTGGATTGGATCTGGATCTCAAAATATCCGAGATCTGTGATCTAGATCCACATAGAGTTTGGATTGGATCCGGATAGCCAGACCCAAATCCAAATCCCAAGATCCAAGACCCACTTAAAACCTCTATAAATAGAGGTGCTGGGCATGAAAAATTTTTCACGAGAGAACTCTCCAGGGAAGCTCCTCAAGTGAGATAAAGGGGGGGATGAGAGAGAAAGAGCCTGATAGGCCCAAAACTTTTTTTGTTTGAGATGGGATTGGCCCATGGAGGCAAGGGCTGCACCAAACGATCGTCTTCTTCAAGCTGGCTGGGAGTGGAGGTCATGGTGGAGCTTGGCAGCTTGAGTGGTGGCTGGAGTGGTGCTGCAAATAGGTAAGCCCCTAAACCTAACCTAGACTCCCTCTTCCCTAACCTCTCTAGACCACCCAAACGTCCCCTAAAACAGCCACTAAACCAGCCAAGTGCTGGCCGGTTTTCACCAAGCTTCCCACCCAAAACCACCACCTAGCTAAGCCCTACCTAGAACCCAAACAAAAGCTAACCTAGCTCGAACACTTGCTGACCGAGCCACCCATTTCTACCCAAGCAAAACCTTGGCTCGGCCAAGAGCTGGCCGAGCCCACCTAACTATCTCTTGTGTCCCACTAAGAGATACCTACGGCCTGCCCTAAAGGCAGGCCATCCAAGCCCAAGATCCACGGCCTGCAAGTGCAGGCCGTGCTCCACCTTTTCCACCAAAGGCCAGGCCTGCCATTCGGCAGACCACTTACCTAAAAACACGGCCAAGGGCTGGCCGTGTTTCTCCCTTTCTACCTAAAACAGGCCTGCCATTCGGCAGGCCATTTCCCTTTAAATCACACGGCCAAGGTTGGCCGTGTGCTCTTCTTCTCGCCAAGACCTGGCCTGCCTTAGGCAGGCCATATACTTACCTAAGTCAACCAAAGTTTGGCCGCCTGCCACCAAGAACCGGCCCTTAACCTTTGGCCGCGACTAGCCTAGGACAGCCAACATCTAATCCCAACCAAAGTTTGGCCGCCTGCCACCAAAACTCGACCCAAACCTAACCTAGTTAGGACTCAACCAAACCTAACCTAGTTAGGACTCAATCAAGCCTTAACCTAGTAGTGGTTTGCCTAGGTTCAGCCCCAACTACAGCCGAGTTCACTCGAGCCACTTTGGCTCGAGTCACACAAGCTAAATCCAAGGCCAAATGTTGGCCGAACCCTAAGTCTAAACTATACCTAAACCAAGGCCAAACGTTGGCCTAATCCCAAGTCTAAACCTAACTAAACCCAAGGCCAAATGCTGGCCGAATCCTAACTCTATCCTATACCTAAACCAAGGCCAAGTGTTGTCCGAATCCCATACAAAAAATCTAATCACTCGAGCCAAGGTGGCTCGAGTCTTACCTTGCCCAAACTAGCCCCAACTAGCCCCAAACCCATTGTAGTCCCAGAACTCCAAGTCTCTCCAAGCTCTCAAGCTCTCCGGCTTCGCTCCCACATGCTCCGGACTCCATAAGAAGAAGGCGGATTCGCCCCTTGTACGATCCTAACTCAAAAGGCTGGAAAGTGTAAGTTGATTTCGATATATATCAAATCCCTTTCTATTCAATTCAATTTGTCATATGGGGTTGTAATAACGGAGCATCGTCTCCCCCCGGATGTAATATATGTGCAAAACACACACACGAACACTCGAGCCTTTCCACTCTTATCTGCACACTTTTACACACAAACGGGCCTCAACAGCCCATAGGATATAGCCCTATTTATATACATTCAGCTGGGTTTTAAGGTTCAAGTCGTGTGAGTTGTCTTTCATTTTATACACTCAAAGCACTCACTCACATTGAGCCTTTCCGCTCTTACGTATATATACATATTTTCCTTCCATTTGGGTTTTAAATTCATGTTGCATGAGTTGCCTTTCAATTTATACACTCAAAGCACTCACTCACATTGAGCCTTCTCGCTCTTATATATATCTATATCTCCCTTCTGCTGCGTTTTACGGTTCAGTTGCATGGGTTGCATTTCAATTTATCCACAACACCCACGCACACATTGAGCCTTTCCACTCTTAAGATATAGATATATTTAAATTTTTGCAATTTACACTCAAGTCGTGTGAGTTGCATTCAATTTGGGTTTTCCCTTCTGCTAAGTCTTTCAATTTTGGGTTTTAAGGTTCAGTTGTGTGAGTTGCATTGCATACTCGGCATACTCGAGCTAGAGTGCATACCTGCATCAAATAAAACCCGAACAAATCATGCAAACACGCCTAAGTGGTTGAAACTGAAAGACTTAGGGTCGCCCAAAGCCCCGTAAAAGCAAAAACTCGCCAAGTGCATGATTTCCAAAATTTTCAAAACACTTCCTTATTCAAAAATCGAATTTGAGTTTAACTTTTTCAAACGAAGTCTCTAAGCGTACAGACTGACTCTTGCGCGTCAGTGCAAGAAGGTCTGCAACTTAAAGATCCCGCTTGCCTACAATCGCCTTTCAAAAAGTCAGATATTTAAAAACTACTTCACTAGTTTGAGTAAGCTAGCTGGCACGCCCTTAAAGCGAACGTAGATTGCGAAAAGATTCGCTCCAGGTCTAAGAACCCGGAGTCAAGGATTTTCCGTGTCTACAGTAGTGCTAAAGGGGAGCCTAAAGGAGTGTATGGCTGGCGGGTGGTTGGCCGAGTGGTTTAGGTACAATCGGTTGGAGTGGCCGACTAAGGGAAACTTGGTGGTGGCCGGTTGCTAGGGTGGCTGTGGATATTGTGGATGGGAAGGGAACTAGCTAGGGTATGGGGTAAGGTGGAGTTAGGGGCTGATGGGAAGGGGTATGGGTAGGTCTTAGGGAGCTAAGTGAAGTGGCCGGGTGTTGCTAGGGGAGATGGTTCAAGACGGGTGGTTGAAGTGGCTAAGGTCTGGCCGAATGGGTAGGATGGCGGACGGCTGGTGTTGGGGTGATGTGGTGGTGGTGTAGGTGGTTGAGAGTGGAGGGGGAGTGAAGAAGAAGTAGAGTTAGGTTGAGATACCAACCGGGTGTTGAAGAGAGGCGGTGGATGGAAGAGAGGCAGTCGGGCGGTTGGAGTGGATGGGGTTCGGTCAGATGGAATGGTGGCGATGTGGAGCTTGGCTGGAGCGGTGGTGGTGGTGGTGGTGCTTGGCTGGACGGCAATGGTGCAGGTGGAGCAAGGTTGGAGGCTCGGATGGAAGGTGGGCTGGAAGAAGTTGGAGAGGCCAAGGTGGAGAAAGCTTTTAGAACCCGCCCCTTGGGGGGGGGGGGTTAGATAGGGCTGAAGATGGCGGTTGGGGCTGGTATTGGGAGGGTGGTAAGGTGGTCTAGGGGTGGTGGTGTGGTGATAAGGTGGGCTGGTTTTGGGGAGGGGCAAGATATTTTGATTTAGGGGGTATTAGGAATATGGTGTGCTACGTTTAGGTGGGGTGGTTTAGGGGTTTAGGGTTTAGCTAGGTGGGTTGGTTTTGGGGTGAGGTTTAGTGAGGTGGGTTAGGTGATTAGGCTAGGATTAGGTTAGGTTTAGGGAAATTAAGCTATGTTTAGGTAAGGATTAGGGAAGTGGGTTAGGTGATTAAGTTGGGATTAGGCTGGGATTAGGGAAGTGGGTTAGGTGATTAGGCTAGGTTTAGGACAGGATTAGGGCTTTTTTATTAGGGTTGGGTTAAGGAGCTCCCTTTGCATAGCCCATAGACTTTGTTGCATCATGTTGGTGCAGTCCTAGGTTAGGTTTTGGCTAATTACAAGCTTAAACCCATGCTAATTAAGCTAACCCACATGATTAACCCCAAACTTGACACACAAGTCAAGCTTAATTACAATCACTCCCTAATCTTATCCTTCCCCACTCTCTCTCATGCCCATAATCCCACGTGAAATTCAAGTGGGCCCCACCTCCATTTATGAGAAGGTGATGTGGGCCATGGATGTGGATATTGGATTGGATCTTTGGATCCAAATCCAAATCCAAGTCCACATATAGGTTTTGGATTGGAATCTAGATATATATGGTCCAGATCCAATCCAAACTGAATTCTGACTCCTTCAGGCTGTGTTCGAAACGAACGGTTTGTGCGGGGTCTGACAACATCAGTACTCCGTCTGCCATGATCGTCCGCTTATGTTTTCACCTTCCGAAGCTGATTTCAAGTGATGTTTTGATGATAACAGGGTCTTGGACGTTCGAGATCCTGGGGGTGGATTCAATATGAGAGTTGTTGTGCCGGGCTCGACTTGTGCTCCGGTTTCGGGCTCTCTTTAGCTCTTCTGGTCCTGTCTTGATCAGGCCAAGCTTGCTTCGGGGTTTTAAAACGTGTTTTAAAAGGTTTTTAAAACCATATTATACATATTTAAAACATATAAAGTTTAAAACATATGTACAGGGTTGCCTGGAAGGCTCCTGGGTTTCCAGACTCAAAATGGCCCTTTGGGGTTGCTTTTACAAAACCAGGTTGATTTGAGAAATTCGTGGGATTTCGGGGTGTTTACACAAAGATTTGCACACAACATAGAAGTCACGCCGACTCTGAACACTTTAAGGGATACGAAGCAAGGCATGAACGAAGACGTGCATGCCTTCGTTATACGATGGAGGTCACTTTTGGACCAAGTGCGAGAGCCCATATCCGAAGGATGCGCAGTCATGCTCATCCTGGATAATTTTAAAAGCGAGTTAAAGACCCTTCTCTCGCTCCATGAGATCTCAACTTTCTATAAGTTGATCAGAAAAGCATCCCTTTTCGAAACAAACTTGAAAAAAGGGGATATACGATCACTTATGGAAAGGAAGTGCCGTTTCTAAAACCCGCTTGGAAAAGCCCATCACTTATGGGCTACCCACAATGGACAAAGGGGCAAAGCCCCATAAAATCGCCAATGTCCGGGTGGATCCAGGCGTGGCAGGCACTTCCAAAAATTTTGAAAAACTAGAAAACAAAAGGAAGCGAAATTTTCAAAAACCGATTGAAAAACGGGAGTACACTCCGCTGGGGCAACCTGTGTCGGAGATCCTAGACCTCTTACTTGCCCAAGGCATGATAGAACTTCCCGAAATCCCCGAAGGAGTCACTTCCAAAGGGGGATAATTAAATCAATTTTGTAAGTATCATCGGCTCAAAGGCCATGATACCAAACGTTGTTTCTCCCTTTTGAACAAAATCGAGAACTTGATAGCGGAGGGCCGGCTCCAGTCACTGCAGAACTTGAGCCACCTCAAGCTAACTTCAAAGAACCCTTTCCCAAGCATGACAGTAGTAGTGGGAAAGGAAAGGAGGTATGTACCCTCACCTTTTCAAAGGAACTAGCGCAAAATTCTGAGTCTGGTCGACCCACTTGTGCGCCCACTCTTGTACTGTACAAGCAGCCCGCCCAAGTCGTCATTCGGGGACCACCAAAAGTTGAATCCCCGGCTAAACCAGTTTTAAAACTTCAAAGTGCTCCTCAACTCATACTTAGAGCTAATTTTAGTGCGAACCCTAGGCTGGTCGTAGGGGAAGTGACAAGATCCGGGAGGATCTATCAACCCCCGTGTAAACACCCCGAAATCCCACAAATTTCTCAAATCCATCTGGTTTTGTAAAAGCAGCCCCAAAGGGCTATTTTGAGTTTGGAAACCCAGGAGCCTTCCAAGCAACCCTGTATATATGTTTTAAACTTTATATTTCAAAAATACAACCTAGCTTTAAAAACCTTTTAAAACACGTTTTGAAACCCCGAAGCAGCTTTGACCTAAGCAAGATAGGACCAGAAAAACAAAGGAGAGCCCAGAACCGGAGCACATGTCGAGCCCAGCACAGCAACTCTCGTTTCAAATCCACACCCCTAGGATCTCGAACGTCCAAGACCCTGTTATCATCAAAACATCATTTGAAGTCATCTCCGGAAGGCGAAAACAGAGGCGGACGATCATGTTGGCGAAGACCCAACGCAGACGGAGTACTGATGCTGTCAGACCCCGCACAAACCCGCACAAACCGTTCGTTTCGAACACAGCTCGAAGGAGTCAGAATTCAGTTTGGATCAGATCTGGACCATATATATCTAGATCCCAATCCAAACCCATGTATGGACTTAGATTTGGATTTGGATTCAAAAATCCAATCCAATATCCACATCCATGGCCCACATCACCTTCTCATAAATGGAGGTGGGGCCCACTTGAATTTCACGTGGGATTATGGGCATGAGAGGGAGTGGGGGTGGATAAGATCAAGTGTGTGTTGTAATTAAGCTTGACTTATGTGTCAAGTTTGGGGTTAATCATGTGGGTTAGCCTAATTAAGTGGGTTTAAGCATGTAATTAGCCAAAACCTAACCTAGGGCTGCACCAACATGATATGATTAGGGTCTATGGGCCATGCAAAGGGACCTCCTTCACCTAAACCTAACCAAAAACACCTAATCCTAGCCTTCTACCCTAATCCCATCCTAATCTGAGCCTAATCACCTAACCCACTTCCCTAATCCTGGCCTAATCCCAACCTAATCTCCTAACCCACTTCCCTAATCCTTCCCTAAACCTAGGTTAATTTCCCTAAACCTAGCCTAATCCTAGCCTAATCACCTAATCTACCTCACTAAACCTCACCCTAAAACCAACCCACCTAGCTAAACCCTAAACCTCTAAACCACCCCTAGCACACAACCTACCCAAACCCCTTGTATTTAAAATATCTGGCCCTACCCTTTCCAGCTCACCTTATTACCACACCACCCTACCTAAACCACCTAACCACTACCCCAAAACCATCCCTAACCGACCTAGCCCAGCCCTATATAAACCCCCCCTTTGGGGCGGGTTTTTCCCATCCTCAAGCTCCACCTTCCACCAGCCGGGTCCTCCACTCTCCAGCCCAGCCGACTCCAGCCTTGCTCCACTTGCCCTAAAAACCCGCCACCACCTGCGCCACTACCTCCCAGCCGAGCACCACCACCACCACCACACCAGCCGAATCCCATCCTACGCATCCCAATCACCCGACTGCTCCCCTTCCATCCACCACCACCTCCCCTCATTCGGTTAGTATCTTCCACCTTACTCCTTCTCCTCTCTAGCCTTGCTCCACTCTCGGCCACCTAACCCACTACCATATCACCCTAACACCAACCATTCCACTTGCTGCCACCATTCCCACTCGGCCAGGCCTATAACCACCCTAACTACCCGCCACCACCTAGACACCTTAGCTCCATTCGGCCACCCTATCCGACTCCCTAAGACCTGCCCATATCACCCCACTACACCCACTACACCCATTACCACCTGACCCCATCTCCTAGCTAGGTCCCTTCCCTTACACCACTCCTAGCCACCCTAGCAACCCGCCACCATCAAGTACTCCTAGTCGGCCACTCCAACCGACTATCATTCCATTCGGCCACCCTAGCAACCCGCCAACCCTAGGTGCTCCATTAGACCTTCCCTTAGGTTCCCCCCTTTGCACAACCTACCTTAACACTAACCCCCTATCCTAGTGACCTTACTTAGGCCTTTTAACCCAACACACCAAACCAGCTCCCCCTTAGCAGCCGGCCATCTTCAAGGCGCCTCTTCTGCGCACCAAGGACATCCGGCCAGCACCTCCCCTTTGTTGTTCAACTCCGCGGAGCTCCCTTTTGCAACCCAAGGCGAAGGTCAAGCCAACACTCAAGCAAGGCATCTTCGGACCAGCTATTAGTAAGTGCCTAACTCAGTCCTTAGTTGTATACTTGCTTAAGATTCAATTTGATACGGGGTTGTAATAACGGAGCATAGTCTCCCCCCGCTTGTAATAACGTAGCTTGGCACACCCACACACGTGCACTCTCTTAGTTGTGCACGATTTTGAACACACACGGGCCTAATCAGCCCCTAATATACATATATACATATATATTTTAATTTTCGTAGGGTTTTGCTGAATTTGGGTTTTCATTTCATGTCGTGTGTGTAAGTCTTTCAATTCAAGCACTCACACACATTGAGCCTTCGCTCTTATTTGAAAGACCCAAGTAAGGGCCGTGCTATACTATTTGGGTTTTTGTAAACACCCCAAATCTTCTATATTTCAAAAACTCTCAAAACACCAAAAAGCTCGTTTGAGCCAAAACGACGACCTGTTTTGAAATGTGAAAACAGGTACAGAAGGCAAAAGAAGACCCTAGGCCCGAAGAGGATTCAAGCCCAGAGCTTCAGAAGCCACTCCCTGATAAAAAAACAAAAGAAAGCAGAGCCCATTTGATGAAAAGCTCAACGGAGTCCAGAACGGCGAAACGGAGTCTGAACGACAAAGTTGGGGAAAACCCAGCACCAGACGGAGCGCTGATGAAGCCAGTGCCCGCACAGATCGTTCGCCTCGAGAAGCCAAGAAGGACTGTCCGAAGAAATTTTGATTTGGATCTGGACCATATATATCCAGATCCAAATCCATGTAATGAATAGTGTTTGGATTTGGGCCAATCCAAATAGTGTTTGGGTCGATCCAAATAGTGTTTGGATTTGGATTGGATCCAAATAGTGTTTGGATTGGATCGGATCTAGATCAAAATATCCATATCCATATCCATAAAAATGTTGGGTTTGGATCGGATACGGATCTCAAAATATCCGAGATCCAATATCCAGATCCAAATAGTGTTTGGATTTGGGTATGGATCCAAACCCCAAACCCAAACCCAAATCCAAGACCCACCTCAAATCTCTATAAATAGAGGTGAGGGGGTCCATGTAAAGGGTTCATGCAAATATTTGGGAGGAGAGAGAGGGAGTGATAGACCTAGCCATGTGGGCTCATTGGGTGAGGTGGGTTCAAGCCATGTGGGCTATGTGGGTCTAGACCAAGGGGCTACAACCAAGGTGGGCTGGACCAAGTGGCTGCAACCGTGGAGACGTGGGCTCAAGCCATGAAGGACCGGCTCCAAGAGGTAAGCCTAACCTAACCTAACCATTCTCTCTACACCCCTCTAAACCTAACCCCAACCTAGCCTAGGTTCGAACCTACCTAACCCCAACTGAACCTAACCCTAACCAAACCTAGCCCTAACCCAACCTAGGTTCGACCAAACCTAACCCTAGACTTGAACCAACCTAAACCTAATCGGACCGTGCCTGCCGTGCGCCCCGCGCCCTGTCCGCGCACCCTGACGCTGTCCGCGCGCCCTGACGCCATCCCGCGCCCTGACGCCATCCCGCGCCTTGACGCCCTCCTAGCGCCAGACGCCCGCCAGCGCCCAGTGCCAGGCGCCTGATTGTTGCGCCCGACTCCTTCCTGCCGACCTGACCACCTTCCTGCCGACCTGACCACCCCCCTGGCCGTGACCTGCACCTCTTCCAGCCACCTAGGACAGACCCTAGACAGCCCCATCTTTGCCGAACCTTAGTTCCCCTAAGGCCCTAACCGTGCCCCATAGAACCTCCCTCAAAGCCCCCTAGGATAACCCCCTCTTGGTTGCCCAAGGTGAACCGTGAGCCCACGTGCAAGCAAGTTGAACATGGACCAGCTATTTGTAAGTGTCTAAACTTGGTCTATTACATTAACTTGCATTATATTCAATTAAATTTTGATACGGGGTTGTAGTAAAGGAGCTTCGTCTCCCCCCGATTATAATAACGTGGTTTGACACACCCACACACACGCGTACTTGAGCCTTTCCACTCTTAGTCGTACACTTCTTGCACACACATGGGCCTAACAAGCCCTTAATATATCGTTATATTTATATATTTTAAGGCAAGGGGTTTTTTAATTAAGTTGTGTGTGTTGTCTTTCCATTTTCCACACGCACACACATTGAGCCTTCGCTCTTACTCCCAAGACCTTAGTAAAGGCCTTATTGCAGTTATATTTGGGTTTCATTTATGTCGTGTGCGTAGTACTTCAATTCTACACTCACACACATTGAGCTTTCGCTCTTACTCCCAAGACCTTAGTCAAGGGATACTGCAATTTATATTTGGGTTTCATTTCATGTTGTGTGTGTAAGTCTTTCAATTCAAGCACGCACACACATTGAGCCTTCGCTCTTATTTACAAGACCCAAGTAAGGGCCCCTACATATACTCTATATAAAGTATTTCTTTCGGCTACGTCTTTAAGATTCGGGTTTTAAGGTTCAAGTCGTGTGCGTTGTCTTTCAATATATACACGACACACACTTACACAATTGAGCCTTTCCGCTCTTAAGATATAGCCATATTTCCCCTTTCGCTATTTACTTTATAAGTCATTTCCCTTCGGCTATTTACTTTATAAGTCATTTCCCTTCGGCTATTTACTTTACAAGTCATTTCCCTTCGGCATTGTCTTTTAATTTCGGGTTTTCCCTTTGGAGTAGCGTGAGTTTGCATTGCATCTACGCCATACCACGAGGTAGGACGCATATTGCATCGAAGCAAGCCCCGTACTCCCGCTCAAATTCGCCCCATGTAGTGGAGTGTTCATAACACACACCTAGGTGGCCCATAAAGGGATAAAAAGAAAGACTTAGGCACGTGCAAATCCACGTGATCTAAAATCTGAAAATCGTACAAACCCGAATCAAATCGTGCAAGACTTAGGCTATTTCGATGCATGCCCATCGTGCCTAAGTAGATTAAAATTTGAAAGACTTAGGGTCGTCCAACCCTTACAAAGTCAAAATCGCCCAAATGCATGGTTTTCAAAAGGTTTTAAAACACTTCTTCATTCAAAATATATTTTGAGTTAAACTTATTTCAAAACGAAGTCTCTAAGCGTACAGACTGACCCTTGCGCATCGGTGCAAGAAGGTCTGCGACGTAAAAATCTCGCTTGCCTACAATCGCCTTTTAAAAGTCAGATTGTTTTCAAAACATACTTTGCTAGTTAAAGTAAACTAGCTGGCACGCCCATAAAGCGAAGTTGATTGCGAAAAGATTCACTTCAGGCCTAAGAACCCATAAGTGAAAATTTTCGGTGTCTACAGTTTTCATTTCATGTCGTGTGTGTAAGTCTTTCAATTCAAGCACTCACACACATTGAGCCTTCGCTCTTATTTGAAAGACCCAAGTAAGGGCCGAGCTATACTATTTGGGTTTTCATTTCATATCGTGCGTGTAAGTCTTTCAATTCATGCACTCACACACATTGAGCCTTCGCTCTTATTTGAAAGACCCAAGTGAGGGCCGTGTTATACTATTTGGGTTTAATTTCATGTTGTGTGCGTAGTATTTCAATTCAAGCACTCACACACATTGAGCTTTCGCTCTTATTCCCAAGACCTTAATCAAGGCCATACTGCAAGTTATATTTGGGTTTAATTTCATGTCGTGTGTGTAAGTCTTTCAATTCAAGCACGCACCCACATTGAGCCTTCGCTCTTATTTGCAAGATCCAAGTAAGGGCCCATATACATACCGTATATACATATCTCCCTTCGGCATTTACATTACAAGTCATTTCCCTTCGGTTATTTCCCTTCGGTTATTTCCCTTCGGCATTGTCTTTACATTCGGGTTTTCCCTTTGGAGTAGCGTGAGTTTGCATTGCATCTACACCATACCACGAGGTAGGACGCATATTGCATCAAAGCAAGCCCCGCTTAAAATTCGCCCATGTAGTGGAGTGTTCATAACACACAAACTAGGTGGCCCATAAAGGGATAAAAGGAAAGACTTAGGCACGTGCAAATCCACCTGATCTAAAATCTGCAATCGTATCTAAAAGACCCGAATTAAACACCTCGAACCGCTTCGTAGGCCTTCTATCCCAAAAACTCGATTTTTCAAAGCGTACAAACTGACCCTTGCGCATCGGTGCAAGAAGGTCTGTGACGACAAGAGCTCACTTGCTCACAGTCGCCACGATTAGAAGTCAGTTTAAATATCTTCGCTAGCTTAGGTAAGCTAGCTGACACACCCTGTTTATATAAATAGGCTTTAGATACACGAGAGGATCCGCTCCAAGCCCTGAAAAGGCGAGAGGCGGGGATTTTCGCTGCGTCTACAGAGATTGGCACGCCCGGTGGGACGTGAGCCTTTCAAAAATCGAGTTTTAAGTTAGAAGTTTGCGAAAATTTTTGTTAAAAAGGTGTTGTTTTTAACTTGTTTTCTTTGCTTGTACTTAGGACATTTTGAAAAAGCTTGAAAAGCATGTCAAAATCCAATCCAAGTGAAGTGTCGAGCCAAGGCTCATGCGCATCAAGTTCTCACTCTAGGAGGATTTTCAAAAACAAAATAAAACTAGATGAGATCGAGGACCTGAGAAGGGAGTTTGAGGCCAAAATCGATGCTCTCAGCCAAGAGGCTGAAGTAGGCGATTCATGTTCATCAAATGGTGAACAAAGGCCTAAGGAAAAATCTGAAAAACCTCGCAAGTACAAAGAGACCTCCGTAATGGAAGGCAACCAATACCACGAGTCCTTCACACAAAAGGACTGTAAAGCCCTACAGCAGCTGCTGAAAGGGCAAAACAAAGAGAAAAGAAGCTACGTCCTGTCTGATTTCCTTCCTATAGATTACGAAACAGACAGTGACGATGAAATACCGAACTTCTATCGGTATGATGGCATGGGAGACCCTAGGTCTCACTTGCAACTTTTCTCGCGTCGAGCCCATAAGAAGAAAAAGGACTCGATGAAATGGGTGTATTAGTTCCCTTTATCCCTTAAAGGCACAACTGCCCAATGGCTGGCTTCCTACGACTTAAGCCAGTTCGCTATTTTTGAAGAGTTAGCGAACTGCTTTATGCAAAGATTTGCACACAACATAAAAGTCACGCCGACTCTGAATACCTTAAGGGATACAAAGCAAGGCATGAACGAAGACGTACATGCCTTCATTATAAGATGGAGGTCGCTTTTGGGCCAAGTGCGAGAGCCCATATCTGAAGGATGTGTAGTAATGCTCATCCTAGATAACTTTAAAAGCGAGTTAAAAACCCTTCTCTCGCTCCATGAGATCTCAACTTTCCATAAGTTGATAAAAAAGGCCTCCCTTTTCGAAACCAACTTGCGAAAAGGGACATACGATCACTTGTGGAAAGGAAGTGCCATTTCAAAAACCTGTTTGGAAAAGCCCATCACATACAGGCTACCCACGATGGACAAAGGGGCAAAGCCCCATAAAATCGCTAATGTTCGGGTGGATCCAGGCATGGCAGGCACTTCCAAACATTTTGAAAAACTAGAAAACAAAAGGGAGCGAACCTTTCAAAAATCGGTTGAAAAACGGGAGTACACTCCACTGGGGCAACCTGTGTCGGAGGTCCTAGGCCTCCTACTTGCCCAGGGCATGATAGAACTCCCCGAAATCCCCGAAGGAGTCACCTCCAATGGGGGGTATTTAAACCGATTTTGTAAGTATCATCGGCTCAAAGGCCATGATACCAAACGCTGCTTCTCCCTTTTAAATAAAATTGAGAACTTGATAGCAGAAGGCCGGCTTCAGGTCACTGCGGAACTTGAGCCACCTTAAGCTATCTTCAAAGAACCCTTTCCCAAACACGCCAGTGGCAGTGGGAAAGGAAAGGAGGCATGTACCCTCACCATTTCTAAAGAACTAGCACAAAAACCAGAGCCTGGTCGACCCGCTTGTGCGCCCACTCTTGTATTATACAAGAAGCCCGCCCAAGTCGTCATTCGGGGACCACCAAAAGTGGAATCCCCGGCAAAACCAGTTTTGAAAATCCAAGGTTCTCCTCAGCTCATCCTTAGAGCCAAATTTAGCGCGAACCCTAGGCTGGTCGTGGGGGAAGTGACTAGATCCGGGAGGATCTATCAACCCCCACACCTTCAAGGTGCTCAAAAGGTGGTCAGTGTGCCTGGCCCCTCAAAAGCATGTATCCCTAGTGTTCTGCCAAAAGCAGATAAGGACAAAGTCATCCTAAATCCTTATGACTTTGAAATCCACCTTTCAAAGATTCCTATTCACATGTCTATCTTAGAGCTTATACAAACCCCGCCTAAACATAGACTTGTATTAGAGAAAATTCTAGAAAGGGCCAAGGTTGATTCGAACATAAGTCCGGAATCCTTGTCATCCCAAGTGGCTTTATTAGGAGAAAAATCGCCCATCACTTTCTCGAAAGATGATGTAGATAGTTCCTACGAATCCCACAACCAGGCCCTGCATATCGAGGTGGTTCTGAATAACCACTCTCTAGATAGGTGCCTAGTCGATGGTGGAGGAGGGCTCAACATCCTTCCACTTCATGTGGCATATAAAATCGGAGTCACCTTGACTTCAGTGAACCCAAGCCCCATCGTTATCACTGGATACGATGGGAATGCGTCTAGACCTTTAGGATCCATCGAACTCCCAATGGAAACAGGAGGGATCGAACACACGGGGGTTTTCCATGTCTTGGACATCCACCCCCATTATAACCTGTTGCTGGGAAGACCTTGGATACACAGCTTGTGCGCTGTGCCATCCACCTTCCACAGGTGTGTCAAGATCCCTTTTAGGGACCAGGTCGTAGTGATCCTAGGCGAGAGTCACCCACAGCTTCAGGGGATCATAAACTCCCCTTGTTTATCGAGCTCCCAGGCCCATGAGGCTAACCTAGGGCAAATTATGGTTGAGACACCTTGGCTTGTGTTAAACAACCCTAAGAAGGTTGTATGTGTGAAGGGGCCGCCCAAAGTAGGCCCCCTCCCGATTCTAACCATTCTAGGAAAACCCAAGCGTTCCCTATTTCCCAAGCCCCTGGACAAAAGGCCATATGAGCACAATATAGACGACAGCATGTTCCAGGACCACGACTTGTATCAAACTTTTTCAAAAAACAAAAAGTCGTGGAACATGTTGTTAAACATGGGCTACACGCCCTACAAGAGTCTAGGGGCGTAGAACCAGGGTCTCCTAGAGCCCATCCTTCCTAAGGCCAATCCAAGCCGATATGGGATCGGCTATACTCCCCGAGTACCGCCGGAGCCACCCCCTGCGACCACCTGGGTCAAGGGTGCCCCGGAACCTATCTTAGAAGAGACCTACGATTTAGATTTCCTATTCCGAGTCTAACTCGTAGCGTTTTCCCTTTGTAGGTATGACGGAAGATCCCTTTTATAAAAATACAAAAACATTTGAAAAGCTTAAAATCAAAAAAATTGAAAAACAAGAAAAACCAAAAACAATGGAAAAACAAAAACTCGAAAATAGAGTGCTTTGTATAGTTCCCAAAGTTCTTGTTTTACAAAAACCCAAAAAAATTGAAAATTTGGAAAATACCAAAAAGATTTTGTATATAGCTGCTCCTGGTAGGACTTTGGTGAAAGAAAAGTATTTCGAAAGAAACGTCGTCTGCACATCCAGACCAAAAATTTCGAAATCACTTGAAAATCCAAGTACAAAACCAGGTCTTTTTAAAAACCACGCATCAAATTCCCTCGGGTCTATAGCCCACGAGAATGATCAAAGCCCAGAAGTGGATCCCCTTGAGGAAGATCCCACTTCTGAGCTCCCAGAATTTCATAAAATTCTCGATTTTGAAAGACCTTCCCAATCAGTAGGAGGAGAGTTCATAGAGGTGAACCTAGGGGATGATTCCAATCCCAAACCCATCAAAATAGGCGCATGCTTGCATGAGACTGAAAGGTTAGCATTCATTGCATTTCTACGAACCTATTTAGATGTGTTTGCATGGACGTATGACGACATGCCGGGCATAGATCCCAGCATTGTCGAGCATCGTCTTCCCTTAGATGCAAGTGTAAAACCCATAAAGCAGAAGCTTAAGAAAATACACCCGAATGTACACACACAAGTCAAAAAGGGTTTAGAAGATCTGTTAAAAGCCGGATTTATAAAACCCATTGCGTATTCTGATTGGTTATCAAATATCGTTGTGGTTCGAAAAACCAATGGAAAAATTCGAATATGCATCGATTTCAGAAACCTGAATAAAGCCACTCCAAAGGATAATTATCCTTTACCAAACAAAGATTTGATAGTTGATAGTACTGCAAATCATGAAATGTTTTCATTTATGGATGGCTATTCAGGCTATAATCAAATCAAACTAAGTCCACGAGATCAGGGTAAGACCGCCTTCACAACCCCATGGGGCACGTACTGCTATACAGTCATGCCCTTTGGTTTGAAAAATGCCGGCGCAACATACCAACGAGCCATGACCACGATCTTCCATGATCAGATTCATGAGCTCGTAGAAGTGTATGTAGATGATCTCTTGGCGAAATCCAAAACCCAATGCACCCATATCGAATGTTTACAAAAGATTTTCGAAAGGTTTAGACTTTACAAAGTAAAGCTAAACCCTCAAAAATGTGTATTCGGGGTAGAATCAGGGAAGCTTCTGGGCTTTATGGTGAGCCAAAGGGGAATAGAAGTCGACCCCTCTAAGTGTCGAGCCATCATAGACATGGCTCCACCCTCCAATCTCACCCAAATCCGTAGCCTCCAGGGTCGTTTACAATCCGTTCGTCGATTCATATCGAATCTGGCGACTAGATGCGAACCCTTCAACAAACTGTTGAGGAAGGGCACGAAATTCTTATGGGATGACGAATGCCAAAAGTCCTTCGAAAGACTGAAGGCATACTTGGTTAATCCCCCCGTCTTGAACCCTCCAAAGCAAGGAAAACCGCTTTTATTATACATCTTCGTGTATGCAAATGCTTTAGGAGCCCTGTTGGCTCAGTACGAGGATGACACCCATAAGGAGTATGCCATCTACTACATTTCGAAAACTCTCTTGGCTTATGAACGAAATTATCAAGCCATGGAGAAGACGTGCTTGGCCCTAGTCTGGGCCTGCCAGAAATTCAGACACTATTTCCTGGATCATGAGATCTGGATAGTGTCTAAGCTTGATCCAATCAAGCACTTGTTCGAAAAACCCATTCTCACGGGTAGATTGGGAAAATGGCAATGGAGTATGATCTGAAATACCATCACCAAATCTCCATTAAGGGGCAAGCCCTAGCAGATTACGTGGCTGAGTTCCCCTTAGAGGACGCATATCCAACTCTTGTTGAAATGCCTGATAAAGGCATATTACAAAACCATTTTCAAAACCACATTTTGGCAAATTCTTTCGAAAACCAAGTATGGAAGATGCACTTCGATGGGGCACGAAACCAACGAGGGGCTGGTGCTGGGGTCATCCTAATCTCCCCTGAAAAGAGAGAGATTCCCATAGCAGTCCGCTTAGATTTCGAATGTTCCAACAACGTAGCTAAGTATGAAGCACTCATACAAGGCTTAAGGATTTTGAAAACTCTAGGGGCATCATGCATCGAGGTCTTTGGAGATTCGCTCCTAGTCATAAACCAGGTTTTAAAAATTTGGCAAGTACGTAATGAGAAACTACTTCCATATCACAAGTTGGCCACTCGATTGGTCCAGTCTTTCCATTCGTGTAAACTCACACACGTAGGAAGAGAGGACAATGGCATCGCCGATGCCCTCTCCTCCTTGGGTTCAGCCCTAAAGGTCGATCCCATTTCAGGGACTAGATCTTTGGAAATATGGCATGCGCCCCACCCATCCACACACGACTTGGATATTTGCCAAAACAACCCAGAGTCTATTGAAAAACCCTGGTTTTATGACATAAAACAATTTCTAGAAAATGGGGGATTCGCCGAGGATGCCACATCCAAAGATAAGGCATTCATCCGTAAGATTTCGACCCGATACACCATTCTGGGTGGGGTTTTATACAAAAAAAGTTTTCCCGACATTCTGCTGAGGTGTATCGACCTAGAGGAGGCTAGGATAGTGATGCATGAATTCCACGATGGAGAATGTGGAGGTCATGTTAATGCCAACATGATGGCAATGAAAATACTTAGACGGACTATTTTTGGTCCACCCTGAAAAAGGATTGCCACAATCATGTTAGGAAGTGTCATCCATGTCAAGTGCATGGGCACGCCATTCATATCCCTTCATCTGCATTGCATTCCGTGGTCAGCCCCTGGACATTTACCATGTGGGTGTTTGACATCGTAGGCCCAATATTTCCAAAGGCCTCGAATGGGCATCGATTTATTTTTGCAGCCACAGAGTATTTCTGCAAGTGGGTGGAAGCCATTTCCCTAACCAACGTAATGGGGTAACATGTGGTGGCTTTCATCCGGAGGAATATCTTGGCTCGATTTGGGGTTCCACGAGACCTTGTGTCTGATAATGGCACCCCATTCAAGAACGAGCGGATGGTTAAGTTGTGCAACACGTATGGCATAACTCACCACTTCTCTTCGCCCTACTACCCTCAAGGCAACGGCCAAGCCGAAGCCACAAACAAGACTCTCATTAGTATTATTGAGAAAACCTTAGAAAAGGGTAGGACTGTAAACACCCCGAAATCCCACGAATTTCTCAAAATCCATCTGGTTTTATACAAGCAGCCCCAAAGGGCCATTTTTGAGTTTGGAAACCCAGGAGCCTTCCAAACAACCCTGTATATATGTTTTAAACTTTATCTTTCAAGAAACATATGATATAGTTTTTGAAAACCCTTTTTGAAACCCCGAAGTGGCTTGGCCCGATCAAGACAGGACCAGGAGAGCTAAGAAGAGCCCGGAACCGGAGCACATGTCGAGCCCGGCGCAACAACTCTTGTATCTGATTCACACCCCAGGATCTCAAACGTCCAAGACCCTGTTCTTATCAAAATAGCATTTGAAGTCATCTCCGGAAGGCAGAAACGGAGGCGGACGACTATGTTGGTGAAGACCCAACGCAGACGGAGTACTGATGCTGTCAGGCCCCGCACGAATCGTCCGTTTCGAACCCAGCTCAAAGGAGTCAGAGTTCAGTTTGGATTGGATCTGGACCATATATATCCAGATTCCAATCCAAACCCATATGTGGACTTGGATTTGGATTTGGATCCAGAGATCCAATCCAATATCGATATCCATGGCCCACATCACCTTCTCATAAATGGAGGTGGGGCCCACTTGAGTTTCACGTGGGATATTGGGCATGAGAGAGAGTGGGGGTGAAAAATATCAAGAGTGTTGTATTAAGCTTGACTTGTGTGTCAAGTTTGGGTTAATCATGTGGGTTAGCCTAATTGAGTGGGTTTAAGCTTGTAATTAGCTAAAACCTAACCTAGGGCTGCACCAACATGGGGTGATCAAGGTCTATGGGCCATGCTAAGGGAGCTCCTTCACCTAAACCTAGCCAAAAATGCCTAAACCTAGCCTAAACCCCTAATCCACCCCTAATCTGAACCTAATCACCTAACCCACTTCCCTAATCCCGTCCTAATCCCAACCTAATCACCTAACCCACTTCCCTAATCCTTCCCTAAACCTAGATTAATTTCCCTAATCCTAGCCTAAACCTAGCCTAATCACCTAACCTAGCTCACTAAACCTCACCCTAAAACCCAACCACCTAACCTAGCCCTAAACCCCTAAACCACCCTTAGCCCACGATTTACCCAAACCCCTAGTTTTAAAATATCTGGCCCAACCCCTTCCAGCCCACCTTATCTACATACCACCCTACCTAAACCACCTAACCACTACCCACAGCCCAGCCCTAACCGACCTACCCATCCCCTATTTAAACCCCCCTCCTTGTGGGCGGGTTTTCCAAGTGGGAACCACCCTCTCACCCAGCCGGGCCCTCTCCTTCTCCCTTCTCTCACCCAGCCGGGACCACTCCCCACCTCTGCCTGCTCCACCAGCCGCCACCTGCTCCGCCACCTTCCCTCTTCCATCCACTACCACCACCCCTCAGCCGGACGCCATCACCTCCAACCAACCGAACCAGCCGACAGCCACCTGCCGCCACCTTCCCACTTCATCTGCCACCTCTCCCCATTCGGTAAGTACCCCAAACTCCCTCAAAACCCCTCTCTACCACCTCTCCATTCTTAGCCACCCATCCTACCTTCATCTCAGCCCTTTTGCCGCCACCACTTAAGCCTAGCCGAACCTAGTATAACCCAAGTTGCTGGCCACTACTTAGCTATCATCTCCCATTCGGCCAACTCCCCTAGGTGTCCTATTCGGCCCTCCCACTAGCTCACCTTTTAGGTCCAGTTTCCCTAAGTACCCAACTCCCCTAGTGTTCCTAATACCCACTTATTCAACCACTTTAAACCCCCTACTTGGAGGCGCCATCTACTTGCCACCGGCCCCCTTCGAGGCGTCTATCCCGCGCCCCACTTGCAGCCGGCCAGCACCCTTGATCACCTACCTTCGCGGAGCTCCCACTTGCAGCCCAAGGCCAAGCCCACGCTCAAGCAAGACCTCTATGGACCAGCTACTCGTAAGTGTCTAAACTCGGTCTTTAGTCGTACATTTGCTTGAAATTCAATTTGATACGGGGTTGTAATAACGGAGCATAATCTCCCCCCGCTTGTAATAACGTGGCTTGGCACAACCACACATGTGCACTCTCTTAGTCGTGCACGATTTTGAACACACACGGGCCTAATCAGCCCCTAACATATAGGTGTACATATATACTTTCATTTTCGAAGGGTTTTGTTTAAGTTGGGTGCGTTGTCTTTCAATTCAAGCACTCTCACACACATTGAGCTTTCGCTCTTATTTGAAAGACCCAAGTAAGGGCCGACCTATACTATTTGGGTTTCATTTCATGTCGTGTGAGTAAGTCTCTCAATTCAAGCACTCTCACACACATTGAGCTTTCGCTCTTATTTGAAAGACCCAAGTAAGGGCCGACCTATACTATTTGGGTTTCCTTTCTTGTCGTGTGAGTAAGTCTTTCAATTCAAGCACTCTCACACACATTGAGCTTTCGCTCTTATTTGAAAGACCCAAGTAAGGGCCGACCTATACTATTTGGGTTTCCTTTCTTGTCGTGTGAGTAAGTCTTTCAATTCAAGCACTCTCACACACATTGAGCTTTCGCTCTTATTTGAAAGACCCAAGTAAGGGCCGACCTATACTATTTGGGTTTCATTTCATGTCGTGTGAGTAAGTCTTTCAATTCAAGCACTTTCACACACATTGAGCCTTCGCTCTTATTCCCAAGACCTTAGTCAAGGCCATACTGCAATTTATATTTGGGTTTCATTTCATGTCGTGTGTGTAAGTCTTTCAATTCAAGCACGCACCCACATTGAGCCTTCGCTCTTATTTGCAAGACCCAAGTAAGGGCTCATATACACAAGATATATACATATCTCCCTTCGGTTATTTCCCTTCAGTTATTTCCCTTCAGTATTATCTTTACATTTCGGGTTTTCCCTTTGGAGTAGCGTGAGTTTGCATTGCATCTACGCCATACCACGAGGTAGGATGCATATTGCATCGAAGCAAGCCCCGCTCGAATTCGCCCATGTAGTGGAGTGTTCATAACACACAAACTAGGTGGCCCGAAAAGGGATAAAAGAAAAGACTTAGGTACGTGCAAATCCACGTGATCTAAAACATGCAATCGCATCTTAAAGACCCGAAATAGACACCTCGAACCGCTTCGTAGACTTTCACTCCAAAGCCCCAAAAGAGGCGAAGAGGCAGAGATTTTTTCGCGCGTCTACAGAGATTGGCACGCCCGGTGGGACGTGAGCCTTTTCAAAAATCGAGTTTACTTGTAGAAGTCTTGCGAAAATTTTATAAAGGTGTCGTTTTAACTTGTTTTCTTTGCTTGTACTTAGGAAATTTTGAAAAAGCTTGAAAAGCTTGTCAAAATCCAATCCAAGTGAAGTGTCGAGCCAAGGCTCATGCGCATCAAGTTCTCACTCTAGGAGGATTTTCAAAAACAAAATAAAACTAGATGAAATCGAGGACTTAAGAAGGGAGTTTGAGGCCAAAATCGATGCTCTCAGCCAAGAGGCTGAAGTAGGCGATTCATGTTCATCGAACGGTGAACAAAGGCCTAAAAAGAAAATTGAAAAACCTCGCAAGCAAAAAGAGGCCTCCGTAATAGAAGGCAACCAATACCACGAGTCCTTCACACAAAAGGACCGTAAAGCCCTACAGCAGCTGCTGAAAGGGCAGAATAAAGAGAAAAGAAGCTACGCCCTGTCTGATTTCCTTCCTATGGATTACGAAACAGACAGTGACGATGAAATACCGAACTTCCATCGGTATGATGGCATGGGAGACCCTAGGTCTCACTTGCAGCTTTTCTCACGTCGAGCCCATAAGAAGAAAAAGGACTCGATGAAATGGGTGTATTGGTTCCCTCTATCCCTTAAAGGCACAGCTGCCAAATGGCTGGCTTCCTACGACTTAAGCCAGTTCGCTACTTTTGAAGAGTTAGCGAACTGCTTCATGCAAAGGTTTGCACACAACGTGGAAGTCATGCCAACCCTGAATACCTTAAGGGATACAAAGCAAGGCATGAATGAAGACGTGCATGCCTTTATTATAAGATGGAGGTCGCTTTTAGGCCAAGTGCGAGAGCCCATATCTGAAGGATGCGCAGTAATGCTCATCCTAGATAATTTCAAAAACGAGTTAAAAACCCTTCTCTCGCTCCATGAGATTTCAACTTTCCATAAGTTGATCAAAAAGGCCTCCCTTTTCGAAACCAACTTGCGAAAAGGGACATACGACCACTTATGGAAAGGAAGTGCCGTTCCAAAAACCCGTTTGGAAAAGCCCATCGCATATGGGCTGCCCACGACGGACAAAGGGGAAAAGCCCCACAAAATCGCCAATGTCCGGGTGGATCCAGGCGTGGCAGGCACTTCTAAAAATTTGAAAAAATAGAAAATAAGAGAGAACGCAATTTTTCAAAACCAATTGAAAAACGGGAGTACACTCCACTGGGGCAACCTGTGTCGGAGGTCCTAGACCTCTTACTTGCCCAGGGCATGATCGAACTCCCTGAAATCCCCGAAGGAGTCACGTCCAAAGGGGGGTATTTAAACCGATTTTGCAAGTATCATCGGCTCAAAGGCCATGATACCAAACGGTGCTTCTCTCTTCTAAATAAAATTGAGAACTTGATAGCGGAGGGCCGGCTCCAGGTCACTGCGGAACCTGAGCCACCTCAAGCTATCTTCAAGGAACCCTTTCCCAAACACGCCAGTGGCAGTGGGAAAGGAAAGGAGGTATGTACCCTCGCCATTTCCAAGGAACTAGCGCAAAAGCCCGAACCTGGTCGACCTGCTTGTGCGCCCATCCTTGTATTATACAAGAGGCCCGCCCAAGTCGTCATTCGGGGACCACCAAAAGTGGAAACCCCGGCAAAGCCAGTTTTTAAAATCCAAGGTTCTCCTCAGCTCATCCTTAGAGCCAAGTCTAGCGCAAACTCTAGGCTGGTCGTGGGGGAAGTCACTAGATCCGGGAGGATCTACCAACCCCCGCACCTTCAAGGTGCTCAAAAGGTGGTCAGTGTGCCTGGCCCCTCAAAAGCATGTATCCCTAGTGGTCTGCCAAAAGCAGATAAGGACAAAATCGTCCTAAATCCTTATGATTTCGAAAACCACCTTTCAAAGATTCCTATTCACATGTCTATTCTAGAGCTTATCAAAACCTCGCCTAGGCATAGACTTGTCTTAGAGAAAATTCTAGAAAGGGCCAAGGTTGATTCGAACATAAGTCCGGAATCCTTGTCTGCCCAAGTGGCTTTATTAGGAGCAAAATCGCCCATCACCTTTTCGGAAGATGATGTAGATAGACCCTACGAAACCCATAACCAGGCCCTGCATATCGAGGTGGTTCTAAACAACCACTCTCTGGACAGGTGCCTAGTCGATGGTGGAGGTGGGCTCAACATCCTTCCACTTCACGTGGCGTACAAAATCGGAGTCACCTTGACTTCAGTAAACCCAAGCCCCATCGTTATCACTGGATACGATAGGAATGCGTCTAGACCTTTAGGATCCATCGAACTCCCAATGGAAACGGGAGGGATCGAACACACGGGGGTGTTCCATGTCTTGGACATCCACCCCCATTATAACCTGTTGCTGGGAAGACCCTGGATACACAATTTGTGCGCTGTGCCATCCACCTTCCACAGGTGTGTCAAGATCCCTTTTAGGGACCAGGTCGTAGTGATCCTAGGTGAGAGTCACCCACAGCTTCAGGGGATCATAAACTCCCCTTGTTTATCGAGCTCCCAGGCCCATGAGGCTAACCTGGGGCAAATTATGGTTGAGCCACCTCGGCTCGTGTTGAACAACCCTAGGAAGGTTGTATGTGTGAAGGGGCCGCCCAAAGCAGGCCCCCTCCCGACTCTAATCCTCCTAGGAAATCCCAAACGTTCCCTATTTCCAAAACCCCTCGACAAAAGGCCATACGAGCCTAATATGGACGATAGCATGTTCCAGGACCACGACTTATATCCCATCTTTTCAAAAAACAAAAGGTCGTGGAACATGTTATTGAACATGGGCTACACGCCCTACAAAAGTCTAGGGGCACAAAACCAGGGTCTCCTAGAGCCCATCCTTCCTAGGGCCAACCCAAGCCGATATGGGATCGGCTATACTCCCCGAATACCGCCGGAGCCACCCCCTGTGACCACCTGGGTCAAGGGTGCCCCGGAGCCTGCCTTAGAAGAGACCTACGATTTAGACCTCCTATTCCGAGCCTAACCCGTAGTGTTTTCCCTTTGTAGGTATGACGGAAGATCCCTTTTTCTAAAAATACCAAAAACATTTGAAAACTTGAAATCAAAAAAATCGAAAAACAAGAAAAACCAAAAATAATGGAAAAACAAAAACGCGAAAAAAGTGTGCTTTGTATAGTTCCCAAAGTTCTTGTTTTACAAAAACCCAAAAAAATTGAAAATTTGGAAAATACCAAAAAGATTTTGTACATAGCTGCTCCTGGTAGGCCTTTGGCAAAAGAAAAGGATTTCGAAAGAAGTGTCGTCTGCATAGCCAGACCAAAAATTTCGAAGTCACTTGAAAATCCAAGTACAAAACCAGGTTATTTTGAAAACCACGCATCAAGTTCCCTCGGGTCTACAGCCCACGAGAATGATCAAAGCCCAAAAGTGGATCCCCTTGAGGAAGATCCCACTTCTGAGCTCCCAGAATTTCATAGAATTCTCGATTTTGAAAGACCTTCCCAATCAGTAGGAGGAGATTTCGTAGAGGTGAACCTAGGGGATGATTCCAATCCCAAAACCATCAAAATAGGCGCATGCTTGCATGAAACTGAAAAGTTAGCATTCATTGCATTTCTACGAACTTATTTAGATGTGTTTGCATGGACATATGAAGACATGCCGGGCATAGATCCCAGCATAGTCGAGCATCGTCTTCCCTTAGATGCAGGTGTAAAACCCATAAAGCAGAAGCTTAGGAAAATACACCCGAATGTACACACGCAAGTCAAAGAGGGTTTAGAAGATCTGCTAAAAGCCGGATTTATAAAACCCATTGCGTATTCTGATTGGTTGTCAAATATCGTTGTAGTTCGAAAAACCAATGGGAAAATTCGAATATGCATCGATTTCAGAAACCTGAATAAAGCCACTCCAAAGGATAATTATCCTTTACCAAACATAGATTTGATAGTCGATAGTACTGCAAATCATGAAATGTTTTCATTCATGGATGGTTATTCAGGCTATAATCAAATCAAACTAAGCCCACGAGATCAGGGTAAGACCGCCTTCACAACCCCATGGGGCACGTACTGCTATACAGTCATGCCCTTTGGTTTGAAAAATGCCGGCGCAACATACCAACGAGCCATGAACACGATCTTCCATGATCAAATTCACGAGCTTGTAGAAGTGTATGTAGATGATCTCTTGGCGAAATCCAAAACCCGATGCACCCATATCGAATGTTTACAAAAGATTTTCGAAAGGCTTAGGCTTTACAAAGTAAAGCTAAACCCTCAAAAATGTGTGTTCGGGGTAGAATCAGGGAAGCTTCTAGGCTTTATGGTGAGCCAAAGGGGAATAGAAGTCGACCCCTCTAAGTGTCGAGCCATTATAGACATGGCTCCACCCTCCAATCTCACCCAAGTCCGTAGCCTTCAGGGTCGATTACAATCTGTGCGCCGATTCATATCGAATCTGTCAACTAGATGCGAACCCTTCAACAAACTGTTGAGGAAGGGTACGAAATTCTTATGGGATGACGAATGCCAAAAGTCCTTCGAGAGACTGAAGGCATACTTGGTTAATCCCCCCGTTTTGAATCCTCCAAAACAAGGAAAACCGCTTTTATTATACATCTCCGTGCATGTAAACGCTTTAGGAGCCCTGTTGGCTCAATACGAGGATGACACCCACAAGGAGTATGCCATCTACTATATTTCGAAAACCCTCTTGGCTTATGAACGAAATTATCAAGCCATGGAGAAGACGTGCTTGGCCCTAGTCTGGGCCTGCCAGAAATTCAAACACTATTTCCTAGATCATGAGATCTGGATAGTGTCCAAGCTTGATCCAATCAAGCACTTGTTCGAAAAACCCATTCTCGCGGGTAGATTGGGCAAATGGCAACTCCTTCTAATGGAGTATGATTTGAAATACCATCACCAGATCTCCATTAAAGGGCAAGCCCTAGCAGATTACGTGGCTGAATTCCCCTTAGAGGACGCATATCCCACTCTTATCGAAATGCCTGATGAAGGCATATTGCAAAACCATTTTCAAAACCACATTTTGGCAAATTCTTTCGAAAACCAAGTATGGAAGATGCACTTCGACGGGGCACGAAACCAACGAGGGGCTGGTGCCGGGATCATCCTAATCTCCCCTGAAAAGGACAAGATTCCCATAGCAGTCCGCTTAGACTTCGAATGTTCCAACAACGTAGCTGAGTATGAAGCACTCATACAAGGCTTAAGGATTTCGAAAACTCTAGGGGCATTATGCATCGAGGTTTTTGGAGATTCACTCCTTGTCATAAACCAGGTTTTAAAAATTTGGCAAGTACGTAATGAGAAACTACTTCCATATCACGAGTTGGCCACTCGATTGGTCCAATCCTTCCAGTCATGTAAGCTCACACACGTAGGAAGAGAGGACAATGGCATCGCCGATGCCCTCTCCTCCTTGGGTTCAGCCCTGAAGGTCGATCCCATTTCAGGGACCAGATCTTTGGAAATATGGCATGCGCCCCATCCATCCACACATGACTTGGATATTTGCCAAAACAACCCAGAGTCTGTTGAAAAACCCTGGTTCTATGACATAAAACAATTTTTAGAAAATGGGGGATTCACCGAGGATGCCACATCCAAAGATAAGGCATTCATTCGTAAGATTTCGACCCGATACACCATTCTGGGTGGGGTCTTATACAAAAAGAGTTTTACCGGCATTCTGCTTAGGTGTATCGACCTAGAGGAGGCTAGGATAGTGATGCACGAGTTCCACGATGGAGAATGTGGAGGTCATATTAATGCCAACATGATGGCAATGAAAATACTTAGAGGGGGTTATTTTTGGTCCACCCTGAAAAAGGATTGTCACGATCATGTTAGGAAGTGTCATCCATGTCAAGTGCATGGGCACGCCATTCATATCCCTTCATCTGCATTGCATTCCGTGGTCAGCCCCTGGCCATTTACCATGTGGGCGTTTGACATTGTAGGCCCAATATTTCCAAAGGCCTCGAATGGGCATCGTTTTATTTTAGCAGCCACGGAGTATTTCTCCAAGTGGGTGGAAGCCATTTCCCTAACAAATGTAATGGGGCAACATGTGGTGGCTTTCATCCGGAGGAATATCTTGGCTCGATTTGGGGTTCCACGAGACCTTGTGTCTGATAATGGTACCCCATTCAAAAATGAGCGGATGGTTAAGTTGTGCAACACGTATGGCATAACTCACCACTTCTCCTCGCCCTACTACCCTCAAGGCAACGGCCAAGCCGAAGCTACAAACAAGACTCTCATTGGTATCATTGAGAAAAACTTAGAAAAGGGTAGGAGGTGGCATGAGAAGCTGGATGAAGCCTTATGGGCTTATAGGACTTCCATCCGGACTCCCACGAATGCCACACCATTCGAATTGGTCTATGGCACAAACGCCATTCTTCCCATTCATACTCAACTGCATTCATTCCATACAGCCATTGCACTCGACCTCCCCCTAGAGACGCTTCAGCATGCTAGGATGGCCGAACTAGATTTGCTAGATGAGAGGCGACTCCTTGCCATGGATCATGCTCGCGCATACCGGCAAAGGATAGCCCGACATTATAGCAAACACATGAGACCTCGCCACTTTGAAGTAGGAGATCTGGTCTTGAAAACCATCCACCATCGTGGCCCACACCCCCTAGGCAAGTGGCGCCCCAACTGGGATGGACCCTATGTTGTACGAGCAACCACTACGAACAATTCGTATTGGTTGATCGATGTAGAAGGTAGAAATTTAGCAGATCCTATCAATATTCAATACTTAAAGAAGTATCTTGTGTAGGATCTGGATTAAATTCCAGTTTTCGAAAATTTTATAGGGATAGATGCCCTGAGACGTGTGAATAAGGTGCAAAAGCAACTCGTGTGACCCTAAGTAAGAGAATTCGCACTTGTGAAAGAGTGGAGTTTTCAAAATCGTGGTTGCATTTCAAAATCCTTCATCTTACAAAGAAGGGCCTAGTTCAACATAGCAAGATACTTGCAAGTAGTACGCGCTATTTCTAAATAGGCTGATCTGGAATGGATCGAGTGTAGGCTTGGGATAAGTCCTCCCCTCTTCTCTTCTCCTTCCAAAAGGAAAACGAAGGCCCAAATCAAAAGGGAATTTCCCATTTAAAGTCTCTTTCCAAAAGAAAGAAACCAGACTTCAAAAAAGAAAAAAATCGATTCTCTTATGAAAAAAGAGGGATTAAAGAAAAAATACTCCCAAAGGGAGACCCTCTATGAAAAAAGGAAAAAGAGGCCAAAAAGCTCAAAAAGAGTAGTTTTCCGCCTTCTATGCCTTAAACCACGGGACGCTTCAGAAGGGACCGTGGTATCTCTTTCCCATCCCTGGCTTATCCCAAGCTAAAGCATGGTTCATTTCGAGGAATCCTAAAGTAAAAATAGGATTTACTTACTTGAATTTCATCTTGTTTGAGAATTCGACGTTTCGAGTAAGGCATAGGAATTTGAAATGAAGCTTGTTTTCTTATAAAACCTCCGCTAGATAAGCGAGTGTTAAGACTCAAACAAGGGCAAGCACAAAGAGCTCGAGATCCTTAGGATCGAGGCTCAAGACAGTTGTCCCTTTTGTAAATAGCTTTTGTAAATAAGTTTTGAAAACCAAACATCGAACAGCATAGGATTTGCTCACTTGGAGCAATAGACCTTGTAAGTCTCTAAGAGTTCGACCACATCTGGTCTCTGGGAGGTCGCTATTCTTGGCACCACACCCATGTCATTTGCATTCCACGCATGGTACTTGCATAAACATGATCCCATTTAGGACCATATTCCATAAGTACACCCTTTGGCGTGATATCTCCTCCTACCAGAGTTTGTAAAATTGAGATTTTGCTAAAATGGGACGATCCCATATTCTTCGTGGCTAGATCTAGGGAGACATTAAAAGGGGTGTTTGTCATCTTTGCCCTTATCCAAATCGATTTGGACAAGGCCAAAGAGGGGATTTGTAAACACCCCGAAATCCCACGAATTTCTCAAAATCCATCTGGTTTTATACAAGCAGCCCCAAAGGGCCATTTTTGAGTTTGGAAACCCAGGAGCCTTCCAAACAACCCTGTATATATGTTTTAAACTTTATCTTTCAAAAAACATATGATATAGTTTTTGAAAACCCTTTTTGAAACCCCGAAGTGGCTTGGCCCGATCAAGACAGGACCAGGAGAGCTAAGAAGAGCCCGGAACCGGAGCACATGTCGAGCCGGCGCAGCAACTCTTGTATCTGATTCACACCCCAGGATCTCGAACGTCCAAGACCCTGTTCTTATCAAAATAGCATTTGAAGTCATCTCTGGAAGGCAGAAACGGAGGCGGACGACTATGTTGGCGAAGACCCAACGCAGACGGAGTACTGATGCTGTCAGGCCCCGCACGAATCGTCTGTTTCGAACCCAGCTCAAAGGAGTCAGAGTTCAGTTTGGATTGGATCTGGACCATATATATCCAGATTCCAATCCAAAACCATATGTGGACTTGGATTTGGATTTGGATCCAGAGATCCAATCCAATATCCATATCCATGGCCCACATCACCTTCTCATAAATGGAGGTGGGGCCCACTTGAGTTTCACGTGGGATATTGGGCATGAGAGAGAGTGGGGGTGAAAAATATCAAGAGTGTTGTATTAAGCTTGACTTGTGTGTCAAGTTTGGGTTAATCATGTGGGTTAGCCTAATTGAGTGGGTTTAAGCTTGTAATTAGCTAAAACCTAACCTAGGGCTGCACCAACATGGGGTGATCAAGGTCTATGGGCCATGCTAAGGGAGCTCCTTCACCTAAACCTAGCCAAAAATGCCTAAACCAAGCCTAAACCCCTAATCCACCCCTAATCTGAACCTAATCACCTAACCCACTTCCCTAATCCCATCCTAATCCCAACCTAATCACCTAACCCACTTCCCTAATCCTTCCCTAAACCTAGATTAATTTCCCTAATCCTAGCCTAAACCTAGCCTAATCACCTAACCTAGCTCACTAAACCTCACCCTAAAACCCAACCACCTAACCTAGCCCTAAACCCCTAAACCACCCTTAGCCCACGATTTACCCAAACCCCTAGTTTTAAAATATCTGGCCCAACCCCTTCCAGCCCACCTTATCTACATACCACCCTACCTAAACCACCTAACCACTACCCACAGCCCAGCCCTAACCGACCTACCCATCCCCTATTTAAACCCCCCTCCTTGTGGGCGGGTTTTCCAAGTGGGAACCACCCTCTCACCCAACCGGGCCCTCTCCTTCTCCCTTCTCTCACCCAGCCGGGACCACTCCCCACCTCTGCCTGCTCCACCAGCCGCCACCTGCTCCGCCACCTTCCCTCTTCCATCGACTACCACCACCCCTCAGCCGGACGCCATCACCTCCAACCAACCGAACCAGCCGACAGCCACCTGCCCGCCACCTTCCCACTTCATCTGCCACCTCTCCCCATTCGGTAAGTACCCCAAACTCTCTCAAAACCCCTCTCTACCACCTCTCCATTCTTAGCCACCCATCCTACCTTCATCTCAGCCCTTTTGCCGCCACCACTTAAGCCTAGCCGAACCTAGTATAACCCAAGTTGCTGGCCACTACTTAGCCATCATCTCCCATTCGGCCAACTCCCCTAGGTGTCCTATTTGGCCCTCCCACTAGCTCACCTTTTAGATCCAGTTTCCCTAAGTACCCAACTCCCCTAGTGATCCTAATACCCACTTATTCAACCACTTTAAACCCCCTACTTGGAGGCGCCATCTACTTGCCACCGGCCCCCTTCGAGGCGTCTATCCCGCGCCCCACTTGCAGCCGGCCAGCACCCTTGATCACCTACCTTCGCGGAGCTCCCACTTGCAGCCCAAGGCCAAGCCCACGCTCAAGCAAGACCTCTACGGACCAGCTACTCGTAAGTGTCTAAACTCGGTCTTTAGTCGTACATTTGCTTGAAATTCAATTTGATACGGGGTTGTAATAACGGAGCATAGTCTCCCCCCGCTTGTAATAACGTGGCTTGGCACAACCACACACATGCACTCTCTTAGTCGTGCACGATTTTGAACACACACGGGCCTAATCAGCCCCTAACATATAGGTGTACATATATACTTTCATTTTCGAAGGGTTTTGTTTAAGTTGGGTGCGTTGTCTTTCAATTCAAGCACTCTCACACACATTGAGCTTTCGCTCTTATTTGAAAGACCCAAGTAAGGGCCGACCTATACTATTTGGGTTTCATTTCATGTCGTGTGAGTAAGTCTTTCAATTCAAGCACTCTCACACACATTGAGCTTTCGCTCTTATTTGAAAGACCCAAGTAAGGGCCGACCTATACTATTTGGGTTTCCTTTCTTGTCGTGTGAGTAAGTCTTTCAATTCAAGCACTCTCACACACATTGAGCTTTCGCTCTTATTTGAAAGACCCAAGTAAGGGCCGACCTATACTATTTGGGTTTCCTTTCTTGTCGTGTGAGTAAGTCTTTCAATTCAAGCACTCTCACACACATTGAGCTTTCGCTCTTATTTGAAAGACCCAAGTAAGGGCCGACCTATACTATTTGGGTTTCATTTCATGTCGTGTGAGTAAGTCTTTCAATTCAAGCACTTTCACACACATTGAGCCTTCGCTCTTATTCCCAAGACCTTAGTCAAGGCCATACTGCAATTTATATTTGGGTTTCATTTCATGTCGTGTGTGTAAGTCTTTCAATTCAAGCACGCACCCACATTGAGCCTTCGCTCTTATTTGCAAGACCCAAGTAAGGGCTCATATACACAAGATATATACATATCTCCCTTCGGTTATTTCCCTTCGGTTATTTCCCTTCGGTTATTTCCCTTCAGTATTGTCTTTACATTTCGGGTTTTCCCTTTGGAGTAGCGTGAGTTTGCATTGCATCTACGCCATACCACGAGGTAGGATGCATATTGCATCGAAGCTAGCCCCGCTCGAATTCGCCCATGTAGTGGAGTGTTCATAACACACAAACTAGGTGGCCCGAAAAGGGATAAAAGAAAAGACTTAGGTACGTGCAAATCCACGTGATCTAAAACATGCAATCGCATCTTAAAGACCCGAAATAGATACCTCGAACCGCTTCGTAGACTTTCACTCCAAAGCCCCGAAAGAGGCGAAGAGGCAGAGATTTTTTCGCGCATCTACAAGGACGTGGCACGAGAAGCTGGATGAAGCCTTATGGGCTTATAGGACTTCCATCCGGACTCCCACGAATGCCACACCATTCGAATTGGTCTATGGCACAAACGCCATTCTTTCCATTCATACTCAACTGCATTCATTCCATACATCTATAGCACTCGACCTCCCCCTAGAGACGCTTCAGCATGCTAGGATGGCCGAACTAGATTTGCTAGATGAGAGGTGACTCCTTGCCATGGATCATGCTCGTGCATACCGGCAAAGGATAGCCCAACATTATAGCAAACACATGAGACCTCACCACTTTGAAGTGGGAGATCTGGTCTTAAAAACCATCCACCATCGTGGCCCACACCCCCTAGGCAAGTGGCGCCCCAACTGGGATGGACCCTATGTTGTACGAGCAACCACTATGAATAATTCGTATTGGTTGGTCGATGTAGAAGGTAGGAATTTAGCAGATCCTATCAATATTCAATACTTAAAGAAGTATCAGGTGTAGGATCTGGATTAAATTCCATTTTTCAAAAATTTTTAGGGATAGCTGCCCTGAGACATGTGAATAAGGTGCAAAAGCAAACTCGTGTGAACCTAAGTGAGAGAATTCGCACTTGTGAAAGAGTGGAGTTTTCAAAATCATGGTTACATTTCAAAATCCTTCTTCTTACAAATAAAGGCCTAGTTCAATATAGCAAGATACTTGCAAGTAGTACGTGCTATTTCTAAATAGGCTGATCTGGAATGGATCGAGTGTAGGCTTGGGATAAGTCCTCCCCTCTTCTCTTCTACTTCCAAAAGGAAAACAAAGGCCCAAACAAAAGGGAATTTCCCATTCAAAGTATCTTTCCAAAAGAAAGAAACCAGAATTCAAAAGAAAAATCGATTCTCTTATGAAAAAGAGGGATTAAAAAAAAATACTCCCAAAGGGAGACCCTCTATGAAAAAAAGGAAAAAGAGGCCAAAAAGCTCAAAAAGAGCAGTTTTCCGCCTTCTATGCCTTAAACCACGGGACGCTTCAGAAGGGACCGTGGTATCTCTTTCCCATCCCTGGCTTATCCCAAGCTAAAGCATGGTTCATTTCGAGGAATCCTAAAGTAAAAATAGGATTTACTTACTTGAATTTCATCTTGTTTGAGGATTCGACGTTTCGAGTAAGGCGTAGGAATTTGAAATATGCCTCGTTTTCTTATAAAACCTCCGCTAGATAAGCGACTGTTAAGACTCAAACAAGGGCAAGCACGAAGAGCTCGAGATCCTTAGGATCAAGGCTCAAGACAGTTGTCCCTTTTGTAAATAGCTTTTGTAAATAAGTTTTGAAAACCGAACATCGAACAACATAGGATTTGCTCACTTGGCGCAGTAGGCCTTGTAAGTCTCTAGAGTTTGACCACATCTGGTCCCTAGGAGGTTGCCACTCTTGGCACCACACCCATGTCATGCATCTGCATTCCACGCATGGTACTTGCATAAACATGATCCCATTTAGGACCAGATTCCATAGTAAAACCCTTTGGCGTGATATCTCCTCCTACCAGAGTTTGTAAATTGAGATTTTTGCTAAAAATTGGGATGATCCCATATTCTTCGTGGCTAGATCTAGGGAGACATTGAAAGGGGTGTTTGTCATCTTTGCCCTTATCCAAATCGATTTGCACAAGGCCAAAGAGGGGCATTTGTAACACCCCGAAATCCCATAAATTTCTCAAATCCATCTGGTTTTGTAAAAGCAGCCCCAAAGGGCTATTTTGAGTCTGGAAACCTAGGAGCCTTCCAGGCAACCCTGTATATATGTTTTAAACTTTATATTTCAAAAATACAACCTAGCTTTAAAAACCTTTTAAAACACGTTTTGAAACCCCGAAGCAGCTTTGGCCTAAGCAAGACAGGACCAGAAAAGCAAAGGAGAGCCCGGAACCGGAGCACATGTCGAGCCCAGCATAGCAACTCTCGTATCAAATCCACACCCCTAGGATCTCGAACGTCCAAGACCCTGTTATCATCAAAACATCATTTGAAGTCATCTCCGGAAGGCGAAAACAGAGGCGGACGATCATGTTGGCGAAGACCCAACGCAGACGGAGTACTGATGCTGTCAGACCCCGCACAAACCGTTCGTTTCGAACACAGCTCGAAGGAGTCAGAATTCAGTTTGGATCGGATCTGGACCATATATATCCAGATCCCAATCCAAATCCATGTATGGACTTAGATTTGGATTTGGATTCAAAAATCCAATCCATTATCCATATCCATGGCCCATATCACCTTCTCATAAATGGAGGTGGGGCCCACTTGAATTTCACGTGGGATTGTGGGCATGAGAGAGAGTGGGGGTGGATAAGATCAAGTGTGTGTTGTAATTAAGCTTGACTTATGTGTCAAGTTTGGGGTTAATCATGTGGGTTAGCCTAATTAAGTGGGTTTAAGCTTGTAATTAGCCAAAACCTAACCTAGGGCTGCACCAACATGATATGATTAGGGTCTATGGGCCATGCAAAGGGAGCTCCTTCACCTAAACCTAACCAAAAACACCTAATCCTAGCCTTCTACCCTAATCCCATCCTAATCTGAGCCTAATCACCTAACCCACTTCCCTAATCCCGGCCTAATCCCAACCTAATCACCTAACCCACTTCCCTAATCCTTCCCTAAACCTAGGTTAATTTCCCTAAACCTAGCCTAATCCTAGCCTAATCACCTAACCTACCTCACTAAACCTCACCCTAAAACCAACCCACCTAGCTAAACCTCTAAACCACCCCTGGCACACAACCTACCCAAACCCCTTGTATTTAAAATATCTGGCCCTACCCTTTCCAGCCCACCTTATCACCACACCACCCTACCTAAACCACCTAACCACTACCCCAAAACCAACCCTAACCGACCTAGCCCAGCCCTATATAAACCCCCCCCTTTGGGGTGGGTTTTTCCCATCCTCAAGCTCCACCTTCCACCAGTCGGGTCCTCCACTCTCCAGCCCAGCCGACTCCAGCCTTGCTCCACTTGCCCTAACAACCCGCCACCACCTGCGCCACTACCTCCCAGCCGAGCACCACCACCACCACCACACCGGCCGAATCCCATCCTGCGCATCCCAATCACCCGGCTGCTCCCCTTCCATCCACCACCACCTCCCCTCATTCGGTTAGTATCTTCCACCTTACTCCTTCTCCACTCCCTCTCCACTCTTGGCCACCTAACCCACTACCATATCACCCTAACACCAGCAATTCCACTTGCTGCCACCATTCCCACTCGGCCAGGCCCATAACCACCCTAACTACCCGCCACCACCTAGACAACTTAGCTCCATTCGGCCACCCTATCTGACTCCTTAAGACCTGCCCATATCACCCCACTACACCCACTACCACCTGACCCCATCTCCTAGCTAGGTCCCTTCCCTTACACCACTCCTAGCCACCCTAGCAACCCGCCACCATCAAGTCCTCCTAGTCGGCCACTCCAACCGACTGTCATTCCATTCGGCCACCCTAGCAACCCGCCAACCCTAGGTGCTCCATTAGACCTTCCCTTAGGTTCCCCCCATTGCACAACCTACCTTAACACTAACCCCCTATCCTAGTGACCTTACTTAGGCCTTTTAACCCAACACACCAAACCAGCTCCCCCTTAGCAGCCGGCCATCTTCAAGGCGCCTCTTCTGCGCACCAAGGACATCCGGCCAACACCTCCCCTTTGCCGTTCAACTCCGCGGAGCTCCCTTTTACAGCCTAAGGCGAAGGTCAAGCCCACGCTCAAGCAAGGCATCTTCGGACCAGCTATTAGTAAGTGCCTAACTCGGTCCTTAGTTGTATACTTGCTTAAGATTCAATTTGATACGGGGTTGTAATAACGGAGCATAGTCTCCCCCCGCTTGTAATAACGTGGCTTGGCACACCCACACACGTGCACTCTCTTAGTTGTGCACGATTTTGAACACACACAGGCCTAATCAGCCCCTAATATACATATATACATATATATTTTAATTTTTGTAGGGTTTTGCTTAATTTGGGTTTTCATTTCATGTCGTGTGTGTAAGTCTTTCAATTCAAGCACTCACACACATTGAGCCTTCGCTCTTATTTGAAAGACCCAAGTAAGGGCCGTGCTATACTATTTGGGTTTTCATTTCATGTCGTGTGTGTAAGTCTTTCAATTCAAGCACTCACACACATTGAGCCTTCGCTCTTATTTGAAAGACCCAAGTAAGGGCCGAGCTATACTATTTGGGTTTTCATTTCATGTCGTGTGTGTAAGTCTTTCAATTCAAGCACTCACACACATTGAGCCTTCGCTCTTATTTGAAAGACCCAAGTGAGGGTCGTGTTATACTATTTGGGTTTAATTTCATGTTGTGTGCGTAGTATTTAATTTCGAGCACTCACACACATTGAGCTTTCGCTCTTATTCCCAAGACCTTAATCAAGGCCATACTGCAAGTTATATTTGGGTTTAATTTCATGTCGTGTGTGTAAGTCTTTCAATTCAAGCACGCACCCACATTGAGCCTTCGCTCTTATTTGCAAGACCCAAGTAAGGGCCCATATACATACCGTATATACATATCTCCCTTCGGCATTTACATTACAAGTCATTTCCCTTCGGTTATTTCCCTTCGGCATTGTCTTTACATTCGGGTTTTCCCTTTGGAGTAGCGTGAGTTTGCATTGCATCTACGCCATACCACGAGGTAGGACGCATATTGCATCAAAGCAAGCCCGCTTAAAATTCGCCCATGTAGTGGAGTGTTCATAACACACAAACTAGGTGGCCCATAAAGGGATAAAAGGAAAGACTTAGGCACGTGCAAATCCACGTGATCTAAAATCTGCAATCGTATCTAAAAGACCTGAATTAAACACCTCGAACCGCTTCGTAGGCCTTCTATCCCAAAAACTCGATTTTTCAAAGCGTACAGACTGACCCTTGCACATCGGTGCAAGAAGGTCTGTGACGACAAGAGCTCACTTGCTCACAGTCGCCACGATTAGAAGTCAGTTTAAATATCTTCGCTAGCTTAGGTAAGCTTGCTGGCACACCCTGTTTATATAAATAGGCCTTAGACACACGAGAGGATCCACTCCAAGCCCTGAAAAGGTGAGAGGCGGGGATTTTCGCTGCGTCTACACCCCGCACCTACAAAGTGCTAAAAAGGTGGTCAGTGTGCCTGGCCCCTCAAAAGCATGTATTCTTGGAGTTCTGCCAAAAGCAGACAAGGGAAAAGTCATCCTAAATTCTTATGATTTTGAAAACCACCTTTCAAAGATTCCTATCCACATGTCTATCCTAGAGCTTATACAAACTTCGCCTAGGCATAGACTCGTGCTAGAGAAAATTCTAGAAAGAGCCAAGGTTGATTTGAACATAAGTCCGGAATCCCTGTCGGCCCAAGTGGCTTTAATAGGAGCAAAATCGCCCATCACTTTCTCTGAAGATGATGTAGATAGACCCTACGAGTCCCATAACCAGGCCATGCATATCGAGGTGGTTCTGAATAACCACTCTCTGGACAGGTGCCTAGTCGATGGGGGAGGAGGGCTCAACATCCTTCCACTTCATGTGGCGTATCAAATCGGAGTCACCTTGACTTCTGTAAACCCAAGCCCCATCGTTATCATTGGATACGATGGGAATGCGTCTAGGCCATTAGGATCGATCGAACTCCCGATGGAAACGGGAGGGATCACACACATGGGGGTGTTCCATGTCTTGGACATCCACCCCCATTATAACCTGTTGCTGGGAAGGCCTTGGATACACAGTTTGTGCGCTGTGCCATCCACCTTCCACAGGTGTGTCAAGATCCCTTTTAGGGACCAGGTCGTGGTGATCCTATGTGAGAGTCACCCACAGCTTCAAGGGATCATAAACTCCCCTTGTTTGTCGAGTTCCCAGGCCCATGAGGCTAACCTAGGGCAGACTGTGATTGAGCCGCCAAGGCTCGTGTTAAACAACCCTAGGAAGGTTGTGTGTGTGAAGGGGCCACCCAAAGCAGGCCCCCTCCCGATCCTAACCCTTCTAGGAAGACCCAAGCATCCCCTATTTCCAAAACCCCTAGACAAAAGGCCATACGAGCACAATATGGATGACAGCAAGTTCCAGGACCACGATCTTTATCAAAAATTTTCAAAAAATAAGAAATCGTGGAACAGGTTGTTAAATATGGGCTACACGCCCTACAAAAGTCTAGGGGCAAAAGCCAGGGTCTCATAGAGCCCATCCTTCCTAGGGCCAACCCAAGCCGATACGGGATCGGCTATACTCCCAAAATACCGCCAGAGCCACCCCCTGTGACCACCTGGGTCAAGGGTGCCCTGGAACCTATCCTAGAAGAGACCTACGATTTAGTCCTCCTATACCGAGTCTAACCCGTATTGTTTTCCCTTTGTAGGTATGATGGAAGATCCCTTTCACAAAAAATACAAAAACATTTGGAAAACTTAAAATCAAAAAAATCCAAAAAGAAGAAAAGCCAAAAATAATGGAAAAACAAAAACTCGAAAAAAGAGTGGTTTGTATAGTTCCTAAAGTTCTTGTTTTACAAAAACCCAAAAAAATCGAAAATCTAGAAAATACCAAAAAGATTTTGTATATAGCTGCTCCTGGTAGGACTTTGGAAAAAGATTTCAAAAGAAACGTCGTCTGCATAGCCAGACCATAAACTTCGAAATCAATTAAAAATCCGGGTGCAAAACCAGGTCTTTTTGAAAATCACGCATCAAATTCCCATGGGTCTATAGCCCACGAGAATGATCGAAGCCCAGAAGTGGATCCCCTTGAGGAAGATCCCACTTCTGAGCTCCTAGAATTTCATAAAATTCTCGATTTTGAAAGACCTTCCAATTCAGTAGGAGGAGATTTCATAGAGGTGAACCTAGGGGATGATTCCAATCCCAAAACCATCAAAATAGGCGCATGCTTGAATGAACATGAAAAATCAGCATTCATTGCATTTCTACGAACCTATTTAGATGTGTTTGCATGGACATATGAAGACATGCCGGGCATAGACCCCAGCATTGTCGAACATCGTCTTCCCTTAGATGCGGATGTAAATCCCATAAAGCAGAAGCTTAGGAAAATACACTCGAATGTACACACGCAAGTCAAAGAGGGTTTAGAAGATCTGTTAAAAGCTGGATTTATAAAACCCATTGCGTATTCTGATTGGTTGTCAAACCTAGTTGTAGTTCGAAAAACCAATGGGAAAATTCGAATATGCATCGATTTCAGAAACCTGAATAAAGCCACTCCAAAGGATAATTATCCTTTACCAAACATAGATTTGATAGTCGATAGTACTGCAAATCATGAAATGTTTTCGTTTATGGATGGCTATTCAGGCTATAATCAAATCAAACTAAGTCCACGAGATCAGGGTAAGACCGCCTTCACAACCCCATGGGGCACGTACTGCTATACAGTCATGCCCTTTGGTTTGAAAAATTCGGCGCAACATATCAGAGAGCCATGACCATGATCTTCTATGATCAAATTCATGAGCTCATAGAAGTGTATGTAGATGATCTCTTGGCAAAATCCAAAACCCGATGCACTCATATTGAATGTTTGCAAAAAAATTTTGAAAGGCTTAGGCTTTACAAAGTAAAGCTAAACCCTCAAAAATGTGTATTCGGGGTAGAATCTGGGAAGCTTTTAGGCTTTATGGTGATCCAAAGGGGTATAGAAGTCGACCCCTCTAAGTGTCGAGCCATCATAGACATGGCTCCACCCTCCAATCTCACCCAAATCCGTAGCCTCCAGGGTCGATTACAGTCCATTCGCCGATTCATATCAAATTTGGCGACTAGATGCAAACCCTTCAACAAGCTGTTGAGGAAGGGCACGAAATTCTTATGGGATGACGAATGCCAGAAGTCCTTCGAGAGACTAAAGGCATACCTGGTTAATCCCCCCGTTTTGAATCCTCTGAAGCAAGGAAAACTGCTTTTACTCTACATCTCTATGCATGCGAATGCTTTAGGAGCCCTATTGGCTCAATACGAGGATGACACCCATAAGGAGTATGCCATCTACTATATTTCGAAAACTCTCTTGGCTTATGAACGAAATTATCAAGCCATGGAGAAGACGTGCTTGGCCCTAGAATGGGCCTACCAGAAATTCAGACACTATTTCCTAGATCATGAGATCTGGATAGTGTCCAAGCTTTGATCCAATCAAGCACTTGTTCGAAAAACCCATTCTCACGGGTAGATTGGGCAAATGGCAACTCCTTCTAATGGAGTATGACCTGAAATACCATCACCAGATCTCCATTAAGGGGCAAGCCCTGGCAGATTAGGTGGCCGAGTTCCCCTTGGAGGACGCATATCCCACGCTTGTTGAAATGCCTGATGAAGGCATATTGCAAAACCATTTCCAAAACCACATTTTGGCAAACAATTTCGAACACCAAGTGTGGAAGATGCACTTCGATGGGGCACGAAACCAACGAGGGGTTGGTGCTGGGGTCATCCTCATCTCCCCTGAAAAGGGTGAGATTCCCATAGCAGTCCGCCTAGATTTTGAATGTTCCAACAATGTAGCTGAGTATGAAGCACTCATACAAGGCTTAAGAATTTCGAAAACTCTAGGAGCATCATGCATTGAGGTCTTTGGAGATTCGCTCCTTGTTATAAACCAGGTTTTGAAAATTTGGCAAGTACATAATGAAAAACTACTTCCATATCATGAGTTGGCCACTCGATTGGTAAAGTCGTTCCAATCGTGTAAACTCACACACGTGGGAAGAGAGGACAATGGCATTGCCGATGCCCTCTCCTCCTTGGGTTCAGCCCTGAAGGTCGATCCCATTTCAGGAACCCGGTCTTTAGAAATATGGCATGCGCCCAACCCATCCACACATGATCTGGATATTTGCCAAAATAACCCTGATTCTATTGGAAAACCCTGGTTTTACGACATCAAACAATTTCTAGAAAATAGGGGATTCGCCGAGGATGCCACATCCAAAGATAAGGCATTCATTCGTAAGATTTCGACCCGATACACCATTCTGGGTGGGGTTTTATACAAGAAAAGCTTTACCGGCATCCTACTTAGGTGTATCGATCTAGAGGAGGCTAGGATAGTGATGCATGAATTCCACGATAGAGAATGTGGAGGTCATGTTAATGCCAACATGATGGCAATGAAAATACTTAGAGGGGGCTATTTTTGGGCCTACCAGAAATTCAGACACTATTTCCTAGATCATGAGATCTGGATAGTGTCCAAGCTTGATCCAATCAAGCACTTGTTTGAAAAACCCATTCTCACGGGTAGATTGGGAAAATGGCAACTCCTTCTAATGGAGTATGATCTCAAATACCATCACCAGATCTCCATTAAGGGGCAAGCCCTAGCAGATTACGTGGCTGAGTTCCCCTTAGAGGACGCATATCCCACTCTTGTTGAAATGCCTGATAAAGGCATATTACAAAACCATTTTCAAAACCACATTTTGGCAAATTCTTTCGAAAACCAAGTATGGAAGATGCACTTTGATGGGGCACGAAACCAACGCGGGGCTGGGGTCATCCTAATCTCCCCTAAAAAGGGCGAGATTCCCATAGCAGTCCGCTTAGATTTCGAATGTTCCAACAACGTAGCTGAGTATGAAGCACTCATACAAGGCTTAAGGATTTCGAAAACTCTAGGGACATCATGCATCGAGGTCTTTGGAGATTCGCTCCTAGTCATAAACCAGGTTTTAAAAATTTGGCAAGTACGTAATGAGAAACTACTTCCATATCACAAGTTGGCCACTCGATTGGTCCAGTCTTTCCATTCGTGTAAACTCACACACGTAGGAAGAGAGGACAATGGCATCGCCGAAGCCCTCTCCTCCTTGGGTTCAGCCCTAAAGGTCGATCCCATTTCAGGGACCAGATCTTTGGAAATATGACATGCACCCCACACATCCACACACGACTTGGATATTTGCCAAAACAACCCAAAGTCTATTGAAAAACCCTGGTTTTATGACATAAAACAATTTCTAGAAAATGGGGGATTCGCCGAGTATGCCACATCCAAAGATAAGGCATTCATCCGTAAGATTTCGACCCGATACACCATTCTAGGTGGGGTTTTATACAAAAAAAGTTTTCCTGGCATTCTGCTAAGGTGTATCGACCTAGAGGAGGCTAGGATAGTGATGCATGAATTCCACGATAGAGAATGTGGAGGTCATGTTAATGCCAACATGATGGCAATGAAAATACTTAGACGGACTATTTTTGGTCCACCGTTGTAAGCCCCTTGCCATTCACCATGTGGGCGTTTGATATCGTAGGCCCTATATTTCCAAAAGCCTCGAATGGGCATCGATTTATTTTAGCAGCCACTGAGTATTTCTCCAAGTGGGTGGAAGCCATTTCCCTGACCAACGTATTGGGGCAACATGTGGTGGTTTTCATTAGGAGGAATATCTTGGCTCGATGTGGGGTTCCACGAGACTTTGTGTCTGATAATGGCACCCCATTCAAGAACGAGCGGATGGTTAAGTTGTGCAACTGTAAACACCCCGAAATCCCACGAACTTCTCAAAACAAACTGGTTGTGTAAAAGCAGCCCCAAAGGGCTATTTTGAGTCTGAAAACCTAGGAGCCTTCCAGGCAACCCTATACAGATGTTTTGAACTTTTATATGTTTAAATATGTTAAAATATGTTTTTGAAAACCCCACAAAGCAAGCTTGGCCTGATCAAGACAAGACCAGAAAAGCTAAGGAGAGCCCGGAACCGGAGCACAAGTCGAGCCCGGCACAGGAACTCTCGTGTTGAATCCACCCCCAAGATCTCGAACGTCCAAGACCCTGTTATAATCAGACATCACTTGAAATCATCTTCGGAAGGTGAAAACAGAAGCAGACGACCATGTTGGCAAAGACCCAACGCAGACGGAGTACTGATGCTGTTAGACCCCGCTGTAGACGCAGGAAAATCCCTGCCTCCCTGGTTTCTTAGGCCTGGGGCGAACCTTTTCGTGTGTCTAAGTCCTATTTGAATAAACAGGGCGTGCCAGCTAGCTTACCTAAGCTAGAGAAGATATATTTCAACCTGACTTCTAACGTGGCGACTGTGAGCAAGTGAGCTCTTGTCGTCGCAGACCTTCTTGCACCGATGCATAAGGGTCAGTCTGTATGCTTTAAAATCGAGTTTTGGGGTAGAAAAAGCCTACGAAAGCGGTTCGAGGTGTTTGATTCGGGTCTTTTTAATGCGATTGCAGATTTTTAGATCACATGGATTTGCACGTGCCTAAGTCTTTCTTTTTATCCCTTTATGGGCCACCTAGGTGTGTGTTATGAACACTCCACTACATGGGGCGAATTTGAGCGGGAGTACGGGGTTAGCTTTGATGCAATATGCGTCCTAACTCGTGGTATGGCGTATATGCAAGGCAAACTCACGCTACTCCAAAGGGAAAACCCGAATGTAAAGACAATGCCGAAGGGAAATAACCGATGGGAAATAACCGAAGGGAAATGACTTGTAATGTAAATGCCGAAGGGAGATATGTATATAAGGTATATACGGGCCCTTACTCGGGTCTTGCAAATAAGAGCGAAAGCTCAATTGTGGGTGCGTGCTTGAATTGAAAGACTACACACACGACATGAAATAAAACCCAAATATAACTTGCAATATGGCCTTAACTAAGGTCTTGGGAATAAGAGCGAAAGCTCAATGTGTGTGAGTGCTTGAATTGAAGTACTACACACACGACATGAAATTAAACCCAAATATAAATTGCAGTATGGCCTTAACTAAGGTCTTGGGAATAAGAGCGAAAGCTCAATGTGTGTGAGTGCTTGAATTGAAGTACTACGCACACGACATGAAATTAAACCCAAATATAAATTGCAGTATGGCCTTAACTAAGGTCTTGGGAATAAGAGCGAAAGCTCAATGTGTGTGAGTGCTTGAATTGAAGTACTATGCACACAACATGAAATTAAACCCAAATAGTATAGCACGGCCCTTACTTGGGTCTTACAAATAAGAGCGAAGGCTCAATGTGTGTGCATGCTTGAATTGAAAGACAACACACCCAATCTTAAGCAAAACCCTACATAAGTTAAAGTATATATATATATTTATGTATTAGGGGCTGATTAGGCCCGTGTGTGTTCAAAATCGTGCACGACTAAGAGAGTGCACGTGTGTGTGGGTGTGCCAAGCCACGTTATTACAAGCGGGGGGAGACTATGCTCCGTTATTACAACCCCATATCGAATTAAATTTAATAAAGTATACAACTAAGGACCGAGTTAGGCACTTACTTATAGCTGGTCCGAAGATGCCTTGCTTGAGCGTGGGCTTGGACTTCGCCTTGGGCTGCGAGGGGGAGCTCCTTGGAGATGAACGACAAGAGGGGCTGCTAGCCGAGTACCTTAGGTGTGCGGGAAGGGCGCCTTGAAGGTGGCCGACTGCTAGGAATGGGCTGGCTTTGTGTGTTGGGCTAAAGTGACTAAGTAGGGTCACTAAGGGAGGGTGTAGTGTTAGGAAATATGGCACTAAGGGGGAGCCTAAGGAAGTGTCTAAGGGAGGTATATGGTTGGCGGGTGGCTGGCCGAATGGATATGGAACAGTCGGTTGGAGCGGCCGACTAAGGGAGACTCGGTGGTGGTGGTTGCTAAGGTAGCTAGGGCTATCGTAGATGGGAAGGGAGCTAGCTAGGGTATGGGGTAAGGTGGAATTAGGGGCTGGTGGGAAGTGTAAGGGATAGGTCCTAGGGAGCTAGGTGGAGTGGTTGGGTGTTGCTAGGGGGAGTTGTTAAAGGGGGCTGGTGGAGATGGTTGAAGTCTGGCCGAATGGGTAGGATGGAGGGTGGCTGATGTTAGGATGATGTGGTGGTGGTGTAGGTGGTTGAGAGTGGAGGAGGAGTGAAGAAGAGGTAGAATGAAGTGAAGATACTAACCGGTGGTGATGGGAGGCGGCGGATGGAAGAGGAGTAGCCGGGCAGTTGAGGTGGATGGTTCGGCCGGATGGAAAGGGTGGCGACGGGTGGTTGGCTGGCTGGGGTGTGGTGGAGCAGGTGGAGCAAGGTGGTGGCCGGCTATGGTACAGGTGGAAGACTTGGCTGGGAGCAGTTGGGCTGGCTAGGCTCGGTTGGGCTAGAAAGGGGATGGAAGAACTTGGAAAACCCGCCCCTTGGGGGGGGGGTTTATATAGGGCTGAAGAAGTCGGTTGGGGGCTGGTATTAGGAGGGTGGTTAGGTGGTTTAGGTAGGGGTGGTGTGGTGATAAGGTGGGCTGGTTTTGGGGAGGGGCCAGATATTTTGATACAAGGGGTTTTGGGTAGATGGTGTGCTAGGTTTAGGTGGGGTGGTTTAGGGGTTTAGGGTTTAGCTAGGTGGGTTGGTTTTGGGGTGAGGTTTAGTGAGGTGGGTTAGGTGATTAGGCTAGGATTAGGTTAGGTTTAGGGAAATTAACCTAGTTTTAGGGAAGGATTAGGGAAGTGGGTTAGGTGATTAGGTTGGGATTAGGCCGGGATTAGGGAAGTGGGTTAGGTGATTAGGCTAGGATTAGGACAGGATTAGGGTAAAAGGCTAGGATTAGGTGTTTTTGGTTAGGATTAGATTAAGGAGCTCCCTTTGCATGACCCATAGACCTTAATTACATCATGTTGGTGCAGCCCTAGGTTAGGTTTTGGCTAATTACAAGCTTAAACCCATGCCAATTAGGCTAACCCACATGATTAACCCCAAACTTGACACACAAGTCAAGCTTAATTACAACACACTCTAATCTCATCCTCCCCTACTCTCTCTCATGCCCATAATCCCACATGAAATTCAAGTGGGCCCCACCTCCATTTATGAGAAGGTGATGTGGGCCATGGATGTGGATATTGGATTGGATCTCTGGATCCAAATCCAAATCCAAGTCCACACATGGGTTTGGATTGAGATCTGGATATATATGGTCTAGATCCGATCCAAACTGAATTCTGACTCCTTCGGGCTGTGTTCGAAACGAACGGTTTGTGCGGGGTCTGACAGCATAGTACTCCGTCTGCATTGGGTCTTCGCCAACATGATCGTCCGCCTCTGTTTTCGCCTTCCGAAGCTGATTTCAAGTAATGTTTTCTGGATAACAAGGCCTTCGACGTTCGAGATCCTGGGGGTGGATTCAATGTGAGAGTTGTTGTGCCGGGCTCGACTTGTGCTCCAGTTCTAGGCTCTCTTTAGCTTTTCTGGTCCTGTCTTGCTTAGGCCAAGCTACTTCGGGGTTTCAAAACGTGTTTTAAAAGGTTTTTAAAACCATATTTAAAACATATAAAGTTTAAAAAATATGTACAGGGTTGCCTGGAAGGCTCCTGGGTTTCCAGACTCAAAATAGCCATTTGGGGCTGCTTTTACAGAACCAGGTTTGTTTCGAGAAATTCGTGGGATTTCGGGGTGTTTACAGATGCCCCTCTTTGGCCTTGTCCAAATCAATTTGGATAAGGGCAAAGATGACCAACACCCCTTTCAATGTCTCCCTAGATCTATCCACAAAAATATGGGATCGTCCCAATCTTTAGCAAGATCTCACTTTTTAAAAAAACCTTGGTAGGAGGAGATATCACGCCAAAGGGATATGTATGGAATCTGGTCCTAAATGGGATCATGTTTATGCAAGTACCTTGCGTGGAATGCAGATGACATGGGTGTGGTGCCAAAAGTGGTGACCTCCCAGAGACCAGATGTGGTCGAACTCTAGAGACTTACAAGGCCTGCTGCTCCAAGTGAGCAGATCCTATGCTGTTCGATGTTCGATTTTCAAAACTTATTTACAAAACTATTTACAAAAGGGACAACTGTCTTGAGTCTTGATCCTAAGGATCTCGAGCTCTTCGTGTTTGCCCTTGTTTGAGTCTTAACACTCGCTTATCTAGCAGAGGTTTTATAAGAAAACAAGCCATATTTCAAATTCCTACATCTTACTTGAAACATCGAATTCTCAAACAAGATGAAATTCAAGTAAGTAAATCCTATTTTTACTTTAGGATTCCTCGAAATGAACCATGTTTTAGCTTGGGATAAGCCAGGGATGGGGAAAGAGATACCACAGTCCCTTCTGAAGCGTCCCATGGTTTAAGGCATAGAAGGCGGAAAACTACTCTTTTTGAGCTTTTTGGCCTCTTTTTCTTTTTTTCATAGAGGGTCTCCCATTGGGAGTATTTTTTCTTTAATCCCTCCTTTTTCATAAGAGAATCGATTTTTCTTTTGAATATTGGTTTTCTTTCTTTTGGAAAGAGACTTTTGAATGGGAAATTCCCTTTTTTTAGGCTGTGTTTCTCCTTTTGGGAAGTAGAAGAGAAGAGAGGAGGACTTATCCCAAGCCTACACTCGATTCATTCCAGATCAGCCTATTTAGAAATAGCACGTACTACTTGCAAGTATCTTGCTATGTTGAACTAGGCCATTCTTTGTAAAAAGAAGGATTTTGAAATGTAACCACAATTTTGAAGACTCCACTCTTTCACAAGTGCGAATTCTCTCACTCAGGGTCACACGACTTTGCCTTTGCACCTTATTTTCATGTCTCAGGGAAGCTATCCCTAAAATTTTTGAAAACTGGAATTTAATCCAAATCCTATACATGATACTTCTTTAAGTATTGAATATTGATAGGATCTGCTAAATTCCTACCTTCTACATCGATCAATCAATACGAATTGTTCGTGGTGGTTGCTCGTACAACATAGGGTCCATCCCACTTGGGGTGCCACTTTCCAAGGGGATGTGGACCACGATAATGGATGATTTTTAAAACCAGATCTCCCACTTCAAGGTGGCGAGGTCTCATGTGTTTGCCATAGTGTCGGGCTATCCTTTGCCGGTATGCATGAGCATGATCCATAGCAAGGAGTCGCCTCTCATCTAGCAAATCTAGTTCGGCCATCCTAGCATGCTGAAGCATCTCTAGGGGGAGGTCGAGTGCAATGGATGTATGGAATGAATGCAGTTGAGTATGAATGGGAAGAATGGTGTTTGTGCCATAGACCAATTCGAATGGTGTGGCATTCGTGGGAGTCCGGATGGAAGTCCTATAAGCCCATAAGGCTTCATCCAGCTTCTCGTGCCATGTCCTACCCTTCTCTAAGGTTTTCTCAATTATACTAATGAGAGTCTTGTTTGTGGCTTCGGCTTGGCCGTTGCCTTGAGGGTAGTACGGCAAAGAGAAGTGGTGAGTTATGCCATACGTGTTGCACAACTTAACCATCCGCTCGTTCTTGAATGGGGTACCATTATCAGACACAAGGTCTCGTGGAACCCCAAATCGAGCCAAGATATTCCTCCGAATGAAAGCCACCACATGTTGGCATTGACATGGCCTCCACATTCTCCATCGTGGAATTCATGCATCACTATCCCAGCCTCCTCTAGGTCGATATACCTAAGCAGAATGCCGGTAAAACTCTTTTTGTATAAAACCCCACCCAAAATGGTGTATCGGGTCGAAATCTTACGGATGAATGCCTTATCTTTGGATGTGGCATCCTCGGCGAATCTCCCATTTTCTAAAAAATGTTTTATGTCGTAAAACCAGGGTTTTTCAATAGAATCGGGGTTATTTTGGCAAATATCCAAGTCGTGTGTGGATGGGTTGGGTGCATGCCATATTTCTAAAGATCGAGTCCCTGAAATGGGATCGACCTTTAGGGCTGAACCCAAGGAGGAGAGGGTATCGGCGATGCCATTGTCCTCTCTTCCTACGTGTGTGAGTTTACACGATTAGAAGGACTGGACCAATCGAGTGGCCAACTCGTGATATGGAAGTAGTTTTTCATTCCGTACTTGCCAAATTTTCAAAACCTGGTTTATGACAAGGAGTGAATCTCCAAAGACCTCGATGCATGATGCCCCTAGAGTTTTCGAAATCCTTAAGCCTTGTATGAGTGCTTCATATTCAGCTACGTTGTTGGAACATTCAAAATCTAGGCGGACTGCTATAGGAATCTCGTCCTTTTCAGGGGAGATGAGGATGATCCCAACACCAGCCCCTCGTTGGTTTCGTGCCCCATCGAAGTGCATCTTCCACACTTGGTTTTCGAAAGAATTTGCCAAAATGTGGTTTTGAAAATGGTTTTGTAATATGCCTTCATCAGGCATTTCAACAAGTGTGGGATATGCGTCCAATAGGGAAAACTCAGCCACGTAATCGACTAGGGCTTGCCCCTTAATGGAGATCTGGTGATGGTATTTCAGGTCATACTCCATTAGAAGGAGTTGCCATTTGCCCAATCTACCCGTGAGAATGGGTTTTTCGAACAAGTGCTTGATTGGATCAAGCTTGGACACTATCCAGATCTCATGATCTAGGAAATAGTGTTTGAATTTCTGGTAAGCCCAGACTAGGGCCAAGCACGTCTTCTCCATGGCTTGATAATTTCGATCATAAGCCAAGAGAGTTTTCGAAATATAGTAGATGGCATATTCCTTATGGGTATCATCCTCGTATTGAGCCAATAGGGCTCCTAAAGCATTCGCATGCACGGAGATGTAAAGTAAAAGCGGTTTTCCTTGCTTCGGAGGATTCAAAACGGGGGGATTAACCAGGTACGCCTTTAGTCTCTCGAAGGACTTCTGGCATTCGTCATCCCATAAGAATTTTGTGCCCTTCCTCAATAGTTTGTTAAAAGGTTCGCATCTAGTCGCCAGATTCGATATGAATCGACGAACGGATTGTAAACGACCCTGGAGGCTACGGATTTGGGTGAGATTGGAGGGTGGAGCCATGTCTATGATGGCTCGACACTTAGAGGGGTCGACTTCTATACCCCTTTGGCTCACCATAAAGCCCAGAAGCTTCCCTGATTCTACCCCGAATACACATTTTTGAGGGTTTAGCTTTACTTTGTAAAGCTTAAGCCTTTCGAAAATCTTTTGCAAACATTCGACATGAGTGCATCGGGTTTTGGATTTTGCCAAGAGATCATCTACATACACTTCTACGAGCTCATGAATTTGATCATCGAAGATCGTGGTCATGGCTCGTTGGTATGTTGCGCCGGCATTTTTCAAACCAAAGGGCATGACTGTATAGCAGTACGTGCCCCATGGGGTTGTGAAGGCGGTCTTACCCTGATCTTGTGGACTTAGTTTGATTTGATTATAGCCTGAATAGCCATCCATAAATGAAAACATTTCATGATTTGCAGTACTATCGACTATCAAATCTATGTTTGGTAAAGGATAATTATCCTTTGGAGTAGCTTTATTCAGGTTTCTGAAATCGATGCATATTCGAATTTTCCCATTGGTTTTTCAAACTACAACGATATTTAACAACCAATCAGAATACGCAATGGGTTTTATAAATCCAGCTTTTAACAGATCTTCTAAACCCTCTTTGACTTGCGTGTGTACATTCGGGTGAATTTTCCTAAGCTTCTGCTTTATGGGTTTTACATCCGCATCTATGGGAAGACGATGCTCGACAATGCTGGGGTCTATGCCCGGCATGTCTTCATACGTCCATGCAAACACATCTAAATAGGTTCGTAGAAATGCAATGAATGCTAATCTTTCAGTTTCATGCAAGCATGCGCCTATTTTGATGGTTTTGGGATTGGAATCATCCCCTAGGTTTATCTCTATGAAATATCCTCCTACTGAATTGGAAGGTCTTTCAAAATCGGGAATTTTATGAAATTCTGGGAGCTCATAAGCGGGATTTTCCTCAAGGGGATCCACTTCTGGGCTTCGATCATTCTTGTGGGCTATAGACCCAAGGGAATTTGATGTGTGGTTTTCAAAAAGACCTGGTTTTGTACTCAGATTTTCAATCGATTTCGAAATTTTTGGTCTGGCGATGCAGACGACGTTTCTTTCGAAATCCTTTTCTTTTGCCAAAGTCCTACCAAGAGCAGCTATATACAAAATCTTTTTGGTATTTTCCAAATTTTCGATTTTTTTGGGTTTTTGTAAAACAAGAACCTTGGGAACTATACAAAGCACTCTATTTTCGAGTTTTTGTTTTTCCATTGTTTTTGGCTTTTCTTCGTTTTCGATTTTTTTTATTTTAAGTTTTCAAAATGTTTTTGTATTTTTATAAAAGGGATCTTCCGTCATACCTTCAAAGGGAAAACACTACGGGTAAGACTCGGAATAGGAGTTCTAAATCGTAGGTTTCTTCTAAGGCAGGTTCCAGGGCACCCTTGACCCAAGTGGTCACAGGGGGTGGCTCTCGCGGTATTCTGGGAGTATAATCGATCCCATATCGGCTTGGATTGGCCCTAGGAAGGATGGGCTCTAGGAGACCCTAGTTTTGTGCCCCTAGACTTTTGTAGGGCGTGTAGCCCATGTTCAACAACATGTTCCACGATTTTTTGTTTTTTGAAAAGGTGTGATATAAATTGTGGTCCTGGAACATGCTGTCGTCCATATTGTGCTCATATGGCCTCTTGTCCAGGGGCTTTGGAAATAGGGAATGCTTGGGTTTTCCTAATAGGGTTAGAGTCGAGAGGGGGCCTGCTTTGGGCGGCCCCTTCACACATACAACCTTCCTAGGGTTGTTTAACACGAGCCTTGGCGGCTCAATCACAATTTGCCCCAGGTTAGCCTCACGGGCCTGGGAGCTCGATAAACAAGGGGAGTTTATGATCCCCTGAAGCTGTGGGTGACTCTTACCTAGGATCACTATGACCTGGTCCCTAAAAGGGATCTTGACACACCTGTGGAAGGTGGATGGCACAGTGCACAAACTGTGTATCCAGGGCCTCCCCAACAACAAGTTATAATGGGGGTGGATGTCCAAGACATGGAACACCCCCGTGTGTGCGATCCCTCCCGTTTCCATTGGGAGTTCGATGGATCCTAAAGGCCTAGACGCATTCTCATCGTATCCAGCGATAACGATGGGGCTTGGGTTAACAGAAGTCAAGGTGACTCCGATTTTATACGCCACATGAAGTGGAAGGACATTGAGCCCTACTCCCACATCGACTAGGCACCTGTCTAGAGAGTGGTTATTCAGAACCACCTCGATATGTAGGGCCTGGTTGTGGGATTCGTAGGGTCTATCTACATCATCTTCCGAGAAAGTGATGGGCGATTTTGCTCCTAATAAAGCCACTTGGGCAGATAGGGATTCCGGACTTATGTTCGAATCAACCTTGGCCCTTTCTAGATTTTTCTCTAGTACGAGTCTATGCCTAGGCGAGGTTTGTATAAGTGTAGATGCGCGAAAATCCCCGCCTCTCGCCTTTTCAGGGCTCGGAGCGGATCCTCTCGTGCGTCTAAGGCCTTATTTATGCAAACAGGGCGTGCCAGCTAGCTTACCTAAGCTAGCGAAGATATATTTAACACTGACTTCTAAACGTAGCGACTGTGAGCAAGTGAGCTCTTGTCGTCGTAGACCTTCTTGCACCGATGCGCAAGGGTCAGTCTGTACGCTTTGCAAAAATCGAGTTTTGGGATAGAAAGTCTACGAAGCGGTTCGAGGTGTCTAATTCGGGTCGTTTAGATGCGATTGCATGTTTTAGATCACGTGGATTTGCACGTGCCTAAGTCTTTTCTTTTATCCCTTTTCGGGCCACCTAGTTTGTGTGTTATGAACACTCCACTACATGGGCGAATTCGAGCGGGGCTTGCTTTGATGCAATATGCGTCCTACCTCGTGGTATGGCGTAGATGCAATGCAAACTCACGCTACTCCAAAGGGAAAACCCGAATGTAAAGACAATACTCAAGGGAAATAACCGAAGGGAAATAACCGAAGGGAAATGACTTGTAAAGTAAGTGCCGAATGGAGATATGTATATAGAGTATGTATATGAGCCCTTACTCGGGTCTTGCAAATAAGAGCGATGGCTCAATGTGGGTGCGTGCTTGAATTGAAAGACTTACACACACGACATGAAATTAAACCCAAATATAAATTGCAGTATGGCCTTAACTAAGGTCTTGGGAGTAAGAGCGAAAGCTCAATGTGTGTGAGTGCTTGAATTGAAGTACTACGCACACGACATAAATGAAACCCAAATATAACTGCAATAGGCCTTGACTAAGGTCTTGGGAGTAAGAGCGAAAGCTCAATGTGTGTGAGAGTGCTTGAATTGAAAGACTTACACACACGACATGAAATTAAACCCAAATAGTATAGGTCGGCCCTTACTTGGGTCTTTCAAATAAGAGCGAAAGCTCAATGTGTGTGAGAGTGCTTGAATTGAAAGACTTACACACACGACATGAAATGAAACCCAAATAGTATAGGTCGGCCCTTACTTGGGTCTTTCAAATAAGAGCGAAACCTCAATGTGTGTGAGAGTGCTTGAATTGAAAGACAACGCACCCAACTTAAGCAAAAACCCTACAAAATGAAAGTATATGTATATACTTATGTATTAAGGGCTGATTAGGCCCGTGTGTGTTCAAAATTGTGCACAACTAGGAGAGTGCACGTGTGTGGGTGTGCCAAGCCACGTTATTACAAGCGGGGGGAGACTATGCTCCATTATTACAACCCCGTATCAAATTGAATCTCAAGCAAGTATACAACTAAAGACCGAGTTAGGCACTTACTAGTAGCTGGTCCATAGAGGCCTTGCTTGAGCGTGGGCTTGGCCTTCGCCTTGGGCTGCAAATGGGAGCTCCGCGAGGTTGAGTGACAAGGGGTGCTGGCCGGTTGCAAATCGGGCGCGGGATAGGCGCCTTGATGGTGGCCGGCTGCAAGCAAGGGTGTCGCCTTGGTGTGGGGGATTAAAGGGGCTGGGCCAAGTGAGTATGTAGGGTCACTAGGAGGGTATATAGTGTTAGGGAGTATGGCCCCAAGGGGAGCTTAAGGGAAGGTCGAATGGGACACCTAGGGGAAAGGAGATGGCTGGCCGAATGGAAGGGATAGTCGGTTGGAGTGGCCGACTAGGGGAATGTGGTGGTGGCGGGCTGCTAGGATGACTAAGGCTAGAGTATGGGAAGGTAGCTAGTTAGGTGATGGGGCTAGGTGGTAGTGGGTGTAGTGGGTATAAGGGAGTGCTATGGGTAGGTCTTAGGAAATCGGATAGGGTGGCCGGGTGTAGCTAGGGTAGTTAGGTAGTGGCGAATAGCTAGGGCGGCTAAGGCTTGGCCGAGTGTAGTGGTGGCGGCAAGTGGTGGTGGGATGGAAAGTAGGTGGTGGTATGGTGGGTGGCTGGGAGTGGAGAGGGAGTGGAGAAGGATCTAGGTAGAGTGTGGGGTACTTACCGAGTGAAGAGAAGGTGGTGCTCGGCTGGAAGGAAGCTGGGCAGGTAGTGATGCTCGGCCGGGCGGTGGTGGAGATGGCGGTGCAAGCGGTGGTGGGATGGAGAGATGGTGGTGGTGCTGGCGGAGCAGGTGGAGCAGTTGGAGAAGTGGAGGAAGAGAGGGCCCGGCTGGGATGGGTGAGGGGTTCTAGCTAGGAAAACCCGCCCCCAAGGGGGGGGGGTTTATATAGGGATGGGTAGGTCGGTTAGGGCTGGGTTTGGGGTAGTGGTTAGGTGGTTTAGGTAGGGTGGTATGAAGATAAGGTGGGCTGGAAAGGGTAGGGCCAGATATTTTAAATACAAGTGGTTTGGGTAGGTTGTGGGCTAGGGGTGGTTTAGGGGTTTAGGGTTTGGTTAGGTGGGTGGGTTCTAGGGTGAGGTTTAGTGAGCTAGGTTAGGTGATTAGGCTAGGATTAGGCTAGGTTTAGGGAAATTAACCTAGGTTTAGGGAAGGATTAGGGAAGTGGGTTAGGTGATTAGGTTGGGATTAGGCCGGGATTAGGGAAGTAGGTTAGGTGATTAGGCTCAGATTAGGGTGGAAGGCTAGGATTAGGTATTTTGGGTTAGGTTTAGGTGAAGGAGCTCCCTTTGCATGGCCCATAGACCTTAACCACTTCATGTTGGTGCAGCCGTAGGTTAGGTTTTGGCTAATTACAAGCTTAAACCCACTTAATTAGGCTAACCCACATGACTAACCCCAAACTTGACACACAAGTCAAGCTTAATTACAACACACACTTGATCTTATCCACCCCCACTCTCTCTCATGCCCATAATCCCACGTGAAATTCAAGTGGGCCCCACCTCCATTTATGAGAAGGTGATGTGGGCCATGGATATGGATATTGGATTGGATTTTTGAATCCAAATCCAAATCCAAGTCCATACATGGGTTTGGATTGGGATCTGGATATATATGGTCCAGATCCAATCCAAACTGAACTCTGACTCCTTCGAGCTGTATTCAAAACAAACGGTTTGTGCGGGGCCTGACAACATCAGTGCTCCGTCTGCGTTGGGTCTTCGCCAACATTATCGTCTGCCTCTGTTTTCGCCTTCCGGAGATGACTTCAAAGGATGTTTTGATGATAACAGGGTCTTGGACGTTCGATATCCTGGGGGTGTGAATTTGATACAAGAGTTGCTGTGCTGGGCTCGACATGTGCTTCGGTTCCGGGCTCTTCTTAGCTCTCCTGGTCCTGTCTTGATCGGGCCAAGCTGCTTCGGGGTTTCAAAACATGTTTTAAAAAGGTTTTAAAAGCCATATTGTATGTTTTCGAAATATAGAGTTCAAAACATATGTACAGGGTTGTCTGGAAGGCTCCTGAGTTTCTAGACTCAAAAATGGCCCTTTGGGGCTGCTTTTACAAAACCAGATGAATTTGAGAAATTCATGGGATTTCGGGGTGTTTACAGATGCCCCTCTTTGGCCTTGTCCAAATCGATTTGGATAAGGGCAAAGACGACAAACACCCCTTTCAATGTCTCCCTAGATCTAGTCACGAAGAATATGGGATCGCCCCAATTTTTTGCAAAATTTCAATTTACAAACTCTGGTAGGAGGAGATATCACGCCAAAGGGTTCTACATGGAATCTGGTCCTAAATGGGATCATGTTCATGCAAGTACCATGCGTGGAATGCAAATGACATGGGTGTGGTGCCAAAAGTGGCGACCTCCCATGGACCAGATGTGGTCGAACTCTAGAGACTTACAAGGCCTACTGCTCCAAGTGAGCAAATCCTATGCTGTTCGATGTTCGGTTTTCAAAACTTATTTACAAAAGCTATTTACAAAAGGGACAACTGTCTTGAGCCTCGATCCTAAGGATCTCGAGCTCTTCGTGCTTGCCCTTGTTTGAGTCTTAACACTCGCTTATCTAGCGGAGGTTTTATAAGAAAACAAGGCATATTTCAGATTCCTACGCCTTACTCGAAACGTCGAATTCTCAAACAAGATGAAATTCAAGTAAGTAAATCCTATTTTTACTTTAGGATTCCTTGAAATGAACCATGCTTTAGCTTGGGATAAGCCAGGGATGGGAAAGAGATACCACGGTCCCTTCTGAAGTGTCCCGTGGTTTGAGGCACAGAAGGCGGAAAACTACTCTTTCTGAGCTTTTTGGCCTCTTTTTCCTTTTTTTTCGTCTCCCTTTGGGACTATTTTTTCTTTAATCCCTCTTTTTTATAAGAGAATTGATTTTTCTTTTAAATTCTGGTTTCTTTCTTTTGGAAAGAGACTTTGAATGGGAAATTCCCTTTTATTTTGGGCCTTTGCTTTCCTTTTGGAAGGAGAAGAGAAGAGGGGAGGACTTATCCCAAGCCTACACTCGATCCATTCCAGATCAGCCTATTTAGAAATAGCACGTACCACTTGCAAGTATCTTGCTATGTTGAACTAGGCCTTTCTTTGTAAGAAGAAGGATTTTGAAATGTAACCATGATTTTGAAAACTCCACTCTTTCACAAGTGCGAATTCTCTCACTTAGGTTCACACGAGTTTGCTTTTGCACCTTATTCACATGTCTCAGGGTAGCTATCCCTAAAAATTTTTGAAAAATGGAATTTAATCTAGATCCTACACATGATATTTCTTTAAGTATTGAATATTGATAGGATCTGCTAAATTCCTACCTTCTACATCGACCAACCAATACGAATTTTCGTAGTGGTTGCTCGTACAACATAGGGTCCATCCCAGTTGGGGCGCCACTTGCCTAGGGGGTGTGGGCCACGATGGTGGATGGTTTTTAAGACCAGATCTCCCACTTCAAAGTGGCGAGGTCTCATGTGTTTGCTATAATGTTGGGCTATCCTTTGCCGGTATGCACGTGCATGATCCATGGCAAGGAGACGCCTCTCATCTAGAAAATCTAGTTCGGCCATCCTAGCATGCTGAAGCGTCTCTAGGGGGAGGTCGAGTGCTATAGATGTATGGAATGAATGCAGTTGAGTATGAATGGGAAGAATGGCGTTTGTGCCATAGACCAATTCGAATGGTGTGGCATTCGTGGGAGTCCGGATGGAAGTCCTATAAGCCCATAAGGCTTTATCCAGCTTCTCGTGCCACGTCCTACCCTTTTCTAAGGTTTTCTCAATAATACTAATGAGAGTCTTGTTTGTGGCTTCGGCTTGGCCGTTGCCTTGAGGGTAGTAGGGCGAGGAGAAGTGGTGAGTTATGCCATACGTGTTGCACAACTTAACCATCTGCTCGTTCTTGAATGGGGTGCCATTATCATTCACAAGGTCTCGTGGAACCCCAAATCGAGCCAAGATATTCCTCCGGATGAAAGCCACCACATGTTGCCCCATTACATTGGTTAGGGAAATGGCTTCCACCCACTTGGAGAAATACTCCGTGGCTGCTAAAATAAATCGATGCCCATTTGAGGCCTTTGGAAATATTGGGCCTACGATGTCAAACGCCCACATGGTAAATGGCCAAGGGCTGACCACAGAATGCAATTCAGATGATGGGATATGAATGGCGTGCCCATGCACTTGACATGGATGACACTTCCTAACATGATCGTGACAATCCTTTTTCAGGGTGGACCAAAAATAGCCCCCTCTAAGTATTTTCATTGCCATCATGTTGGCATTAACATGACCTCCACATTCTCCATCGTGGAACTCATGCATCACTATCCTAGCCTCCTCCAGGTCGATACACCTAAGCAGAATGCCAGTAAAACTTTTGTTCTATAAGACCCCACCCAGAATGGTGTATCGGGTCGAAATCTTACGAATGAATGCCTTATCTTTGGACGTGGCATCCTCGGTGAATCCCCCATTTTCTAAAAATTGTTTTATGTCATAAAACCAGGGTTTTTCAATAGACTCTGGGTTGTTTTGGCAAATATCCAAGTTGTGTGTGGATGGGTGGGGCGCAAGCCATATTTCCAAAGATCTGGTCCCTAAAATGGGATCGACCTTCAGGGCTGAACCCAAGGAGGAGAGGGCATCGGCGATGCCATTGTCCTCTCTTCCAATGTGTGTGAGTTTACATGACTGGAAGGATTGGACCAATCGAGTGGCCAACTCGTGATATGGAAGTAGTTTCTCATTACGTACTTGCCAAATTTTTAAAACTTGGTTTATGACAAGGTGCGAATCTCCAAAGACCTCGATGCATGATGCCCCTAGAGTTTTCGAAATCCTTAAGCCTTGTATGAGTGCTTCATACTCAGCTACGTTGTTGGAACATTCGAAATCTAAGCGGACTGCTATGGGAATCTCGCCCTTTTCAGGGGAGATTAGGATGACCCCAGCACCAGCCCCTCGTTGGTTTCGTGCCCCATCGAAGTGCATCTTCCACACTTGGTTTTCGAAAGAATTTGCCAAAATGTGGTTTTGAAAATGGTTTTGCAATATGCCTTCATCAGGCATTTCGACAAGAGTGGGATATGCGTCTTCTAAGGGGAATTCAGCCACGTAATCTGCTAGGGCTTGCCCCTTAATGGAGATCTGGTGATGGTATTTCAGATCATACTCCATTAGAAGGAGTTGCCATTTGCCCAATCTACGCGTGAGAATGGGTTTTTCGAACAAGTGCTTGATTGGATCAAGCTTGGACACTATCCAGATCTCATGATCTAGGAAATAGTGTCTGAACTTCTCGCAGGCCCAGACTAGGGCCAAGCATGTCTTCTCCATGGCTTGATAATTTCGTTCATAAGCCAAGAGAGTTTTCGAAATATAGTAGATGGCATACTCCTTATGGGTGTCATCCTCGTATTGAGCCAACAGGGCTCCTAAAGCATTTGCATGCACAGAGATGTATAATAAAAGCGGTTTTCCTTGCTTTAGAGGGTTCAAAACGGGGGGATTAACCAAGTATGCCTTCAGTCTCTCGACTTCTATTCCCCTTTGGCTCACCATAAAGCCTAGAAGCTTTCCTGATTCTACCCCGAACACACATTTTTGAGGGTTTAGCTTTACTTTGTAAAGCCTAAGCCTTTCGAAAATCTTTTGTAAACATTCGATATGGGTGCATCGGGTTTTGGATTTTGCCAAGAGATCATCTACATACACTTCTACAAGCTCATGAATTTGATCATGGAAGATCGTGGTCATGGCTCGTTGGTATGTTGCGCCGGCATTTTTCAAACCAAAGGGCATGACTGTATAGCAGTACGTGCCCCATGGGGTTGTGAAGGCGGTCTGACCTTGATCTCGTGGACTTTGTTTGATTTGATTATAGCCTGAATAGCCATCCATGAACGAAAACATTTCATGATTTGCAGTACTATCGACTATCAAATCTATGTTTGGTAAAGGATAATTATCCTTTGGAGTAGCTTTATTCAGGTTTCTGAAATCGATGCATATTCGAATTTTCCCATTGGTTTTTCGAACCACAACGATATTTGACAACCAATCAGAATACGCAATGGGTTTTATAAATCCGGCTTTTAGCAAATCTTCTAAACCCTCTTTGACTTGCGTGTGTACATTCGGGTGTATTTTCTTAAGCTTCTGCTTTATGGGTTTTACACCTGCATCTAAAGGAAGACGATGTTCGACAATGCTGGGATCTATGCCCGGCATGTCTTCATACGTCCATGCAAACACATCTAAATAGGTTCGTAGAAATGCAATGAATGCTAACTTTTCAGTTTCATGCAAGCATGCGTCTATTTTGATGGTTTTGGGATTGGAATCATCCCCTAGGTTCACCTCTATGAAATCTCCTCCTACTGATTGGGAAGGTCTTTCAAAATCGAGAATTCTATGAAATTCTGGGAGCTCAGAAGTGGGATCTTCCTCAAGGGGATCCACTTCTGGGCTTTGATCATTCTCGTGGTCTATAGACCCGAGGGAATTTGATGCGTGGTTTTCAAAATGACCTAGTTTTGTATTTGGATTTTCAAGTGATTTCGAAATCTTTGGTCTGGCTATGCAGACGACGTTTCTTTCAAAATCCTTTTCTTTTGCCAAAGTCCTACCAGGAGCAGCTATGTACAAAATCTTTTTGGTATTTTCCAAATTTTCGATTTTTTTGGGTTTTTATAAAACAAGAACCTTGGGAACTATACAAAGCACTCTTTTTTCGAGTTTTTGTTTTTCCATTGTTTTTGGTTTTTCTTGTTTTTCGATTTTTTTTATTTTAAGTTTTTCAAATGTTTTTGTATTTTTAGAAAAGGGATCTTCCGTCATACCTACAAAGGGAAAACACTATGGGTTAGACTCGGAATAGGAGAATCTAAATCGTAGGTCTCTTCTAAGGCAGGTTTTGGGGCACCCTTGACCCAGGTGGTCACAGGGGGTGGCTCCAGCGGTATTCGGGGAGTATAATCGATCCCATATCGGCTTGGATTGGCCCTAGGAAGGATGGGCTCTAGGAGACCCTGGTTCTGCACCCCTAGACTCTTGTAGGGCATGTAGCCCATGTTTAACAACATGTTCCACGACTTTTTGTTTTTTGAAAAGGTTGGATACAAGTTGTGGTCCTGGAACATGCTATCGTCCATATTATGCTCATATGGCCTCTTGTCCAGGGGCTTTGGAAATAGGGAATGCTTGGGTTTTCCTAGAAAGGTTAGAGTCGGGAGGGGGCCTGCTTTGGGCGGCCCCTTTACACATACAACCTTCCTAGGGTTGTTTAACACGAGCTGAGGTGGCTCAACCATAATTTGCCCCAAGTTAGCCTCATGGGCCTAGGAGCTTGATAAACAAGGGGAGTTTATGATCCCCTGAAGCTATGGGTGACTCTCACCTAGGATCACTACGACCTGGTCCCTAAAAGGGATCATGACACACCTGTGGAAGGTGGATGGCACAGCGCACAAACTGTGTATCCAGGGCCTTCCTAGCAACAGGTTATAATGGGGGTGGATGTCCAAGACATGGAACACCCCCGTGTGTTCGATCCCTCCCGTTTCCATTGGGAGTTCGATGGATCCTAAAGGTCTAGACGCATTCCCATCATATCTAGTGATAACGATGGGGCTTGGGTTCACTGAAGTCAAGGTGACTCCGATTTTGTACGCCACATGAAGTGGAAGGATATTGAGCCCTCCTCCACCATCGACTAGGCACCTGTCCAGAGAGTGGTTGTTTAGAACCACCTCGATATGCAGGGCCTGGTTATGGGTTTCGTAGGGTCTATCTACATCATCTTCTGAGAAAGTGATGGGCGATTTTGCTCCTAATAAAGCCACTTGGGCAGACAAGGATTCCGGACTTATGTTTGAATCAACCTTGGCCCTTTCTAGAATTTTCTCTAATACATGTCTATGCCTAGGCGAAGTTTTTATAAGCTCTAGGATAGACATGTGAATAGGAATCTTTGAAAGTTGGTTTTCGAAGTCATAAGGATTTAGGATGACTTTGTCCTTATCTGCTTTTGGCAGAACACTAGGGATACATGCTTTTGAGGGGCCAGGCACACTAACCACCTTTTGAGTACCTTGAAGGTGTGGGGGTTGATAGATCCTCCCGGATCTAGTGACTTCCCCCACGACCAGCCTAGGGTTCGCGCTAAATTTGGCTCTAAGGATGAGCTGAGGAGAACCTTGGATTTTCAAAACTGGTTTTACCGGGGTTTCCACTTTTGGTGGTCCCCGAATGACAACTTGGCCGGGCTTCTTGTATAGTACAAGAATGGGCGCACAAGTAGGTCGACCAGGTTCTGGTTTTCGTGCTAGTTCCTTGGAAATGGTGAGGGTACATACCTCCTTTCCTTTCCCACTGCCACTGGCGTGTTTGGGAAAGGGTTCCTTGAAGATAGCTTGAGGTGGCTCAGGTTCCGCAATGACCTGGAGTCGGCCTTCTGCTATCAAGTTCTCAATTTTATTTAAGAGGGAGAAGCAGCGTTTAGTATCATGGCCTTTGAGCCGATGATACTTACAAAATCGGTTTAAATATCCCCCTTTGGAAGTGACTCCTTCAGGGATTTCAGGGAGTTCTATCATGCCCTGGGCAAGTAGGAGGTCTAGGACCTCCGACACAGGTTGCCCCAGCGGAGTATACTCCCGTTTTTCAATTGGTTTTTGAAAGTTTCGCTCCCTCTTATTTTCTAACTTTTCAAAATTTTTGGAAGTGCCTGCCATGCCTGGATCCACCCCAGACATTGGCGATTTTATGGGGCTTTGCCCCTTTGTCCATCGTGGGTAGCCCGTATGTGATCGGCTTTTCCAAGCGGGTTTTGGAAACGGCACTTCCTTTCCACAAGTGATCATATGTCCCTTTTCGCAAGTTGGTTTCGAAAAGGGAGGCCTTTTTGATCAACTTATGGAAAGTTGAGATCTCATGGAGTGAGAGAAGGGTTTTTAACTCGCTTTTAAAGTTATCCAGGATGAGCATGACTGCGCATCCTTCGGATATGGGCTCTCGCACTTGGCCCAAAAGCGACCTCCATCTTATAATGAAGGCATGTACATCTTCGTTCATGCCTTGCTTTGTATCCCTTAAGGTATTCAGAGTCGGCGTGACTTCTACGTTGTGTGCAAATCTTTGCATGAAGCAGTTCGCTAACTCTTCAAAAGTAGCGAACTGGCTTAAGTCGTAGGAAGCCAGCCATTTGGCAGCTATGCCTTTAAGGGATAGAGGGAACCAATACACCCATTTCATCGAGTCTTTTTTCTTCTTATGGGCTCGACGCGAGAAAAGCTGCAAGTGAGACCTAGGGTCTCCCATGCCATCATACCGATGGAAGTTCGGTATTTCATCGTCACTGTCTGTTTCGTAATCCATAGGAAGGAAATCAGACAGGGCGTAGCTTCTTTTCTCTTTATTCTGCCCTTTTAGCAACTGTTGTAGGGCTTTACGGTCCTTTTGTGTGAAGGACTCGTGGTATTGGTTGCCTTCCATTACGGAGGCCTCTTTGTGCTTGCAAGGTTTTTTAGATTTCTTTTTAGGCCTTTGTTCACCGTTTGATGAACATGAATCGCCTACTTCAGCCTCTTGGCTGAGAGCAACGATTTTGGCCTCAAACTCCCTTCTCAAGTCCTCGATTTCATCTAGTTTTATTTTGTTTTTGAAAATCCTCCTAGAGTGAGAACTTGATGCGCATGAGCCTTGGCTCGACCCTTCACTTGGATTGAATTTTGACATGCTTTTCAAGCTTTTTCAAAATGTCCTAAGTACAAGCAAAGAAAACAAGTTAAAATGACACCTTTTACAAAACTCGATTTTTGAAAGGCTCACGTCCCACCGGGCGTGTCAATCTCTGTAGACGCGTGAAAATCCCCGCCTCTCGCCTTTTCAGGGCTCGGAGCGAATCCTCTCGTGCGTCTAAGGCCTTATTTATGCAAATAGGGCGTGCCAGCTAGCTTACCTAAGCTAGCGAAGATATATTTAACACTGACTTCTAAACGTGGCGACTGTGAGCAAGTGAGCTCTTGTTGTCGCAGACCTTCTTGCACCGATGCGCAAGGGTCAGTTTGTACGCTTTGCAAAAATCGAGTTTTGGGATAGAAAGTCTACGAAGCGGTTCGAGGTGTCTAATTCGGGTCGTTTAGATGCGATTGCATGTTTTAGATCACGTGGATTTGCACGTGCCTAAGTCTTTTCTTTTATCCCTTTTTGGGCCACCTAGTTTGTGTGTTATGAACACTCCACTACATGGGCGAATTCGAGCGGGGCTTGCTTTGATGCAATATGCGTCCTACCTCGTGGTATGGCGTAGATGCAATGCAAACTCATGCTACTCCAAAGGGAAAACCAGAATGTAAAGACAATACTGAAGGGAAATAACTGAAGGGAAATAACCGAAGGGAAATGACTTGTAAAGTAAGTGCCGAAGGGAGATATGTATATAGAGTATGTATATGAGCCCTTACTCGGGTCTTGCAAATAAGAGCGAAGGCTCAATGTGGGTGCGTGCTTGAATTGAAAGACTTACACACACGACATGAAATTAAACCCAAATATAAATTGCAGTATGGCCTTAACTAAGGTCTTGGGAGTAAGAGCGAAAGCTCAATGTGTGTGAGTGCTTGAATTGAAGTACTACGCACACGACATAAATGAAACCCAAATATAACTGCAATAGGCCTTGACTAAGGTCTTGGGAGTAAGAGCGAAAGCTCAATGTGTGTGAGAGTGCTTGAATTGAAAGACTTACACACACGACATGAAATTAAACCCAAATAGTATAGGTCGGCCCTTACTTGGGTCTTTCAAATAAGAGCGAAAGCTCAATGTGTGTGAGAGTGCTTGAATAGAAAGACTTTCACACACGACATGAAATGAAACCCAAATAGTATAGGTCGGCCCTTACTTGGGTCTTTCAAATAAGAGCGAAACCTTAATGTGTGTGAGAGTGCTTGAATTGAAAGACAACGCACCCAACTTAAGCAAAAACCCTACAAAATGAAAGTATATGTATATACTTATGTATTAAGGGCTGATTAGGCCCGTGTGTGTTCAAAATCGTGCACAACTAGGAGAGTGCACGTGTGTGGGTGTGCCAAGCCACGTTTTTACAAGCGGGGGGAGACTATGCTCCGTTATTACAACCCCGTATCAAATTGAATCTCAAGCAAGTATACAACTAAAGACCGAGTTAGGCACTTACTAGTAGCTGGTCCGTAGAGGCCTTGCTTGAGCGGGGGCTTGGCCTTCGCCTTGGGCTGCAAACGGGAGCTCCGCGAGGTTGAGCGACAAGGGGTGCTAGCCGGCTGCAAATGGGGCGCGGGATAGGTTCCTTGATGGTGGCCGGCTGCAAGCAAGGGCGTCGCCTTGGTGTGGGGGATTAAAGGGGCTGGGCCAAGTGAGTATGTAGGGTCACTAGGAGGGTATATAGTGTTAGGGAGTATGGCCCCAAGGGGAGCTTAAGGGAAGGTCGAACGGGACACCTAGGGGAAAGGAGATGGCTGGCCGAATGGAAGGGATAGTCGGTTGGAGTGGCCGACTAGGGGAATGTGGTGGTGGCGGGCTACTAGGATGACTAAGGCTGGAGTATGGGAAGGTAGCTAGTTAGGTGATGGGGCTAGGTGGTAGTGGGTGTAGTGGGTATAAGGGAGTGCTATGGGTAGGTCTTAGGAAATCAGATAGGGTGGCCGGGTGTAGCTAGGGTAGTTAGGTAGTGGCGAATAGCTAGGGCGGCTAAGGCTTGGCCGAGTGTAGTGGTGGCGGCAAGTGGTGGTGGGATGGAAAGTAGGTGGTGGTATGGTGGGTGGCTGGGAGTGGAGAGGGAGTGGAGAAGGAGCTAGGTAGAGTGTGGGGTACTTACCGAGTGAAGAGAAGGTGGCACTCGGCTGGAAGGAAGCTGGGCAGGTAGTGATGCTCGGCCGGGCGGTGGTGGAGATGGCGGTGCAAGCGGTGGTGGGATGGAGAGATGGTGGTGGTGCAGGCGGAGCAGCTGGAGAAGTGGAGGAAAGAGAGGGCCCGGCTGGGATGGGTGAGGGGTTCTAGCTAGGAAAACCCGCCCCCAAGGGGGGGGGTTTATATAGGGATGGGTAGGTCGGTTAGGGCTGGGTTTGGGGTAGTGGTTAGGTGGTTTAGGTAGGGTGGTATGAAGATAAGGTGGGCTGGAAAGGGTAGGGCCAGATATTTAAAATACAAGTGGTTTGGGTAGGTTGTGGGCTAGGGGTGGTTTAGGGGTTTAGGGTTTGGTTAGGTGGGTGGGTTCTAGGGTGAGGTTTTGTGAGCTAGGTTAGGTGATTAGGCTAGGATTAGGCTAGGTTTAGGGAAATTAACCTAGGTTTAGGGAAGGATTAGGGAAGTGGGTTAGGTGATTAGGTTGGGATTAGCGAAGTAGGTTAGGTGATTAGGCTCAGATTAGGGTGGAAGGCTAGGATTAGGTATTTTGGGTTAGGTTTAGGTGAAGGAGCTCCCTTTGCATGGCCCATAGACCTTAACCACTTCATGTTGGTGCAGCCGTAGGTTAGGTTTTGGCTAATTACAAGCTTAAACCCACTTAATTAGGCTAACCCACATGACTAACCCCAAACTTGACACACAAGTCAAGCTTAATTACAACACACACTTGATCTTATCCACCCCCACTCTCTCTCATGCCCATAATCCCACGTGAAATTCAAGTGGGCCCCACCTCCATTTATGAGAAGGTGATGTGGGCCATGGATATGGATATTGGATTGGATTTTTTAATCCAAATCCAAATCCAAGTCCATACATGGGTTTGGATTGGGATCTGGATATATATGGTCCAGATCCAATCCAAACTGAACTCTGACTCCTTCGAGCTGTATTCAAAACGAACGATTTGTGCGGGGCCTGACAGCATCAGTGCTCCGTTTGCGTTGGGTCTTCGCCAACATGATCGTCCGCCTCTATTTTTGCCTTTCGGAGATGACTTCAAAGGATGTTTTGATGATAACAGGGTCTTGGACGTTCGAGATCCTGGGGGTGTGAATTTGATACAAGAGTTGCTGTGCCGGGCTCGACATGTGCTCTGGTTCCGGGCTCTTCTTAGCTCTCCTGGTCCTTTCTTGATCGGGCCAAGCTGCTTCGGGGTTTCAAAACATGTTTTAAAAAGGTTTTAAAAGCCATATTGTATGTTTTCGAAATATAGAGTTCAAAACATATGTACAGGGTTGTCTGGAAGGCTCCTAGGTTTCCAGACTCAAAAATGGCCCTTTGGGGCTGCTTTTATAAAACCATATGAATTTGAGAAATTCGTAGGATTTCGGGGTGTTTACAATAAGCTCTAGGATAGACATGTGGATAGGAATCTTTGAAAGGTGGTTTTCGAAGTCATAAGGATTTAGGATGACTTTGTCTGCTTTTGGCAGAACTCTAGGGATACATGCTTTTGAGGGGCCAGGCACACTGACCACTTTTTTAGCACCTTGTAGGTGCGGGGGTTGATAGATCCTCCCGGATCAAGTCACTTCCCCCACGACCAGCCTAGGGTTCGCGCTAAATTTGGCTCTAAGGATGAGTTGAGGAGAACCTTGAAGTTTCAAAACTGGTTTTGCCGGGGATTTAGCCTTTGGTGGTCCCTAGATGACGACTTGGGCGGGCTTCTTGTAAAGCACAAGTATGGGCGCACAAGTGGGTCGACCAAACTTAGTTTTTTGCGCTAGTTCTTTAGAAAAGGTGAGGGTACATACCTCCTTTCCTTTCCCATTGCCACTGGCGTGTTTGGGAAAGGGTTATTTGAAGATAGCTTGAGGTGGCTCTGGTTTCGCAGTGACCTGGAGTCGGCCCTCCGCTATCAAGTTCTCAATTTTATTTAAAAGGGAGAAACAGCGTTTGGTATCATGGCCTTTGAGCCGATGATATTTACAAAATCGATTTAAATACCCCCCTTTGGAAGTGACTCCTTCGGGGATTTCGGGGAGTTCTATCATGCCTTGGGCAAGTAGGAGGTCTAGGACCTCCGACACAGGTTGCCCCAGCGGAGTGTACTCCCGTTTTTCAATCAGTTTTTGAAAGGTTCGCTCCCTTTTGTTTTCTAGTTTTTCAAAATTTTTGGAAGTACCTGCCACGCCTGGATCCACCCGAACATTGGCAATTTTATGGGGCTTTGCCCCTTTGTCCATCGTGGGTAGCCCATAGGTGATGGGCTTTTCTAAGCGGGTTTTAGAAATGGCACTTCCTTTCCATAAGTGATCGTATGTCCCTTTTCTCAAGTTGGTTTCGAAAAGGGATGCCTTTTTGATCAACTTATGGAAAGTTGAGATCTCATGGAGCGAGAGAAGGGTTTTTAACTCGCTTTTAAAGTTATCCAGGATGAGCATGACTGCGCATCCTTCGGATATGGGCTCTCGCACTTGGCCCAAAAGTGACCTCCATCGTATAATGAAGGCATGAACGTCTTCGTTCGGGCCTTGCTTTGTATCCCTTAAGGTATTCAGGGTTGGCGTGACTTTTACGTTGTGTGCAAATCTTTGCATGAAGCAGTTCGCTAACTCTTCAAAAGTAGTGAATTGGCTTAAGTCGTAGGAAGCCAGCCATTTGGCAGTTGTGCCTTTAAGGGATAAAGGGAACCAATACACCCATTTCATCGAGTCCTTTTTCTTCTTATGGGCTCGACGCGAGAAAAGCTGCAAGTGAGACCTAGGGTCTCCCATGCCATCATACCGATGGAAGTTCGGTATTTCATCGTCACTATCTGTTTCGTAATCCATAGGAAGGAAATCAGACAGGGCGTAGCTTCTTTTGTGTTTATTCTGCCCTTTCAGCAACTACTGTAGGGCTTTACGGTCCTTTTGTGTGAAAGACTCATGGTATTGGTTGCCTTCCACTACGGAGGCCTCTTTGTGCTTGCGAGGTTTTTCAGATTTTTTCTTAGGCCTTTGTTCACCGTTTGATGAGCACGAATCGCCTACTTCAGCCTCTTGGCTGAGAGCAACGATTTTGGCCTCAAATTCCCTTCTCAGGTCCTCGATTTCAACTAGTTTGATTTTGTTTTGAAAATCCTCCTAGAGTGAGAACTTGATGCGCATGAGCCTTGGCTCGACACTTCACTTGCATTGGATTTTGACATGCTTTTCAAGCGTTTTCAAAATTTCCTAAGTACAAGCAAAGAAAACAAAGTTAAAAACGATACCTCTTTGAAAATTTTTCGCAAGCTTCTAACTTAACTCGATTTTTGAAAGACTCACATCCCACCGGGCGTGCCAATCTCTGTAGACGCAGGGAAATCCCCGCCTCCCTGGTTTCTTAGGCTTGGGGCGAACCTTTTCGTGTGTCTAAGTCCTATTTGAATAAACAGGGCATGCCAACTAGCTTACCTAAGCTAGCGAAGATATATTTTAACCTGACTTCTAACGTGGCGACTGTGAGCAAGTGAGCTCTTGTCGTCGCAGACCTTCTTGCACCGATGCGGAAGGGTCAGTCTGTATGCTTTAAAAATCGAGTTTTGGGGTAGAAAAAGCCTACGAAAGCGGTTCGAGGTGTTTGATTCGGGTCTTTTTAATGTGATTGCAGATTTTTAGATCACGTGGATTTGCATGTGCCTAAGTCTTTCTTTTTATCCCTTTATGGGCCACTTAGGTGTGTGTTATGAACACTCCACTACATGGGGCAAATTTGAGTAGGAGTATGGGGTTAGCTTTGATGCAATATGCGTTTTAACTCGTGGTATGGCGTATATGTGTAAACACCCCGAAATCCCACGAATTTCTCAAAATCCATCTGGTTTTATACAAGCAGCCCCAAAGGGCCGTTTTTGAGTTTGGAAACCCAGGAGCCTTCCAAACAACCCTGTATATATGTTGTAAACTTTATCTTTCAAAAACATATAATATAGCTTTTGAAAACCCTTTTAAAACATGTTTTGAAACCCCGAAGTGGCTTGGCCTGATCAAGACAGGACCAGGAGAGCCAAGAAGAGCCCGGAACCGGAGCACCTGTCAAGCCCGGCGCAGCAACTCTTGCACCTGATTCACACCCCAGGATCTCGAACGTCCAAGACCCTGTTCTTATCAAAAAGCATTTGAAGTCATCTCCGGAAGGCAGAAACGGAGGCGGACGACTATGTTGGCGAAGACCCAACGCAGACGGAGTACTGATGCTGTCAGGCCCCGCACGAATCGTCCGTTTCGAACCCAGCTCGAAGGAGTCAGAGTTCAGTTTGGATTGGATCTGGACCATATATATCCAGATTCCAATCCAAACCCATATGTGGATTTGGATTTGGATTTGGATCCAGAGATCCAATCCAATATCCATATCCATGGCCCACATCACCTCCTCATAAATGGAGGTGGGGCCCACTTGAAATTCACGTGGGATATTGGGCATGAGAGAGTGGGGGTGATAAATATCAAGAGTGTTGTATTAAGCTTGACTTGTGTGTCAAGTTTGGGTTAATCATGTGGGTTAGCCTAATTGAGTGGGTTTAAGCTTGTAATTAGCTAAAACCTAACCTAGGGCTGCACCAACATGGGGTGATCAAGGTTTATGGGCCATGCTAAGGGAGCCCCATCACCTAAACCTAGCCAAAATTGCCTAAACCTAGCCTAAACCCCTAATCCACCCCTAATCTGAACCTAATCACCTAACCCACTTCCCTAATCCCGGCCTAATCCCAACCTAATCACCTAACCCACTCCCCTAATCCTTCCCTAAACCTAGATTAATTTCCCTAATCCTAGCCTAAACCTAGCCTAAACCACCTAACCTAGCTCACTAAACCTCACCCTAAAACCCAACCACCTAACCTAGCCCTAAACCACCCTTAGCCCACGATTTTCCCAAACACCTAGTTTTAAAATATCTGGCCCAGCCCCATCCAGCCCACCTTATCTACATACTACCCTACCTAAACCACCTAACCACTACCCACAACCCAGCCCTAACCGACCTACCCATCTCCTATTTAAACCCCCCTCATTGTGGGCGGGTTTTCCAAGTGGGAACCACTTTCCACTCCCAGCCGGGCCCTCTTCCTCTCCCATCTCTCACCCGTCTTCCCAGCAGCTCCAGCCCCACCAGCCGCCACCTGCTCCGCCACTCTCCCTCTTCCATCCACCATCACTGCCCCACCAGCCGGACGCCACCACCTCACTCAGCCGGGCCCTCTCCTTCTCCCATCTTCCACCAGCCGACAGCCACCTTGGCCGCCACTCCTTCCCATTCGGTAAGTCCCCCTAACTCCCTCAAAACCACTCTCTACCACCTCTCCACTCTTAGCCACCCATCTTCCCCTTAGCTCAGCCTCTTTGCCGCCACCACCTAAGCCTATCCGAACCTAGGATAACCCAAGTGGCTGGCCACTACTCAGCCACCACCTCCCATTCGGCCGACCTCCCCCTAGGCGTCCTCTTGGCCTTCCCACTAGCTCACCTTTTAGGTCCAGTTTCCCTAAGTCCCTAACTTACCTAGTGACCCTAAGACCCACTTAGTCAGCCACTCTAAACTCCCTACTTGGAGGCGCCGCCCACTTGCCACCGGTCCCCTTTGAGGCGTCCATCCCGCGCCCCATTTGCAGCCGGCCAGCACTCTTGGTCACACACCTTCGCGGAGCTCCCATTTGCAGCCCAAAGCCAAGGCCACGCTCAAGCAAGACCTCCACGGACCAGCTACTTGTAAGTTTCTAAACTCGGTCTTTAATCATACACTTGCTTGAAATTCGATTTGATATGGGGTTGTAATAACGGAGCCTAGTCTCCCCCCGCTTGTAATAACGTGGCTTGGCACCACCACACACGTGCACTCTCTTAGTCGTGCACAACTTTGAACACACACGGGCCTAATCAGCCCCTAATATATAAGTGTACGTATATATTTCATTTCCGAAGGGTTTTGTTTAAGTTGGGTGTGTTGTCTTTCAATTTAAACACTCTCACACACATTGAGCTTTCGCTCTTATTTGAAAGACCCAAGTAAGGGCCGACCTATACTATTTGGGTTTTATTTCATGTCGTGTGAGTAAGTCTTTCAATTTAAACACTCTCACACACATTGAGCTTTCGCTCTTATTTGAAAGACCCAAGTAAGGGCCGACCTATACTATTTGGGTTTTATTTCTTGTCGTGTGAGTAAGTCTTTCAATTCAAGCACTTTCACACACATTGAGCCTTCGCTCTTACTCCCAAGACCTTAGTAAAGGCCTTATTGCAGTTATATTTGGGTTTCATTTATGTCGTGTGTGTAGTACTTCAATTCAAGCACTCTCACACACATTGAGCCTTCGCTCTTACTCCCAAGACCTTAGTCAAGGCCATACTGCAATTTATATTTGGGTTTAATTTCATGTCGTGTGTGTAAGTCTTTCAATTCAAGCACGCACCCACATTGAGCCTTCGCTCTTATTTGCAAGACCCGAGTAAGGGCTCATATACATAAGATATATACATATTTCCCTTCGGTTATTTCCCTTCGGTTATTTCCCTTCGGTTATTTCCCTTCCGTTATTTCCCTTCCGTTATTTCCCTTCAGTATTGTCTTTACATTTCGGGTTTTCCCTTTGGAGTAGCGTGAGTTTGCATTGCATCTACGCCATACCACGAGGTAGGACGCATATTGCATCGAAGCAACCCCCGCTCGAATTCGCCCATGTAGTGGAGTGTTCATAACACACAAGCTAGGCGACCCAAAAAGGGATAAAAGAAAAGACTTAGGCACGTGCAAATCCACGTGATCTAAAACATGCAATCGTATCTTAAAGACCCGAAATAGACACCTCGAATCGTTTCGTAGACTTTCTCCCTAAAACTCGATTTTTGCAAAAGCGTACAGACTGACCCTTGCGCATCGGTGCAAGAAGGTCTGCGACGACAAGAGCTCACTTGCTCACAGTCGCCACGTTTAGAAGTCAGTGTTAAATATATCTTCGCTAGTTTAAGTAAGCTAGCTGGCACGCCCTGTTTGTATATCTAGGCCTTAGACGCACGATAAGATCCACTCCAAGCCACGAAAGGGGCGAAGAGGCGGGGATTTTTCGCGCGTCTACAGAGATTGGCACGCCCGGTGGGACGTGAGCCTTTTCAAAAATCGAGTTTACTTGTAGGAGTCTTGCGAAAATTTTATAAAGGTGTCGTTTTAACTTGTTTTCTTTGTTTTCACTTAGGAAATTTTGAAAAAAGCTTGAAAAGCATGTCAAAATCCAATCCAAGTGAAGTGTCGAGCCAAGGCTCATGCGCATCAAGTTCTCACTCTAGGAGGATTTTCAAAAACAAAATAAAACTAGAGGAAATCGAGGACTTGAGAAGGGAATTTGAGGCCAAAATCGATGCTCTCAGCCAAGAGGCTGAAGTAGGCGATTCGTGTTCATCAAACGGTGAACAAAGGCCTAAAAAGAAAATTGAAAAACCTCGCAAACAAAAAGAGGCCTCCGTAATGGAAGGCAACCAATACCACGAGTCCTTCACACAAAAGGACCGTAAAGCCCTACAGCAGCTGCTGAAAGGGCAAAATAAAGAGAAAAGAAGCTACGCCCTGTCTGATTTCCTTCCTATGGATTACGAAACAGACAGTGACGATGAAATACCGAACTTCCATCGGTATGATGGCATGGGAGACCCTAGGTCTCACTTACAGCTTTTCTCACGTCGAGCCCATAAGAAGAAAAAGGACTCGATGAAATGGGTGTATTGGTTCCCTCTATCCCTTAAAGGCACAGCTGCCAAATGGCTGGCTTCCTACGACTTAAGCCAGTTCGCTACTTTTGAAGAGTTAGCGAACTGCTTCATGCAAAGATTTGCACACAACGTGGAAGTCACGCCAACCCTGAATACTTTAAGGGATACAAAGCAAGGCATGAACGAAGACGTGCATGCCTTCATTATAAGATGGAGGTCTCTTTTAGGCCAAGTGCGAGAGCCTATATCCGAAGGATGCGCAGTAATGCTCATCCTGGATAATTTTAAAAGCGAGTTAAAAACCCTTCTCTCGCTCCATGAGATTTCAACTTTCCATAAGTTGATCAAAAAAGCCTCCCTTTTCGAAACCAACTTGCGAAAAGGGACATACGACCACTTATGGAAAGGAAGTGCCGTCCCCAAAACACGTGTGGAAAAGCCCATCGCATATGGGCTGCCCACAACGGACAAAGGGGCAAAGCCCCATAAAATCGCCAATGTCCGGGTGGATCCAGGCATGGCGAGCACTTCTAAAAATTTCGAAAAAATAGAAAATAAGAGAGAACGCAATTTTTCAAAACCAATTGAAAAACGGGAGTACACTCCGCTGGGGCAACCTGTGTCGGAGGTCCTAGACCTCCTACTTGCCCAGGGCATGATCGAACTCCCTGAAATCCCCGAAGGAGTCACGTCCAAAGGGGGGTATTTAAACCGGTTTTGCAAGTATCATCGGCTCAAAGGCCATGATACCAAACGGTGCTTCTCTCTTCTAAATAAAATTGAGAACTTGATAGCGGAGGGCCGGCTCCAGGTCACTGCGGAATCTGAGCCACCTCAAGCTATCTTCAAAGAACCCTTTCCCAAACACGCCAGTAGCAGTGGGAAAGGAAAGGAGGTATGTACCCTCACCATTTCCAAGGAACTAGCGCGAAAGCCTGAACCTGGTCGACCTGCTTGTGCGCCCATCCTTGTACTATACAAGAGGCCCGCCCAAGTCGTCATCCGGGGACCACCAAAAGTGGAAACCCCAACAAAACCAGTTTTGAAAATCCAAGGTTCTCCTCAGCTCATCCTTAGAGCCAAGTCTAGCGCAAACCCTAGGCTGGTCGTGGGGGAAGTCACTAGATCCGGGAGGATCTACCAACCCCCGCACCTTCAAGGTGCTCAAAGGTGGTCAGTGTGCCTGGCCCCTCAAAAGCATGTATCCCTAGTGGTCTGCCAAAAGCAGATAAGGACAAAATCATCCTAAATCCTTATGATTTCGAAAACCACCTTTCAAAGATTCCTATTCACATGTCTATCCTAGAGCTTATCAAAACCTCGCCTAGGCATAGACTTGTCTTAGAGAAAATTCTAGAAAGGGCCAAGGTTGATTCGAACATAAGTCCGGAGTCCTTGTCTGCCCAAGTGGCTTTATTAGGAGCAAAATCGCCCATCACCTTCTTGGAAGATGATGTAGATAGACCCTACGAAACCCATAACCAGGCCCTGCATATCGAGGTGGTTCTAAACAACCACTCTCTGGACAGGTGCCTAGTCGATGGTGGAGGAGGGCTCAACATCCTTCCACTTCACGTGGCGTACAAAATCGGAGTCACCTTGACTTCAGTGAACCCAAGCCCCATCGTTATCACTGGATACGATGGGAATGCGTCTAGGCCTTTAGGATCCATCGAACTCCCAATGGAAACGGGAGGGATCGAACACACGGGGGTGTTCCATGTCTTGGACATCCACCCCCATTATAACCTGTTGCTGGGAAGACCCTGGATACACAGTTTGTGCGCTGTGCCATCCACCTTCCACAAGTGTGTCAAGATCCCTTTTAGGGACCAAGTCGTAGTGATCCTAGGTGAGAGTCACCCACAGCTTCAGGGGATCATAAACTCCCCTTGTTTATCGAGCTCCCAGGCCCATGAGGCTAACCTGGGGCAAATTATGGTTGAGCCACCTCGGCTCGTGTTGAACAACCCTAGGAAGGTTGTATGTGTGAAGGGGCCGCCCAAAGCAGGCCCCCTCCCAACTCTAATCCTCCTAGGAAAACCCAAGCGTTCCCTATTTCCAAAACCCCTGGACAAAAGGCCCTACGAGCCTAATATGGACGATAGCATGTTCCAGGACCACGACTTATATCCCATCTTTTCAAAAAACAAAAGGTCGTGGAACATGTTATTGAACATGGGCTACACGCCCTACAAAAGTCTAGGGGCACAAAACCAGGGTCTCCTAGAGCCCATCCTTCCTAGGGCCAATCCAAGCCGATACGGGATCGGCTATACTCCCCGAATACCGCCGGAGCCACCCCCTGTGACCACCTGGGTCAAGGGTGCCCCGGAGCCTGTCTTAGAAGAAACCTATGGTTTAGACCTCCTATTCCGAGTCTAACCCATAGCGTTTTCCCTTTGTAGGTATGACGGAAGATCCCTTTTTCTAAAAATACCAAAAACATTTGAAAACTTTAAATCAAAAAATCGAAAAACAAGAAAAACCAAAAACAATGGAAAAGCAAAAACTCGAAAAAAATGTGCTTTGTATAGTTCCCAAAGTTCTTGTTTTACAAAAACCCAAAAAAATCGAAAATTTAGAAAATACCAAAAAGATTTTGTACATAGCTGCTCCTGGTTTAACTTTGGCGAAAGAAAAGAATTTCGAAAGAAACGTCGTCTGCATAGCCAGACCAAAAATTTCGAAATCACTTGAAAATCCAAGTACAAAACCAGGTTATTTTGAAAACCACGCATCAAGTTCCCTCGGGTCTAAAGTCCACGAGAATGATCGAAGCCCAGAAGTGGATCCCCTTGAGGAAGATCCCACTTCTGAGCTCCCAGAATTTCATAGAATTCTCGATTTTGAAAGACCTTCCCAATCAGTAGGAGGAGATTTCGTAGAGGTGAACCTAGGGGATGATTCCAAGCCCAAAACCCTCAAAATAGGCGCATGCTTGCATGAAACTGAAAAGTTAGCATTCATTGCATTTCTACGGACCTATTTAGATGTGTTTGCATGGACGTATGAAGACATGCCGGGCATAGATCCCAGCATAGTCGAACATCGTCTTCCCTTAGATGTAGGTGTAAAGCCAATAAAGCAGAAGCTTAGGAAAATACACCCGAATGTACACACGCAAGTCAAAGAGGGTTTAGAAGATCTGCTAAAAGCCGGATTTATAAAACCCATTGCGTATTCTGATTGGTTGTCAAATATCGTTGTAGTTCGAAAAACCAATGGGAAAATTCGAATATGCATCGATTTCAGAAACCTGAATAAAGCCACTCCAAAGGATAATTATCCTTTACCAAACATAGATTTGATAGTCGATAGTACTGCAAATCATGAAATGTTTTCATTCATGGATGGCTATTCAGGCTATAATCAAATCAAACTAAGCCCACGAGATCAGGGTAAGACCGCCTTCACAACCCCATGGGGCACGTACTGCTATACAGTCATGCCCTTTGGTTTGAAAAATGCCGGCGCAACATACCAACGAGCCATGAACACGATCTTCCATGATCAAATTCACGAGCTTGTAGAAGTGTATGTAGATGATCTCTTGGCGAAATCCAAAACCCGATGCACCCATATCGAATGTTTACAAAAGATTTTCGAAAGGCTTAGGCTTTACAAAGTAAAGCTAAACCCTCAGAAATGTGTGTTCGGGGTAGAATCAGGAAAGCTTCTAGGCTTTATGGTGAGCCAAAGGGGAATAGAAGTCGACCCCTCTAAGTGTCGAGCCATCATAGACATGGCTCCACCCTCCAATCTCACCCAAGTCCGTAGCCTTCAAGGTCGATTACAATCTGTGCGCCGATTCATATCGAATCTGGCAACTAGATGCGAACCCTTCAACAAACTGTTGAGGAAGGGTACGAAATTCTTATGGGATGACGAATGCCAAAAGTCCTTCGAGAGACTAAAGGCATACTTGGTTAATCCCCCCGTTTTGAATCCTCCAAAGCAAGGAAAACCGCTTTTATTATACATCTCCGTGCATATAAACGCTTTAGGAGCCCTGTTGGCTCAATACGAGGATGACACCCATAAGGAGTATGCCATCTACTATATTTCGAAAACTCTCTTGGCTTATGAACGAAATTATCAAGCCATGGAGAAGACGTGCTTGGCCCTAGTCTGGGCCTGCCAGAAATTCAGACACTACTTCCTAGATCATGAGATCTGGATAGTGTCCAAGCTTGATCCAATCAAGCACTTGTTCGAAAAACCCATTCTCACGGGTAGATTGGGCAAATGGCAACTCCTTCTAATGGAGTATGATCTAAAATACCATCACCAGATCTCCGTTAAGGGGCAAGCCCTAGCAGATTACGTGGCTGACTTCCCCTTGGAGGACGCATATCCCACTCTTGTCGAAATGCCTGATGAAGGCATATTGCAAAACCATTTTCAAAACCACATTTTGGCAAATTCTTTCGAAAACCAAGTGTGGACGATGCACTTCGACGGGGCACGAAACCAACGAGGGGCTGGTGCCGGGATCATCCTAATCTCCCCTGAAAAGGGCGAGATTCCCATAGCAATCCGCTTAGATTTCGAATGTTCCAACAACGTAGCTGAGTATGAAGCACTCATACAAGGCTTAAGGATTTCGAAAACTCTAGGGGCATCATGCATCGAGGTCTTTGGAGATTCGCTCCTTGTCATAAACCAGGTTTTAAAAATTTGGCAAGTACGTAATGAAAAACTACTTCCATATCACGAGTTGGCCACTCGATTGGTCCAATCCTTCCAGTCGTGTAAGCTCACACACGTGGGAAGAGAGGACAATGGCATCGCCGATGCCCTCTCTTCCTTGGGTTCAGCCCTGAAGGTCGATCCCATTTCAGGGACCAGATCTTTGGAAATATGGCATGCGCCCCATCCATCCACACACGACTTGGATATTTGCCAAAACAACCCAGAGTCTATTGAAAAGCCCTGGTTCTATGACATAAAACAATTTTTAGAAAGTGGGGGATTCACCGAGGATGCCACATCCAAAGATAGGGCATTCATTCGTAAGATTTCGACCCGATACACCATTCTGGGTGGGGTCTTATACAAAAAGAGTTTTACCGGCATTCTGCTTAGATGTATCGACCTAGAGGAGGCTAGGATAGTGATGCACGAGTTCCACGATGGAGAATGTGGAGGTCATGTTAATGCCAACATGATGGCGATGAAAATACTTAGAGGGGGTTATTTCTGGTCCACCCTGAAAAAGGATTGTCACGATCATGTTAGGAAGTGTCATCCATGTCAAGTGCATGGGCACGCCATTCATATCCCTTCATCTGCATTGCATTCCGTGGTCAGCCCCTGGCCATTTACCATGTGGGCGTTTGACATTGTAGGCCCCATATTTCCAAAGGCCTCGAATGGGCATCGTTTTATTTTAGCAGCCACGGAGTATTTCTCCAAATGGGTGGAAGCCATTTCCCTAACGAATGTGATGGGGCAACATGTGGTGGCTTTCATCCGGAGGAATATCTTGGCTCGATTTGGGGTTCCACGAGACCTTGTGTCTGATAATGGTACCCCATTCAAGAACGAGCGGATGGTTAAGTTGTGCAACACGTATGGCATAACTCACCACTTCTCCTCGCCCTACTACCCTCAAGGCAACGGCCAAGCCGAAGCCACAAACAAGACTCTCATTGGTATCATTGAGAAAACCTTAGAGAAGGGTAGGAGGTGGCATGAGAAGCTGGATGAAGCCTTATGGGCTTATAGGACTTCCATCCGGACTCCCACGAATGCCACACCATTCGAATTGGTCTATGGCACAAACGCCATTCTTCCCATTCATACCCAACTGCATTCATTCCATACATCCATTGCACTCGACCTCCCCCTAGAGACGCTTCAGCATGCTAGGATGGCCGAACTAGATTTGCTAGATGAGAGGTGACTCCTTGCTATGGATCATGCTCGTGCATACCGGCAAAGGATAGCCCGACATTATAGCAAACACATGAGACCTCGCCACTTTGAAGTGGGGGATCTGGTCTTGAAAACCATCCATCATCGTGGCCCACACCCCCTAGGCAAGTGGCGCCCCAACTGGGATGGACCCTATGTTGTGCGAGCAACCACTACGAACAATTCGTATTGGTTGATCGATGTAGAAGGTAGGAATTTAGCAGATCCTATCAATATTCAATACTTAAAGAAGTATCATGTGTAGGATCTGGATTAAATTCCAGTTTTTCGAAAATTTTAGAGGGATAGCTGCCCTGAGACGTGTGAATAAGGTGCAAAAGCAACTCGTGTGACCCTAAGTGAGAGAATTCACACTTGTGAAAGAGTGGAGTTTTCAAAATCGTGGTTACATTTCAAAATCCTTCTTCTTACAAAGAAAGGCCTAGTTCAACATAGCAAGATACTTGCAAGTAGTGCGTGCTATTTCTAAATAGGCTGATCTGGAATGGATCGAGTGTATGCTTGGGATAAGTCCTCCCCTCTTCTCTTCTCCTTCCAAAAGGAAAACAAAGGCCCAAATCAAAAAGGAATTTCCCATTTAGAGTCTCTTTCCAAAAGAAAGAAACCAGACTTGAAAAAGAAAAATCGATTCTCTTATGAAAAAGAGGGATTAAAGAAAAAATACTCCCAAAGGGAGACCCTCTATAAAAAAGGAAAAGAGGCCAAAAAGCTCAAAAAGAGCAGTTTTCCGCCTTCTATGCCTTAAACCACGGGACGCTTCAGAAGGGACCGTGGTGTCTCTTTCCCATCCCTGGCTTATCCCAAGCTAAAGCATGTTTCATTTCGAGGAATCCTAAAGTAAAAATAGGATTTACTTACTTGAATTTCAGCTTGTTTGAGAATTCGACGTTTCGAGTAAGGCGTAGGGATTTGAAATGAAGCTGGTTTTCTTATAAAACCTCCGCTAGATAAGCGAGTGTTAAGACTCAAACAAGGGCAAGCACGAAGAGCTCGAGATCCTTAGGATCGAGACTCAAGACAGTTGTCCCTTTTGTAAATAGCTTTTGTAAATAAGTTTTGAAAACCGAACATCGAACAGCATAGGATTTTGCTCACTTGGAGCAGTAGGCCTTGTAAGTCTCTAGAGTTCGACCCTACCTGGTCTCTGGGAGGTCGCCACTCTTGGCACCACACCCATGTCATCTGCATTCCACGCATGGTACTTGCATGAACATGATCCCATTTAGGACCAGATTTCGTAAGTAAACCCTTTGGCGTGATATCTCCTCCTACCAGAGTTTGTAAAATTGAGATTTTGCTAAAATGGGACGATCCCATATTCTTCGTGGCTAGATCTAGGGAGACATTAAAAGGGGTGTTTGTCATCTTTGCCCTTATCCAAATCTATTTGGACAAGGCCAAAGAGGGGCATCTGTAAACACCCCGAAATCCCACGAATTTCTCAAAATCCATCTGATTTTATACAAGCAGCCCCAAAGGGCCGTTTTTGAGTTTGGAAACCCAGGAGCCTTCCAAACAACCCTGTATATATGTTGTAAACTTTATCTTTCAAAAACATATAATATAGCTTTTGAAAACCCTTTTAAAACATGTTTTGAAACCCCGAAGTGGCTTGGCCTGATCAAGACAGGACCAGGAGAGCCAAGAAGAGCCCGGAACCGGAGCACCTGTCAAGCCCGGCGCAGCAACTCTTGCACCTGATTCACACCCCAGGATCTCGAACGTCCAAGACCCTGTTCTTATCAAAAAGCATTTGAAGTCATCTCCGGAAGGCAGAAACGGAGGCGGACGACTATGTTGGCGAAGACCCAACGCAGACGGAGTACTGATGCTGTCAGGCCCCGCACGAATCGTCCGTTTCGAACCCAGCTCGAAGGAGTCAGAGTTCAGTTTGGATTGGATCTGGACCATATATATCCAGATTCCAATCCAAACCCATATGTGGATTTGGATTTGGATTTGGATCCAGAGATCCAATCCAATATCCATATCCATGGCCCACATCACCTCCTCATAAATGGAGGTGGGGCCCACTTGAAATTCACGTGGGATATTGGGCATGAGAGAGAGTGGGGGTGATAAATATCAAGAGTGTTGTATTAAGCTTGACTTGTGTGTCAAGTTTGGGTTAATCATGTGGGTTAGCCTAATTGAGTGGGTTTAAGCTTGTAATTAGCTAAAACCTAACCTAGGGCTGCACCAACATGGGGTGATCAAGGTTTATGGGCCATGCTAAGGGAGCCCCATCACCTAAACCTAGCCAAAATTGCCTAAACCTAGCCTAAACCCCTAATCCACCCCTAATCTGAACCTAATCACCTAACCCACTTCCCTAATCCCGGCCTAATCCCAACCTAATCACCTAACCCACTCCCCTAATCCTTCCCTAAACCTAGATTAATTTCCCTAATCCTAGCCTAAACCTAGCCTAAACCACCTAACCTAGCTCACTAAACCTCACCCTAAAACCCAACCACCTAACCTAGCCCTAAACCACCCTTAGCCCACGATTTTCCCAAACACCTAGTTTTAAAATATCTGGCCCAGCCCCATCCAGCCCACCTTATCTACATACTACCCTACCTAAACCACCTAACCACTACCCACAACCCAGCCCTAACCGACCTACCCATCTCCTATTTAAACCCCCCTCATTGTGGGCGGGTTTTCCAAGTGGGAACCACTTTCCACTCCCAGCCGGGCCCTCTTCCTCTCCCATCTCTCACCCGTCTTCCCAGCAGCTCCAGCCACCAGCCGCCACCTGCTCCGCCACTCTCCCTCTTCCATCCACCATCACTGCCCCACCAGCCGGACGCCACCACCTCACTCAGCCGGGCCCTCTCCTTCTCCCATCTTCCACCAGCCGACAGCCACCTTGGCCGCCACTCCTTCCCATTCGGTAAGTCCCCCTAACTCCCTCAAAACCACTCTCTATCACCTCTCCACTCTTAGCCACCCATCTTCCCCTTAGCTCAGCCTCTTTGCCGCCACCACCTAAGCCTATCCGAACCTAGGATAACCCAAGTGGCTGGCCACTACTCAGCCACCACCTCCCATTCGGCCGACCTCCCCCTAGGCGTCCTCTTTGGCCTTCCCACTAGCTCACCTTTTAGGTCCAGTTTCCCTAAGTCCCTAACTTACCTAGTGACCCTAAGACCCACTTAGTCAGCCACTCTAAACTCCCTACTTGGAGGCGCCGCCCACTTGCCACCGGTCCCCTTTGAGGCGTCCATCCCGCGCCCCATTTGCAGCTGGCCAGCACTCTTGGTCACACACCTTCGCGGAGCTCCCATTTGCAGCCCAAAGCCAAGGCCACGCTCAAGCAAGACCTCCACGGACCAGCTACTTGTAAGTTTCTAAACTCGGTCTTTAATCATACACTTGCTTGAAATTCGATTTGATATGGGGTTGTAATAACGGAGCCTAGTCTCCCCCCGCTTGTAATAACGTGGCTTGGCACCACCACACACGTGCACTCTCTTAGTCGTGCACAACTTTGAACACACACGGGCCTAATCAGCCCCTAATATATAAGTGTACGTATATATTTCATTTCCGAAGGGTTTTGTTTAAGTTGGGTGTGTTGTCTTTCAATTTAAACACTCTCACACACATTGAGCTTTCGCTCTTATTTGAAAGACCCAAGTAAGGGCCGACCTATACTATTTGGGTTTTATTTCATGTCGTGTGAGTAAGTCTTTCAATTTAAACACTCTCACACACATTGAGCTTTCGCTCTTATTTGAAAGACCCAAGTAAGGGCCGACCTATACTATTTGGGTTTTATTTCTTGTCGTGTGAGTAAGTCTTTCAATTCAAGCACTTTCACACACATTGAGCCTTCGCTCTTACTCCCAAGACCTTAGTAAAGGCCTTATTGCAGTTATATTTGGGTTTCATTTATGTCGTGTGTGTAGTACTTCAATTCAAGCACTCTCACACACATTGAGCCTTCGCTCTTACTCCCAAGACCTTAGTCAAGGCCATACTGCAATTTATATTTGGGTTTAATTTCATGTCGTGTGTGTAAGTCTTTCAATTCAAGCACGCACCCACATTGAGCCTTCGCTCTTATTTGCAAGACCCGAGTAAGGGCTCATATACATAAGATATATACATATTTCCCTTCGGTTATTTCCCTTCGGTTATTTCCCCCGGTTATTTCCGTTATTTCCCTTCCGTTATTTCCCTTCAGTATTGTCTTTACATTTCGGGTTTTCCCTTTGGAGTAGCGTGAGTTTGCATTGCATCTACGCCATACCACGAGGTAGGACGCATATTGCATCGAAGCAACCCCCGCTCGAATTCGCCCATGTAGTGGAGTGTTCATAACACACAAGCTAGGCGACCCAAAAAGGGATAAAAGAAAAGACTTAGGCACGTGCAAATCCACGTGATCTAAAACATGCAATCGTATCTTAAAGACCCGAAATAGACACCTCGAATCGTTTCGTAGACTTTCTCCCTAAAACTCGATTTTTGCAAAAGCGTACAGACTGACCCTTGCGCATCGGTGCAAGAAGGTCTGCGACGACAAGAGCTCACTTGCTCACAGTCGCCACGTTTAGAAGTCAGTGTTAAATATATCTTCGCTAGTTTAAGTAAGCTAGCTGGCACGCCCTGTTTGTATATCTAGGCCTTAGACGCACGATAAGATCCACTCCAAGCCACGAAAGGGGCGAAGAGGCGGGGATTTTTCGCGCGTCTACAATATGCAATGCAAACTCACGCTACTCCAAAGGGAAAACCCGAATGTAAAGACAATGCCGAACGGAAATAACCGAAGGGAAATAACCGAAGGGAAATAACCGAAGGGAAATGACTTGTAATGTAAATGCCGAAGGGAGATATGTATATAAGGTATATACGGGCCCTTACTCGGGTCTTGCAAATAAGAGCGAAAGCTCAATTGTGGGTGCGTGCTTGAATTGAAAGACTACACACACGACATGAAATAAAACCCAAATATAACTTGCAATATGGCCTTAACTAAGGTCTTGGGAATAAAAGCGAAAGCTCAATGTGTGTGAGTGCTTGAATTGAAGTACTACGCACACGACATGAAATTAAACCCAAATATAAATTGCAGTATGGCCTTAACTAAGGTCTTGGGAATAAGAGCGAAAGCTCAATGTGTGTGAGTGCTTGAATTGAAGTACTACGCACACGACATGAAATTAAACCCAAATATAAATTGCAGTATGGCCTTAACTAAGGTCTTGGGAATAAGAGCGAAAGCTCAATGTGTGTGAGTGCTTGAATTGAAGTACTACGCACACAACATGAAATTAAACCCAAATAGTATAGCACGGCCCTTACTTGGGTCTTACAAATAAGAGTGAAGGCTCAATGTGTGTGCGTGCTTGAATTGAAAGACAACACACCCAATCTTACGCAAAACCCTACGTAAGTTAAAGTATATATATATATTTATGTATTAGGGGCTGATTAGGCCTGTGTGTGTTCAAAATCGTGCACGACTAAGAGAGTGCACGTGTGTGTGGGTGTGCCAAGCCACGTTATTACAAGCGGGGGGAGACTATGCTCCGTTATTATAACCCCGTATCGAATTAAATTTAAGCAAGTATACAACTAAGGACCGAGTTAGGCACTTACTTATAGCTGGTCCGAATATGCCTTGCTTGAGCGTGGGCTTGGCCTTTGCCTTGGGCTGTGAGGGGGAGCTCCTTGGATATGAACGGCAAGGGGGCTGCTGGCCGAGTGCCTTAGGTGCGCGGGAAGGGTGCCTTGAAGGTGGCCGGCTGCTAGGAATGGGCTGGCTTTGTGTGTTGGGCTAAAGTGACTAAGTAGGGTCACTAAGGGAGGGTGTAGTGATAGGAAATATGGCACTAAGGGGGAGCCTAAGGAAGTGCCTAAGGGAGTGCCTAAGGGAGGTATATGGCTGGCGGGTGGCTGGCCGAATGGATATGGAACAGTCGGTTGGAGTGGCCGACTAAGGGACACTCGGTGGTGGTGGTTGCTAAGGTAGCTAGGGCTGTCGTAGATGGGAAGGGAGCTAGCTAGGGTATGGGGTAAGGTGGAATTAGGGGCTGGTGGGAAGTGTAAGGGACAGGTCCTAGGGAGCTAGGTGGAGTGGTTGGGTGTTGCTAGGGGGAGTGGTTAAAGGGGGCTGGTGGACATGGTTGAAGTCTGGCCGAATGGGTAGGATGGAGGGTGGCTGATGTTAGGATGATGTGGTGGTGGTATAGGTGGTTGAGAGTGGAGGGGGAGTGAAGAAGAGGTAGAATGAAGTGAAGATACTAACCGGCGGTGATGGGAGGCGGCGGATGGAAGAGGAGCAGCCGGGCAGTTGAGGTGGATGGTTCGGCCGGATGGAAAGGGTGGCGACGGGTGGTTGGCCGGCTGGGGTGTGGTGGAGCAGGTGGAGCAAGGTGGTGGCCGGCTGTGGTATAGGTGGAAGACTTGGCTGGGAGCAGCTGGGCTAGCTGGGCTCGGTTGGGCTGGAAAGGGGATGGAAGAACTTGGAAAACCCGCCCCTTGGGGGGGGTTTATATAGGGCTGAAGAAGTCGGTTGGGGGCTGGTATTAGGAGGGTGGTTAGGTGGTTTAGGTAGGGGTGGTGTGGTGATAAGGTGGGCTGGTTTTGGGGAGGGGCCAGATATGTTGATACAAGGGGTTTTGGGTAGATGGTGTGCTAGGTTTAGGTGGGGTGGTTTAGGGGTTTAGGGTTTAGCTAGGTGGGTTGGTTTTGGGGTGAGGTTTAGTGAGGTGGGTTAGGTGATTAGGCTAGGATTAGGTTAGGTTTAGGGAAATTAAGCTAGGTTTAGGGAAGGATTAGGGAAGTGGGTTAGGTGATTAGGTTGGGATTAGGCCGGGATTAGGGAAGTGGGTTAGGTGATTAGGCTAGGATTAGGTGTTTTTGGTTAGGATTGGATTAAGGAGCTCCCTTTGCATGACCCATAGACCTTAATTACATCATGTTGGTGCAGCCCTAGGTTAGGTTTTGGCTAATTACAAGCTTAAACCCATGCCAATTAGGCTAACCCACATGATTAACCCCAAACTTGACACACAAGTCAAGCTTAATTACAACACACTCTAATCTCATCCTCCCCTACTCTCTCTCATGCCCATAATCCCACGTGAAATTCAAGTGGGCCCCACCTCCATTTATGAGAAGGTGATGTGGGCCATGGATGTGGATATTGGATTGGATCTCTGGATCCAAATCCAAATCCAAGTCCACACATGGGTTTGGATTGGGATCTGGATATATATGGTTTAGATTCGATCCAAACTGAATTCTGACTCCTTCGGGCTGTGTTCGAAACGAACGGTTTGTGCGGGGTCTGACATCATCAGTACTTCGTCTCCGTTGGGTCTTCGCCAACATGATCGTCCGCCTATGTTTTCGCCTTCTGAAGCTGATTTCAAGTAATGTTTTCTGGATAACAGGGTCTTGGACGTTTGAGATCCTGGGGGTGGATTCAATGTGAGAGTTGTTGTGCCGGGCTCGACTTGTGCTTCGGTTTCGGGCTCTCTTTAGCTTTTCTGGTCCTGTCTTGCTTAGGCCAAGCTGCTTCGGGGTTTCAAAACGTGTTTTAAAAGGTTTTTAAAACCATATTTAAAACATATAAAGTTTAAAAGATATGTACAGGGTTGCCTGGAAGGCTCCTGGGTTTCCAGACTCAAAATAGCCCTTTGGGGCTGCTTTTACAGAACCAGGTTTGTTTCGAGAAATTCGTGGGATTTCAGGGTGTTTACACCCGCACAAACCGTTCGTTTCGAACACAGCCTGAAGGAGTCAGAATTCAGTTTGGAGTGGATCTGGACCATATATATCCAGATCCCAATCCAAACCTATGTGTGGACTTGGATTTGGATTTGGATCCAAAGATCCAATCCAATATCCACATCCATGGCCCACATCACCTTCTCATAAATGGAGGTGGGGCCCACTGTAAACACCCTGAAATCCCACGAATTTTTCAAATCCATCTGGTTTTGTAAAAGCAGCCCCAAAGGGCTATTTTGAGTTTGGAAACCCAGGAGCCTTCCAGGCAACCCAGTACATATGTTTTGAACTCTGTATTTCAAAAATATACAATATGGATTTTAAAACCTTTTTAAAACATGTTTTGAAACCCCGAAGCAGCTTCGGCCTAATCCAGATAGGACCAGGAGAGCTAAGGAGAGCCCGGAACCGGAGCACATGTCAAGCCCGGCACAGCAACTCTCGTTCAAACCCACACCCCCAGGATCTTGAACGTCCAAGACCCTGTTATCATCAAAATATCATTTGAAGTCATCTCCAGAAGGCGAAAACAGAGGCGGACGATCATGTTGGCAAAGACCCAACGAAGACGGAGTATTGATGCTGTCAGGCCCCGCACAAACCGTTCGTTTTGAACACAGCTCGAAGGAGTCAGAGTTCAGTTTGGATCGGATCTGGACCATATATATCCAGATCCCAATCCAAACCCATGTATGGACTTGGATTTGGATTTGGATCCAGAGATCCAATCCAATATCCATATCCATGGCCCATATCACCTTCTCATAAATGGAGGTGGGGCCCACTTGAATTTCACGTGGGATTATGGGCATGAGAGAGAGTGGGGGGGTGGATAAGATCAAGTGTGTGTTGTAATTAAGCTTGACTTGTGTGTCAAGTTTGGGGTTAATCATGTGGGTTAGCCTAATTAAGTGGGTTTAAGCTTGTAATTAGCCAAAACCTAACCTAGGGCTGCACCAACATGATATGGTTAAGGTCTATGGGCCATGCAAAGGGAGCTCCTTCACCTAAACCTAACCCAAAGCACCTAATCCTAGCCTTCCACCCTAATCCACCCCTAATCTGAGCCTAAGCACCTAACCCACTTCCCTAATCCCGGCCTAATCCCAACCTAATCACCTAACCCACTTCCCTAATCCTTCCCTAAACCTAGGTTAATTTCCCTAAACCTAGCCTAATCCTAGCCTAATCACCTAACCTAGCTCACTAAACCTCACCCTATAACCAACCCACCTAACTAAACCCTAAACCTCTAAACCACCCCTAGCCCACAACCTACCCAAACCACTTGTATTTAAAATATCTGGCCCTACCCTTTCCAGCCCACCTTATCATCATACCACCCTACCTAAACCACCTAACCACTACCCCAAACCCAGCCCTAACCGACCTAGCCCAGCCCTATATAAACCCCCCCCCTTGGGGGCGGGTTTGATCACTTAGCAGCCCACCCATTCCCAGTCGGGTCCTCTACTTCCCCAAGTCCAGCCGAATCCCACCTGCTCCACCTGCTCCACATCCCACCACCGCCTGCTCCACATCCCGCCACCACCTACACCACTGCCTTTCAGCCGAACGCCACCACCATCGCCACCATCATCCGGCTGATTCCCTTTCACCCGCCACCACTTCTTCACTCGGTAAGTACCCTACATCTTGCCTTACTCCTTCTTCACTCCCTCTCCACTCTCAGCCACCTAATCCACTCCCCTATCACCCTTACATCAGCCCTTCCACTCGCTGCCACCCTTCTCACTCAGCCGAACCCATAGCTCCCTAACTACCCGTCACCACCTAGCCCTTTTAGTCCCATTCGGCCACCCTATCCGACTCCCTAAAACCTGCCCACATCACCCTAAGACACCTACCATACCCACTACCACCTGGTCCCATCTCCTAGCTAGCTCCCTTCCCTTACACCACTCCTAGCCACCCTAGCAGCCCACCACCACCAAACTCCCCTAGTTGGCCACTCCAACTGACTGTTGCTCCTTCGCTCGGTCAGCAACCCGCCAACCTTAGTTGCCCCATTAGGTCTTCCTTTGAGCTTCCCTTAGTGCCATACTCCCTTAGTGACCCTACTTAGGTCCTTTAACCCAACACACCAAAAAAAAACAGCCCATCTCTAGTAGCCGGCCACCTTCAAGGCGCCTCTTCCGCGCACCAAGGACCTCCGGCCAGCACCTCCTCTTGCCGTTCAACCTCGCGGAGCTCCCTTTTGCAGCCCAAGGTGAAGGCCAAGCCTACGCTCAAGCCCTTCTCAGGTCCTCGATTTCATCTAGTTTTATTTTGTTTTTGAAAATCCTCCTAGAGTGAGAACTTGATACGCATGAGCCTTGGCTCGACACTTCACTTGGATTGGATTTTGACACGCTTTTCAAGCTTTTTCAAAATGTCCTAAGTACAAGCAAAGAAAATAAGTTAAAATGACACCTTTTTACAAAATTTTCGCAAAATTTCTACCTTAAAAACTCGATTTTTGAAAGGCTCACGTCCCACCGAGCGTGCCAATCTCTTTAGACGTGCGAAAATCCCCACGCCTCCCCGCCTTTTCTGGGCTTGGAGTGGATCCTCTCGTGCGTCTAAGGCCTATTTATGTAAACAGGGCGTGCCAGCTAGCTTACCTAAGCTAGCGAAGATGTATCTTAAACTAACTTCTAATCGTGGCGACTGTGAGCAAGTGAGCTCTTGTCGTCGCAGACCTTCTTGCACCGATGCGCAAGGGTCAGTCTGTACGCTTTGCAAAAATCGAGTTTTTGGAATAGAAAGCCTACGAAGCAGTTCGAGGTGTCTAATTCGGGTCTTTTAGATGCGATTGCAGATTTTAGATCACGTGGATTTGCACGTGCCAAAGTCTTTCCTTTTATCCCTTTATGGGCCACCTAGTTTGTGTGTTATGAACACTCCACTACATGGGCGAATTCGAGCGGGGCTTGCTTTGATGCAATATGCATCCTACCTCGTGGAATGGCGTAGATGCAATGCAAACTCACGCTACTCCAAAGGGAAAACCCGAAATGTAAAGACAATGCCAAAGGGAAATAACCGAAGGGAAATGACTTGAAATGTAAATGCCGAAGGTAGATATGTATATAGAGTATGTATATGGGCCCTTACTCAGGTCTTGCAAAGAAGAGCGAAGGCTCAATGTGGGTGCGTGCTTGAATTGAAAGACTTACACACACGACATGAAATTAAACCCAAATATAACTTGCAGTATGGCCTTGATTAAGGTCTTGGGAATAAGAGCGAAAGCTCAATGTGTGTGAGTGCTTGAATTGAAGTACTACGCACACAACATGAAATTAAACCCAAATAGTATAACACGGCCCTTACTTGGGTCTTCCAAATAAGAGCAAAGGCTCAATGTGTGTGAGTGCTTGAATTGAAAGACTTACACACACGACATGAAATGAAAACCCAAATAGTATAGGTCGGCCCTTACTTGGGTCTTTCAAATAAGAGCGAAGGCTCAATGTGTGTGAGTGCTTGAATTGAAAGACTTACACACACGACATGAAATGAAAACCCAAATCGTATAGGTCGGCCCTTACTTGGGACTTTCAAATAAGAGCGAAGGCTCAATGTGTGTGAGTGCTTGAATTGAAAGACTTACACACACGACATGAATTGAAAACCCAAATAGTATAGGTCGGCCCTTACTTGGGTCTTTCAAATAAGAGCGAAGGCTCAATGTGTGTGAGTGCTTGAATTGAAAGACAACACACCCAACTTAAGCAAAACCCTAGTGACCTTACCTAGCCCCTTTAATCTCACACATCAAGGCGACACCCTTGCTAGCAGCCGGCCACCTTCAAGGCACCCGGCCAACACCTCTTGCCATTCAACCTCGCGGAGCTCCCTTTTGCAGCCCAAGTCAAAGGCCAAGCCCACGCTGTAAACACCCCGAAATCCCACGAATTTCTCAAAATCCATCTGGTTTTATACAAGCAGCCCCAAAGGGCCGTTTTTGAGTTTGGAAACCCAGGAGCCTTCCAAACAACCCTGTATATATGTTGTAAACTTTATCTTTCAAAAACATATAATATAGCTTTTGAAAACCCTTTTAAAACATGTTTTGAAACCCCGAAGTGGCTTGGCCTGATCAAGACAGGACCAGGAGAGCCAAGAAGAGCCCGGAACCGGAGCACCTGTCAAGCCCGGCGCAGCAACTCTTGCACCTGATTCACACCCCAGGATCTCGAACGTCCAAGACCTTAGTCAAGGCCATACTGCAATTTATATTTGGGTTTAATTTCATGTCGTGTGTGTAAGTCTTTCAATTCAAACACGCACCCACATTGAGCCTTCGCTCTTATTTGCAAGACCCGAGTAAGGGCTCATATACATAAGATATATACGTATTTCCCTTCGGTTATTTCCCTTCGGTTATTTCCCTTCGGTTATTTCCCTTCTGTTATTTCCCTTCCGTATTGTCTTTACATTTCGGGTTTTCCCTTTGGAGTAGCGTGAGTTTGCATTGCATCTACGCCATACCACGAGGTAGGACGCATATTGCATCAAAGCAACCCCCGCTCGAATTCGCCCATGTAGTGGAGTGTTCATAACACACAAACTAGGCGACCCAAAAAAGGGATAAAAGAAAAGACTTAGGCACGTGCAAATCCACGTGATCTAAAACATGCAATCGCATCTTAAAGACCCGAAATAGACACCTCGAATCGTTTCGTAGACTTTCTCCCTAAAACTCGATTTTTGCAAAAGCGTACAGACTGACCCTTGCGCATCGGTGCAAGAAGGTCTGCGACGACAAGAGCTCACTTGCTCACAGTCGCCACGTTTAGAAGTCAGTGTTGATATATCTTCGCTAGCTTAAGTAAGCTAGCTGGCACGCCCTGTTTGTATACATAGGCCTTAGACGCACGATAAGATCCACTCCAAGCCACGAAAGGGCGAAGAGGCGGGGATTTTTCGCGCGTCTACAGAGATTGGCACGCCCGGTGGGACGTGAGCCTTTTCAAAAATCGAGTTTACTTGTAGGAGTCTTGCGAAAATTTTATAAAGGTGTCGTTTTAACTTGTTTTCTTTGTTTTCACTTAGGAAATTTTGAAAAAAGCTTGAAAAGCATGTCAAAATCCAATCTAAGTGAAGTGTCGAGCCAAGGCTCATGCGCATCAAGTTCTCACTCTAGGAGGATTTTCAAAAACAAAATAAAACTAGAGGAAATCGAGGACTTGAGAAGGGAATTTGAGGCCAAAATCGATGCTCTCAGCCAAGAGGCTGAAGTAGGCGATTCGTGTTCATCAAACGGTGAACAAAGGCCTAAAAAGAAAATTGAAAAACCTCGCAAACAAAAAGAGGCCTCCGTAATGGAAGGCAACCAATACCACGAGTCCTTCACACAAAAGGACCGTAAAGCCCTACAGCAGCTGCTGAAAGGGCAAAATAAAGAGAAAGAAGCTACGCCCTGTCTGATTTCCTTCCTATGGATTACGAAACAGACAGTGACGATGAAATACCGAACTTCCATCGGTATGATGGCATGGGAGACCCTAGGTCTCACTTACAGCTTTTCTCACGTCGAGCCCATAAGAAGAAAAAGGACTCGATGAAATGGGTGTATTGGTTCCCTCTATCCCTTAAAGGCACAGCTGCCAAATGGCTGGCTTCCTACGACTTAAGCCAGTTCGCTACTTTTGAAGAGTTAGCGAACTGCTTCATGCAAAGATTTGCACACAACGTGGAAGTCACGCCAACCCTGAATACTTTAAGGGATACAAAGCAAGGCATGAACGAAGACGTGCATGCCTTCATTATAAGATGGAGGTCTCTTTTAGGCCAAGTGCGAGAGCCTATATCCGAAGGATGCGCAGTAATGCTCATCCTGGATAATTTTAAAAGCGAGTTAAAAACCCTTCTCTCGCTCCATGAGATTTCAACTTTCCATAAGTTAATCAAAAAAGCCTCCCTTTTCGAAACCAACTTGCGAAAAGGGACATACGACCACTTATGGAAAGGAAGTGCCGTCCCCAAAACACGTGTGGAAAAGCCCATCGCATATGGGCTGCCCACAACGGACAAAGGGGCAAAGCCCCATAAAATCGCCAATGTCCGGGTGGATCCAGGCATGGCGGGCACTTCTAAAAATTTCGAAAAAATAGAAAATAAGAGAGAACGCAATTTTTCAAAACCAATTGAAAAACGGGAGTACACTCCGCTGGGGCAACCTGTGTCGGAGGTCCTAGACCTCCTACTTGCCCAGGGCATGATCGAACTCCCTGAAATCCCCGAAGGAGTCACGTCCAAAGGGGGGTATTTAAACCGGTTTTGCAAGTATCATCGGCTCAAAGGCCATGATACCAAACGGTGCTTCTCTCTTCTAAATAAAATTGAGAACTTGATAGCGGAGGGCCGGCTCCAGGTCACTGCGGAATCTGAGCCACCTCAAGCTATCTTCAAGGAACCCTTTCCCAAACACGCCAGTAGCAGTGGGAAAGGAAAGGAGGTATGTACCCTCACCATTTCCAAGGAACTAGCGCGAAAGCCCGAACCTGGTCGACCTGCTTGTGCGCCCATCCTTGTACTATACAAGAGGCCCGCCCAAGTCGTCATTCGGGGACCATCAAAAATGGAAACCCCGGCAAAACCAGTTTTGAAAATCCAAGGTTCTCCTCAGCTCATCCTTAGAGCCAAGTCTAGCGCAAACCCTAGGCTGGTCGTGGGGGAAGTCACTAGATCCGGGAGGATCTACCAACCCCCGCACCTTCAAGGTGCTCAAAAGGTGGTCAGTGTGCCTGGCCCCTCAAAAGCATGTATCCCTAGTGGTCTGCCAAAAGCAGATAAGGACAAAATCATCCTAAATCCTTATGATTTCGAAAACCACCTTTCAAAGATTCCTATTCACATGTCTATCCTAGAGCTTATCAAAACCTCGCCTAGGCATAGACTTGTCTTAGAGAAAATTCTAGAAAGGGCCAAGGTTGATTCGAACATAAGTCCGGAATCCTTGTCTGCCCAAGTGGCTTTATTAGGAGCAAAATCGCCCATCACCTTTTCGGAAGATGATGTAGATAGACCCTACGAAACCCATAACCAGGCCCTGCATATCGAGGTGGTTCTAAACAACCACTCTCTGGACAGGTGCCTAGTCGATGGTGGAGGAGGGCTCAACATCCTTCCACTTCACGTGGCGTACAAAATCGGAGTCACCTTGACTTCAGTAAACCCAAGCCCCATCGTTATCACTGGATACGATGGGAATGCGTCTAGGCCTTTAGGATCCATCGAACTCCCAATGGAAACGGGAGGGATCGAACACACGGGGGTGTTCCATGTCTTGGACATCCACCCCCATTATAACCTGTTGCTGGGAAGACCCTGGATACACAGTTTGTGCGCTGTGCCATCCACCTTCCACAAGTGTGTCAAGATCCCTTTTAGGGACCAAGTCGTAGTGATCCTAGGTGAGAGTCACCCACAGCTTCAGGGGATCATAAACTCCCCTTGTTTATCGAGCTCCCAGGCCCATGAGGCTAACCTGGGGCAAATTATGGTTGAGCCACCTCGGCTCGTGTTGAACAACCCTAGGAAGGTTGTATGTGTGAAGGGGCCGCCCAAAGCAGGCCCCCTCCCGACTCTAATCCTCCTAGGAAAACCCAAGCGTTCCCTATTTCCAAAACCCCTGGACAAAAGGCCCTACGAGCCTAATATGGACGATAGCATGTTCCAGGACCACGACTTATATCCCATCTTTTCAAAAAACAAAAGGTCGTGGAACATGTTATTGAACATGGGCTACACGCCCTACAAAAGTCTAGGGGCACAAAACCAGGGTCTCCTAGAGCCCATCCTTCCTAGGGCCAACCCAAGCCGATACGGGATCGGCTATACTCCCCGAATACCGCCGGAGCCACCCCCTGTGACCACCTGGGTCAAGGGTGCCCCGGAGCCTGTCTTAGAAGAGACCTATGGTTTAGATCTCCTATTCCGAGTCTAACCCATAGTGTTTTCCCTTTGTAGGTATGACGGAAGATCCCTTTTTCTAAAAATACCAAAAACATTTAAAAACTTAAAATCAAAAAAAAAAAAATCGAAAACAAGAAAAACCAAAAACAATGGAAAAGCAAAAACTCGAAAAAAGTGTGCTTTGTATAGTTCCCAAAGTTCTTGTTTTACAAAAACCCAAAAAAATCGAAAATTTAGAAAATACCAAAAAGATTTTGTACATAGCTGCTCCTGGTTTAACTTTGGCGAAAGAAAAGAATTTCGAAAGAAACGTCGTCTGCATAGCCAGACCAAAAATTTCGAAATCACTTGAAAATCCAAGTACAAAACCAGGTTATTTTGAAAACCACGCATCAAGTTCCCTCGGGTCTAAAGTCCACGAGAATGATCGAAGCCCAGAAGTGGATCCCCTTGAGGAAGATCCCACTTCTGAGCTCCCAGAATTTCATAGAATTCTCGATTTTGAAAGACCTTCCCAATCAGTAGGAGGAGATTTCGTAGAGGTGAACCTAGGGGATGATTCCAATCCCAAAACCATCAAAATAGGCGCATGCTTGCATGAAACTGAAAAGTTAGCATTCATTGCATTTCTACAAACCTATTTAGATGTGTTTGCATGGACGTATGAAGACATGCCGGGCATAGATCCCAGCATAGTCGAACATCGTCTTCCCTTAGATGTAGGTGTAAAGCCAATAAAGCAGAAGCTTAGGAAAATACACCCGAATGTACACACGCAAGTCAAAGAGGGTTTAGAAGATCTGCTAAAAGCCGGATTTATAAAACCCATTGCGTATTCTGATTGGTTGTCAAATATCGTTGTAGTTCGAAAAACCAATGGGAAAATTCGAATATGCATCGATTTCAGAAACCTGAATAAAGCCACTCCAAAGGATAATTATCCTTTACCAAACATAGATTTGATAGTCGATAGTACTGCAAATCATGAAATGTTTTCATTCATGGATGGCTATTCAGGCTATAATCAAATCAAACTAAGCCCACGAGATCAGGGTAAGACCGCCTTCACAACCCCATGGGGCACGTACTGCTATACAGTCATGCCCTTTGGTTTGAAAAATGCCGGCGCAACATACCAACGAGCCATGAACACGATCTTCCATGATCAAATTCACGAGCTTGTAGAAGTGTATGTAGATGATCTCTTGGCGAAATCCAAAACCCGATGCACCCATATCGAATGTTTACAAAAGATTTTCGAAAGGCTTAGGCTTTACAAAGTAAAGCTAAACCCTCAGAAATGTGTGTTCGGGGTAGAATCAGGAAAGCTTCTAGGCTTTATGGTGAGCCAAAGGGGAATAGAAGTCGACCCCTCTAAGTGTCGAGCCATCATAGACATGGCTCCACCCTCCAATCTCACCCAAGTCCGTAGCCTTCAAGGTCGATTACAATCTGTGCGCCGATTCATATCGAATCTGGCAACTAGATGCGAACCCTTCAACAAACTGTTGAGGAAGGGTACGAAATTCTTATGGGATGACGAATGCCAAAAGTCCTTCGAGAGACTAAAGGCATACTTGGTTAATCCCCCCGTTTTGAATCCTCCAAAGCAAGGAAAACCGCTTTTATTATACATCTCCGTGCATATAAACGCTTTAGGAGCCCTGTTGGCTCAATACGAGGATGACACCCATAAGGAGTATGCCATCTACTATATTTCGAAAACTCTCTTGGCTTATGAACGAAATTATCAAGCCATGGAGAAGACGTGCTTGGCCCTAGTCTGGGCCTGCCAGAAATTCAGACACTACTTCCTAGATCATGAGATCTGGATAGTGTCCAAGCTTGATCCAATCAAGCACTTGTTCGAAAAACCCATTCTCACGGGTAGATTGGGCAAATGGCAACTCCTTCTAATGGAGTATGATCTAAAATACCATCACCAGATCTCCGTTAAGGGGCAAGCCCTAGCAGATTACGTGGCTGACTTCCCCTTGGAGGACGCATATCCCACTCTTGTCGAAATGCCTGATGAAGGCATATTGCAAAACCATTTTCAAAACCACATTTTGGCAAATTCTTTCGAAAACCAAGTGTGGACGATGCACTTCGACGGGGCACGAAACCAACGAGGGGCTGGTGCCGGGATCATCCTAATCTCCCCTGAAAAGGGCGAGATTCCCATAGCAGTCCGCTTAGATTTCGAATGTTCCAACAACGTAGCTGAGTATGAAGCACTCATACAAGGCTTAAGGATTTCGAAAACTCTAGGGGCATCATGCATCGAGGTCTTTGGAGATTCGCTCCTTGTCATAAACCAGGTTTTAAAAATTTGGCAAGTACGTAATGAAAAACTACTTCCATATCACGAGTTGGCCACTCGATTGGTCCAATCCTTCCAGTCGTGTAAGCTCACACACGTGGGAAGAGAGGACAATGGCATCGCCGATGCCCTCTCTTCCTTGGGTTCAGCCCTGAAGGTCGATCCCATTTCAGGGACCAGATCTTTGGAAATATGGCATGCGCCCCATCCATCCACACACGACTTGGATATTTGCCAAAACAACCCAAAGTCTATTGAAAAGCCCTGGTTCTATGACATAAAACAATTTTTAGAAAATGGGGGATTCACCGAGGATGCCACATCCAAAGATAGGGCATTCATTCATAAGATTTTGACCCGATACACCATTCTGGGTGGGGTCTTATACAAAAAGAGTTTTACCGGCATTCTGCTTAGATGTATCGACCTAGAGGAGGCTAGGATAGTGATGCACGAGTTCCACGATGGAGAATGTGGAGGTCATGTTAATGCCAACATGATGGCGATGAAAATACTTAGAGGGGGTTATTTCTGGTCCACCCTGAAAAAGGATTGTCACGATCATGTTAGGAAGTGTCATCCATGTCAAGTGCATGGGCACGCCATTCATATCCCTTCATCTGCATTGCATTCCGTGGTCAGCCCCTGGCCATTTACCATGTGGGCGTTTGACATTGTAGGCCCCATATTTCCAAAGGCCTCGAATGGGCATCGTTTTATTTTAGCAGCCACGGAGTATTTCTCCAAGTGGGTGGAAGCCATTTCCCTAACGAATGTAATGGGGCAACATGTGGTGGCTTTCATCCGGAGGAATATCTTGGCTCGATTTGGGGTTCCACGAGACCTTGTGTCTGATAATGGTACCCCATTCAAGAACGAGCGGATGGTTAAGTTGTGCAACACGTATGGCATAACTCACCACTTCTCCTCGCCCTACTACCCTCAAGGCAACGGCCAAGCCGAAGCCACAAACAAGACTCTCATTGGTATCATTGAGAAGACCTTAGAGAAGGGTAGGAGGTGGCATGAGAAGCTGGATGAAGCCTTATGGGCTTATAGGACTTCCATCCGGACTCCCACGAATGCCACACCATTCGAATTGGTCTATGGCACAAACGCCATTCTTCCCATTCATACCCAACTGCATTCATTCCATACATCCATTGCACTCGACCTCCCCCTAGAGACGCTTCAGCATGCCAGGATGGCCGAGCTAGATTTGCTAGATGAGAGGCGACTCCTTGCCATGGATCATGCTCGTGCATACCGGCAAAGGATAGCCCGACATTATAGCAAACACATGAGACCTCGCCACTTTGAAGTGGGAGATCTGGTCTTGAAAACCATCCACCATCGTGGCCCACACCCCCTAGGCAAGTGGCGCCCCAACTGGGATGGACCCTATGTTGTGCGAGCAACCACTACGAACAATTCGTATTGGTTGATCGATGTAGAAGGTAGGAATTTAGCAGATCCTATCAATATTCAATACTTAAAGAAGTATCATGTGTAGGATCTGGATTAAATTCCAGTTTTCGAAAATTTTATAGGGATAGCTGCCCTGAGACATGTGAATAAGGTGCGAAGGCGAACTCGTGTGACCCTAAGTGAGAGAATTCGCACTTGTGAAAGAGTGGAGTTTTCAAAATCATGGTTGCATTTCAAAATCCTTCATCTTACAAAGAAAGGCCTAGTTCAACATAGCAAGATACTTGCAAGTAGTACGTGCTATTTCTAAATAGGCTGATCTGGAATGGATCGAGTGTAGGCTTGGGATAAGTCCTCCCCTCTTCTTTTCTCCTTCCAAAAGGAAAACAAAGGCCCAAATCAAAAGGGAATTTCCCATTTAAAGTGTCTTTCCAAAAGAAAGAAACCAGACTTGAAAAAGAAAAATCGATTCTCTTATAAAAAGAGGGATTAAAGAAAAAATACTCCCAAAGGGAGACCCTCTCTAAAAAAGGAAAAAGAGGCCAAAAAGCTCAAAAAGAGCAGTTTTCCGCCTTCTGTGCCTCAAACCACGGGACGCTTCAGAAGGGACCGTGGTATCTCTTTCCCATCCCTGGCTTATCCCAAGCTAAAGCATGGTTCATTTCGAGGAATCCTAAAGTAAAAATAGGATTTACTTACTTGAATTTCATCTTGTTTGAGAATTCGACGTTTCGAGTAAGGCGTAGGGATTTGAAATGAAGCTGGTTTTCTTATAAAACCTCCGCTAGATAAGCGAGTGTTAAGACTCAAACAAGGGCAAGCACGAAGAGCTCGAGATCCTTAGGATCGAGACTCAAGACAGTTGTCCCTTTTGTAAATAGCTTTTGTAAATAAGTTTTGAAAACCGAACATCGAACAGCATAGGATTTTGCTCACTTGGAGCAGTAGGCCTTGTAAGTCTCTAGAGTTCGACCCTACCTGGTCTCTGGGAGGTCGCCACTCTTGGCACCACACCCATGTCATCTGCATTCCACGCATGGTACTTGCATGAACATGATCCCATTTAGGACCAGATTTCGTAAGTAAACCCTTTGGCGTGATATCTCCTCCTACCAGAGTTTGTAAAATTGAGATTTTGCTAAAATGGGACGATCCCATATTCTTCGTGGCTAGATCTAGGGAGACATTAAAAGGGGTGTTTGTCATCTTTGCCCTTATCCAAATCTATTTGGACAAGGCCAAAGAGGGGCATCTGTAAACACCCCGAAATCCCACGAATTTCTCAAAATCCATCTGGTTTTATACAAGCAGCCCCAAAGGGCCGTTTTTGAGTTTGGAAACCCAGGAGCCTTCCAAACAACCCTGTATATATGTTGTAAACTTTATCTTTCAAAAACATATAATATAGCTTTTGAAAACCCTTTTAAAACATGTTTTGAAACCCCGAAGTGGCTTGGCCTGATCAAGACAGGACCAGGAGAGCCAAGAAGAGCCCGGAACCGGAGCACCTGTCAAGCCCGGCGCAGCAACTCTTGCACCTGATTCACACCCCAGGATCTCGAACGTCCAAGACCTTAGTCAAGGCCATACTGCAATTTATATTTGGGTTTAATTTCATGTCATGTGTGTAAGTCTTTCAATTCAAACACGCACCCACATTGAGCCTTCGCTCTTATTTGCAAGACCCGAGTAAGGGCTCATATACATAAGATATATACGTATTTCCCTTCGGTTATTTCCCTTCGGTTATTTCCCTTCGGTTATTTCCCTTCTGTTATTTCCCTTCCGTATTGTCTTTACATTTCGGGTTTTTCCTTTGGAGTAGCGTGAGTTTGCATTGCATCTACGCCATACCACGAGGTAGGACGCATATTGCATCAAAGCAACCCCCGCTCGAATTCGCCCATGTAGTGGAGTGTTCATAACACACAAACTAGGCGACCCAAAAAAGGGATAAAAGAAAAGACTTAGGCACGTGCAAATCCACGTGATCTAAAACATGCAATCGCATCTTAAAGACCCGAAATAGACACCTCGAATCGTTTCGTAGACTTTCTCCCTAAAACTCGATTTTTGCAAAAGCGTACAGACTGACCCTTGCGCATCGGTGCAAGAAGGTCTGCGACGACAAGAGCTCACTTGCTCACAGTCGCCACGTTTAGAAGTCAGTGTTGATATATCTTCGCTAGCTTAAGTAAGCTAGCTGGCACGCCCTGTTTGTATACATAGGCCTTAGACGCACGATAAGATCCACTCCAAGCCACGAAAGGGGCGAAGAGGCGGGGATTTTTCGCGCGTCTACACACGCTCAAGCAAGGCATCTTCGGACCAGCTATTAGTAAGTGCCTAACTCGGTCTTTAGTTGTATCCTTGCTTGAGATTCAATTCGATACGGGGTTGTAATAACGGAGCATAGTCTCCCCCCGCTTGTAATAACGTGGCTTGGCACACCCACACACGTGCACTATCTTAGTTGTGCACGATTTTGAACACACACGGGCCTAATCAGCCCCTAATACATAAATATATACATATACTTTGATTTTGTAGGGTTTTGCTTAAGTTGGGTGTTGTCTTTCAATTCAAGCACTCACACACATTGAGCCTTCGCTCTTATTTGAAAGACCCAAGTAAGGGCCCACCTATACTATTTGGGTTTTCATTTCATGTCGTGTGTGTAAGTCTTTCAATTCAAGCACTCACACACATTGAGCCTTCGCTCTTATTTGAAAGACCCAAGTAAGGGCCGAGCTATACTATTTGGGTTTTCATTTCATGTCGTGTGTGTAAGTCTTTCAATTCAAGCACTCACACACATTGAGCCTTCGCTCTTATTTGAAAGACCCAAGTAAGGGCCGACCTATACTATTTGGGTTTTCATTTCATGTCGTGTGTGTAAGTCTTTCAATTCAAGCACTCACACACATTGAGCCTTCGCTCTTATTTGAAAGACCCAAGTAAGGGCCGTGTTATACTATTTGGGTTTAATTTCATGTTGTGTGCGTAGTACTTCAATTCAAGCACTCACACACATTGAGCTTTCGCTCTTATTCCCAAGACCTTAATCAAGGCCATACTGCAAGTTATATTTGGGTTTAATTTCATGTCGTGTGTGTAAGTCTTTCAATTCAAGCATGCACCCACATTGAGCCTTCGCTCTTATTTGCGAGACCCGAGTAAGGGCCCATATACATACTCTATATACATATCTCCCTTCGGCATTTACATTTCAAGTCATTTCCCTTCGGTTATTTCCCTTTGGCATTGTCTTTACATTTCGGGTTTTCCCTTTGGAGTAGCATGAGTTTGCATTGCATCTACGCCATACCACGAGGTAGGACGCATATTGCATCAAAGCAAGCCCCGCTCGAATTCGCCCATGTAGTGGAGTGTTCATAACACACAAACTAGGTGGCCCATAAAGGGATAAAAGGAAAGACTTAGGCATGTGCAAATCCACGTGATCTAAAATCTGCAATCGCATCTAAAAGACCCGAATTAGACACCTCGAACCGCTTCGTAGGCTTTCTATTCCAAAAATTCAATTTTTGCAAAGCGTACAGACTGACCCTTGCACATCGGTGCAAGAAGGTCTACGACGACAAGAGCTCACTTGCTCACAGTCGCCACGATTAGAAGTTAGTTTAAAATACATCTTCGCTACCTTAGGTAAGCTAGCTGGCACGCCCTGTTTACATAAATAGGCCTTAGACGCACGAGAGGATCCACTCCAAGCCCAAAAAAGGCGGGGAGGCGTGGGGATTTTCGCGCGTCTACACCCACTTGAAATTCACGTGGGATTATGGGCATGAGAGAGAGTGGGGGAGGATAATATTTGGGAGTGATTGTAATTAAGCTTGACTTGTGTGTCAAGTTTGGGGTTAATCATGTGGGTTAGCCTAATTAACATGGGTTTAAGCTTGTATTAGCCAAAACATAACCTAGTGCTGCACCAACATGATGCAACAAGGTCTATGGGTTATGCAAAGGGAGCTCCCTAACCCAATCCAAATAAAAAACCCCTAATCCTAGCCTTTTACCCTAATCCTAGCCTTTTACCCTAATCTTGGCCTAAACCTAGCTTAATCACCTAACCCACTTCCCTAATCCCGGCCTAATCTCAACCTAATCACCTAACCCACTTCCCTAATCCTTCCCTAAACCTAGCCTAATTTCCTTAAACCTAACCTAATCCTAGCCTAATCACCTAACCCACCTCACTAAACCTCACCCCAAAACCAACCCACCTAGCTAAGCCCTAAACCCCTAAACCACCCCACCTAAACCTAGTACACCATATACCTAAAACCCCTTGTATTAAAATATCTGGCCCCTCCTCAAAACCAACCCACCTTATCACCACACCACCACCACCTAAACCACCTTACCACCCTCCAAATACCAGCCCCAACCGCCATCTCCAAGGCTATAAACCCTCCCCCCTAATGGGCGGGTTTTAAAAAAAAGAAGTCTTCTCCACCTTGGCCAGCCACCTCTCAGCCGAATCCTCCACCTTCCTCTACCTGCACCACCACTGCCCCCGGCTAAGCTCCACCTACACCACCACTTCCATCCGGCTAGCTCCCCGTCGCCACCACCTCCCGGCTGAATCCCATCCATCCAAAGCACCCGGCTGCCCTTCTTCCATCCGCCAACTCCTTCCCCTTTCGGTTAGTACCCTACACTTAGCTCCACCTCTTCTTCACTCCCCCTCCACTCTCAACCACCTATACCACCACCGCATCACCCCATCACAGCCACCCGCCATCCTCACCCATTCAGCCAGACCTCAACCATTTCCACCACCCGACACTCTACCTTTGCCTAGTGACACCCGGCCACCCTACTTGGCTCCCTAGGACCTGCCCCTTCCGCTTTCCACCAGCCCTTAGTCCCACCTTCCACAACACCCTAGCTAACTCCCTTCCCATCCATAACATCCCTAGCTACCCTAGCAGCTGGCCACCACAAAAATATCCCTAGTCGGCCACCCCAACCGACTGCATCAAACCCATTCGGCAGCCACCCCATTTCCCTTAGGCATCCCCTTAGGCTCCCCCTTAGTGCCATATTTCCTAACACTACACCCTCCCTTAGTGACCCTACTTAGTCACTTTAGCCCAACACACAAAGCCAGCCCATTCCTAGCAGCCGGCCACCTTCAAGGAGCCCTTCCCGCGCACCTAAGGCACTCGGCCAGCAGCTCTTCTTGCCGTTCATCTCCAAGGAGCTCCCCCTCACAGCCCAAGGCGAAGGCCAAGACCACGCTCAAGCAAGGCATCTTCAGACCAGCTATAAGTAAGTGCCTAACTCGGTCCTTAGTTGTATACTTGGTTAAATTTAATTCGATACGGGGTTGTAATAATGGAGCATAGTCTCCCCCCGCTTGTAATAACGTGGTTTGGCACATCCACACACACATGCACTCTCTTAGTTGTGCACGATTTTGAACACACACGGGCCTAATCAGCCCTTTATATATAAGTTTATGTATATACTTTAAGTTGCGTAGGGTTTTGCTTGAGTTGCGTGTGTTGTCTTTCAATTCTCGCACTCACACACATTGAGCCTTCGCTCTTATTTGTAAGCCCAAGTAAGGGCCGTGTTATACTATCCTTGGGTTTATTTCATGTTGTGTGCGTAGTACTTCAATTCAAGCACTCACACACATTAAGCTTTCGCTCATATTGCCAAGACCTTAGTTAAGGCCATACTGCAATTTATATTTTGGTTTAATTTCATGTTGTGTGCGTAGTACTTCAATTCAAGCACTCACACACATTGAGCTTTCGCTCTTATTCCCAAGACCTTAGTTAAGGCCATACTGCAATTTATATTTGGGTTTAATTTCATGTTGTGTGCGTAGTACTTCAATTCAAGCACTCACACACATTGAGCTTTCGCTCTTATTCCCAAGACCTTAGTTAAGGCCATATTGCAAGTTATATTTGGGTTTCATTTCATGTCGTGTGTGTAGTACTTCAATTCTCGCATGCACCCACATTGAGCCTTCGCTCTTATTTGTAAGACCCGAGTAAGGGCCCATATATACATTATATACGTATTTCCCTTCGGCAATTTCCATTACAAGTCATTTCCCTTCGGTCATTTCCCTTCGGCATTGTCTTTAAATTCGGGTTTTCCCTTTGGAGTAGCGTGAGTTTGCATTGCATATACGCCATACCACGAGTTAGGACGCATATTGCATCAAAGCAAACCCCATACTCCCGCTCAAAATCGCCACATTTAGTGGAGTGTTCATAACACACACCTAGGTGGCGCATAAAGGGATAAAAAGAAAGAGTTAGGCACGTGCAAGTCCACGTGATCTAAAATCTGAAAATCGTACAAACAAGACCCAAATCAAACACCTCGAACCGCTTTCGTAGGTCCTTCTATCCAAAAACTCGATCTTTAAAAGCGTACAGACTGACCCTTGCGCATCGGTGCAAGAAGGTCTGCGACGACAAGAGCTTGCTTGCTCACAGTCGCCACGTTAGAAGTCAGGTTCTAGAATATATCTTCGCTAGCTTAGGTAAGCTAGCTGGCATGCCCTGTTTATTTAAATAGGACTTAGACACACGAAAAGGTTCGCTCCAGGACTAAAAACCAGGAAAGCGGAGATTTTCTGCATCTACAGCAACACGTATGGCATAACTCACCACTTCTCTTCGCCCTACTACCCTCAAGGCAACGGCCAAGCCGAAGCCACGAATAAGACTCTCATTAGTATAATTGAGAAAACCTTAGAGAAGGGTAGGACGTGGCACGAGAAGCTGGATGAAGCCTTATGGGCTTATAGGACTTCCATCCGGACTCCCACGAATGCCACACCATTCGAATTGGTCTATGGCACAAACGCCATTCTTCCCATTCATACTCAACTGCATTCATTCCATACATCCATAGCACTCGACCTCCCCCTAGAGATGCTTTAGCATGCTAGGATGGCCGAACTAGATTTGCTAGATGAGAGGCGACTCCTTGCCATGGATCATGCTCATGCATACCGGCAAAGGATAGCCCGACACTATGGCAAACACATAAGACCTCGCCACTTTGAAGTGGGAGATCTGATTTTGAAAATCATCCACTATCGTGGCCCACATCCCCTTGGAAAGTGGTGCCCCAAGTGGGATGGACCCTATGTTGTACGTGCAACCACCACGAACAACTCATATTGGTTGATCGATGTAGAAGGTAGGAATTTAGCAGATCCTATCAATATTCAATACTTAAAGAAGTATTATGTGTAGGATTTGTGGTAAATTCCCCATTTTCGAAAATCTTAGGGATAACTGCCCTGAGACCTACAAATAAGGTGCAAAGGCAAAATCGTGTGACCCTGAGTGAGAGAATTCACACTTGTGAAAGAGTGGAGTCTTCAAAATCGTGGTTACATTTTAAAATCCTTCTTCTTACAAAGAAAGGCCTAGTTCAATATAGCAAGATACCTGCAAGTAGTACGTGCTATTTCTAAATAGGCTGATCTACAAGTAGTACCTGAAAGCTCAATGGCTTCAATTCAAGCACTCACACACATTGAGCTTTCACTCTTATTCCCAAGACCTTAGTTAAGGCCATACTGCAATTTCTATTTGGGTTTAATTTCATGTTGTGTGCGTAGTACTTCAATTCAAGCACTCATACACATTGAGCTTTCGCTCTTATTCCCAAGACCTTAGTTAAGGCCATATTGCAATTTATATTTGGGTTTCATTTGAAGTCGTGTGTGTTGTCTTTACATTTTCACATGCACCCACATTGAGCCTTTGCTCTTATTTGTAAGACCCAAGTAAGGGCTCATATATACTATATACGTATTTCCCTTTTGGCTATGTCTTTTCAATTCGGGTTTTAAGGTTCAGCAGTGTGCGTAGTCTTTCAATATATACACGGCACACACTTGCACAATTGAGCCTGTCCGCTCTTAAGATATAGCCGTATTTCCCTTTTGCAATTTTCCTTCGGCATTTTACATTACAAGTCATTTCCCTTTGGCAATTTCCATTACAAGTCATTTCCCTTCGGCATTGTCTTTTACATTCGGGTTTTCCCTTTGGAGTAGCATGAGTTTGCATTGCATATACACCATACCACGAGTTAGGACGCATATTGCATCAAAGCAAACCCCATACTCCCGCTCAAAATCACCACATTTTAGTGGAGTGTTCATAACACACACCTAGGTAGCCCGTAAAGGGATAAAAAGAAAGACTTAGGCACGTGCAAATCCACATGATCTAAAATCTGAAATCATACCAAAAAAGACCCGAATCAAACACCTTGAACCGCTTTCGTAGGCTTTTTCCACTCAAACACTCGATTTTAAAAGCGTACAGACTGACCCTTGCGCATCGGTGCAAGAAGGTCTGCGACGACATGAGCTTGCTTGCTCACAGTCGCCACGTTAGAAGTCAGGTTTTAGAATATATCTTCGCTAGCTTAAGTAAGCTAGCTGGCACGCCCTGTTTATTTAAATAGGACTTAGGCACACGAAAAGGTTCGCTCCAGGCCTAAGAACCAGGAAGCGGAAATTTTTCTGCGTCTACAAGGTTCCATAAACCGGGAGTGGGAATTTTCATGTTTACAGATTTGGCACGCCGGTGGGACTTGGCTTAAGTAAACTTTGATAAAACAAAACAAAACTTCAAAAAAATTTCCAAAGAAAAGTGTTTAACTTTTGCCTGTTTGCACTTATAGGATTTCAAAATTTTGAGTCATCTCAAGTTCAGACTCCAATGAAGTGTCTAGCCGAGCCTCGTGCTCATCAAGTTCCTTTTCGAAAAAAATTTCAAAAACCAATCTCAAATACAAAAAAGAAGAGCTCGAAGACTTGCGAAGGGATTTCGAAGCAAAAATTACTGCCCTTAGCCAAGAGGCTGAGGCAGCTGACTCTTGTTCGTCTCATGGCGAACCTAATAATTCTAAGAAAAAACCTGGTAAGTCGAAAAGGCCCAAAGAAACCTTCGTCATGGAGGGGGACCAATATCACGATTCCTTCACAATGAAGGATCGAAAAGCCCTTCAACAACTGTTGAGGGGCCAAAACAAAGAAAAGAGATCATACGCCCTATCTGATTTTCTTCCTATGGATTATGAAACAGATAGTAACGACGATATACCGAATTTCCATCGGTATGATGGCATGGGGGATCCTAGATTCCACCTGCAACTCTTTTCTCGTAGAGCCCACAAAAAGAAAAATGACTATGCGAAATGGATATATTGGTTCCCCCTCTCCCTCAAGGGGACTTCTTCAAAATGGCTCGCTTCTTACGACCTAAGCCAGTTCGCAACTTTTGAAGAGTTAGCGAACAACTTTATGCAAAGGTTTTCCCACAACGTAGAAGTTACGCCTATTTTGAACACCTTGAGGGACACAAAACAAGCTTCGAACGAGGATGTACATGCATTCATCGTTCGATGGAGGTCCCTCCTCGAGCAAGTAAGAGAGCCCATCTCTAAAGGATGCGCAGTAATGCTCATCCTTGAAAATTTTAAAACGGAGTTGAAAACGCTTCTTTCTTTGCATGAAATTTCAACTTTTCATAAGTTAATTAAAAAGGCTTCCCTCTTCGAAACAAATCTAAAAAAGGGAGTCTACGATGACTTGTAGAAAGGAAAAATACTTCCAAAACCAAGATTTGAAAAACCCAAAACTTATGGGCTACCCACGGCGGACAAAGGGGCAAAACCCCAAAAGATTGTAAACGTCCGAGTGGAAACAAACCCGACCGGCACTTCAAAGAAGTTTGAACAAAAAAACAAAAAAAAGTTTCAAAAAACATTTGAAAGAAGGGAGTATACCCCATTGGAGCAGCCTGCCTCAGAGGTCCTCGACCTCCTGCATTCCTAGGGCATCACAGGTCATGGATAAAGGAAAAAACGTGTTAACCCCCTATGATTTCGAAACACATCTTTCCAAGATCCCCATAAACATGTCTATCCTAGAATTAATCCAAACTTCTCCTAGGCATAGACAGGTTTTAGAAAAAATCTTAGAAAGAGCCAAGGTTAACTCAACTATAACCCCTGAGTCCTTGTCCTTCCTAGTGGCACCTATCTGTGGTAAAATACCCATCATGTTCTCGGAAGATGAGATAGAAAGACCATATGAAACCCATAACCAAGCCTTGCATATAGAGGTGGTATTGAATCACCATCCTCTAAACAGGTGTTTGGTTGATGGGGGAGGAGGTCTAAACAATCTTCCATTACACGTGGCTTGTCAAATCAGAGTCTCCCTAACCTCTGTAAACTGAAGCCCCATCGTTATCATAGGATATGATGAAAATGCATCTAAACCTTTGGGAACCGTAGAGTTACCCATGGAAATAGGGGGCATAACCCATGCAGGGGTGTTCCATGTCTTAGACATTGTAGACGCAGAAAATCTCCGCCTCCCTGGTTTCTTAGGCCTGGGGCAAACCTTTTCGTGTGTCTAAGTCCTATTTGAATAAACAGAGCGTGCCAGCTAGCTTACCTAAGCTAGCGAAGATATATTTTAACCTGACTTCTAACGTGGCGACTGCGAGCAAGCAAGCTCTTGTTGTCGCAGACCTTCTTGCACCGATACGCAAGGGTCAGTCTGTACGCTTTTAAAAATCGAGTTTTGGATAGAAGGACCTACGAAAATGGTTCGAGGTGTTTGATTCCGGTCTTTTTAGTACGATTTCCAAATTTTAGATCACATGGATTTGCACGTGCCTAAGTCTTTCTTTTTATCCCTTTATGGGCCACCTAGGTGTGTGTTATGAACACTCCACTACATGTGGCGACTTTGAGCGGGAATATGGTGTTTGCTTTGATGCAATATGCGTCCTAACTCATGGTATGATGTATATGCAATGCAAACTCACGCTACTCCAAAGGGAAAACCCGAATTTAAAGACAATGCCGAAGGGAAATGACTTAAGGGAAATGACTTGAAATGTAAATGCCGAAGGGAAATAACCGAAGGGAAATACGTATATAAGGTATATATGGGCCCTTACTCGAGTCTTGCAAATAAGAGCGAAGGCTCAATGTGGGTGCGTGCTTGAATTGAAAGACTACACACACGACATGAAATGAAACCCAAATATAACTTGCAATATGGCCTTAACTAAGGTCTTGGGAATAAGAGCGAAAGCTCAATGTGTGTGAGTGCTTGAATTGAAGTACTACGCACACAACATGAAATTAAACCCAAATATAAATTGCAGTATGGCCTTAACTAAGGTCTTGGGAATAAGAGCGAAAGCTCAATGTGTGTGAGTGCTTGAATTGAAGTACTATGCACACAACATGAAATTAAACCCAAATAGTATAACACGGCCCTTACTTGGGTCTTACCAATAAGAGCGAAGGTTCAATGTGTGTGAGTGCTTGAATTGAAATACTACGCACACAACATGAAATTTGTAAACACCCCGAAATCCCACGAATTTCTCAAATCCATCTAGTTTTGTAAAAGCAGCCCCAAAGGGCCATTTTGAGTCTGGAAACCCAGGAGCCTTCCAGACAACCCTGTATATATGTTTTAAACTTTATATTTCAAAAATACATAATATGGCTTTCGAAAACCCTTTTAAAACATATTTTGGAAACCCCGAAGCAACTTGGCCTGATCAAGACAGGACCAGAAAAGCAAAGGAGAGCCTGAAACTGGAGCACATGTCGAGCCCGGCACAGCAACTCTCGTATCAAATCCACACCCCCAGGATCTCGAACGTCCAAGACCCTGTTATCATCAAAACATCATTTGAAGTCATCTCCGGAAGGTGAAAATAGAGGCGGACGATCATGTTGGCGAAGACCCAACGCAGACGGAGCACTGATGCTGTCAGGCCCCGCACAAACCGTTCATTTCGAACACAGCTCGAAGGAGTCAGAGTTCAGTTTGGATCGGATCTGGACCATATATATCCAAATCCCAATCCAAACCCATGTATGGACTTGGATTTGGATTTGGATCCAGAGATCCGATCCAATATCCATATCCATGGCCCACATCACCTTCTCATAAATGGAGGTGGGGCCCACTTGAATTTCACGTGGGATTATGGGCATGAGAGAGAGTGGGGATGGATAAGATCAAGTGTGTGTTGTAATTAAGCTTGACTTGTGTGTCAAGTTTGGGGTTAATCATGTGGGTTAGCCTAATTAAGTGGGTTTAAGCTTGTAATTAGCCAAAACCTAACCGAGGGCTGCACCAACATGATATGGTTAAGGTCTATGGGCCATGCAAAGGGAGCTCCTTCACCTAAACCTAACCCAAAACACCTAATCCTAGCCTTCCACCCTAATCTGGCCCTAATCTGAACCTAATCACCTAACCCACTTCCCTAATCCCGGCCTAATCCCAACCTAATCACCTAACCCACTTCCCTAATCCTTCCCTAAACCTAGGTTAATTACCCTAAACCTAGCCTAATCCTAGCCTAATCACCTAACCTAGTTCACTAAACCTCACCCTAGAACCAACCCACCTAACTAAACCCTAAACCTCTAAACCACCCCTAGCTCACAACCTACCCAAACCACTTGTATCTAAAATATCTGGCCCTACCCCTTTCCAGCCCACCTTATCATCATACCACCCTACCTAAACCACATAACCACTACCCCAAACCCAGCCCTAAATAAACCCCCCCTCCTTTGGGGCGGGTTTCATGACCAAGCCGCCTCACCCATCCCAGCCGGGTCCTCCACTTCCCCAAGCTCAGCCGCCTACTCCACCTGCTCCACTTGCTCCACCTGCTCCACGTCCCACCACCACCTGCACCACCACCTACACCATCACCTTCCAGTCGAACGCCACCACCTGCACAACTCCTTTCCAGCCGAGCGCCACCCTCTTTTCACCCGGTAAGTCCCCTACACCCTACCTTGCTACCTCTTCACTCCCTCTCCACTCTCAGCCACCTAATCCACTCCCCTATCATCCTAACACTAGCCCGTCCACTTGTTGCCACCAGCCCCACTTAGCCGAACCCCTAGCACCCTAACTACCCGCCATCACCAAACTCCCTTAGTCGGCCATTTCCTTCCCTTACATCACTCCCAGCCGCCCTAGCAAACCGCCAACCTTAGACACTCCCTTAAGCTCTACCTTAGTGCCATACTCCCCCAACACTACACTCCCCCTAGTGACCTTACCTAGCCCCTTTAATCTCACACGTCAAGGCGACACCCTTGCTAGCAGCCGGCCACCTTCAAGGCACCCGGCCAGCACCTCTTGCCATTCAACCTCGCGGAGCTCCCTTTTGCAGCCCAAGTCAAAGGCCAAGCCCACGCTCAAGCAAGGCATCTTCGGACCAGCTATTAGTAAGTGCCTAACTCGGTCTTTAGTTGTATACTTGCTTGAGATTCAATTCGATACGGGGTTGTAATAACGGAGCATAGTCTCCCCCCGCTTGTAATAACGTGGCTTGGCACACCCACACACGTGCACTCTCTTAGTTGTGCACGATTTTGAACACGCATGGGCCTAATCAGCTCCTAATACATAAATATATATATATTTTGATTTTGTAGGGTTTTGCTTAAGTTGGGTGCGTTGTCTTTCAATTCAAGCACTCACACACATTGAGCTTTCACTCTTATTTGAAAGACCCAAGTAAGGGCCGACGTATACTATTTGGGTTTTCATTTCATGTCGTGTGTGTAAGTCTTTCAATTCAAGCACTCTCACACACATTGAGCTTTCGCTCTTATTTGAAAGACCCAAGTAAGGGCCGACCTATACTATTTGGGTTTCATTTCATGTCGTGTGTGTAAGTCTTTCAATTCAAGCACTCTCACACACATTGAGCTTTCGCTCTTATTTGAAAGACCCAAGTAAGGGCCGACCTATACTATTTGGGTTTCATTTCATGTCGTGTGTGTAAGTCTTTCAATTCAAGCACTCTCACACACATTGAGCTTTCGCTCTTACTCCCAAGACCTTAGTGAAGGCCTATTGCAGTTATATTTGGGTTTAATTTCATGTTGTGTGCGTAGTACTTCAATTCAAGCACTCTCACACACATTGAGCTTTCGCTCTTACTTCCAAGACCTTAGTTAAGGCCATACTGCAATTTATATTTGGGTTTAATTTCATGTTGTGTGTGTAAGTCTTTCAATTCAAGCACGCACCCACATTGAGCCTTCGCTCTTATTTGCAAGACCTGAGTAAGGGCCCATATACATACTCTATATATATATCTCCCTTCGGCATTTACTTTACAAGTCATTTCCCTTCGGTTATTTCCCTTCGGTATTGTCTTTACATTTCGGGTTTTCCCTTTGGAGTAGCGTGAGTTTGCATTGCATCTACGCCATACCACGAGGTAGGACGCATATTGCATCAAAGCAAGCCCCGCTCGAATTCGCCCATGTAGTGGAGTATTCATAACACACAAACTAGGTGGCCCAAAAAGGGATAAAAGGAAAGACTTAGGCACGTGCAAATCCATGTGATCTAAAATATGCAACCGCATCTAAAAGACCCAAATTAGACACCTCGAACCGCTTCGTAGACTTTCTATCCCAAAACTCAATTTTTGCAAAGCGTACAGACTGACCCTTGCGCATCGGTGCAAGAAGGTCTGCGATGACAAGAGCTCACTTGCTCACAGTCGCCACGATTAGAAGTCAGTTTAAAATACATCTTCTTTAGCTTAGGTAAGCTAGCTGGCACGCCCTGTTTGTATAAATAGGCCTTAGACGCACGAGAGGATCCACTCTAAGCCCAGAAAAGGCAGGGGAGGCATGGGGATTTTTCGCGCGTTTACAGAGATTGGCATGCCCGGTGGGACGTGAGCCTTTCAAAAATCGAGTTTTTAAGTAGAAGTCTTGCGAAAATTTTGTAAAAGGTGTCATTTTAACTTGTTTTCTTTGCTTGTACTTTTGACATTTTGAAAAGGCTTGAAAAGCATGTCAAAATCCAATCCAAGTGAAGTGTCGAGCCAAGGCTCATGCGCATCAAGTTCTCACTCTAGGAGGATTTTCAAAAACAAAATAAAACTAGATGAAATCAAGGACTTGAGAAGGGAGTTTGAGGCCAAAATCGATGCTCTCAGCCAAGAGGCTGAAGTAGGCGATTCATGTTCATCAAACGGTGAACAAAGGCCTAAGAAAAAATCTGAAAAACCTCGCAAGCACAAAGAGGCCTCCGTAATGGAAGGCAACCAATACCACGAGTCCTTCACACAAAAGGACCGTAAAGCCCTACAGCAATTGCTGAAAGGGCAGAATAAAGAGAAAAGAAGCTACGCCTTATCTGATTTCCTTCCTATGGATTACGAAACAGACAGTGATGATGAAATACCGAACTTCCATCGGTATGATGGCATGGGAGACCCTAGGTCTCACTTGCAGCTTTTCTCACGTCGAGCCCATAAGAAGAAAAAGGACTCGATGAAATGGGTGTATTGGTTTCCTTTATCCCTTAAAGGCACAGCTGCCAAATGGCTGGCTTCCTACGACTTAAGCCAGTTCGCTACTTTTGAAGAGTTAGCGAACTGCTTCATGCAAAGATTTGCACACAACGTAGAAGTCACGCCGACTCTGAATACCTTAAGGGATACTGTAGACGTGATTTTATTTCAAATCGTGGGATTCAAAATCAAACCCTCGAACTACGTCGGGTTGCGCGAGCGTGCCAGTTAGTTTATCAAAACTAACAAATTCTGATTTTCTGACTTCTAAGAACGATTGTGGACAAGTGAGATCTTTTCGACTTTGGCCTTCTTGAACCGGCGCTCAAGGGTCAGCCTAGATGCTTGAAATTTGTTTGAATCTGTTAATTCGAGAAAGGAAAAACCAGATTTTCCAAAGTTTCAGATTTGTGTTTAAGTTCTTGATTTCTGAAATTTTCAGATTCTGAAAGTTGCAGAATCTGCTCAATTCCAAAGACCTGTTCTCCAAATTTTTTTTAAAATACTTTTGATTCTCCAAAAATTCTAAAACTTTTATAGAATAGAGACACGTGTGTGTAGAATCAGAATATATTTTTATTTTATAATTTAGTTCTTTCTTTTCTGAGAATTAAATAAAGAATCAGAAACCGTTATAAAATTCGGAACAGTCTTATTTTTGTGAATTAGAAGCTCAGAAAAATAGCAATATCTCAGCACTCAGTCGTCAAATTTCGATAAAATTTGTTGTGTTAGAAAAATACGGATGTTAGGTTTCAAAAGAATCAAATTTCATCCAATTTTATTCAGTGGTTGAAGAGATATGGGCAAAAGAACATATGTCTGTTACTGAACGTTCTGTTTCTGTAAAACACAATCTGGATTTTGTATAAACTTCATGGATCTAATTGACTAGGCAACAGTTCATAAAAATTCCTCAAAATTTTATTTAAGAATGTTTGATATGTCTAGATTATTCATGCAAAATTTCGAAGCAATTGGCTTATCCGTTTGTTTATAAAAATTCTGTGATTAGACACGTGTGTACGGACAGTTTCAGAAACCAAGTTTGCAGAAAATTTCAGAAAGTTCCTAACGTGATTCTAGAACGAAATTCAACCTGTATCAGTCCTAATGATGCATGGAAATCATCTAAACATGGATTTTAATTCCGTTCATGAAGGAATCATGCATGTTTGTATCGATATAAATGAAGAACATGGGCTCAAGGCCTTGATTCATGTACAAATTTCCAGAATCTGTGCTTTTTCAGATTCTCATGAATTAAAACCAATTTGTGCAAGAATTCCAACCTGTGTGAGTGAGAGGGGACGTAGGAGCACTTCGCCGGACGATCGTCGGATGTCGGAACCAGTCCAGACTTCCTTCTTCTCCTTCTTCTCTTCCTTTGTCTCTCTCTCTCTATTTCTCTGAGTTTTCGGACTGAATGTCCCTCTCTTTTTTTTTGGTTCCCTCTTGATGCTCGTTGGTTGATGCCCTCTGCAGCACCTGGGGGAGCCTTTTTATAGGCTCTGGCTGTGATTTGGATAAGCCTGGTGGTTAGGATTTGGATGAGTTCGGTTTTGATTGTGTTGATAAAATCTTATCTGAATTGGTTTCATCTTATTTGGAACGTGATCTCCATTTGATAGGCATAATCCTTGTTGTCTTTCATCTTGTCAAGCTCAAAAGGAAAAGCATCTAAGACATCAAGGGCAGTGTCTTCTGCAGATTCCAGCAGCAGAACAAACCTATTAACAATGTCCTCTGTGGAAAACAACTCAATATGAAGTGCGGAAAGAAGAACAGAAGCCATCTCCTTCTCATGATTTTTTTCTATTTTGTTAAGATAGATTCTTCGTTGGAAACATCAGGAAGAGCACACTGCAGCTCTTCACATTTCTTCTTTGCTGATCTTGATGATATCTGCATTATCCCATATGCTGAGGATTCCTTCTCTTGCACTCTCTGCTTATTGAATGTTGGTCTGCACAAAGTTCTGCATACACTCCCATGGCATTGTCATCATAAACGTCCCATAATCCCAAAACAAACTCGTTTAGTGCCTTTTTCCTTCAAAAACCCCAAAATTGCTAAAATGGCCACTTTTCTAAAAAGGTAAGAATTTTAAAAGAAAATTTTGGGTGTCTACAGATGTCCCTCTTTGGCATTATTCCAAATTCATTTGGATAATGGCAAAGAAGAAAACACCCATTTGCTTTTCTTCCCAGATTTGCCTTGAGAGTATGGAATCGATCTTTATTCCATAACATCTATTTCCTTGGATTCTTAGCAAAGAGGGATTTGGCAAGAGCTCCTAATCCTAGGACAATCATGCATGAACGATCACTTTATGAATGCAGTCATGTGTGTGAAATGAATGTTTAGAGACTCATACCTTTGATTCACGAACTCGAGAAAAAGCCTATGATGGCCAGCTGCCCCAAGCAATGGTCCCTGTTTCTTTTGATGTTTAGGATTTTCAAAATTCCTTTTTCGAAAAGAGAACTCTTTTTGGTTTCTATCAAAAAGGACTTACAATTTCTCATATTTCCCTTCACTTGGGTTTTAATACCCATAAATAAGTAGAGGTTTTATGAAAGATTTTGAATAACATTTCAAAGCTCCCTTTCTTACCCAACGAATTCTAATTCTCAAACAACATGAATTCAAATAAAATAGGTCCTATTCTTACTCTAGGACTTTCAAGGTGAACTTTTCTCCATCGGGATGAACTGTGGGGATTTGGGAAAGAATTACCCGCGGTCCCTTCTGAAGCGTCCCGGGGTTTAAGGCCAAGAGACGGAAAATTGCTCTTTTGAGCTTTGGCTTTTCCTTCTTTTTCTTTTTTTATTTTCAAGAGAAGACCTCTTTTGAAGAAGTTTTTGTATTCCCTTTGTCTATTTGGGGAAGACTTCTTCTCGGAGGAGTTTTTGCATTCTCTTTTCTTTTTCTTTTTTTCTTTCAAAGAGAAGACTCCTTTTTAAGAAGTTTTTGTATTCCCTCGATCTATTCGGGGAAGACTTCTTTTTCTAGGAGTTTTTGTATTCTCTTTTTCTTTTCTTTTTCTTTTGAATATTGCCAATTTTCCTTTTTGGAGAGAAGCGAAATGGGGAATACAACTCATCCCTTTAGATAATCAATCCAGACAAGATTGTCCTATTTCCTAATAGCACCTACCATTTGAAAGCACCTTGCTATTTTGAACTAGGCCTCATTTGGTAAGTAAAAGATTTTTGACATGTTACCAAATAATTTTTGAAAAATCCACTTTTCATAAAGTATCAATTCCCTAATTTGGGGTCACATAATCCATCTTTAGTCCTTCTTTCCAGAAATTCAAAGGAGATCTATTTTCAAAATCTTTTCAAATGAAATTTAAAGTAGACCCCATACATAGTATTGGGTATTTATAGAATCTACTAAATTTCTTTCCTTAACATCAACTTACCAATATTGATGATGCCCCTTTGCAACATTGGGACCATCCTTGTGGGCCGCCATCTTCAAATGGAGTGTGGTGCTTCTTGTGGATGCATTATGTTACGTAAGATGCATTCCTATAATACAATGATAATGCATGCTTTATGATATGATGAATACACTCAATTTCTATGAAATGTATTTAAGGGATAACATCTCCATGCCCCTAGTTTGGAGTGAATAGCACGAGAACTCACATATCATGGCCGATCTCTATATGACATGATTGTTTTTCAATGTGATGCATGAAAGATATGCACAACCTTAGTCTTGGCGATGCATGATATGATCCTTGGATGTATTCTAGGTAGGTTAACTCTCTAATGCATTTCTAGAAAATTCTTACACACTTTGAAGCTTTTCCAAATCAATGATTTTATGAAATATAGAAAGCTTGGAGGCTTGACCATCCTCATGGATGAGGGGACTTTCCTCCTTGCTTTAATCACTCTCAAGTTCTTGTTTTCTAGGGAAGTATCATGGATAAGAGAAGAAGGCATTTCTAAATCCAATTTTTGAAAAATAATATTTTTGGAGTTTTTCAAATTTTTCTATTTTTTTGGATTTTCTGGAACAACTAGTAGAAGGGAAAACAAACATTTTTTTTTTGAAATTTTCATAATTTTCTATTTTTTTGGATTTTTCAAAGCAAATAGCAAAAGGGGAAACAAATAAAACTTTCTTTTTGGGAATTTCAAATTTTTCAAATTTTTTTGGGTTTTTTTGGTTTTTCCAATTTTTTTTTGGCTTTTGGGAATATATAATTTTTTTGGATTTTTTTCAAATAAAAAGGGATCTTCCATCAAACCTGCAATGAAAACACTACGAGTTAGACTCTAAATAAGACGTCTAAACCATAGGTTTCGGGATTAGCGGGTTCTAGGGCACCCTTAACCCAATTGGTTTTGGGTGGTGGCTCGGGTGGTATGGATAGGCTATACCCTAAACCATGGTGTCCTCTATTTGGCATGGGTGTAATAGGCTCTAGTTTTCCTTGGCCTTGAACCCCTAATCCTTGGTAAGGAGTATATCCCATATTTAGCAACATCTTCCAAGGTTTTTTGAATTTTGAAAATTTTTGATATAGAGGATGATTTTGGAAAAATGAATCATCTATGGCAAGTTTACTTATCCTAATGGTTCTTTTGGGAAGATGGAGGGATTTGGAAAGTTTTGACTTGCCTAAAATACGAACTACTCTCATTTTGGAAGGTTTGGCTATTTCAAGGAGGTTTATTTTGACAGTTTCCCGATTGGTCTTTACTTCCTGGTTTGGCTCCCCTGATATACAAGAAAAGGTTTGTATTCCATTTAATTGGGGATGGTCTTCTCCAAAAAGAACCACTACCCGATTTTTCCATGAGATTTTGAGACATCTGTGGAAGGTGGATGGGACGGCTCTAAGAGAATGTATCCATGGTCTTCCTAATAATAGGTTGTAATGGGGATTTATATCCAAGACGTGGAATAATCCCTCGTGAGGTATTTGTCCGACTTTCATGGGTAACTTTATGGAGCCTAAGGGGTTGGATGGGTTCCCATCATATCCTGTAATGGTTATGGGACTCGGTTCAAGCATAGAGGTAGAGATTCCTATTTGGAAAGCCACATGGAGGGGAAGGATATTAAGGCCTCCTCCTCCATCGACTAGGCATTTACTAATAGGTTAGCCGTTTAACACAACTTCTATATGGAGTGCTTGGTTATGGATCACATCATACTTTCCCAAATCATTCTCTGTGAATACAATGGAAGTTTTTGCAAAGACGGGAGAAACCAAGGTAGATAGGGATTCAGGGGATATGGTAGTATTGACTCTAGTCTTCTCTAAAATCTCCTCTAGGACTCGTCTATGCTTGGGAGAAATTTTTATCAGTTCCAAGATAGACATGTTTATGGGGAATTTAGAAAGATGCCTTTCTAGGTCATAGGGGTTTATTACCACACCTTTTTTATCGACACCCTGGGATGAGTTTGGTATGCATGCTTGTGGGGGGGCTGGTAGAACGACCACTCCCTTGCTTGTTTGTTTTGCTAAGTGTGGGGGTTGATAGATCCTCCCGGATCTAGTCACTTCCTCTACACTATCCCTAGGACTCGTTCCTATTTTGGCTCTAACTTGGTGTCTCGGGACACCTCGAATCACTACCAAGGCTCTAGCTGGGGGCGGGTTTCTAAGCGCTCCTCGGATCACTATTGCTTGGGCATTTTTTATTTCGGGAAAGTGTGGTGTGTGAGGTGTGGGATGCACGATATGCACTGCATGATTAGAGTGTGATAGGGAGCATACCTCTTTTTCCTTCCCACTCGTACTGGCGTGGTTAGGGAAGGGTTCTTTAAAAATGGCCTGGGGTGACTTCGGCTCTTCAGACACGTGCAGCTTACCTTGCTCGATCAAATCCTCTATCCTATTCTTCAAGATGTAGCAGTGTTGGGTATCATGGCCCTTGAGCCTATGATATTTACAAAACTTGTTTAAAAACTTTCCTTGGGGTGGTGCCCCTTCGGGAATTTCTGGGAGTGTTGTGAGACCTTGTGCCAATAGGATGTCTAGAACCTCCGTGAGTGGTTGTCCTAGGTTAGTGTACTCCCTTCTTTCAAATCTCTTTTTATTTTTTTGGTTCTTTTCAAAATCTTTTTGCCCTGAAGGTTTTGAGGGTCCTGCTGAACCTTGCTCTACTCGAACATTAGCCACTTTTGGTACTTTTATCCCTCCCTCTGGTGCATGTGGCCCATATGCCCCAGGTTTTTCAAACTTTTTTGGAAAACTTTTTCCTTTCCATAAATCTTCATAAGTTCCCTTTTTCAAATTAGTCTCGAAGAGGGAAGCTTTCTTGATCAATTTTTGGAAAGTAGAAATCTCATGTAAGGAAAGGAGGACTTTCAAATCAGTTTTGAAATTGTCTAGGATGAGCATCACTACACACCCTTCGGAGATAGGTTCTTTGACTTGCCCCAAGATTGATCTCCATCTAACGATAAACGCGTGGGCGTCTTCGTTAGGGCCTTGTTTGGTGTCCCTCAATGTATTTAAAGTGGGGGTAACTTCAACATTGTACGAAAATCTTTGCATAAAACAGTTGGCTAATTCTTCAAAATCGACAAACTGGCTTAAGTCATAAGAGGCCAACCATTTTGCAGCACTTCCTTTTAGAGAATGAGGGAACCAATAGACCCACTTAGAGGACTCTTTTTTCTTTTTATAGGCACTTCGGGAGAAAAGTTGGAGATGAGACCTAGGGTCTCCATTTCCATCATAACGGTGGAAGCTGGGTATCTCATCATCACTATCAGTTTGGTAGTCGAAAGGTAGGAAATCTGATAAGGCATAGGACTTTTTCTCATGTTTTTGGTTTTTCAAAAGTTGATGTAGAGCCTTTCGATCTTTCATGGTGAAGGATTTGGGCTGAAGTTCTTCTTCAATTTTGGAAACGACCCTAGGCTTCCTATAGTGGTTTGATTTCCTATTCGTTTTGATTTTCCTATCATGGGAAGAGTAGGATTCGACTGCTTCAGCTTCTTGGCTTAAAGCATCGATTTCTTCTCTTAGTACTTTTATTCCCTCCCTTAGGGCGGCAAACCTGTCTCCTTTTAAAAAGCTTTTTGAAATTTTGTTCGAGCAGCGGCTGGTAGAGCGGGAGACCCGGCTGGATACCTCACAAGATCCTTCTGAGCTCGACATGATCAACCTGTTTAAGCCAACTTATCACAAACCTGAAAATTGAATTAGTATAATGGATTCAAACAAAATTTCAAAGTCTCAAGTCCCACCGGGCGTGCCAAATCTGTTTGGGAAGCCCGGTTGGATACCTCGTAGGATCCTTCGAAGCTTGGCACGATCACCTTGTGTAAGCCAACTTATCACAAACCTGAAAATTGAATTAGTATAATGGATTCAAACAAAATTTCAAAGTCTCAAATCCCACCGGGCGTGCCAAATCTATTTGTTTATAAAAATTCCTCAAAATTTTATCTAAGAACGTCTGATATGTCTAGATTATTCATGCAAAATTTTGAAGCAATTGGCTTATCCGTTTGTTTATAAAAATTCCGTGATCAAACGCGTGTGCACGGACAGTTTCAGAAACCAAGTTTGCAGAAAATTTCAGAAAGTTCCTAACGTGATTCTAGAACGAAATTCAACCTGTATCAGTCATAATGATGCATGGAAATCATCTAAACATGGATTTTAATTCCGTTCATGAAGGAATCATGCATGTTTGTATCGATATAAATGAAGAACATGGGCTCAAGGCCTTGATTCATGTACAAATTTTCAGAATCTGTGCTTTTTCAGATTCTCATGAATTAAAACCAATTTGTGCAAGAATTCCAACCTGTGTGAGTGAGAGGGGACATAGGAGCACTTCGCCGGACGATCGTCGGACGTCGGAACCAGGCCGGACTTCCTTCTTCTCCTTCTTCTCTTCCTTTCTCTCTCTCTCTCTATTTCTCTGAGTTTTCGGACTGAATGTTCCTCTCTTTTTTTTTGGTTCCCTCTTGATGCTCGTTGGTTGATGCCCTCTGCAGCACCTGGGGGAGCCTTTTTATAGGCTCTGGCTGTGATTTGGATAAGCCTGGTGGTTAGGATTTGGATGAGTTCGGTTTTGATTGTGTTGATAAAATCTTATTTGAATTGGTTTCATCTTATCTGGAACGTGATCTCCATTTGATAGGCATAATCCTTGTTGTCTTTCATCTTGTCAAGCTCAAAAGGAAAAGCATCTAAGACATCAAGAGCAGTGTCTTCTGCAGATTCTAGCAGCAGAACAAACCTATTAACAATGTCCTCTGTGGAAAACAACTTAATATGAAGTGCAGAAAGAAGAACAGAAGCCATCTCCTTCTCATGATTTTTTTCTGTTTTGTTAAGATAGATTCTTCGTTGGAAACATCAGGAAGAGCACACTGCAGCTCTTCACATTTCTTCTTTGCTGATCTTGATGATATCTGCATTATCCCATATGCTGAGGATTCCTTCTCTTGCACTCTCTGCTTATTGAATGTTGGTCTGCACAAAGTTCTGCATACACTCCCATGGCATTGTCATTATAAACGTCCCATAATCCATCCTTGAACATACCATCAACAAGAGTTCCATGTGAAAAACGGATTCCCTTCCTTGAATCCGGAAGATAGTGAGGGGTGTTTGACATGCTTTCCATGCCACCAGCCACAACAACATCATTGTTGATGGTGCTTGTAGCAAACAGTAGGTAAGGAAGACAGCAATCATTGCCCAGACACCCCTTGTTACAGATGTGGCATCATCATGGACAGCATCCTTGCGTGGGCCAAGAACTCCACTGGACCCGCACCAAGTATGTGGATATCTGTGACAGCTTTTGATCATCAAATCTTGTCCATATAGAGTAGAACATGAAAAGATCATAGAGCAACTCTGTCCGTCCTATCATTTTCAGACAATGAAACCATTGTAGCCTTTATCCACTACATATTAACTATTTTGCAAGTCAAAGTACTCAAAACAAATTCCAGTGATTATTGCCTTTCCCAATTATATTAGGTTGCCGACTTAGTTCCACCCATTCATATGTTTTCCCATCGAAGTATCGAATCAGTGTGCATTCCTTCTTCAAGTCATGACTGATAACAAGCAATGTCAATTTCTTTTCAGATTCTTCGGTAACCTCACAACATCAGCCCGTGTTGTGAATTAGCAAACTGCATGTTTGCGGTGAAAGTGGTTATGCACATCCATGTTCCATGCCTACCTCGATACCCAAACATAACATAGACACGTTACGAAAGGCGTTTGATACCAAACCTTCGTTTTCGGAGGCTTTCATTCTTGCTTCCACCTTTCCTTTCTTTTGATAATACCGACCTTACCCTCTAGAAATTGATTTCTTTCCAAATGTGAGCTTTTCTTTCTAGGAAGCTCACTTTTCCTTTTTAATGCCCGTTTTCCCTTTCTGGGCGTCCACCATCCTTTTCAGGTGTCAACTTGTGTTTTTGATACCTGTATCTTTTCAAAATGTAAGCTTTCAAGGTACTTTCCATCATAAATCTTTTAAGGAAACGAAATCCTGTTTTTTCAGTGCTAAGGGCAAAATCATCATTTTTCCAAATTTTGTCAAAATTCAAAATTTTCAGAAAGGAAAGCATTCTTTCATCATTTTAAAGCTTCCATAAAATTTTGGTACCGAAACAAACTCGTTTAGTGCCTTTTTCCTTCAAAAACCCCAAAATTGCTAAAATGGCCACTTTCCTAAAAAGGTAAGAATTTTAAAAGAAAATTTTGGGTGTCTACATCGGTGCAAGAAGGTCTGCGACGACAAGAGCTCACTTGCTCACAGTCGCCACGTTAGAAGTCAGGTTAAAATATATCTTCGCTAGCTTAGGTAAGCTAGCTGGCACGCCCTGTTTATTCAAATAGGACTTAGACACACGAAAAGGTTCGCCCCAGGCCTAAGAAACCAGGGAGGCGGGGATTTTCCAGCGTCTACACACGCCAAAGGGATTTACTATGGAATCTGGTCCTAAATGGGATCATGTTTATGCAAGTACCATGCGTGGAATGCAGATGACATGGGTGTGGTGCCAAGAGTGGCAACCTCCCAGAGACCAGATGTGGTCGAACTCTAGGGACTTACAAGACCTACTGCTCCAAGTGAGCAGATCCTATGCTGTTTGATGTTTGATTTTTAAAATTTATTTACAAAACTATTTACAAAAGGGACAACTGTCTTGAGTCTCGATCTTAAGGATCTCGAGCTCTTCGTGTTTGCCCTTGTTTGAGTCTTAACACTCGCTTATCTTAGCGGGGGTTTTGTAAGAAAACAAGCTATATTTCAAATTCCTACGTCTTACTCGAAACGTCGAATTCTCAAACAAGATGAAATTCAAGTAAGTAAATCCTATTTTTACTTTAGGATTCCTCGAAATGAATCATGCTTTAGCTTGGGATAAGCAAGGGATGGGAAAGAGATACCACGGTCCCTTCTGAAGCGTCCCGTGGTTTAAGGCATAGAAGGCAGAAAACTGCTCTTTTTTGAGCTTTTGGCCTCTTTTTCCTTTTTTTCATAGAGGGTCTCCCTTTGGGAGTATTTTTTCTTTAATCCCTCTTTTCCACAAGAGAATTGATTTTTCTTTTGAATTCTGGTTTCTTTCTTTTGGAAAGATACTTTGAATGGGAAGTTCCCTTTGTTTTCCTTTTGGAAGGAGAAAAGAAGAGGGGAGGACTTATCCCAAGCTCACACTCGATCCATTTCAGATCAGCCTATTTAGAAATAGCACGTACTACCTGTAAGTATCTTGCTATGTTGAACTAGGCCTTTCTTTGTAAGAAGAAGGATTTTGAAATGTAACCACGATTTTGAAGACTCCACTCTTTCACAAGTGCAAATTCTCTCACTCAGGGTCACACGACTTTGCCTTTGCACCTTATTTTCATGTCTCAGGGCAGCTATCCCTAAAATTTTCAAAAATTGGAATTTAATACAAATCCTACACATGATACTTCTTTAAGTATTGAATATTGATAGGATCTGCTAAATTCCTACCTTCTACATCGATCAACCAATACGAGTTGTTCGTAGTGGTTCCCCGTACAACATAGGGTCCATCCCACTTGAGGCGCCACTTTCTAAGGGGATGTGAGCCACGATAGTGGATGATTTTCAAGACTAGATCTCCCACTTCAAAGTGGCAAGGTCTCATGTGTTTGCCATAGTGTCGGGCTATCCTTTGCCGGTATGCAAGAGCATGATCCATGGCAAGGAGTCGCCTCTCATCTAGCAAATCTAGTTCGGCCATCCTAGCATGCTGAAGTGTCTCTAGGGGGAGGTCGAGTGCAATGGATGTATGGAATGAATGCAGTTGAGTATGAATGGGAAGAATGGCGTTTGTGCCATAGACCAATTCGAATGGTGTGGCATTCGTGGGAGTCCGGATGGAAGTCCTATAAGCCCATAACGCTTCATCCAGCTTCCCGTGCCACGTCCTACCCTTTTCTAAGGTTTTCTCGATTATACTAATGAGAGTCTTATTTGTGGCTTCGGCTTGGCCGTTGCCTTGAGGGTAGTAGGGCGAAGAGAAGTGGTGAGTTATGCCATACGTGTTGCACAACTTAATCATCCGCTCGTTCTTGAATGGGGTGCTATTATCAGACACAAGGTCTCGTGGAACCCCAAATCGAGCCAGGATATTCCTCCGAATGAAAGCCACCACATGTTGCCCCAGCACGTTGGTTAGGGAAATGGCTTCCACCCACTTGGAGAAATACTCCGTGGCTGCTAAAATGAATCGATGCCCATTCGAGGCTTTTGGAAATATGGGGCCTACGATGTCAAACACCCACATGGTAAATGGCCAGGGGCTGACCACAGAATGCAATACAGATGAAGGGATATGAATGGCGTGCCCATGCACTTGACATGGATGACACTTCCTAACATGATCGTGACAATCCTTTTTTAGGGTGGACCAAAAATAGCCCTCTCTAAGTATTTTCATTGCCATCATGTTGTCATTAACATGACCTCCACATTCTCCATCGTGGAACTCATGCATCACTATCCTAGCCTCCTCTAGATCGATACACCTAAGCAGGATACCGGTAAAACTTTTCTTGTACAAAACCCCACCCAGAATGGTGTATCGGGTCGAAATCTTACGGATGAATGCCTTATCTTTAGATGTGGCATCCTCGGTGAATCCCCCATTTTCTAGAAATTGTTTTATGTCATAAAACTAGGGTTTTTCAATAGATTCTGAGTTATTTTGGCAAATATCCAAGTCGTGTGTGGATGGGTTGGGCGCATGCCATATTTCTAAAGACCAGGTCCTTGAGATGGGATCGACCTTCAGGGCTGAACCCAAGGAGGAGAGGGCATCGGCGATGCCATTGTCCTCTCTTCTTACGTGTGTGAGTTTACACGATTGGAAGGACTGGACCAATCGAGTGGCCAACTCGTGATATGGAAGTAGTTTTTCGTTACGTACTTGCCAAATTTTCAAAACCTGGTTTATAACAAGGAGCGAATCTCCAAAGACCTCGATGCATGATGCCCCTAGAGTTTTCAAAATCCTTAAGCCTTGTATGAGTGCTTCATACTCAGCTACGTTGTTGGAACATTCGAAATCTAGGCGGATTGCTATAGGAATCTCGCCCTTTTCAAGGGAGATGAGGATGACCACAGCACCAGCCCCTCGTTGGTTTCGTGCCCCATCGAAGTGCATCTTCCATACTTGGCTTTTGACAGAATTTGCCAAAATGTGGTTTTGAAAATGGTTTTGTAATATGCCTTCATCAGGCATTTCAGCAAGTGTGGGATATGCGTCCTCCAAGGGGAACTCAGCCACGTAATTTGCCAGGGCTTGCCCCTTAATGGAGATCTGGTGATGGTATTTTAGATCATACTCCATTAGAAGGAGTTGCCATTTGCCCAATCTACCCGTGAGAATGGGTTTTTCGAACAAGTGCTTGATTGGATCAAGCTTGGACACTATCCAGATCTCGTGATCTAGGAAATAGTGTCTGAATTTCTGGCAGGCCCAGACTAGGGCCAAGCACGTCTTCTCCATGCAAAGCCAAGAGAGTTTTCGAAATATAGTAGATGGCATACTCCTTATGGGTGTCATCCTCGTATTGAGCCAATAGGGTTCCTAAAGCATTCGCATGTACAGAGATGTAAAGCAAAAGCGGTTTTCCTTGCTTTGTGTAAACACCCCAAATCTTCTATTTTTTAAAAACTCTCAAAACACCAAAAAGCTCGTTTGAGCCAAAACGACAACCTGTTTTGAAATGTGAAAACAGGTACAGAAGGCAAAAGAAGACCCTAGGCCCGAAGAGGATTCAAGCCCAGAGCTTCAGAAGCCACTCCCTGATAAAAAAACAAAAGAAAGCTGAGCCCGTTTGATGAAAAGCTCAACGGAGTCCAGAACGGCGAGACAGAGTCCGGACGACAAAGTTGGGGAAAACCCAGCACCAGACGGAGCGTTGATGAAGCCAGTGCCCGCACAGATCGTTCGCCTCGAGAAGCCAAGAAGGACTGTCTGAAGAAATTTTGATTTGGATCTGGACCATAAATATCCAGATCCAAATCCATGTAATGAATAGTGTTTGGATTTGGGCCAATCCAAATAGTGTTTGGGTCGATCCAAATAGTGTTTGGATTGGATCGGATCTGGATCAAAATATCCAGATCCATATCCATAAAAATGTTGGGTTTGGATCGGATACGGATCTCAAAATATCTGAGATCCAATATCCAGATCCAAATAGTGTTTGGATTTGGGTATGGATCCAAACCCAAACCCAAACCCAAATCCAAGACCCACCTCAAATGTCTATAAATAGAGGTGAGGGGGTCCATGTAAAGGGTTCATGCAAATATTTGGGAGGAGAGAGAGGGAGTGATAGACCTAGCCATGTGGGCTCATTGGGTGAGGTGGGTTCAAGCCATGTGGGCTATGTGGGTCTAGACCAAGGGGCTGCAACAAAGGTGGGCTGGACCAAGAGGCTGCAACCGTGGAGATGTGGGCTCAAGCCAAGAAGGACCGGCTCCAAGAGGTAAGCCTAACCTAACCTAGCCATTCTCTCTACACCCCTCTAAACCTAACCCCAACCTAGCCTAGGTTCGAACCTAACTAACCCCAACTGAACCTAACCCTAACTAAACCTAGCCCTAACCCAACCTAGGTTCGACCAAACCTAACCCTAGACTTGAACCAACCTAAATCTAACCGGACCGCACCTGCCGTGCGCCCCGCGCCCTGTCTGCGCGCCCTGATGCTATCCCGCGCCCTGACGCCATCCCGCGCCACTACGGCGCCCCTCCTAGCGCCAGACGCCCGCCAGCACCCAGCGCCCAGTGCCAGGCGCCCGATTGCTGCGCCCGACGCCTTCCTGCCGACCTGACCACCTTCCTACTGACCAGACCACCCCCCTGGCCGTGACCTGCACCTCTTCCAGCCACCTAGGACAGACCCTAGACAGCCCCATCTTTGCCGAACCTTAGTTCCCCTAAGGCCCTAACCGTGCCCCATAGAACCTCCCTCAAAGCCCCCTAGGATAACCCCCTCTTGGCTGCCCAAGGTGAACCGTGAGCCCACGTGCAAGCAAGTTGAACATGGACCAGCTATTTGTAAGTGTCTAAACTTGGTCTATTACATTAACTTGCTTTATATTCAATTAAATTTTGATACGGGGTTGTAGTAAAGGAGCTTCGTCTCCCCCCGATTGTAATAACGTGGTTTGACACACCCACACACACGCGCACTTGAGCCTTTTCGCTCTTAGTCGTACACTTCTTGCACACACACGGGCCTAACAAGCCCTTAATATATAGTTATATTTATATATTTTAAGTCAAGGGAGTTTTTAATTAAGTCATGTGTGTTGTCTTTCCATTTTCCACACGCACACACATTGAGCCTTCGCTCTTACTCCCAAGACCTTAGTAAAGGCCTTATTGCAGTTATATTTGGGCTTCATTTATGTCGTGTGAGTTGTCTTTACATTCCCACACGCACACACATTGAGCCTTCGCTCTTACTCCCAAGACCTTAGTCAAGGCATACTGCAATTTATATTTGGGTTTCATTTCATGTCGTGTGTGTAAGTCTTTCAATTCAAGCACACACACACATTGAGCCTTCGCTCTTATTTGCAAGACCCAAGTAAGGGCCCCTACATATACTCTATATAAAGTATTTCTTTCGGCTATGTCTTTAAGATTCGGGTTTTAAGGTTCAAGTCGTGTGCGTTGTCTTTCAATATATACACGACACACACTTACACAATTGAGCCTTTCCGCTCTTAAGATATAGCCATATTTCCCCTTCTGCTATTTACTTTACAAGTCATTTCCCTTCGGCTATTTACTTTACAAGTCATTTCCCTTCGGCAATTTCCCTTCAGCATTGTCTTTTAAATTCGGGTTTTCCCTTTGGAGTTGCATGAGTTTGCATTGCATCTACGCCATACCACGAGGTAGGACGCATATTGCATCGAAGCAAGCCCCGTACTCCCGCTCAAATTCGCCCCATGTAGTGGAGTGTTCATAACACACACCTAGGTGGCCCATAAAGGGATAAAAAGAAAGACTTAGGCACGTGCAAATCCACGTGATCTAAAATCTGAAAATCATACAAACTCGAATCAATCGTGCAAACACGCCAAGACTTAGGCTATTTCGATGCACGCCCATCGTGCCTAAGTAGATTAAAATTTGAAAGACTTAGGGTCGTCCAACCCTTACAAAGTCAAAATCGCCCAAATGCATGGTTTTCAAAAGGTTTTAAAACACTTCTTCATTCAAAATATATTTTGAGTTAAACTTGTTTCAAAACGAAGTCTCTAAGCGTACAGACTAACCCTTGCGCATCGGTGCAAGAAGGTCTGCAACGTAAAAATCCCGCTTGCCTACAATCGCCTTTCAAAAGTCAGATTATTTTCAAAACATACTTTGCTAGTTAAAGTAAACTAGCTGGCACGCCCATAAAGCGAAGTAGATTGCGAAAAGGTTCACTTCAGGCCTAAGAACCCGTAAGTGAAAATTTTCGGTGTCTACACTTTGGAGGATTCAAAACGGGGGGATTAACCAGGTATGCCTTTAGTCTCTCGAAGGACCTTTGGCATTCGTCATCCCATAAGAATTTCGTGCCCTTCCTCAATAGTTTGTTAAAGGGTTCGCATCTAGTCGCCAGATTCGATATGAATCGACGAACGGATTGTAATCGACCCTGGAGGCTACGAATCTGAGTGAGATTGGAGGGTGGAGCCATGTCTATGATGGCTCGACACTTAGAGGGGTCGACTTCTATACCCCTTTGGCTCACCATAAAGCCCAGAAGCTTCCCAGATTCTACCCCGAATACACATTTTTGAGGGTTTAGCTTTACTTTGTAAAGCCTAAGCCTTTCGAAAATCTTTTGCAAACATTCGATATGAGTGCATCGGGTTTTGGATTTTGCCAAGAGATCATCTACATACACTTCTACGAGCTCATGAATCTGATCATGGAAGATCGTGGTCATGGCTCGTTGGTATGTTGCGCCGGCATTTTTCAAACCAAAGGGCATGACTGTATAGCAGTACGTGCCCCATGGGGTTGTGAAGGCGATCTTACCCTGATCTCATGGACTTAGTTTGATTTGATTATAGCCTGAATAACCATCCATAAACGAAAACATTTCATGATTTGCAGTACTATCGACTATCAAATCTATGTTTGGTAAAGGATAATTATCCTTTGGAGTGGCTTTATTCAGGTTTCTGAAATCTATGCATATTCGAATTTTTCCATTGTTTTTCGAACTACAATGATGTTTGACAACCAATCAGAATACGCAATGGGTTTTATAAATCCGGCTTTTAACAGATCTTCTACACCCTCTTTGACTTGCGTGTGTACATTCGGGTGTATTTTCCTAAGCTTCTGCTTTATGGGTTTTACATCTGCATCTAAGGGAAGACGATGTTCGACAATGCTGGGGTCTATGCCCGGCATGTCTTCATACGTCCATGCAAACACATCTAAATAGGTTCGTAGAAATGCAATGAATGCTAATCTTTCATGTTCATGCAAGCATGCACCTATTTTGATGGATTTGGGATTGGAATCACTCCCTAGGTTTACCTCTATGAAATCTCCTCCTACTGAATTGGAAGGTCTTTCAAAATCGAGAATTTTATGAAATTCTAGGAGCTCAAAAGTGGGATCTTCCTCAAGGGGATCCACTTCTGGGCTTCGATCATTCTCGTGGGCTATAGACCCGAGGGAATTGGATACGTGATTTTCAAAAAGACCTGGTTTTGTACTCAGATTTTCAATTGATTTTCAAATTTTTGGTCTGGCTATGCAGACGATGTTTCTTTCAAAATCCTTTTCTTTTGCCAAAGTCTTACCAGGAGCAGCTATATACAAAATCTTTTTGGTATTTTCCAAATTTTCGATTTTTTTGGGTTTTTGCAAAACAAGAACTTTAGGAACTATACTAAGTACTCTATTTTCGAGTTTTTGTTTTTCCATTGTTTTTGGCTTTTCTTCCTTTTCAATTTTTTTGATTTTAAGTTTTCCAAATGTTTTTGTATTTTTATAAAAGGGATCTTCCGTCATACCTACAAAGGGAAAACACTACGGATTAGACTCGGAATAGGAGGTCCAAATCATAGGTTTCTTCTAAGGCAGGCTCCAGGGCACCCTTGACCCAGGTGGTCACAGGGGGTGGCTCTGGAGGTATTCTGGGAGTATAGCCGATCCCATATCGGCTTGGGTTGGCCCTAGGAAGGATGGGCTCTAGGAGACCCTGGTTTTGAGCCCCTAGACTTTTGTAGGGCGTGTAGCCCATATTCAACAACATGTTCCACGATTTTTTATTCTTTGAAAATGCAGAGTATAAATCGTGATCCTGGAACTTGCTGTCATCCATATTGTGCTCATATGGTTTCTCATCTAGGGGCTTTGGAAATAGGGAACGCTTGGGTTTTCCTAGAAGGGTTAGAGTCAGGAGGGGGCTTGCTTTGGGCGGCCCCTTCACATATACAACCTTCCTAGGGTTGTTTAACACGAGCCTTCGCGGCTCAATCACAATCTGCCCCAGGTTAGCCTCATGGGCCTGGAAGCTCGATAAAAAAGGGGAGTTTATGATCCCCTGAAGTTGTGGGTGACTCTCACCTAGGATCACCACGACCTGGTCCCTGAAAGGGATCTTGACACACCTGTGGAAGGTGGATGGCACAGCGCACAAGCTGTGTATCCAGGGCCTTCCCAGCAACAGGTTATAATGGGGGTGGATGTCCAAGACATGGAACACCCCTGTGTGAGTGATCCCTCCCGTTTCCATTGGGAGTTCGATGGATCCTTAAGGTCTAGACGCATTCCCATCGTATCCAGTGATAATGATGGGGCTTGGGTTCACAGAAGTCAATGTGACTCTGATTTGATACGCCACATGAAATGGAAGAATGTTGAGCCCTCCTCCCCCATCGACTAGGCACCTGTCCAGAGAGTGGTTATTTAGAACCACCTCGATATGCAAGGACTGGTTATGGGACTCGTAGGGTCTATCTACATCATCTTCCGAGAAAGTGATGGGTGATTTTGCTCCTATTAAAGCCACTTGGGCAGACAAGGATTCCAGACTTATGTTCGAATCAACCTTGGCTCTTTCTAGAATTTTCTCTAGCACGAGTCTATGCCTAGGCGAGGTTTGTATAAGCTCTAGGATAGACATGTGGATAGGAATCTTTGAAAGGTGGTTTTCGAAGTCATAAGGATTTAGGATGACTTTATCCTTGTCTGCTTTCGGCAGAACTCCAAGAATACATGCTTTTGTGGGGCCAAGCATACTGACCACCTTTTTAGCGCTTTGTAGGTGCGGGGTTGATAGATCCTCCCGAATCTAGTCACTTCCCCCACGACCAGCCTAGGGTTCGCACTAAATTTGGCTCTAAGTATGAGTTGAGGAGCACCTTGAAGTTTCAAAACTGGTTTTGCCGGGGATTCAGCTTTGGGTGGTCCCCGGATGACGACTTGGGCGGGCTTCTTGTACAGTACAAGAGTGGGCGCACAAGTGGGTCAACCAGATTCAGGTTTTTGCGCTAGTTCCTTAGAAAAGGTGAGGGTACATACCTCCTTTCCTTTCCCACTGCCACTGGCGTGCTTGGGAAAGGGTTCTTTGAAGATAGCTTGAGGTGGCTTAGGTTCTGCAGTGACTTGGAGCCGGCCCTCTGCTATCAAGTTCTCAATTTTATTTAAAAGGGAGAAACAACGTTCGGTATCATGGCCTTTGAGCCGATGATACTTACAAAATCGATTTAAATACCCCTCTTTGGAAGTGACTCCTTCGGGGATGTCGGGAAGTTCTATCATGCCTTGGGCAAGTAGGAGGTCTAGGACCTCCGACACAGGTTGCCCCAGCGGAGTGTACTCCCATTTTTCAACTGGTTTTTGAAAGGTTCGCTCCCTTTTGTTTTCTAGTTTTTCAAAATTTTTGGAAGTGCCTACCACGCCTGGATCCACCCGGACATTGGCGATTTTATGGGGCTTTGCCCCTTTGTCCATCATGGGTAGCCCATAAGTGATGGGCTTTTCCAAGCGGGTATTAGAAATGGCACTTCCTTTCCATAAGTGATCGTATGTCTCTTTTCTCAAATTCGTTTCGAAAAGGGATGCCTTTTTGATCAACTTGTGGAAAGTTGAGATCTCATGGAGCGAGAGAAGGGTTTTTAACTTGCTTTTAAAGTTATCCAGGATGAGCATGACTGCGCATCCTTCGGATATGGGCTCTCGCACTTGGCCCAAAAGTGACCTCCATCTTATAATGAAGGCATGTACGTCTTCGTTCATGCCTTGCTTTGTATCCCTTAAAGTATTCAGGGTTGGCATGACTTCTACGTTGTGTGCAAATCTTTGCATGAAGCAGTTCGCTAACTCTTCAAAAGTAGCGAACTGGCTTAAGTCATAGGAAGCTAGCCATTTGGCAGCTGTGCCTTTAAGGGATAGAAGGAACCAATACACCCATTTCATCGAGTCCTTTTTCTTCTTATGGGCTTGACGCGAGAAAAGTTGCAAGTGAGACCTAGGGTCTCCCATGCCATCATACCGATGAAAGTTCAGTATTTAGTCGTCACTATCTATTTTGTAATCCATAGGAAGGAAATGAGACAGGGCGTAACTCCTTTTCTCTTTGTTTTGCCCTTTCAATAGCTGATGTAGGGCTTTATGGTCCTTTTGTGTGAAGGACTCGTGGTATTGGTTGCCTTCCATTACGGAGGCCTCTTTGTGCTTGCGAGGTTTTTCAGATTTTTTCTTAGGCCTTTGCTCACCGTTTGACGAACAGGAATCGCCTACTTCAACCTCTTGGCTGAGAGCATCGATTTTGGCCTCAAATTCCCTTCTCAGGTCCTCTATCTCGTCTAGTTTGATCTTGTTTTTGAAAATCCTCCTAGAGTAAGAACTTGATGCGCATGAGCCTTGGCTCGACACTTCACTTGGGTTGGATTTTGACATGCTTGTCAAGCTTTTTCAAAATTTCCTAAGTACAAGTAAAGAAAACAAAGTTAAAAACAACACCTGTTTGAAAATTTTTTGCAAGCTTCTAGACTTAACTCGACTTTTGAAAGACTCACGTCCCACCGGGCATGCCAATCTTCTATAGATGCAGAAAATTTCCGCCTCCCTGGTTTCTTAGGCTTGGGGCGAACCTTTTCGTGTGTCTAAGTCCTATTTGAATAAACAGGGCGTGCCAGCTAGCTTACCTAAGCTAGCGAAGATATATTTTAACCTGACTTCTAACGTGGCGACTGCGAGCAAGCAAGCTCTTGTCGTCGCAGACCTTCTTGCACCGATGCGCAAGGGTCAGTCTGTACGCTTTTAAAAATCGAGTTTTGGATAGAAGGACCTACGAAAGCAATTCGAGGTGTTTGATTCGGGTCTTTTTAGTACGATTTCCAGATTTTAGATCACGTGGATTTGCAAGTGCCTAAGTATTTCTTTGTATCCCTTTATGGGTCACTTAGGTGTGTGTTATGAACACTCCACTACATGTGGCAACTTTGAGCGGGAGTATGGGGTTTGCTTTGATGCAATATGCGTCCTAACTCGTGGTATGGCGTATATGCAATGCAAACTCACGCTACTCCAAAGGGAAAACCCGAATTTAAAGACAATGCCGAAGGGAAATGACTTAAGGGAAATGACTTGAAATGTAAATGCCGAAGGGAAATAACCGAAGGGAAATACGTATATAAGGTATATATGGGCCCTTACTCGGGTCTTGCAAATAAGAGCGAAGGCTCAATGTGGGTGCGTGCTTGAATTGAAAGACTACACACACGACATGAAATGAAACCCAAATATAACTTGCAATATGGCCTTAACTAAGGTCTTGGGAATAAGAGCGAAAGCTCAATGTGTGTCAGTGCTTGAATTGAAGTACTACGCACACAACATGAAATTAAACCCAAATATAAATTGCAGTATGGCCTTAACTAAGGTCTTGGGAATAAGAGTGAAAGCTCAATGTGTGTCAGTGCTTGAATTGAAGTACTACGCACACAACATGAAATTAAACCCAAATAGTATAACACGACCCTTACTTGGGTCTTACCAATAAGAGCGAAGGCTCAATGTGTGTGAGTGCTTGAATTGAAATACTACGCACACAACATGAAATTAAACCCAAATAGTATAACACGGCCCTTACTTGGGTCTTACAAATAAGAGCGAAGGCTCAATGTGTGTGCGTGCATGAATTGAAAGACAACACACTCAACTTAAGCAAAACCCTACATAATTTAAAGTATATACATAGATTTATATCTTAGGGGCTGATTAGGCCCGCGTGTGTTCAAAATCGTGCACGACTAAGAGAGTGCACGTGTGTGTGGGTTGTAAACACCCCAAAATCCCACGAATTCCTCGAAACAACCTGGTTTTGTAAAAGCAGCCCCAAAGGGCTATTTTGAGTAAGGGCCCATATAAAACACGTTTTTGAAACCCCAAAGTAGCTTGTCCTAATCAAGACAGGACCAGCGAAGTCAAAGAGAGCCTGGAACCGGAGCACGTGTCGAGCCCGGCACAGCAACTCTTGTATCACATCCATACCCCCAGGATCTCGAACGTCCAAGACCCTGTTATTATCAAAATGTCATTTGAAGTCATCTCCAGAAGGCAGAAACGGAGGCGGACGACCATGTTGGCGAAGACCCAACGCAGACGGAGTACTGATGCTGTCAGACCCCGCACAAATCGTCCGTTTCGAACCCAGCTTGAAGGAGTCAGAGTTCAGTTTGGATTGGATCTGGACCATATATATCCAGATCCCAATCCAAACCCATGTGTGGACTTGGATTTGGATTTGGATCCAGAGATACAATCCAATATCCATATCCATGGCCCACATCACCTTCTCATAAATGGAGGTGGGGCCCACTTGAAATTCACGTGGGATCATGGGCATGAGAGAGAGTGGGGATGGATAAGATCAAGTGTGTTGTAATTAAGCTTGACTTGTGTGTCAAGTTTGGGGTTAATCATGTGGGTTAGCCTAATTGAGTGGGTTTAAGCTTGTAATTAGCCAAAACCTAACCTAGGGCTGCACCAACATGAAGTGGTTAAGGTCTATGGGCCATGCAAAGGGAGCTCCTTCACCTAAACCTAACCCAAAACACCTAATCCTAGCCTTCTACCCTAATCCACCCCTAATCCCAACCTAATCACCTAACCCACTTCCCTAATCCCGGCCTAATCCCAACCTAATCACCTAACCCACTTCCCTAATCCTTCCCTAAACCTAGCCTAATCACCTAACCTAGTTCACTAAACCTCACCCTAGAACCCAACCACCTAACCAAACCCTAAACCCCTAAACCATCCCTAGCCCACAATCTACCCAAACCACTAGTATTTAAAATATCTGGCCCTACCCTTTCCAGCCCACCTTATCTTCATACCACCCTACCTAAACCACCTAACCACTACCCCAAACCCAGCCCTAACCGACCTACCCAACTCCCTATATAAACCCCCCCTCTTGGGGAGGGTTTTCAGAGCTAGAACCCCTGTTCCATCCCAGCCGGGCCCTCTCTTTCCTCCACTTCCCCAGCTGCTCCACCGGCTCCACCTGCTCCACCTGCACCACCTCCTACTCTCCATCCCACCACCACTTGCACCGCCATCTCCACCACCTCCCGACCGAGCCTCACTACCTGCCCAGCTTCCTTCCAGCCGAGCGCCACCTTCTCTCCATTCAGTAAGTACCCCACACTCTACCTAGCTCCTTCTCTACTCCCTCTCCACTCCCAGCCACCCACCATACCACCACCTACTTTCCATCCCACCACCACTTGCCGTCACCCCTACACTCGGCCAAGCCTTAGCCGCCCTAGCCATTCGCCACTACCTATCTACCCTAGCTACACCCGGCCAGCCATCTCTTTTCCCCGAGGTGTCCCATTCGACCTTCCCTTAAGCTCCCCTTAGGTCCATACTCCCTAACACTCTATACTCTCCTAGTGACCCTACATACTCACTTGGCCCAGCCCCTTTAATCCCCCACACCAAGGCGACACCCTTGCTTGCAGCCGGCCACCATCAAGGCGCCTATCCCACGCCCCATTTGCAGCTGGCCAGCACCCTTTGTCGTTCACCCTCGCGGAGCTCCCGTTTGCAGCCCAAGGCGAAGGCCAAGCCCACGCTCAAGCAAGGCCTCTACGGACCAGCTACTAGTAAGTGCCTAACTCGGTCTTTAGTTGTATACTTGTTTGAGATTCAATTTGATACAGGGTTGTAATAACGGAGCATAGTCTCCCCCCGCTTGTAATAACGTGGCTTGGCACACCCACACACGTGCACTCTCTTAGCGTGCACGATTTTGAACACACACGGGCCTAATCAGCCCCTAATACGTAAGTATATACATATACTTTCATTTTTGTAGGGTTTTGCTTAAGTTGGGTGTGTTGTCTTTCAATTAAAACACTCACACACATTGAGCCTTCGCTCTTATTTGAAAGACCCAAGTAAGGGCCGACCTATACTATTTGGGTTTCATTTCATGTCGTGTGTGTAAGTCTTTCAATTCAAGCACTCTCACACACATTGAGCTTTTGCTCTTATTTGAAAGACCCAAGTAAGGGCCGACCTATACTATTTGGGTTTCATTTCATGTCGTGTGTGTAAGTCTTTCAATTCAAGCACTCTCACACACATTGAGCCTTCGCTCTTATTCCCAAGACCTTAGTAAAGGCCTTATTGCAGTTGTATTTGGGTTTCATTTATGTCGTGTGTGTAAGTCTTTCAATTCAAGCACTCTCACACACATTGAGCCTTCGCTCTTACTCCCAAGACCTTAGTCAAGGCCATACTGCAATTTATATTTGGGTTTCATTTCATGTCGTGTGTGTAAGTCTTTCAATTCAAGCACTCTCACACATATTGAGCCTTCGCTCTTATTCCCAAGACCTTAGTAAAGGCCTTATTGCAGTTATATTTGGGTTTCATTTATGTCGTGTGTGTAGTATTTCAATTCAAGCACGCACCCACATTGAGCCTTCGCTCTTATTTGCAAGACCCGAGTAAGGGCTCATATACATACTCTATATACATATTTCCCTTCGGCACTTACTTTACAAGTCATTTCCCTTCGGTTATTTCCCTTCGGTTATTTCCCTTCAATATTGTCTTTACATTTCGGGTTTTCCCTTTGGAGTAGCGTGAGTTTGCATTGCATCTACGCCATACCACGAGGTAGGACGCATATTGCATCAAAGCAAGCCCCGCTCGAATTCGCCCATGTAGTGGAGTGTTCATAACACACAAACTAGGTGGCCCGAAAAGGGATAAAAGAAAAGACTTAGGCACGTGCAAATCCACGTGATCTAAAACATGCAATCACATTTAAAAGACCCGAAATAGACACCTCGAACCGCTTCGTAGGCTTTCTATCCCAAAACTCGATTTTTGCAAAGCGTACAGACTGACCCTTGCGCATCGGTGCAAGAAGGTCTGCGACGACAAGAGCTTACTTGCTCACAGTCGCCACGTTTAGAAGTCAGTGTTAAATATATCTTCGCTAGCTTAGGTAAGCTAGCTGGCACGCCCTGTTTGCATACATAGGCCTTAGACACACGAGAGGATCCGCTCCGAGCCCTGAAAAGGCGAGAGACGGGGATTTTTGCGCGTCTACATGGGTGTGCCAAGCCATGTTATTACAAGCGGGGGGAGACTATGCTCCGTTATTACAACCCCGTATCAAATTGAATTCAAGCAAGTCTACAACTAAGGACCGAGTTAGGCACTTACTGATAGCTGGTCCGAAGATGACTTGCTTGAGCGTAGGCTTGGCTTCGCCTTGGGCTGCAAGAGGGAGCTCCTCGAATTTGAACGGCAAGGGGAGGTGCTGGCCGGGTGCCTTGGGTGCGCGGGAAGGGCGCCTTGAAGGTGGCCGGCTGCTAGGAAGGTGCCGAACTTGGTGCTTTGGGTTAAGGTGACTAAGTAGGGTAACTAGAGGATGGGCTGATATTAAGGTAGGTAGTGCTAAAGGGGAGCCTAAGGGAGTGCCTAAGGGAGATGAATGGCTGGCCGAGTGGGTTTGGTACAGTCGGTTGGAGTGGCCGACTAAGGGAAGCTTGTTGGTGGCCGGCTGTTAGGGTGGCTAGGTAATGGTGAGGATGGGAAGGGAGCTAGCTAGGGTATGGGGTAAGGTGGACTAAGGGGCTGGTGGGAAGTGATATGGGTAGGTCTTAGGGAGCTAAGTGGAGTGGCCGGGTGTTGCTAGGGGAAGTGGTTCAAGGCGGGTGGTTGAAGTGGCTAAGATCTGGCCGAATGGGTAGGATGGCGGATGGCTGGTGTTGGGGTGATGTGGTGGTGGTGTAGGTGGTTGAGAGTGGAGGGGGAGTGAAGAAGAAGTAGAGTTAGGTTGAGATACCAACCGAGTGTTGAAGAGAGGCAGTGGATGGAAGAGAGGCAGTCGGGTGACTTGGATGCACAGGATTCGGTCGGGAGGTGGTGGTGTGGTGATAAGGTGGGCTGGTTTTGGGGAGGGGCCAGATATTTTGATTTAGGGGGTATTAGGAATATGGTGTGCTAGGTTTAGGTGGGGTGGTTTAGGGGTTTAGGGTTTAGCTAGGTGGGTTGGTTTTGGGGTGAGGTGGGTTAGGTGATTAGGCTAGGATTAGGTTAGGTTTAGGGAAGGATTAGGGAAGTGGGTTAGGTGATTAGTTTGGGATTAGGTCGGGATTAGGGAAGTGGGTTAGGTGATTAGGCTAGGTTTAGGACAGGATTAGGGTAAAAGGCTAGGATTAGGGCTTTTTTTATTAGGGTTGGGTTAAGGAACTCCCTTTGCATAGCCCATAGACCTTGTTGCATCATGTTGGTGCAGCCCTAGGTTAGGTTTTGGCTAATTACAGGCTTAAACCCATGTTAATTTGGCTAAACCACATGATTAACCCCAAACTTGACACACAAGTCAAGCTTAATTACAACCACACTCTAATCTTATCCTCCCCCACTCTCTCTCATGCCCATAATCCCATGTGAAATTCAAGTGGGCCCCACCTCCATTTATGAGAAAGTGATGTGGGCCATGGGTATGGATATTGGATTGGATCTCTGTATCCAAATCAAAATCCAAGTCCACACATGGGTTTAGATTGGGATCTGGATATATATGGTCCAGATCCAATCCAAACTGAATTCTGACTCCTTCAGGCTGTGTTCAAAACGAACGGTTTGTGCGGGGTCTGACAACATCAGTACTCCGTCTGTGTTGGGTCTTCGCCAACATGATCGTCCGCTTCTGTTTTCGCCTTCCGGAGATGACCTCAAGTGATGTTTTGATGATAACAGGGTCTTGGATGTTTGAGATCCTGGGGGTGGATTCAATACGAGAGTTGTTGTGCGGGGCTTGACTTGTGCTCCGGTTCCGAGCTCTCTTTAGCTCTTCTGGTCTTGTCTTGATCAGGCCAAGCTTGCTTCGGGGTTTCAAAACGTGTTTTAAAAGGTTTTTAAAACCATATTATACATATTTAAAACATATAAAGTTTAAAACATATGTACAAGGTTGCCTGGAAGGCTCCTGGGTTTTCAGACTCAAAATGGCCCTTTGGGGCTGCTGTAGACGAGTGAAAATCCCTGCCTCTTGCCTTTTCAGGGCTTGGAGCGGATCCTCTCGTGTGTCTAAGGCCTATATAAACAGGGCGTGCTAGCTAGCTTCCCTAAGCTAGCGAAGATATATTTTTAATTCTGACTTCTAACGTGGTGACTGTGAGCAAGTGAGCTCCTGTCGTCGCAGACCTTCTTGCACCGATGCGCAAGGGTCAGTCTGTACGCTTTGAAAAATCGAGTTTTTGGGATAGAAAGCCTGTGAAGCGGTTCGAGGTGTTTAATTCGGGTCTTTTAGATGTGATTGCAGATTTTAGATCACGTGGATTTGCACGTGCCTAAGTCTTTCCTTTTATCCCTTTACGGGCCACTATAACACCCCGAAATCCCACGAATTTCTCAAATCCATCTGGTTTTGTAAAAGCAGCCCCAAAGGGCTATTTTAAGTCTGGAAACCCAGGAGCCTTCCAAGCAACCCTATACATATGCTTTAAACTCTGTATTTTGAAAACATACAATATGGCTTTTAAAACCTTTTTAAAACATGTTTTGAAACACCGAAGCAGCTTGGCCTAATCCAGACAAGACCAGGAAAGCTAAGGAGAGCTCGGAACCGGAGCACATGTCGAGCCCGGCACAACAACTCTTGTATCAAATTCACACCCCCAGGATCTCGAACGTCCAAGACACTGTTATCATCAAAACATCATTTGAAGTCATCTCTGGAAGGTAAAAATAGAGGCGGACGATCATGTTGGCGAAGACCCAACGAAGACGGAGTACTGATGCTGTCAGGCCCCGCATAAACCGTTCGTTTCGAACACAGCTCGAAGGAGTCAGAGTTCAGTTTGGATCGGATCTGGACCATATATATCCAGATCCCAATCCAAACCCATGTATGGACTTGGATTTGGATTTGGATTCAAAAATCCAATCCAATATCCATATCCATGGCCCACATCACCTTCTCATAAATGGAGGTGGGGCCCACTTGAAATTCATGTGGGATTATGGGCATGAGAGAGAGTGGGGGTGGATAAGATCAAGTGTGTGTTGTAATTAAGCTTGACTTGTGTGTCAAGTTTGGGGTTAATCATGTGGGTTAGCCTTATTAAGTGGGTTTAAGCTTGTATTTAGCCAAAACCTAACCTAGGGCTGCACCAACATGATATGCTTAAGGTCTATGGGCCATGCAAAGGGAGCTCCTTCACCTAAACCTAACCAAAAACACCTAATCCTAGCCTTCCACCCTAATCCAGCCCTAATCTGAGCCTAATCACCTAACCCACTTCCCTAATCCCGGCCTAATCACAACCTAATCACCTAACCCAGTTCCCTAATCCTCCCCTAAACCTAGGTTAATTACCCTAAACCTAGCCTAATCCTAGCCTAATCACCTAACCTAGCTCACTAAACCTCACCCTAGAACCAACCCACCTAACTAAACCCTAAACCTCTAAACCACCCCTAGCCCACAATCTACCCAAACCACTTGTATCTAAAATATCTGGCCCTACCCTTTCCAGCCCACCTTATCATCATACCACCCTACCTAAACCACCTAACCACTACCCCAAACCCAGCCCTATATAAACCCCCCCCCCCCCCTTGGGGGCGGGTTTCATAAGCTAGCAGCCCACCCATTCCCAGCCGGGTTCTCCACTTCCCCAAGTTCAGCCGAATCCCACCTGCTCCACATCCCACCACCACCTGCTCCACATCCCGCCACCACCTACACCACTGCCTTCCAGCCGAACGCCACCACCATCGCCACCATCATCCGGTTGATTCCCTTCCACCTGCCACCATTTCTTCACCCGATAAGTCCCCTACATCCTACCTTACTACTTCTTCACTCCCTCTCCACTCTCAGCCACCTAATCCACTCCCCTATCACCCCAACATCAGCCCTTCCACTTGCTGCCACCCTTCTCACTCAGCCGAACCCATAGCTCCCTAACTACCCGCCACCACCTAGACCTTTTAGACCCATTCGGCCTCCCTATCCGACTCCCTAAAACCTGCCCGTATCATCCTAATACACCTACTACAACCACTACTTCCTGGCCCCATCTCCTAGCTAGCTCCCCTACCTTACATCACTCCTAGCCACTCCAACTACCCGCCACCACTAAGCCCTCCTAGTCGGCCACTCCAACCGACTGTTGCCCCTTCACTCGGCCAGCAACCCGCTAACCTTAGGTGCCCCATTAGGTCTTCCTTTGAGCTTCCCTTAGTGCCATACTCCTTTAGTGACCCTCCTTAGGCCCTTTAGCCCTACACGCCAAAAAGAGCCCTTCCTTAGTAGCCGCCCACCTTCAAGGCGCCTCTTCCGGGCACCAAGACCATCCGGCCAGCACCTCCCCTTGCCGTTCAACCTTGCGGAGCTCCCTTTTGCAGCCCAAGGCGAAGGCCAAGCCCACGCTCAAGCAAGGCATCTTCGGACCAACTATTAGTAAATGCCTAACTCGGTCTTTAGTTGTATACTTGCTTCAGATTCAATTCGATACGGGGTTGTAAAAAAGGAGTGTAGTCTCCCCCCGCTTGTAATAACGTGGCTTGGCACACCCACACACGTGCACTCTCTTAGTTGTGCACGATTTTGGATACATACGGGCCTAATCAGCCCCTAATACATAAGTATATACTTATACTTTAATTTTGTAGGGTTTTGCTTAAGTTGGGTGTGTTGTCTTTCAATTCAAGCACTCACACACATTGAGCTTTCGCTCTTATTTGAAAGACCCAAGTAAGGGCCGACCTATACTATTTGGGTTTTCATTTCATGTCGTGTGTGTAAGTCTTTCAATTCAAGCACTCACACACATTGAGCTTTTGCTCTTATTTGAAAGACCAAGTAAGGGCCAACCTATACTATTTGGGTTTTCATTTCATGTCGTGTGTGTAAGTCTTTCAATTCAAGCACTCACACACATTGAGCTTTCGCTCTTATTTGAAAGACCCAAGTAAGGGCCGACCTATACTATTTGGGTTTTCATTTCATGTCGTGTGTGTAAGTCTTTCAATTCAAGCACTCACACACATTAAGCTTACGCTCTTATTTAAAAGACCCAAGTAAGGGCCGTGTTATACTATTTGGGTTTAATTTCATGTCGTGTGTGTAAGTCTTTCAATTGAAGCACGCACCCACATTGAGCCTTCGCTCTTATGTGCAAGACCCGAGTAAGGGCCCATATACATACTCTATATACATATCTCACTTCGGCATTTACATTTCAAGTCATTTCCCTTCGGTTATTTCCCTTCGGCATTGTCTTTACATTTCGGGTTTTCCCTTTGGAGTAGCGTGAGTTTGCATTGCATCTACGCCATACCACGAGGTAGGACGCATATTGCATCAAAGCAAGCCCCGCTCGAATTCGCCCATGTAGTGGAGTGTTCATAACACACAAAGTAGGTGGCCCATAAAGGGATAAAAGGAAAGACTTAGGCACGTGCAAATCCACGTGATCTAAAAGCTGCAATCGCATCTAAAAAACCTGAATTAGACACCTCGAACCGCTTCGTAGGCTTTCTATCCCAAAAACTCGATTTTTGCAAAGCGTACAGACTGACCCATGCGCATCGGTGTAAGAAGGTCTGCGACGACAAGAGCTCACATGCTCACAGTCGCCACGATTAGAAGTCAGTTTAAAATACATCTTCGCTAGCTTAAGTAAGCTAGCTGGCACGTCCTGTTTATATAAATAGGCTTTAGACGCACGAGAGGATCCACTCCAAGCCCAGAAAAGGCGGGGAGGCGTGGGGATTTTCGTGCGTCTACAGACTTATTTTCTTTGCTTGTACTTAGGACATTTTTGAAAAAGCTTGAAAAGCATGTCAAAATCCAATCCAAGTGAAGTGTCGAGCCAAGGCTCATGCGCATCAAGTTCTCACTCTAGGAGGATTTTCAAAAACAAAATAAAACTAGATGAGATCGAGGACTTGAGAAGGGAGTTTGAGGCCAAAATCGATGCTCTCAGCCAAGAGGCTGAAGTAGGCGATTCATGTTCATCAAATGGTGAACAAAGGCCTAAGAAAAAATCTAAAAGACCTCGCAAGCACAAAGAGGCCTCCGTAATGGAAGGCAACCAATACCACGAGTCCTTCACACAAAAGGACCATAAAGCCCTACAGCAGTTGCTGAAAGGGCAGAATAAAGAGAAAAGAAGCTATGCCCTGTCTGATTTCCTTCCTATAGATTATGAAACAGACAGTGACGATGAAATACCGAACTTCCATCGGTATGATGGCATGGGAGACCCTAGGTCTCACTTGCAGCTTTTCTCACGTCGAGCCCATAAGAAGAAAAAGGACTCGATGAAATGGGTGTATTGGTTCCCTTTATCCCTTAAAGGCACAGCTGCCAAATGGCTGGGTTCCTACGACTTAAGCCAGTTCGCTACTTTTGAAGAGTTAGCGAACTGCTTTATGCAAAGATTTGCACACAACGTAGAAGTCACGCCGACTCTGAATACCTTAAGGGATACAAAGCAAGGCATGAACGAAGACGTACATGCCTTCATTATAAGATGGAGGTCGCTTTTGGGCCAAGTGCGAGAGCCCATATCCGAGGGATGCGCAGTCATGCTCATCCTGGATAACTTTAAAAGCGAGTTAAAAACCCTTCTCTCGCTCCATGAGATCTCAACTTTCCATAAGTTAATCAAAAAGGCCTCCCTTTTCGAAACCAACTTGCGAAAAGGGACATACGATCACTTGTGGAAAGGAAGTGCGGTTTCCAAAACCTACTTGGAAAAACCCATCACATACGGGCTACCCACGAAGGACAAAGGGGCAAAGCCCCATAAAATCACCAATGTCCGGGTGGATCCAGGTGTGGCGGGCACTTCCAAAAGTTTTGAGAAGTTAGAAAATAAGAGGGAGCGAAATTTTCAAAAAACGGTTGAAAAACTGGAGTACACTCCGCTGGGGCAACCTGTGTCGAAGGTCCTAGACCTCCTACTTGGCCAGGGCATGATAGAACTCCCTGAAATCCTCGAAGGAGTCACTTCCAAAGGGGGGTATTTAAACCGATTTTGTAAGTATCATCGGCTCAAAGGCCATGATACCAAACATTGCTTCTCCCTCTTAAATAAAATTGAGAACTTGATAGCAGAAGGCCGGCTCCAGGTCACTGCAGAACCTGAGCCACGTCAAGCTATCTTTAAAGAACCCTTTTCCAAACATGCCAGTGGTAGTGGGAAAGGAAAGGAGGTATGTACCCTCACCATTTCTAAGGAACTAGCGCAAAAACCAGAACCTGGTCGACCCACTTGTGCGCCCATTCTTGTACTGCACAAGAAACCCGCCCAAGTCGCCATTCGGGGACCACCGAAAGTGGAATCTCCGATAAAACCAGTTTTGAAAATCCAAGGTTCTCCTCAGCTCATCGTTAGAGCCAAATTTAGCGCGAACCCTAGGCTGGTCATGGGAGAAGTCACTAGATCCGGAAGGATCTACCAACCCCCGCACCTTCAAGGTGCTCAAAAGGTGGTCAGTGTGCATGGCCCCTCAAAAGCATGTATCCCTAGTGGTCTGCCAAAAGCAGATAAGGGCAAAGTCATCCTAAATCCTTATGACTTCGAAAACCACCTTTCAAAGATTCCTATTCACATGTCTATCTTAGAGCTTATAAAAACCTCGCCTAGGCATAGACTTGTATTAGAGAAAATTCTAGAAAGGGCCAAGGTTGATTCGAACATAAATCCGGAATCCTTGTCTGCCCAAGTAGCTTTATTAGGAGCAAAATCGCCCATCACTTTCTCGGAAGATGATGTAGATAGACCTTACGAAACCCATAACCAGGCCCTGCATATCGAGGTGGTTCTAAACAACCACTCTCTAGACAGGTGCCTAATCAATGGTGGAGGAGGGCTCAACATCCTTCCACTTCATGTGGCGTATAAAATCGGAGTCACCTTGACTTCAGTAAACCCAAGCCCCATCGTTATCACTGGATACGATGGGAATGCGTCTAAACCTTTAGGATCCATCGAACTCCCAATGGAAACGGGAGGGATCGAACACACGGGGGTGTTCCATGTCTTGGACATCCACCCCCATTATAACCTGTTGCTGGGAAGGCCCTGGATACACAGTTTGTGCGCTGTGCCATCCACCTTCCACAGGTGTGTCAAGATCCCTTTTAGGGACCAGGTCGTAGTGATCCTAGGTGAGAGTCACCCACAGCTTCAGGGGATCATAAACTCCCCTTGTCTATCGAGCTCCCAGGCCCATGAGGCTAACCTGGGGCAAATTGTGATTGAGCCACCTCGGCTCGTATTAAACAACCCTAGGAAGGTTGTATGTGTGAAGGGGCTGCCCAAAGCAGGCCCCCTCCCGATTCTAACCCTTCTAAGAAAACCCAAGCGTTCCCTATTTCCAAAGCCCCTGGACAAGAGGCCATATGAGCACAATATGGACGATAGCATGTTCCAGGACCACGACTTATATCAAAATTTTTCGAAAAACAAAAAGTCGTGGAACATGTTGTTGAACATGGGCTACACGCCCTACAAGAGTCTAGGGGCGCAGAACCAGGGTCTCCTAGAGCCCATCCTTCCTAGGGCCAATCCAAGCCGATATGGGATCGGCTATACTCCCCGAATACCGCCGAAACCACCCCCTGTGACCACTTGGGTCAAGGGTACCCCGAAACCTGCCTTAGAAGAAACCTACGATTTAGAGCTCCTATTCCGAGTCTAACCCGTAGTGCTTTCCCTTTGTAGGTATGATGGAAGATCCCTTTTCTAAAAAATATAAAAACATTTGAAAAGCTTAAAATCAAAAAAATCAAAAAACAAGAAAAACCAAAAACAATGGAAAAACAAAAACTCGAAAATAGAGTGCTTTGTATAGTTCCCAAAATTCTTGTTTTACAAAAACCCAAAAAAATCGAAAATTTGGAAAATACCAAAAGGATTTTGTACATAGCTGCTCCTGGTAGGACTTTGACAAAAGAAAAGGATTTCAAAAGAAACGTCGTCTGCATAGCCAGACCAAAAGTTTCGAAATCACTTGAAAATCCAAGTACAAAACCAGGTCTTTTTGAAAATCACGCATCAAATTCCCTCGGGTCTATAGCCCACGAGAATGATCAAAGCCCAGAAGTGGATCCCCTTGAGGAAGATCCCACTTCTGAGCTCCCAGAATTTCATAGAATTCTCGATTTTGAAAGACCTTCCCAATCAGTAGGAGGAGATTTCATAGAAATAAACCTAGGGGATGATTCAAATCCCAAAACCATCAAAATAGGCGCATGCTTGCATGAAACTGAAAGGTTAACATTCATTGCATTTCTACGAACCTATTTAGATGTATTTGCATGGACGTATGAAGACATGACGGGCATAGATCCCAGCATTGTCAGACATCGTCTTCCCTTAGATGCAGGTGTAAAACCCATAAAGCAGAAGCTTAGGAAAATACACCCGAATGTACACACGCAAGTCAAAGAGGGTTTAGAAGATCTGCTAAAAGCCAGATTTATAAAACCCATTGCCTATTCTGATTGGTTATCAAATATTGTTGTAGTTCGAAAAACCAATGGGAAAATTCGAATATGCGTCGATTTCAGAAACCTGAATAAAGCCACTCCAAAGGATAATTATCCTTTACCAAACATAGATTTGATAGTCGACAGTACTGCAAGTCATGAAATGTTTTCCTTTATGGATGGCTATTCAGGCTATAATCAAATCAAACTAAGTCCACGAGATCAGGGTAAGACCGCCTTCACAACCCCATGGGGCACGTACTGCTATACAGTCATGCCCTTTGGTTTGAAAAATGCCGGCGCAACATACCAACGAGCCATGACCACGATCTTCCATGATCAAATCCATGAGCTTGTAGAAGTGTATGTAGATGATCTCTTGGCAAAATCAAAAACCCGATGCACCCATATCGAATGTTTACAAAAGATTTTCGAAAGGCTTAGGCTTTACAAAGTAAAGCTAAACCCTCAAAAATGTGTGTTTGGGGTAGAATCAGGGAAGCTTCTAGGCTTTATGGTAAGCCAAAGGGGAATAGAAGTCGACCCCTCTAAGTGTTGAGCCATCATAGACATGGCTCCACCCTCCAATCTCACCCAAATCCGTAGCCTCCAAGGTCGTTTACAATCTGTTCGCCGATTCATATCGAATCTGGTCACTAGATGCGAACCCTTCAACAAACTGTTGAGGAAGGGTACAAAATTCTTATGGGATGACGAATGCCAGAAGTCCTTCGAGAGACTGAAGGAATACTTAGTTAATCCCCCCGTTTTGAACCCTCCAAAACAAGGAAAACCGCTTTTACTATACATCTCCGTGCTTGCGAATGCTTTAGGAGCCCTGTTGGCTCAATACGAGGATGACACCCATAAGGTGTATGCCATCTACTACATTTCGAAAACTCTCTTGGCTTATGAACGAAATTATCAAGCCATGGAGAAGACGTGCTTGGCCCTAGTCTGGGCCTGCCAAAAATTCAGACATTATTTCCTAGATCATGAGATCTGGATAGTGTCCAAGCTTGATCCAATCAAGCACTTGTTCGAAAAACCCATTCTCACGGGTAGATTGGGCAAATGGCAACTCCTTCTAATGGAGTATGATTTGAAATACCATCACCAGATCTCCATTAAGGGGCAAGCCCTAGCAGATTACGTGGCTGAGTTCCCCTTAGAGGACGCATATCCCACTCTTGTTGAAATGCCTGATGAAGGCATATTGCAAAACCATTTTCAAAATCACATTTTGGCAAATTCTTTCGAAAACCAAGTGTGGAAGATGCACTTCGATGGGGCACGAAACCAACGAGGGGCTGGTGCTGGGGTCATCCTAATCTCCCCTGAAAAGGGCGAGATTCCCATAGCAGTCCGCTTAGATTTCGAATGTTCCAACAACGTAGCTGAGTATGAAGCACTCATACAAGGCTTAAGGATTTCGAAAACTCTAGGGGCATCATGCATCGAGGTCTTTGGAGATTCGCTCCTTGTCATAAACCAGGTTTTAAAAATTTGGCAAGAACATAATGAGAAACTACTTCCATATCACGAGTTGGCCACTCGATTGGTCCAGTCCTTCCAATCGTGTAAACTCACACACGTAGGAAGAGAGGACAATGGCATCGCCGATGCCCTCTCCTCCTTGGGTTCAGCCCTGAAGGTCTATCCCATTTCAGGGACCAGATCTTTGGAAATATGGCATGCGCCCCACCCATCCACACACAACTTGGATATTTGCCAAAATAACCCAGAGTCTATTGAAAAACCCTTGTTTTATGACATCAAACAGTTTTTAGAAAATGGGGGATTCGCCGAGGATGCCACATCCAAAGATAAGGCATTCATCCGTAAGATTTCGACCCGATACACCATTCTGGGTGGGGTTTTATACAAAAAAAGTTTTACCGGCATTCTGCTTAGGTGTATCGACCTGGAGGAGGCAAGGATAGTGATGCACGAGTTCCACGATGGAGAATGTGGAGGTCATGTTAATGCCAACATGATGGCAATGAAAATACTTAGAGGGGGCTATTTTTGGTCCACCCTGAAAAAGGATTGCCACGATCATGTTAGGAAGTGTCATCCTTGTCAAGTGCATGAGCACGCCATTCATATCCTTTCATCTGCATTGCATTCCGTGGTCAGCCCCTGGCCATTTACCAAGTGGGCGTTTGACATTGTAGGCCCAATATTTCCAAAGGCCTCGAATGGGCATCGATTTATTTTAGCAGCCACGGAGTATTTCTCCAAGTGGGTGGAAGCCATTTCCATAACCAACGTGATGGGGCAACATGTGGTGGCTTTCATCCGGAGGAATATCTTGGCTCGATTTGGGGTTCCACGAGACCTTGTGTCTGATAATGGCACCCCATTCAAGAATGAGCGGATGGTTAAGTTGTGCAACGAACGCTCCAGGCGGTTTCAGCTCGGGTTTGACAATTTTCAAGGATGACACGTATGGCATAACTCACCACTTCTCCTCGTCCTACTACCCTCAAGGCAACAGCCAAGCCGAAGCCACAAACAAGACTCTCATTAGCATAATTGAGAAAACCTTAGAGAAGGGTATGACGTGGCATGAGAAGCTGGATGAAGCCTTATGGGCTTATAGGACTTCCATCCGGACTCCCACGAATGCCACACCATTCGAATTGGTCTATGGCACAAACGCCATTCTTCCCATTCATACTCAACTGCATTCATTCCATACATCCATAGCACTCGACCTCCCCCTAGAGACGCTTCAGCATGCTAGGATGGCCGAACTAGATTTGCTAGATGAAAGGCGACTCCTTGCCATGGATCATGCTCGTGCATACCGGCAAAGGATAGCCCGACATTATAGCAAACACATGAGACCTCGCCACTTCGAAGTGGGAGATCTGGTTTTAAAAACCTTCCATCATCATGGCCCACACCCCCTGGGCAAGTGGCGCCCCAACTGGGATGGACCCTATGTTGTACGAGCAACCACTACGAACAATTCGTATTGGTTGATCGATGTAGAAGGTAGGAATTTAGCAGATCCTATCAATATTCAATACTTAAAGAAGTATCATGTGTAGGATTTGGATTAAATTCCAAGTTTTTCGAAAATTTTAGGGATAGCCGCCCTGAGACATGTGAATAAGGTGCAAAGGCAAAGTCGTGTGACCCTGAGTGAGAGAATTCGCACTTGTGAAAGAGCGGAGTCTTCAAAATCGTGGTTACATTTCAAAATCCTTCTTCTTACAAAGAAAGGCCTAGTTCAATATAGCAAGATACTTGCAAGTAGTACGTGCTATTTCTAAATAGGCTAATCTAGAATGGATCGAGTGTAGGCTTGGGATAAGTCCTCCCCTCTTCTCTTCTCCTTCCAAAAGAAAAACAAAAGCCCAAACAAAAGGGAATTTCCCATTCAAAGTCTCTTTCCAAAAGAAAGAAACCAGAATTCAAAAAGAAAAATCGATTCTCTTGTAAAAAAAGAGGGATTAAAGAAAAAATACTCCCAAAGGGAGACCCTCTATGAAAAAAAGGAAAAAGAGGCCAAAAAGCTCAAAAAGAGCAGTTTTCCGCCTTCTATGCCTTAAACCGCAGGACACTTCAGAAGGGACCGTGGTATCTCTTTCCCATCCCTGGCTTATCCCAAGCTAAAGCATGGTTCATTTCGAGGAATCCTAAAGTAAAAATAGGATTTACTTACTTGAATTTCATGTTGTTTGAGAATTCGACATTTCGAGTAAGGCGTAGGAATTTGAAATATAGCTGGTTTTCTTATAAAAACCTCCGCTAGATAAGCGAGTGTTAAGACTCAAACAAGGGCAAACACGAAGAGCTCGAGATCCTTAGGATCGAGACTCAAGACAGTTGTCCCTTTTGTAAATAGTTTTGTAAATAAGTTTTGAAAACTGAACATCGAACAACATAGGATTTTGCTCACTTGGAGCAGTAGGCCTTATAAGTCTCTAGAGTTCGACCACATCTGGTCTCTGGGAGGTCGCCACTCTTGGCACCACACCCATGTCATCTGCATTCCACGCATGGCACTTGCATAAACATGATCCCATTTTAGGACCAGATTCCATAGTAAGACCCTTTGGCGTGACATCTCCTCCTACCAGAGTTTGTAAATTGAGATTTTGCTAAAAATTGGGACGATCCCATATCCTTCGTGGATACATCTAGGGAGACATTGAAAGGGGTGTTTGTCATCTTTGCCCTTATCCAAATCGATTTGGACAAGGCCAAAGAGGGGCATCTGTAACACCCCGAAATCCCACGAATTTCTCAAATCCATCTGGTTTTGTAAAAGCAGTCCCAAAGGGCTATTTTGAGTCTGGAAACCCAGGAGCCTTCCAGGCAACCCTGTACATATGCTTTAAACTCTGTATTTTGAAAACATACAATATGGCTTTTAAAACCTTTTTAAAACATTTTTGAAACCCCGAAGCAGCTTGGCCTAATCCAGACAGGACCAGGAAAGCTAAGGAGAGCCCGGAACCGGAGCACAAGTCGAGCCCGGCACAACAACTCTTGTATCAAATTCACACCCCCAGGATCTCGAACGTCCACGACCCTGTTATCATCAAAACATCATTTGAAGTCATCGCCGGAAGGTGAAAACAGAGGCGGACGATCATGTTGGCGAAGACCCAACGAAGACGGAGTACTGATGCTGTCAGGCCCCGCACAAACCGTTCGTTTCGAACACAGCTCGAAGGAGTCAGAGTTCAGTTTGGATCGGATCTAGACCATATATATCCAGATCCCGATCCAAACCCATGTATGGACTTGGATTTGGATTTGGATTCAAAAATCCAATCCAATATCCATATCCATGGCCCACATCACCTTCTCATAAATGGAGGTGGGGCCCACTTGAAATTCACGTGGGATTATGGGCATGAGGTATCTAAAATATCTGGCCCTACCCTTTCCTGCCCACCTTATCATCATACCACCCTACCTAAACCACCTAACCACTACCCCAAACCCAGCCCTAACCGACCTAACCCAGCCCTATATAAACCCCCCCCCCCCCTTGGGGGCAGGTTTCATAAGCTAGCAGCCCACCCATTCCCAGCCGGGTTCTCCACTTCCCCAAGTTCAGCCGAATCCCACCTGCTCCACCTGCTCCACATCCCACCACCACCTGCTCCACATCCCGCCACCACTTACACCACTGCCTTCCAGGCAAACGCCACCACCATCGCCACCATCATCCGGTTGATTCCCTTCCACCTGCCACCATTTCTTCACCCGGTAAGTCCCCTACATCCTACCTTACTACTTCTTCACTCCCTCTCCACTCTCAGCCACCTAATCCACTCCCCTATCACCCCAACATCAGCCCTTCCACTTGCTGCCACCCTTCTCACTCAGCCGAACCCATAGCTCCCTAACTACCCGCCACCACCTAGACCTTTTAGACCCATTCGGCCACCCTATCCGACTCCCTAAAACCTGCCTGTATCATCCTAATACACCTACTACAACCACTACCCCCTGGCCCCATCTCCTAGCTAGCTCCCCTACCTTACATCACTCCTAGCCACTCCAACTACCCGCCACCACTAAGCCCTCCTAGTCGGCCACTCCAACCGAATGTTGCCCCTTCACTCGGCCAGCAACCCGCTAACCTTAGGTGCCCCATTAGGTCTTCCTTTGAGCTTCCCTTAGTGCCATACTCCTTTAGTGACCCTCCTTAGGCCCTTTAGCCCTACACGCCAAAAAGAGCCCTTCCTTAGTAGCCGCCCACCTTCAAGGCGCCTCTTCCGGGCACCAAGACCATCCGGCCAGCACCTCCCCTTGCCATTCAACCTCGCGGAGCTCCCTTTTGCAGCCCAAGGCGAAGGCCAAGCCCACGCTCAAGCAAGGCATCTTCGGACCAACTATTAGTAAGTGCTTAACTCGGTCTTTAGTTGTATACTTGCTTGAGATTCAATTCGATACGGGGTTGTAATAAAGGAGCGTAGTGTCCCCCCGCTTGTAATAACGTGGCTTGGCACACCCACACACGTGCACTCTCTTAGTTGTGCACGATTTTGGACACATACGGGCCTAATCAGCCCCTAATACATAAGTATATACTTATACTTTAATTTTGTAGGGTTTTGCTTAAGTTGGGTGCGTTGTCTTTCAATTCAAGCACTCACACACATTGAGCTTTCGCTCTTATTTGAAAGACCCAAGTAAGGGCCGACCTATACTATATGGGTTTTCATTTCATGTCATGTGTGTAAGTCTTTCAATTCAAGCACTCACACACATTGACCTTTCGCTCTTATTTGAAAGACCCAAGTAAGGGCCGACCTATACTATTTGGGTTTTCATTTCATGTCGTGTGTGTGAGTCTTTCAATTCAAGCACTCACACACATTGAGCTTTCGCTCTTATTTGAAAGACCCAAGCAAGGGCCGACCTATACTATTTGGGTTTTCATTTCATGTCGTGTGTGTAAGTCTTTCAATTCAAGCACTCACACACATTGAGCTTTCGCTCTTATTTAAAAGACCCAAGTAAGGGCCGTGTTATACTATTTGGGTTTAATTTCATGTCGTGTGTGTAAGTCTTTCAATTCAAGCACGCACCCACATTGAGCCTTCGCTCTTATTTGCAAGACCCGAGTAAGGGCCCATATACATACTCTATATACATATCTGCCTTCGGCATTTACATTTCAAGTCATTTCCCTTCGGTTATTTCCCTTCGGTTATTTCCCTTCGGCATTGTCTTTACATTTCAGGTTTTCCCTTTGGAGTAGCGTGAGTTTGCATTGCATCTATGTGTAGACGCGCGAAAATCCCTGCCTCGCCTTTTTCAGGGCTCGAGCGGATCCTCTCGTGTGTCTAAGGCCTATGTATGCAAATAGGGCGTACCAGCTAGCTTACCTAAGCTAGCGAAGATATTTTTAACACTGACTTCTAAACGTGGCGACTGTGAGCAAGTAAGCTCTTGTCGTCGTAGACCTTCTTGCACCGATGCGCAAGGGTCAGTCTGTACGCTTTGCAAAAATCGAGTTTTGGAGAGAAAGTCTACGAAGCGGTTCAAGGTGTCTATTTCGGGTCTTTAAAATGCGATTGCATGTTTTAGATCACGTGGATTTGCACGTGCCTAAGTCTTTTCTTTTATCCCTTTTCGGGCCACCTAGTTTGTGTGTTATGAACACTCCACTACATGGGCGAATTCGAGCGGGGCTTGCTTCGATGCAATATGCGTCCTACCTCGTGGTATGGCGTAGATGCAATGCAAACTCACGCTACTCCAAAGGGAAAACCCGAAATGTAAAGACAATACTGAAGGGAAATAACCGAAGGGAAATAACCGAAGGGAAATATGTATATAGATTATGTATATGAGCCCTTACTCGGGTCTTTGCAAATAAGAGCGAAGGCTCAATGTGGGTGCGTGCTTGAATTGAAAGACTTACTCACAGGACATGAAATTAAACCCAAATATAAATTGCAGTATGGCCTTGACTAAGGTCTTGTGAGTAAGAGCGAAGGCTCAATGTGTGTGAGAGTGCTTGAATTGAAGTACTACACACACGACATAAATGAAACCCAAATATAACTGCACTAAGGCCTTTACTAAGGTCTTGGGAATAAGAGCGAAGGCTCAATGTGTGTGAGAGTGCTTGAATTGAAAGACTTACACACACGACATGAAATGAAACCCAAATAGTATAGGTCGGCCCTTACTTGGGTCTTTCAAATAAGAGCGAAAGCTCAATGTGTGTGAAAGTGCTTGAATTGAAAGACTTACTCACACGACATGAAATGAAACCCAAATAGTATAGGTCGGCCCTTACTTGGGTCTTTCAAATAAGAGCGAAGGCTCAATGTGTGTGAGTGCTTGAATTAAAAGACAACGCACCCAACTTAAGCAAAAACCCTTCGAAAATGAAAGTATATATATATATATACTTATGTATTAGGGGCTGATTAGGCCCGTGTGTGTTCAAAATCATGCACAACTAAGAGAGTGCACGTGTGTGGGTATGCCAAGCCACGTTATTACAAGCGGGGGAGACTAGGCTCTGTTATTACAACCCCGTATCAAATTGAATCTCAAGCAAGTATACAACTAAAGACCGAGTTTAGGTACTTACGAGTAGCTGGTCCGTAGAGGCCTTGCTTGAGCGTGGGCTTGGCCTTCACCTTGGGCTGCAAACGGGAGCTCCGCGAGGGGGGACGACAAAGGGTGCCGGCCGGCTGCAAGTGGGGCGCGGGATAGGCGCCTCGAAGGTGGCCGGCTGCAAGTGGGTGTCGCCTTGATGTGGGGGATTAAAGGAGCTGGGCCAAGTGAGTGTGTAGGGTCACTAGGAGAGTATAGAGTGTTGGGGAGTATGGACCTAAAGGGAGTTTAAGGGAAGGCCGAATGGGAGTCTTAGGGGAAAAGAGATGGTTGGCCGGGTGTAGTTAGGGTAGTTAGGTAGTGGCCGGTGGTTTAGGTTGTGATGGGTTCGGCTAAGTGAGAATGGTGGCACTAAAGGGCTGATGTGTAGGTAAGGTGGTGGTATGGTGGGTGGCTAGGAGTGGAGAGGGAGTAGAGAAGGAGTTAGGTAGAGTTGGGGGTACTTACCGAATGGGGAGAAGGTGGTGCACGGCTGGGCTTGGGGAAGGCAGTGAGGGTTGGCCGGGAGGTGGTGGAGATGGCGGTTCAAGCTGTGGTGGAATGGAGGGATGGTGGTGGTGCAGGCGGCGCAGGTGGAGCAGTTGGGGCAGGTTCGGCTGGGCTGGGAAGTGGGGGAAAAAGAGGGCCCGGCTGGGATTGGTGAGGGGTTCTAGCTTGGAAAACCCGCCCCAAGAGGGGGGGTTTATATAGGGAGTTGGGTAGGTCGGTTAGGGCTGGGTTTGGGGTAGTGGTTAGGTGGTTTAGGTAGGGTGGTATGAAGATAAGGTGGGCTGGAAAGGGTAGGGCCAGATATTTTAGAAACTAGTGGTTTGGGTAGATTGTGGGCTAGGGGTGATTTGGGGGTTTAGGGCTAGGTTAGGTGGTTGGGTTTTAGGGTGAGGTTTAGTGAGCTAGGTTAGGTGATTAGGCTAGGTTTAGGCTAGGTTTAGGGAAATTAACCTAGGTTTAGGGAAGGATTAGGGAAGTGGGTTAGGTGATTAGGTTGGGATTAGGCCGGGATTAGGGAAGTGGGTTAGGTGATTAGGCTCAGATTAGGGGTGGATTAGGGTGGTAGGCTAGGATTAGGTGTTTTGGGTTAGGTTTAGGTGAAGGAGCTCCCTTAGCATGGCCCATAGACCTTAACCATATCATGTTGGTGCAGCCCTAGGTTAGGTTTTGGCTAATTACAAGCTTAAACCCACTCAATTAGGCTAACCCACATGATTAACCCCAAACTTGACACACAAGTCAAGCTTAATTACAACACTCTTGATATTTTCCATCCCCACTCTCTCTCATGCCCATGATCCCACGTGAATTTCAAGTGGGCCCCACCTCCATTTATGAGAAGGTGATGTGGGCCATGGATATGGATATTGGATTGGATCTTTGGATCCAAATCCAAATCCAAGTCCACACATGGGTTTGGATTGGGATCTGGATATATATGGTCCAGATCCAATCCAAACAGAACTCTGACTCCTTCGAGCTAGGTTCGAAACGGACGATTTGTGCAGGGCCTGACAGCATCAGTACTCCGTCTGCGTTGGGTCTTCGCCAACATGGTCGTCCGCCTCCGTTTCTGCCTTCCGGAGATGACTTCAAATGATATTTTGATAAGAACAGGGTCTTGGACGTTCGAGATCCTGGGGGTGTGAATCAGATACAAGAGTTGCTGTGCCGGGCTCGACGTGTGCTCCGGTTCTGGGCTCTTCTTAGCTCTCCTGGTCCTGTCTTGATCGGGCCAAGCCGCTTCGGGGTTTCAAAAACGTGTTTTAAAAGGTTTTCAAAAGCTATATTACATATTTTTGAAATATGAAGTTTAAAACATATATACAGGGTTGTCTGGAAAGCTCCTGGGTTTCCAGACTCAAAATGGCCCTCTGGGGCTGCTTGTATAAAACGAGATGGATTTTGAGAAATTCGTGGGATTTCGGGGTGTTTACAGATGCTCCTCTTTGGCCTTGTCCAAATAGATTTGGATAAGGGCAAAGATGACAAACACCCCTTTTAGTGTCTCCCTAGATCTAGCCACGAAGAATATGGGATCGTCCCATTTTTAGCAAAATCTCAATTTACAAACTCTGGTAGGAGGAGATATCATGCCAAAGGGTGTACTATGGAATCTGGTCCTAAAATGGGATCATGTTCATGCAAGTACCATGCGTGGAATGCAGATGACATGGGTGTGGTGCCAAAAGTGGCGACCTCCCAGGGACCAGATGTGGTCGAACTCTAGAGACTTACAAGGCCTACTGCTCCAAGTGAGCAAATCCTATGCTGTTCGATCTTCGTTTTTCAAAACTTATTTACAAAAGCTATTTACAAAAGGGACAACTGTCTTGAGCCTCGATCCTAAGGATCTCGGGCTCTTCGTGCTTGCCCTTGTTTGAGTCTTAACACTCGCTTATCTAGCGGAGGTTTTATAAGAAAACAAGGCATATTTCAAATTCCTACGCCTTACTCGAAACGTTGAATTCTCAAACAAGATGAAATTCAAGTAAGTAAATCCTATTTTTACTTTAGGATTCCTCGAAATGAACCATGCTTTAGCTTGGGATAAGCCAGGGATGGGAAAGAGATACCACGGTCCCTTCTGAAGCGTCCCGTGGTTTGAGGCACAAAAGGCGGAAAACTGCTCTTTGTGAGCTTTTTGGCCTCTTTTTCCTTTTTTTCATCGAGGGTCTCCCTTTGGGAGTATTTTTTCTTTAATCCCTCTTTTTTATAAGAGAATCGATTTTTCTTTTAAATTCTGGTTTCTTTCTTTTGGAAAGAGACTTTTAATGGGAAGTTCCCTTTTGTTTTGGGCCTTTGTTTTCCTTTTGGAAATAGAAGAGAAGAGGGGAGGACTTATCCCAAGCCTACACTCGATCCATTCCAGATCAGCCTATTTAGAAATAGCACGTACCACTTGCAAGTATCTTGCTATGTTGAACTAGGCCTTTCTTTGTAAGAAGAAGGATTTTGAAATGTAACCACGATTTTGAAAACTCCACTCTTTCACAAGTGCGAATTCTCTCACTCAGGGTCACACGAGTTGCCTTTGCACCTTATTCACATGTCTCAGGGCAGCTATCCCTAAAATTTTCAAAAACTGGAATTTAGTCTAGATCCTATACATGATACTTCTTTAAGTATTGAATATTGATAGGATCAGCTAAATTCCTACCTTCTACATCGATCAACCAATACGAATTGTTCGTAGTGGTTGCTCGCATAACATAGGGTCCATCCCAGTTGGGGCGCCACTTGCCCAGGGAGTGTGGGCCACGATGATGGATGATTTTTAAGACCAGATCTCCCACTTTAAAGTGGCGAGGTCTCATGTGTTTGCTATAATGTCGGGATATCCTTTGCCGGTATGCACGAGCATGATCCATGGCAAGGAGTCGCCTCTCATCTAACAAATCTAGTTCGGCCATCCTAGCATGCTGAAGCGTCTCTAGGGGGAGGTCGAGTGCTATGGATGTATGAAATGAATGTAGTTGAGTATGAATGGGAAGAATGGCGTTTGTGCCATAGACCAATTCGAATGGTGTGGCATTCGTGGGAGTCCGGATGGAAGTTCTATAAGCCCATAAGGCTTCATCCAGCTTCTCGTGCCACATCCTACCCTTCTCTAAGGTTTTCTCAATAATACTAATGAGAGTCTTGTTGGTGGCTTCGGCTTGGCCGTTGCCTTGAGGGTAGTAGGGCGAGGAGAAGTGGTGAGTTATGCCATACGTGTTGCACAACTTAACCATCCGCTCGTTCTTGAATGGGGTACCATTATCAGACACAAGGTCTCGTGGAACCCCAAATCGAGCCAAGATATTCCTCCGGATGAAAGCCACCACATGTTGCCCCATTACATTGGTTAGGGAAATGGCTTCCACCCATTTGGAGAAATACTCCGTGGCTGCTAAAATAAATCGATGCCCATTCGAGGCCTTTGGAAATATTGGGCCTACAATGTCAAATGCCCACATGGTAAATGGCCAGGGGCTGACCACGGAATGCAATGCAGATGAAGGGATATGGATGGTGTGGCCATGCACTTGACATGGATGACACTTCCTAACATGATCGTGACAATCCTTTTTCAGGGTGGACCAAAAATAGCCCCCTCTAAGTATTTTCATCGCCATCATGTTGGCATTAACATGACCTCCACATTCTCCATCGTGGAACTCATGCATCACTATCCTAGCCTCCTCTAGGTCGATACACCTAAGCAGAATGCCGGTAAAACTCTTTTTGTATAAGACCCCACCTAGAATGGTGTATCGGGTCGAAATCTTACGAATGGATGCCTTATCTTTGGATGTGGCATCCTCGGTGAATCCCCCATTTTCTAAAAATTGTTTTATGTCATAAAACCAGGGTTTTTCGATAGACTCTGGGTTGTTTTGGCAAATATCCAAGTCGTGTGTGGATGGGTGGGGTGCATGCCATATTTCCAAAGATCTGGTCCCTGAAATGGGATCGACCTTCAGGGCTGAACCCAAGGAGGAGAGGGCATCGGCGATGCCATTGTCCTCTCTTCCTATGTGTGTGAGTTTACACGACTGGAAGGATTGGACCAGTTGAGTGGCCAACTCATGATATGGAAGTAGTTTCTCGTTACGTACTTGCCAAATTTTTAAAACCTGGTTTATGACAAGGAGCGAATCTCCAAAGACCTCAATGAACGATGCCCCTAGAGTTTTCGAAATCCTTAAGCCTTGTATGAGTGCTTCATACTCAACTATGTTGTTGGAACATTTGAAATCTAAGCAGACTCCTATGGGAATCTCGCCCTTTTCAGAGGAGATTAGGATGACCCCGGCACTAGCCCCTCGTTGGTTTTGTGCCCCATCGAAGTGCATCTTCCACACTTGGTTTTCGAAAGAATTGGCCAAAATGTGGTTTTGAAAATGGTTTTGCAATATGCCTTCATCAGGCATTTCGACAAGAGTGGGATATGCGTCCTCTAAGGGGAATTCAAGCACATAATCCGCTAGGGCTTGCCCCTTAATGGAGATCTGGTGATGGTATTTCAGATCATACTCCATTAGAAGGAGTTGCCATTTACCCAATCTACTCGTGAGAATGGGTTTTTCGAACAAGTGCTTGATTGGATCAAGCTTGGACACTATCCAGATCTCATGATCTAGGAAATAGTGTCTGAACTTCTGGCAGGCCCAAACTAGGGCCAAGCACGTCTTCTCCATGGCTTGATAATTTCGTTCATAAGCCAAGAGAGTTTTCGAAATATAGTAGATGGCATACTCCTTAGGGTTGTCATCCTCGTATTGAGCCAATAGGGCTCCTAAAGCATTTACATGCACGGAGATGTATAATAAAAGCGGTTTTCCTTGCTTTGGAGGATTCAAAACGGGGGGATTAACCAAGTATGCCTTCAGTCTCTCGAAGGACTTTTGGCATTCGTCATCCCATAAGAATTTCGTACCCTTCCTCAACAGTTTGTTGAAGGGTTCGCATCTAGTGGCCAGATTCGATATGAATCGGCGAACGGATTGTAAACAACCTTGGAGGCTACGGATTTGGGTGAGATTGGAGGGCGGAGCCATGTCTATGATGGCTCGACACTTAGAGGGGTCGACTTCTATTCCCCTTTGGCTCACCATAAAGCCTAGAAGCTTCCCTGATTCTACCCCGAACACACATTTTTGAGGGTTTATCTTTACTTTGTAAAGCCTAAGCCTTTCAAAAATCTTTTGTAAACATTCGATATGGGTGCATCGGGTTTTGGATTTCGCCAAGAGATCATCTACATACACTTGTACAAGCTCATGAATTTGATCATGGAAGATCGTGTTCATGGCTCGTTGGTATGTTGCGCCGACATTTTTCAAACCAAAGGGCATGACTGTATAGCAGTATGTGCCCCATGGGGTTGTGAAGGCGGTCTTACCCTGATCTCGTGGACTTAGTTTGATTTGATTATAGCCTGAATAGCCATCCATAAATGAAAACATTTCATGATTTGCAGTACTATCGACTGTCAAATCTATGTTTGGTAAAGGATAATTATCCTTTGGAGTGGCTTTATTCAGGTTTCTGAAATCGATGCATATTCGAATTTTCCCATTGGTTTTTCGAACCACAACGATATTTGACAACCAATCAGAATACGCAATGGGTTTTATAAATCCGGCTTTTAGCAGATCTTCTAAACCCTCTTTAACTTGCGTGTGTACATTCGGGTGTATTTTCCTAAGCTTCTGCTTTATGGGCTTTACACCTACATCTAAGGGAAGACGATGCTCGACAATGCTGGGATCTATGCCCGGCATGTCTTCATACGTGCATGCAAACACATCTAAATAGGTTTGTAGAAATGCAATGAATGCTAACCTTTCGGTTTCATGCAAGCATGCGCCTATTTTGATGGTTTTGGGATTGGAATTATCCCCTAGGTTCACCTCTATGAAATCTCCTCCTACTGATTGGGAAGGTCTTTCAAAATCGAGAATTCTATGAAATTATGGGAGCTCAGAAGTGGGATCTTCCTCAGGGGGATCCACTTCTGGGCTTTGATCATTCTCGTGGGCTATAGACCCGAGGGAACTTGATGCGTGGTTTTCAAAATGACCTGGTTTTGTACTTGGATTTTCAAGTGATTTCGAAATTTTTGGTCTGGCTATGCAGACGACGTTTCTTTCGAAATCCTTTTCTTTTGCCCAAGCCCTACCAGGAGCAGTTATGTACAAAATCTTTTTGTTATTTTCCAAATTTTCGATTTTTTTGGGTTTTTGTAAAACAAGAACTTTGGGAACTATACAAAGCACTCTTTTTTCGAGTTTTTGTTTTTCCATTATTTTTGGTTTTTCTTGATTTTCGATTTTTTTGATTTTAAGTTTTTCAAATGTTTTTGGTATTTTTAGAAAAGGGATCTTCCGTCATACCTACAAAGGGAAAACACTACGGGTTAGACTCGGAATAGGAGATCTAAATCGTAGGTCTCTTCTAAGACAGGCTCCGGGGCACCCTTGACCCAGGTGGTCACAGGGGGTGGCTCCGGCGGTATTCGGGGAGTATAGCCGATCCCATATCGGCTTGGGTTGGCCCTAGGAAGGATGGGCTCTAGGAGACCCTAGTTCTGCGCCCCTAGACTCTTGTAGGGCGTGTAGCCCATGTTTAACAACATGTTCCATGACTTTTTGTTTTTTGAAAAAGTTGGATACAAGTCGTGGTCCTGGAACATGCTATCGTCCATATTAGGCTCGTATGGCCTCTTGTCCAGGGGCTTTGGAAATAGGGAACGCTTGGGTTTTCCTAGGAGGATTAAAGTCGGGAGGGGGCCTGCTTTGGGCGGCCCCTTCACACATACAACCTTCCTAGGGTTGTTCAACACGAGCCGAGGTGGCTCAACCATAATTTGCCCCAGGTTAGCCTCATGGGCCTGGGAGCTTGATAAACAAGGGCAGTTTATGACCCCCTAAAGCTGTGGGTGACTCTCACCTAGGATCACTACGACCTGTTCCCTAAAAGGGATCTTGACACACCTATGGAAGGTGGATGGCACAGCGCACAAATTGTGTATCCAGGGCCTTCCCAGCAATAGGTTATAGTGGGGGTGGATGTCCAAGACATGGAACACCCCCGTGTGTTCGATTCCTCCCGTTTCCATTGGGAGTTCGATGGATCCTAAAGGTCTGACGCATTCCCATCGTATCTAGTGATAACGATGGGGCTTGGGTTCACTGAAGTCAAGGTGACTCCGATTTTGTACGCCACATGAAGTGGAAGGATGTTGAGCCCTCCTCCACCATCGACTAGGCACCTGTCCAAAGAGTGGTTGTTTAGAACCACCTCGATATGCAGGGCCTGGTTATGGGTTTCGTAGGGTCTATCTACATCATCTTCCGAGAAAGTGATGGGCGATTTTGCTCCTAATAAAGCCACTTGGGCAGACAAGGATTCCGGACTTATGTTCGAATCAACCTTGGCCCTTTCTAGAATTTTCTCTAATACAAGCCTATGCCTAGGCGAGGTTTTTATAAGCTCTAGGATAGACATGTGAATAGGAATCTTTGAAAGGTGGTTTTCGAAGTCATAAGGATTTAGGATGACTTTGTCCTTATCTGCTTTTGGCAGACCACTAGGGATACATGCTTTTGTGGGGCCAGGCACACTCACCACCTTTTGAGCACCTTGAAGGTGCGGGGGTTGATAGATCCTCCCGGATCTAGTGACTTCCCCCACGACCAGCCTAGGGTTCGCGCTAAACTTGGCTCTAAGGATGAGCTGAGGAGAACCTTGGATTTTTAAAACTGGTTTTACCGGGGTTTCCACTTTTGGTGGTCCCCGAATGACGACTTGGGCGGGCTTCTTGTATAGTACAAGAATGGGCGCACAAGTAGGTCGACCAGGTTCTGGCTTTCGCGCTAGTTCCTTGGAAATGGTGAGGGTACATACCTCCTTTCCTTTCCCACTACCACTGGCGTGTTTGGGAAAGGGTTCCTTGAAGATAGCTTGAGGTGGCTCAGGTTCCGCAGTGACCTGGAGCCGACCTTCTACTATCAAGTTCTCAATTTTATTTAAGAGAGAGAAGCAGCGTTTGGTATCATGGCCTTTGAGCTGATGATACTTACAAAATTGGATTAAATACCCCCCTTTGGAAGTGACTCCTTCGGGGATTTTAGGGAGTTCTATCATGCCCTGGGCAAGTAAGAGGTCTAGGACCTCCGACACAGGTTACCCCAGCGGAGTATACTCCCGTTTTTCAACCGGTTTTTGAAAATTGTGTTCCCTCTTATTTTCTAATTTTTCAAAATTTTTGGAAGTGCCTGCCATGCCTGGATCCACCCGGACATTGGCGATTTTATGGGGCTTTGCCCCTTTGTCCGTTGTGGGCAGCCCATATGCGATGGACTTTTCCAAACGGGTTTTTGGAATGACACTTCCTTTCCATAGGTGATCGTCTGTCCCTTTTCGCAAGTTGGTTTCGAAAAGGGAGGCCTTTTTGATCAACTTATGGAAAGTTGAAATCTCATGGAGCGAGAGAAGGGTTTTTAACTCGCTTTTAAAATTATCCAGGATGAGCATTACTGCGCATCCTTCGGATATGGGCTCTCGCACTTGGCCCAAAAGCGACCTCCATCTTATAATGAAGGCATGCACGTCTTCGTTCATGCCTTGCTTTGTATCCCTTAGGGTATTCAGGGTTGGCGTGACTTCTACGTTGTGTGCAAATCTTTGCATGAAGCAGTTCGCTAACTCTTCAAAAGTAGCGGACTGGCTTAAGTCGTAGGAAGCCAGCCATTTGGCAGTTGTGCCTTTAAGGGATAGAGGGAACCAATACACCCATTTCATCGAGTCCTTTTTCTTCTTATGGGCTCGACGTGAGAAAAGTTGCAAGTGAGACCTAGGGTCTCCCATGCCATCATACCGATGGAAGTTCGGTATTTCATCGTCACTGTCTGTTTCGTAATCCATAGGAAGGAAATCAGACAGGGCGTAGCTTCTTTTCTCTTTATTCTGCCCTTTTAGCAACTACTGTAGGGCTTTACGGTCCTTTTGTGTGAAGGACTCGTGGTATTGGTTGCCTTCCATTACGGAGGCCTCTTTTTGCTTGCGAGGTTTTTCAGATTTCTTTTTAGGCCTTTGTTCACCGTTTGATGAACATGAATCGCCTACTTCAGCCTCTTGGCTGAGAGCATCGATTTTGGCCTCAAACTCCCTTCTCAAGTCCTCTATTTCATCTAGTTTTATTTTGTTTTTGAAAATCCTCCTAGAGTGAGAACTTGATGCGCATGAGCCTTGGCTCGACATTTCACTTGGATTGGATTTTGACATGCTTTTCAAGCTTTTTCAAAATATCCTAAGTACAAGCAAAGAAAACAAGTTAAAATGACACCTTTTACAAAATTGTCGCAAGACTCCTACTTAAAAACTCGATTTTTGAAAGGCTCACGTCCCACCGGGCGTGCCAATCTCTGTAGACGCGCGAAAATCCCCGCCTCTCGCCTTTTTCAGGGCTCGGAGTGGATCCTCTCGTGTGTCTAAGGCCTATGTATGCAAATAGGGCGTGCCAGCTAGCTTACCTAAGCTAGCGAAGATATTTTTAACACTGACTTCTAAACGTGGCGACTGTGAGCAAGTAAGCTCTTGTCGTCGTAGACCTTTTTGCACCGATGCGCAAGGGTCAGTCTGTACGCTTTGCAAAAATCGAGTTTTGGAGAGAAAGTCTACGAAGCGGTTCGAGGTGTCTATTTCGGGTCTTTAAAATGCGATTGCATGTTTTAGATCACGTGGATTTGCACGTGCCTAAGTCTTTTCTTTTATCCCTTTTCGGGCCACCTAGTTTGTGTGTTATGAACACTCCACTACATGGGCGAATTCGAGCGGGGCTTGCTTCGATGCAATATGCGTCCTACCTCGTGGTATGACGTAGATGCAACGCAAACTCACGCTACTCCAAAGGGAAAACCCGAAATGTAAAGACAATACTGAAGGGAAATAACCAAAGGGAAATAACCGAAGGGAAATATGTATATAGATTATGTATATGAGCCCTTACTCGGGTCTTTGCAAATAAGAGCGAAGGCTCAATGTGGGTGCGTGCTTGAATTGAAAGACTTACACACACGACATGAAATTAAACCCAAATATAAATTGCAGTATGGCCTTGACTAAGGTCTTGGGAGTAAGAGCGAAGGCTCAATGTGTGTGAGAGTGCTTGAATTGAAGTACTACACACACGACATAAATGAAACCCAAATATAACTGCACTAAGGCCTTTACAAAGGTCTTGGGAATAAGAGCGAAGGCTCAATGTGTGTGAGAGTGCTTGAATTGAAAGACTTACACACACGACATGAAATGAAACCCAAATAGTATAGGTCGGCCCTTACTTGGGTCTTTCAAATAAGAGCGAAAGCTCAATGTGTGTGAAAGTGCTTGAATTGAAAGACTTACTCACATGACATGAAATGAAACCCAAATAGTATAGGTTGGCCCTTACTTGGGTGTCGCCTTGATGTGGGGGATTAAAGGAGCTGGGCCAAGTGAGTGTGTAGGGTCACTAGGAGAATATAGAGTGTTGGGGAGTATGGACCTAAAGGGAGTTTAAGGGAAGGCCGAATGGGAGTCTTAGGGGAAAAGAGATGGCTGGCCGGGTGTAGTTAGGGTAGTTAGGTAGTGGCCGGTGGTTTAGGTTGTGATGGGTTCGGCTAAGTGAGAATGGTGGCAGCAAAGGGCTGATGTGTAGGTAAGGTGGTGGTATGGTGGGTGGCTAGGAGTGGAGAGGAAGTAGAGAAGGAGTTAGGTATAGTTGGGGGTACTTACCGAATGGGGAGAAGGTGGTGCTCGGCTGGGCTTGGGGAAGGCAGTGAGGGTTGGCCGGGAGGTGGTGGAGATGGCGGTGCAAGCTGTGGTGGGATGGAGGGATGGTGGTGGTGCAGGCGGCGCAGGTGGAGCAGTTGGGGCAGGTTCGGCTGGGCTGGGAAGTGGGGGAAAAAGAGGGCCCGGCTGGGATTGGTGAGGGGTTCTAGCTTGGAAAACCCGCCCCAAGAGGGGGGGTTTATATAGGGAGTTGGGTAGGTCGGTTAGGGCTGGGTTTGGGGTAGTGGTTAGGTGGTTTAGGTAGGGTGGTATGAAGATAAGGTGGGCTGGAAAGGGTAGGGCCAGATATTTTAGAAACTAGTGGTTTGGGTAGATTGTGGGCTAGGGGTGATTTGGGGGTTTAGGGCTAGGTTAGGTGGTTGGGTTTTAGGGTGAGGTTTAGTGAGCTAGGTTAGGTGATTAGGCTAGGTTTAGGGAAATTAACCTAGGTTTAGGGAAGGATTAGGGAAGTGGGTTAGGTGATTAGGTTGGGATTAGGCCAGGATTAGGGAAGTGGGTTAGGTGATTAGGCTCAGATTAGGGGTGGATTAGGGTGGTAGGCTAGGATTAGGTGTTTTGGGTTAGGTTTAGGTGAAGGAGCTCCCTTAGCATGGCCCATAGACCTTAACCATATCATGTTGGTGTAGCCCTAGGTTAGGTTTTGGCTAATTACAAGCTTAAACCCACTCAATTAGGCTAACCCACATGATTAACCCCAAACTTGACACACAAGTCAAGCTTAATTACAACACTCTTGATATTTTCCATCCCCACTCTCTCTCATGCCCATGATCCCACGTGAATTTCAAGTGGGCCCCACCTCCATTTATGAGAAGGTGATGTGGGCCATGGATATGGATATTGGATTAGATCTCTGGATCCAAATCCAAATCCAAGTCCACACATGGGTTTGGATTGGGATCTGGATATATATGGTCCATATCCAATCCAAACTGAACTCTGACTCCTTCGAGTTGGGTTGAAAACGGACGATTTGTGCGGGGCCTGACAGCATCAGTACTCCGTCTGCGTTGGGTCTTCGCCAACATGGTCGTCCGCCTCCGTTTTTGCCTTCCGAAGATGACTTCAAATGATATTTTGATAAGAACAGGGTCTTGGACGTTCGAGATCCTGGGGTGTGAATCAGATACAAGAGTTGTTGTGCCGGGCTCGACGTGTGCTCCGGTTCCGGGCTCTTCTTAGCTCTCCTGGTCCTGTCTTGATCGGGCCAAGCCGCTTCGGGGTTTCAAAAATGTGTTTTAAAAGGTTTTCAAAAGCTATATTACATATTTTTGAAATATGAAGTTTAAAACATATATAGAGGGTTGTCTTGAAGGCTCCTGGGTTTCCAGACTCAAAATGGGCCTCTAGGGCTGCTTGTATAAAACCAGATGGATTTTGAGAAATTCGTGGGATTTCGGGGTGTTTACACTACGCCATACCACGAGGTAGGACGCATATTGCATCAAAGCAAGCCCCGCTCGAATTCGCCCATGTACTGGAGTGTTCATAACACACAAACTTGGTGGCCCATAAAGGGATAAAAGGAAAGACTTAGGCACGTGCAAATCCACGTGATCTAAAAGCTGCAATCGCATCTAAAAAACCCGAATTAGACACCTCGAACCGCTTCGTAGGCTTTCTATCCCAAAAACTCGATTTTTGCAAAGCGTACTGACTAACCCTTGCGCATCGGTGTAAGAAGGTCTGCGACGACAAGAGCTCACTTGCTCACAGTCGCCACGATTAGAAGTCAGTTTAAAATACATCTTCGCTAGCTTAAGTAAGCTAGCTGGCACGCCCTGTTTATATAAATAGGCCTTAGACGCACGAGAGGATCCACTCCAAGTCAGAAAAGGCGGGGAGGCGTGGGGATTTTCGTGCGTCTACAGCCACCTAGTTTGTTTTTTATGAACACTCCACTACATGGGCGAATTTGAGCGGGGCTTGCTTTGATGCAATATGCGTCCTACCTCGTGGTATGGCGTAGATGCAATGCAAACTCACGCTACTCCAAAGGGAAAACCCGAATGTAAAGACAATGCCGAAGGGAAATAACCGAAGGGAAATGACTTGTAATGTAAATGCCGAAGGGAGATATGTATATAGAGTATGTATATGGGCCCTTACTCGGGTCTTGCAAATAAGAGCGAAGGCTCAATGTGGGTGCGTGCTTGAATTGAAAGACTTACACACACGACATGAAATTAAACCCAAATATAACTTGCAGTATGGCCTTGATTAAGGTCTTAGAATAAGAGCGAAAGCTCAATGTGTGTGAGTGCTTGAATTGAAGTACCACGCACACAACATGAAATTAAACCCAAATAGTATAACACGGCCCTTACTTGGGTCTTTCAAATAAGAGCGAAGGCTCAATGTGTGTGAGTTCTTGAATTGAAAGACTTACTGTAAACACCCCGAAATCCCACGAATTTCTTAAACAAATCTGGTTTTATACAAGCAGCCCCAAAGGGCCATTTTGAGTTTGGAAACCCAGGAGCCTTCCAAACAAACCCTGTATATATGTTTTAAACTTTATCTTTCAAAAACATATGATATAGCTTTTGAAAACCCTTTTTAAAACATGTTTTGAAACCCCGAAGTGGCTTGGCCTGATCCAGACAGGACCAGGAGAGCCAAGAAGAGCCCGGAACCGGAACACCTGTCAAGCCCGGCACAGCAACTCTTGCATCTGATTCGCATCCCAGGATCTCGAACGTCCAAGACCCTGTTCTTATCAAAAAAGCATTTGAAGTCATCTCCGGAAGGCAGAAACGGAGGCGGACGACTATGTTGGCGAAGACCCAACGCAGACGGAGTACTGATGCTGTCAGGCCCCGCACAAATCGTCCGTCTCGAACCCAGCTCGAAGGAGTCAGAGTTCAGTTTGGATTGGATCTGGACCATATATATCCAGATTCCAATCCAAACCCATAGGTGGACTTGGATTTGGATTTGGATCCAGAGATCCAATCCAATATCCATATCCATGGCCCACATCACCTTCTCATAAATGGAGGTGGGGCCCACTTGAAATTCACGTGGGATATTGGGCATGAGAGAGAGTGGGGGTGAAAAATATCAAGAGTGTTGTATTAAGCTTGACTTGTGTGTCAAGTTTGGGTTTAATCTTGTGGGTTAGCATAATTGAGTGGGTTTAAGCTTGTAATTAGCTAAAACCTAACCTAGGGCTGCACCAACATGGGGTGATCAAGGTCTATGGGCCATGCTAAGGGAGCTCCCTCACCTAAACCTAACCCAAAATGCCTAAACCTAGCCTAAACCCCTAATCCCCCCCTAATCTGAACCTAATCACCTAACCCACTTCCCTAATCCCGGCCTAATCCCAACCTAATCACCTAACCCACTTCCCTAATCCTTCCCTAAACCTATATTAATTTCCCTAATCCTAGCCTAAACCTAGCCTAAACCACCTAACCTAGCTCACTAAACCTCACCCTAAAACCCAACCACCTAACCTAGCCCTAAACCCCTAAACCACCCTTAGCCCACGATTTTCCCAAACCCCTAGTTTTAAAATATCTGGCCCAACCCCATCCAGCCCACCTTATCTACATACTACCCTACCTAAACCACCTAACCACTACCCACAACCCAGCCCTAACCGACCTACCCATCCCCATTTAAACCCCCCTCATTGTGGGCGGGTTTTCCAAGTGGGAACCACTCTCCACACTCAGCCGGGCCCTCTCCTTCTCCCATCTTCCACCAGCCGACAGCCAGCAGCTCCAGCTCTTCCACCAGCCGCCACCTGCTCCGCCACCTTCCCTCTTCTGTCCACCACCACTGCCCCCCAGCCGGACGCCACCATATCTTCCCAACTCCACCAGCCGACAGCCACCTGCCCGCCACTCTCCCACTCCATCCGCCACTCTTCCCCATTCGGTAAGCCCCCTTAACTCCCTCAAAGCCACTCTCTACCACCTCTCCACTCTTAGCCACCCATCTCCCCTTCAGCTCAGCACCTTTGCCGCCACCACCTAAGCCTAGCCGAACCTAGGATAACCCAAGTGGCTGGCCACTACTTAGCCACCATCTCCCATTCGGCCAACCCCCCTAGGTGTCCTCTTTGGCCTTCCCACTAGCTCACCTTTTAGGTCCAGTTTCCCTAAGTCCCTAACTTCCCTAGTGACCCTAAGACCCACTTAGTCAGCCACTCTAAACTCCCTACTTGGAGGCACCGCCCACTTGCCACCGGTCCCCTTCGAGGCGTCCATCCCGCGCCCCATTTGCAGCCGGCCAGCACCCTTGAGCACATACCTTCGCGGAGCTCCCGTTTGCAGCCCAAAGCCAAGGCCACGCTCAAGCAAGACCTCTACGGACCAGCTACTTGTAAGTGTCTAAACTCGGTCTTTAGTCATACACTTGCTTGAAATTCAATTTGATACGGGGTTGTAATAACGGAGCATAGTCTCCCCCCGCTTGTAATAACGTGGCTTGGCACCACCACACACGTGCACTCTCTTAGTCGTGCACAATTTTGAACACACACGGGCCTAATCAGCCCCTAATATATAAGTGTACGTATATATTTCATTTCCGAAGGGTTTTGTTTAAGTTGGGTGTGTTGTCTTTCAATTTAAACACTCTCACACACATTGAGCTTTCGCTCTTATTTGAAAGACCCAAGTAAGGGCCGACCTATACTATTTGGGTTTCATCTCATGTCGTGTGAACAAGTCTTTCAATTTAAACACTCTCACACACATTGAGCTTTCGCTCTTATTTGAAAGACCCAAGTAAGGGCCGACCTATACTATTTGGGTTTTATTTCTTGTCGTGTGAGTAAGTCTTTCAATTCAAGCACTTTCACACACATTGAGCCTTCGCTCTTACTCCCAAGACCTTAGTAAAGGCCTTATTGCAGTTATATTTGGGTTTCATTTATGTCGTGTGTGTAGTACTTCAATTCAAGCACTCTCACACACATTGAGCCTTCGCTCTTACTCCCAAGACCTTAGTAAAGGCCATACTGCAATTTATATTTGGGTTTAATTTCATGTCGTGTGTGTAAGTCTTTCAATTCAAGCACGCACCCACATTGAGCCTTCGCTCTTATTTGCAAGACCCGAGTAAGGGCTCATATACATAAGATATATACATATCTCCCTTCGGTTATTTCCCTTCGGTTATTTCCCTTCGGTTATTTCCCTTCGGTTATTTCCCTTCCGCTATTTCCCTTCAGTATTGTCTTTACATTTCGGGTTTTTCCCTTTGGAGTAGCATGAGTTTGCATTGCATCTACGCCATACCACGAGGTAGGACGCATATTGCATCGAAGCAACCCCCGCTCGAATTCGCCCATGTAGTGGAGTGTTCATAACACACAAACTAGGCGACCCAAAAAGGGATAAAAGAAAAAGACTTAGGCACGTGCAAATCCACGTGATCTAAAACATGCAATCGCATCTTAAAGACCCGAAATAGACACCTCGAAACCGTTTCGTAGACTTTCTCCCCCAAAACTCGATTTTTGCAAAAGCGTACAGACTGACCCTTGCGCATCGGTGCAAGAAGGTCTGCGACGACAAGAGCTCACTTGCTCACAGTCGCCACGTTTAGAAGTCAGTGTTAAAGTATATCTTCGCTAGCTTAAGTAAGCTAGCTGGCACGCCCTATTTGTATACATAGGCCTTAGACGCACGATAAGATCCACTCCAAGCCACGAAAGAGGCGAAGAGGCGGGGATTTTTCGCGCGTCTACACTTACACACACGACATGAAATGAAAGCCCAAATAGTATAGGTCGGCCCTTACTTGGGTCTTTCAAATAAGAGCGAAGGCTCAATGTGGGTGAGTGCTTGAATTGAAAGACAACACACCCAACTTAAGCAAAACCCTATGAAAATTAAAGTATATATATATCTACACTTATGTATTAGGGGCTGATTACGCCCGTGTGTGTTCAAAATCGTGCACAACTAAGAGAGTGCACGTGTGTGGGTGTGCCAAGCCACGTTATTACAAGCAGGGGGAGACTACGCTCCGTTATTACAACCCCGTATCGAATTGAATCTTAAGCAAGTATACAACTAAGGACCGAGTTAGGCACTTACTAATAGCTGGTCCGAAGAAGCCTTGCTTGAGCTTGGGCTTGGCCTTCACCTTGGGCTGCAAAAGGGAGCTCCTCGAGGTTGAACGGCAAGGAGAGATGCTGGCCGGATGTCCTTGGTGCGCGGAAGAGGCGCCTTGAAGATGGCCGGCTGCTAAGGATGGGCTGATTTTGGTGTATTGGCCTAAAGGAGCCTAAGTAGGGTCACTAAGGGAGTATGGTACTAAGGGAAGGGAACTAGCTAGGGGAAAGATATGGCTGGTGGATGGCTGGCCGAATGAAAAGGTGACAGTCGATTGGAGTGGCCGACCAAGGGTGCTTGGTGGTGGTGGGCTGCTAGGGTGGCTAGGAGTGGTGTAAGGGAAGGTAACAGTAAACACCCCGAAATCCCACGAATTCCTTAAACGAATCTGGTTTTATACAAACAGCCCCAAAGGGCCATTTTGAGTTTGGAAACCCAGGAGCCTTCCAAACAAACCCTGTATATATGTTTTAAACTTTATCTTTCAAAAACATATGATATAGCTTTTGAAAACCCTTTTAAAACATGTTTTGAAACCCCAAAGTGGCTTGGCCCGATCAAGACAGGACCAGGAGAGCCAAGAAGAGCCTGGAACCGGAGCACCTGTCGAGCCCGGCGCAGCAACTCTTGCACCTGATTCACACCCCAGGATCTCGAACGTCCAAGACCCTGTTCTTATCAAAATAGCATTTGAAGTCATCTCCGGAAGGCAGAAACGGAGGCGGACGACTATGTTGGCGAAGACCCAACGCAGACGGAGTACTGATGCTGTCAGGCCCCGCACGAATCGTCCGTTTCGAACCCAGCTCGAAGGAGTCAGAGTTCAGTTTGGATTAGATCTGGACCATATATATCCAGATTCCAATCCAAACCCATATGTGGATTTGGATTTGGATTTGGACCCAGAAAATCCAATCCAATATCCATATCCATGGCCCACATCACCTTCTCATAAATGGAGGTGGGGCCCACTTGAAATTCACGTGGGATATTGGGCATGAGAGAGAGTGGGGGTGATAAATATCAAGAGTGTTGTATTAAGCTTGACTTGTGTGTCAAGTTTGGGTTAATCATGTGGGTTAGCCTAATTGAGTGGGTTTAAGCTTGTAATTAGCTAAAACCTAACCTAGGGCTGCACCAACATGGGGTGATCAAGGTCTGTGGGCCATGCTAAGGGAGCTCCTTCACCTAAACCTAACCCAAAATGCCTAAACCTAGATTAATTTCCCTAAACCTAGCCTAAACCTAGCCTAAACCACCTAACCTAGCTCACTAAACCTCACCCTAAAACCCAACCACCTAACCTAGCCCTAAACCACCCTTAGCCCACGATTTTCCTAAACCCCTAGTTTTAAAATATCTGGCCCAGCCCCATCCAGCCCACCTTATCTACATACTACCCTACCTAAACCACCTAACCACTACCCACAACCCAGCCCTAACCGACCTACCCATCTCCTATTTAAACCCCCCTCATTGTGGGCGGGTTTTCCAAGTGGGAACCACTCCACCACCCAGCCGGGCCCTCTCCTTCTCCCATCTCTCACCCGTCTTCCCAGCAGCTCCAGCTCCACCAGCCGCCACCTGCTCCGCCACTCTCCCTCTTCCGTCCACCATCACTGCCCCCCCAGCCGGACACCACCACCTCACTCAGCCGGGCCCTCTCTTTCTCCCATCTTCCACCAGCCGACAGCCACCTTTTGCCGCCACTCCTTCCCATTCGGTAAGTCCCCCTAACTCCCTCAAAACCACTCTCTACCACCCCTCCACTCTTAGCCACCCATCTTCCCCTTAGCTCCACCTCTTTGCCGCCACCACCTAAGCCTAGCCGAACCTAGGATAACCCAAGTGGCTGGCCACTACTTAGCCACCATTTCCCATTCGGCCGACTCCCCTAGGTGCCCTATTTGGCCTTCCCACTAACTCACCTTTTAGGTCCAGTTTCCCTAAGTCCCTAACTTCCCTAGTGACCCTAAGACCCACTTAGTCAGCCACTCTAAACTCCCTACTTGGAGGCGCCGCCCACTTGCCACCGGTCCCCTTCGAGGCGTCCATCCCGCGCCCCATTTGTAGCCGGCCAGCACCCTTGGTCACGCACCTTCGCGGAGCTCCCATTTGCAGCCCAAAGCCAAGGCCACGCTCAAGCAAGACCTCTACGGACCAGCTACTTGTAAGTTTCTAAACTCGATCTTTAGTCATACGCTTGCTTGAAATTCAATTTGATACGGGGTTGTAATAACGGAGCCTAGTCTCCCCCCGCTTGTAATAACGTGGCTTGGCACAACCACACACGTGCACTCTCTTAGTCGTGCACAACTTTGAACACACACGGGCCTAATCAGCCCCTAATATATAAGTATACGTATATATTTCATTTCCGAAGGGTTTTGTTTAAGTTGGGTGTGTTGTCTTTCAATTTAAACACTCTCACACACATTGAGCTTTCGCTCTTATTTGAAAGACCCAAGTAAGGGCCGACCTATACTATTTGGGTTTCATTTCATGTCGTGTGAGTAAGTCTTTCAATTTAAACACTCTCACACACATTGAGCTTTCGCTCTTATTTGAAAGACCCAAGTAAGGGCCGACCTATACTATTTGGGTTTTATTTCTTGTCGTGTGAGTAAGTCTTTCAATTCAAGCACTTTCACACACATTGAGCCTTCGCTCTTACTCCCAAGACCTTAGTAAAGGCCTTATTGCAGTTATATTTGGGTTTCATTTATGTCGTGTGTGTAGTACTTCAATTCAAGCACTCTCACACACATTGAGCCTTCGCTCTTACTCCCAAGACCTTAGTCAAGGCCATACTGCAATTTATATTTGGGTTTAATTTCATGTCGTGTGTGTAAGTCTTTCAATTCAAGCACGCACCCACATTGAGCCTTCGCTCTTATTTGCAAGACCCGAGTAAGGGCTCATATACATAAGATATATACATATTTCCCTTCGGTTATTTCCCTTCGGTTATTTCCCTTCGGTTATTTCCCTTCCGTTATTTCCCTTCAGTATTGTCTTTACATTTCGGGTTTTCCCTTTGGAGTAGCGTGAGTTTGCATTGCATCTACGCCATACCACGAGGTAGGACGCATATTGCATCAAAGCAACCCCCGCTCGAATTCGCCCATGTAGTGGAGTGTTCATAACACACAAACTAGGCGACCCAAAAAAGGGATAAAAGAAAAGACTTAGGCACGTGCAAATCCACGTGATCTAAAACATGCAATCGCATCTTAAAAACCCGAAATAGACACCTCGAATCGTTTCGTAGACTTTCTCCCTAAAACTCGATTTTTGCAAAAGCGTACAGACTGACCCTTGCGCATCGGTGCAAGAAGGTCTGCGACGACAAGAGCTCACTTGCTCACAGTCGCCACGTTTAGAAGTCAGTGTTGATATATCTTCGCTAGCTTAAGTAAGCTAGCTGGCACGCCCTGTTTGTATATCTAGGCCTTAGACGCACGATAAGATCCACTCCAAGCCACGAAAGGGGCGAAGAGGCGGGGATTTTTCGCGCGTCTACAGAGATTGGCACGCCCGGTGGGACGTGAGCCTTTTCAAAAATCGAGTTTACTTGTAGGAGTCTTGCGAAAATTTTATAAAGGTGTCGTTTTAACTTGTTTTCTTTGTTTTCATTTAGGAAATTTTGAAAAAAGCTTGAAAAGCATGTCAAAATCCAATCCAAGTGAAGTGTCGAGCCAAGGCTCATGCGCATCAAGTTCTCACTCTAGGAGGATTTTCAAAAACAAAATAAAACTAGAGGAAATCGAGGACTTGAGAAGGGAATTTGAGGCCAAAATCGATGCTCTCAGCCAAGAGGCTGAAGTAGGCGATTCGTGTTCATCAAACGGTGAACAAAGGCCTAAAAAGAAAATTGAAAAACCTCGCAAACAAAAAGAGGCCTCCGTAATGGAAGGCAACCAATACCACGAGTCCTTCACACAAAAGGACCGTAAAGCCCTACAGCAGCTGCTGAAAGGGCAAAATAAAAGAAAAGAAGCTACGCCCTGTCTGATTTCCTTCCTATGGATTACGAAACAGACAGTGACGATGAAATACCGAACTTCCATCGGTATGATGGCATGGGAGACCCTAGGTCTCACTTACAGCTTTTCTCACGTCGAGCCCATAAGAAGAAAAAGGACTCGATGAAATGGGTGTATTGGTTCCCTCTATCCCTTAAAGGCACAGCTGCCAAATGGCTGGCTTCCTACGACTTAAGCCAGTTCGCTACTTTTGAAGAGTTAGCGAACTGCTTCATGCAAAGATTTGCACACAACGTGGAAGTCACGCCAACCCTGAATACCCTAAGGGATACAAAGCAAGGCATGAACGAAGACGTGCATGCCTTCATTATAAGATGGAGGTCTCTTTTAGGCCAAGTGCGAGAGCCTATATCCGAAGGATGCGCAGTAATGCTCATCCTGGATAATTTCAAAAACGAGTTAAAAACCCTTCTCTCGCTCCATGAGATTTCAACTTTCCATAAGTTGATCAAAAAGGCCTCCCTTTTCGAAACCAACTTGCGAAAAGGGACATACGACCACTTATGGAAAGGAAGTGCCGTTCCCAAAACACGTGTGGAAAAGCCCATCGCATATGGGCTGCCCACAACGGACAAAGGGGCAAAGCCCCATAAAATCGCCAATGTCCGGGTGGATCCAGGCATGGCGGGCACTTCTAAAAATTTTGAAAAAATAGAAAATAAGAGAGAGCGCAATTTTTCAAAACCAATTGAAAAACGGGAGTACACTCCGCTGGGGCAACCTGTGTCGGAGGTCCTAGACCTCCTACTTGCCCAGGGCATGATCGAACTCCTTGAAATCCCCGAAGGAGTCACGTCCAAAGGGGGGTATTTAAACCGGTTTTGCAAGTATCATCGGCTCAAAGGCCATGATACCAAACGGTGCTTCTCTCTTCTAAATAAAATTGAGAACTTGATAGCGGAGGGCCGGCTCCAGGTCACTGCGGAATCTGAGCCACCTCAAGCTATCTTCAAGGAACCCTTTCCCAAACACGCCAGTAGCAGTGGGAAAGGAAAGGAGGTATGTACCCTCACCATTTCCAAGGAACTAGCGCGAAAGCCCGAACCTGGTCGACCTGCTTGTGCGCCCATCCTTGTACTATACAAGAGGCCCGCCCAAGTCGTCATTCGGGGACCATCAAAAGTGGAAACCCCGGCAAAACCAGTTTTGAAAATCCAAGGTTCTCCTCAGCTCATCCTTAGAGCCAAGTTTAGCGCGAACCCTAGGCTGGTCGTGGGGGAAGTCACTAGATCCGGGAGGATCTACCAACCCCCGCACCTTCAAGGTGCTCAAAAGGTGGTCAGTGTGCCTGGCCCCTCAAAAGCATGTATCCCTAGTGGTCCGCCAAAAGCAGATAAGGACAAAATCATCCTAAATCCTTATGATTTCGAAAACCACCTTTCAAAGATTCCTATTCACATGTCTATCCTAGAGCTTATCAAAACCTCGCCTAGGCATAGACTTGTCTTAGAGAAAATTCTAGAAAGGGCCAAGGTTGATTCGAACATAAGTCCGGAGTCCTTGTCTGCCCAAGTGGCTTTGTTAGGAGCAAAATCGCCCATCACCTTTTCGGAAGATGATGTAGATAAACCCTACGAAACCCATAACCAGGCCCTGCATATCGAGGTGGTTCTAAACAACCACTCTCTGGACAGGTGCCTAGTCGATGGTGGAGGAGGGCTCAACATCCTTCCACTTCACGTGGCGTACAAAATCGGAGTCACCTTGACTTCAGTGAACCCAAGCCCCATCGTTATCACTGGATACGATGGGAATGCGTCTAGGCCTTTAGGATCCATCGAACTCCCAATGGAAACGGGAGGGATCGAACACACGGGGGTGTTCCATGTCTTGGACATCCACCCCCATTATAACCTGTTGCTGGGAAGACCCTGGATACACAGTTTGTGCGCTGTGCCATCCACCTTCCACAAGTGTGTCAAGATCCCTTTTAGGGACCAAGTCGTAGTGATCCTAGGTGAGAGTCACCCACAGCTTCAGGGGATCATAAACTCCCCTTGTTTATCGAGCTCCCAGGCCCATGAGGCTAACCTGGGGCAAATTATGGTTGAGCCACCTCGGCTCGTGTTAAACAACCCTAGGAAGGTTGTATGTGTGAAGGGGCCGCCCAAAGCAGGCCCCCTCCCGACTCTAATCCTCCTAGGAAAACCCAAGCGTTCCCTATTTCCAAAACCCCTGGACAAAAGGCCCTACGAGCCTAATATGGACGATAGCATGTTCCAGGACCACGACTTATATCCCATCTTTTCAAAAAACAAAAGGTCGTGGAACATGTTATTGAACATGGGCTACACGCCCTACAAAAGTCTAGGGGCACAAAACCAGGGTCTCCTAGAGCCCATCCTTCCTAGGGCCAACCCAAGCCGATACGGGATCGGCTATACTCCCCGAATACCGCCGGAGCCACCCCCTGTGACCACCTGGGTCAAGGGTGCCCCGGAGCCTGTCTTAGAAGAGACCTATAGTTTAGATCTCCTATTCCGAGTCTAACCCATAGTGTTTTCCCTTTGTAGGTATGACGGAAGATCCCTTTTTCTAAAAATACCAAAAACATTTAAAAACTTAAAATCAAAAAAAAAAATCGAAAACAAGAAAAACCAAAAACAATGGAAAAGCAAAAACTCGAAAAAAGTGTGCTTTGTATAGTTCCCAAAGTTCTTGTTTTACAAAAACCCAAAAAAATCGAAAATTTAGAAAATACCAAAAAGATTTTGTACATAGCTGCTCCTGGTTTAACTTTGGCGAAAGAAAAGAATTTCGAAAGAAACGTCGTCTGCATAGCCAGACCAAAAATTTCGAAATCACTTGAAAATCCAAGTACAAAACCAGGTTATTTTGAAAACCACGCATCAAGTTCCCTCGGGTCTAAAGTCCACGAGAATGATCGAAGCCCAGAAGTGGATCCCCTTGAGGAAGATCCCACTTCTGAGCTCCCAGAATTTCATAGAATTCTCGATTTTGAAAGACCTTCCCAATCAGTAGGAGGAGATTTCGTAGAGGTGAACCTAGGGGATGATTCCAATCCCAAAACCATCAAAATAGGCGCATGCTTGCATGAAACTGAAAAGTTAGCATTCATTGCATTTCTACAAACCTATTTAGATGTGTTTGCATGGACGTATGAAGACATGCCGGGCATAGATCCCAGCATAGTCGAACATCGTCTTCCCTTAGATGTAGGTGTAAAGCCAATAAAGCAGAAGCTTAGGAAAATACACCCGAATGTACACACGCAAGTCAAAGAGGGTTTAGAAGATCTGCTAAAAGCCGGATTTATAAAACCCATTGCGTATTCTGATTGGTTGTCAAATATCGTTGTAGTTCGAAAAACCAATGGGAAAATTCGAATATGCATCGATTTCAAAAACCTGAATAAAGCCACTCCAAAGGATAATTATCCTTTACCAAACATAGATTTGATAGTCGATAGTACTGCAAATCATGAAATGTTTTCATTCATGGATGGCTATTCAGGCTATAATCAAATCAAACTAAGCCCACGAGATCAGGGTAAGACCGCCTTCACAACCCCATGGGGCACGTACTGCTATACAGTCATGCCCTTTGGTTTGAAAAATGCCGGCGCAACATACCAACGAGCCATGAACACGATCTTCCATGATCAAATTCACGAGCTTGTAGAAGTGTATGTAGATGATCTCTTGGCGAAATCCAAAACCCGATGCACCCATATCGAATGTTTACAAAAGATTTTCGAAAGGCTTAGGCTTTACAAAGTAAAGCTAAACCCTCAGAAATGTGTGTTCGGGGTAGAATCAGGAAAGCTTCTAGGCTTTATGGTGAGCCAAAGGGGAATAGAAGTCGACCCCTCTAAGTGTCGAGCCATCATAGACATGGCTCCACCCTCCAATCTCACCCAAGTCCGTAGCCTTCAAGGTCGATTACAATCTGTGCGCCGATTCATATCGAATCTGGCAACTAGATGCGAACCCTTCAACAAACTGTTGAGGAAGGGTACGAAATTCTTATGGGATGACGAATGCCAAAAGTCCTTCGAGAGACTAAAGGCATACTTGGTTAATCCCCCCGTTTTGAATCCTCCAAAGCAAGGAAAACCGCTTTTATTATACATCTCCGTGCATATAAACGCTTTAGGAGCCCTGTTGGCTCAATACGAGGATGACACCCATAAGGAGTATGCCATCTACTATATTTCGAAAACTCTCTTGGCTTATGAACGAAATTATCAAGCCATGGAGAAGACGTGCTTGGCCCTAGTCTGGGCCTGCCAGAAATTCAGACACTACTTCCTAGATCATGAGATCTGGATAGTGTCCAAGCTTGATCCAATCAAGCACTTGTTCGAAAAACCCATTCTCACGGGTAGATTGGGCAAATGGCAACTCCTTCTAATGGAGTATGATCTAAAATACCATCACCAGATCTCCGTTAAGGGGCAAGCCCTAGCAGATTACGTGGCTGACTTCCCCTTGGAGGACGCATATCCCACTCTTGTCGAAATGCCTGATGAAGGCATATTGCAAAACCATTTTCAAAACCACATTTTGGCAAATTCTTTCGAAAACCAAGTGTGGCCGATGCACTTCGACGGGGCACGAAACCAACGAGGGGCTGGTGCCGGGATCATCCTAATCTCCCCTGAAAAGGGCGAGATTCCCATAGCAGTCCGCTTAGATTTCGAATGTTCCAACAACGTAGCTGAGTATGAAGCACTCATACAAGGCTTAAGGATTTCGAAAACTCTAGGGGCATCATGCATCGAGGTCTTTGGAGATTCGCTCCTTGTCATAAACCAGGTTTTAAAAATTTGGCAAGTACGTAATGAAAAACTACTTCCATATCACGAGTTGGCCACTCGATTGGTCCAATCCTTCCAGTCGTGTAAGCTCACACACGTGGGAAGAGAGGACAATGGCATCGCCGATGCCCTCTCTTCCTTGGGTTCAGCCCTGAAGGTCGATCCCATTTCAGGGACCAGATCTTTGGAAATATGGCATGCGCCCCATCCATCCACACACGACTTGGATATTTGCCAAAACAACCCAGAGTCTATTGAAAAACCCTGGTTCTATGACATAAAACAATTTTTAGAAAGTGGGGGATTCACCGAGGATGCCACATCCAAAGATAGGGCATTCATTCGTAAGATTTCGACCCGATACACCATTCTGGGTGGGGTCTTATACAAAAAGAGTTTTACCGGCATTCTGCTTAGATGTATCGACCTAGAGGAGGCTAGGATAGTGATGCACGAGTTCCACGATGGAGAATGTGGAGGTCATGTTAATGCCAACATGATGGCGATGAAAATACTTAGAGGGGGTTATTTCTGGTCCACCCTGAAAAAGGATTGTCACGATCATGTTAGGAAGTGTCATCCATGTCAAGTGCATGGGCACGCCATTCATATCCCTTCATCTGCATTGCATTCCGTGGTCAGCCCCTGGCCATTTACCATGTGGGCGTTTGACATTGTAGGCCCCATATTTCCAAAGGCCTCGAATGGGCATCGTTTTATTTTAGCAGCCACGGAGTATTTCTCCAAGTGGGTGGAAGCCATTTCCCTAACGAATGTAATGGGGCAACATGTGGTGGCTTTCATCCGAAGGAATATCTTGGCTCGATTTGGGGTTCCACGAGACCTTGTGTCCGATAATGGTACCCCATTCAAGAACGAGCGGATGGTTAAGTTGTGCAACACGTATGGCATAACTCACCACTTCTCCTCGCCCTACTACCCTCAAGGCAACGGCCAAGCCGAAGCCACAAACAAGACTCTCATTGGTATCATTGAGAAGACCTTAGAGAAGGGTAAGAGGTGGCATGAGAAGCTGGATGAAGCCTTATGGGCTTATAGGACTTCCATCCGGACTCCCACGAATGCCACACCATTCGAATTGGTCTATGGCACAAACGCCATTCTTCCCATTCATACCCAACTGCATTCATTCCATACATCCATTGCACTCGACCTCCCCCTAGAGACGCTTCAGCATGCTAGGATGGCCGAACTAGATTTGCTAGATGAGAGGCGACTCCTTGCCATGGATCATGCTCGTGCATACCAGCAAAGGATAGCCCGACATTATAGCAAACACATGAGACCTCGCCACTTTGAAGTGGGAGATCTGGTCTTGAAAACCATCCACCATCGTGGCCCACACCCCCTAGGCAAGTGGCGCCCCAACTGGGATGGACCCTATGTTGTGCGAGCAACCACTACGAACAATTCGTATTGGTTGATCGATGTAGAAGGTAGGAATTTAGCAGATCCTATCAATATTCAATACTTAAAGAAGTATCATGTGTAGGATCTGGATTAAATTCCAGTTTTCGAAAATTTTATAGGGATAGCTGCCCTGAGACATGTGAATAAGGTGCGAAGGCGAACTCGTGTGACCCTAAGTGAGAGAATTCGCACTTGTGAAAGAGTGGAGTTTTCAAAATCATGGTTGCATTTCAAAATCCTTCATCTTACAAAGAAAGGCCTAGTTCAACATAGCAAGATACTTGCAAGTAGTGCGTGCTATTTCTAAATAGGCTGATCTGGAATGGATCGAGTGTAGGCTTGGGATAAGTCCTCCCCTCTTCTTTTCTCCTTCCAAAAGGAAAACAAAGGCCCAAATCAAAAGGGAATTTCCCATTTAAAGTGTCTTTCCAAAAGAAAGAAACCAGACTTGAAAAAGAAAAATCGATTCTCTTATAAAAAGAGGGATTAAAGAAAAAATACTCCCAAAGGGAGACCCTCTCTAAAAAAGGAAAAAGAGGCCAAAAAGCTCAAAAAGAGCAGTTTTCCGCCTTCTGTGCCTCAAACCACGGGACGCTTCAGAAGGGACCGTGGTATCTCTTTCCCATCCCTGGCTTATCCCAAGCTAAAGCATGGTTCATTTCGAGGAATCCTAAAGTAAAAATAGGATTTACTTACTTGAATTTCATCTTGTTTGAGAATTCGACGTTTCGAGTAAGGCGTAGGGATTTGAAATGAAGCTGGTTTTCTTATAAAACCTCCGCTAGATAAGCGAGTGTTAAGACTCAAACAAGGGCAAGCACGAAGAGCTCGAGATCCTTAGGATCGAGACTCAAGACAGTTGTCCCTTTTGTAAATAGCTTTTGTAAATAAGTTTTGAAAACCGAACATCGAACAGCATAGGATTTTGCTCACTTGGAGCAGTAGGCCTTGTAAGTCTCTAGAGTTCGACCCTACCTGGTCTCTGGGAGGTCGCCACTCTTGGCACCACACCCATGTCATCTGCATTCCACGCATGGTACTTGCATGAACATGATCCCATTTAGGACCAGATTTCGTAAGTAAACCCTTTGGCGTGATATCTCCTCCTACCAGAGTTTGTAAAATTGAGATTTTGCTAAAATGGGACGATCCCATATTCTTCGTGGCTAGATCTAGGGAGACATTAAAAGGGGTGTTTGTCATCTTTGCCCTTATCCAAACCTATTTGGACAAGGCCAAAGAGGGGCATCTGTAAACACCCCGAAATCCCACGAATTCCTTAAACGAATCTGGTTTTATACAAACAGCCCCAAAGGGCCATTTTGAGTTTGGAAACCCAGGAGCCTTCCAAACAAACCCTGTATATATGTTTTAAACTTTATCTTTCAAAAACATATGATATAGCTTTTGAAAACCCTTTTAAAACATGTTTTGAAACCCCAAAGTGGCTTGGCCCGATCAAGACAGGACCAGGAGAGCCAAGAAGAGCCCGGAACCGGAGCACCTGTCGAGCCCGGCGCAGCAACTCTTGCACCTGATTCACACCCCAGGATCTCGAACGTCCAAGACCCTGTTCTTATCAAAATAGCATTTGAAGTCATCTCCGGAAGGCAGAAACGGAGGCGGACGACTATGTTGGCGAAGACCCAACGCAGACGGAGTACTGATGCTGTCAGGCCCCGCACGAATCGTCCGTTTCGAACCCAGCTCGAAGGAGTCAGAGTTCAGTTTGGATTAGATCTGGACCATATATATCCAGATTCCAATCCAAACCCATATGTGGATTTGGATTTGGATTTGGACCCAGAAAATCCAATCCAATATCCATATCCATGGCCCACATCACCTTCTCATAAATGGAGGTGGGGCCCACTTGAAATTCACGTGGGATATTGGGCATGAGAGAGAGTGGGGGTGATAAATATCAAGAGTGTTGTATTAAGCTTGACTTGTGTGTCAAGTTTGGGTTAATCATGTGGGTTAGCCTAATTGAGTGGGTTTAAGCTTGTAATTAGCTAAAACCTAACCTAGGGCTGCACCAACATGGGGTGATCAAGGTCTATGGGCCATGCTAAGGGAGCTCCTTCACCTAAACCTAACCCAAAATGCCTAAACCTAGATTAATTTCCCTAAACCTAGCCTAAACCTAGCCTAAACCACCTAACCTAGCTCACTAAACCTCACCCTAAAACCCAACCACCTAACCTAGCCCTAAACCACCCTTAGCCCACGATTTTCCTAAACCCCTAGTTTTAAAATATCTGGCCCAGCCCCATCCAGCCCACCTTATCTACATACTACCCTACCTAAACCACCTAACCACTACCCACAACCCAGCCCTAACCGACCTACCCATCTCCTATTTAAACCCCCCTCATTGTGGGCGGGTTTTCCAAGTGGGAACCACTCCACCACCCAGCCGGGCCCTCTCCTTCTCCCATCTCTCACCCGTCTTCCCAGCAGCTCCAGCTCCACCAGCCGCCACCTGCTCCGCCACTCTCCCTCTTCCGTCCACCATCACTGCCCCCCCAGCCGGACACCACCACCTCACTCAGCCGGGCCCTCTCTTTCTCCCATCTTCCACCAGCCGACAGCCACCTTTTGCCGCCACTCCTTCCCATTCGGTAAGTCCCCCTAACTCCCTCAAAACCACTCTCTACCACCCCTCCACTCTTAGCCACCCATCTTCCCCTTAGCTCCACCTCTTTGCCGCCACCACCTAAGCCTAGCCGAACCTAGGATAACCCAAGTGGCTGGCCACTACTTAGCCACCATTTCCCATTCGGCCGACTCCCCTAGGTGCCCTATTTGGCCTTCCCACTAACTCACCTTTTAGGTCCAGTTTCCCTAAGTCCCTAACTTCCCTAGTGACCCTAAGACCCACTTAGTCAGCCACTCTAAACTCCCTACTTGGAGGCGCCGCCCACTTGCCACCGGTCCCCTTCGAGGCGTCCATCCCGCGCCCCATTTGTAGCCGGCCAGCACCCTTGGTCACGCACCTTCGCGGAGCTCCCATTTGCAGCCCAAAGCCAAGGCCACGCTCAAGCAAGACCTCTACGGACCAGCTACTTGTAAGTTTCTAAACTCGATCTTTAGTCATACGCTTGCTTGAAATTCAATTTGATACGGGGTTGTAATAACGGAGCCTAGTCTCCCCCCGCTTGTAATAACGTGGCTTGGCACAACCACACACGTGCACTCTCTTAGTCGTGCACAACTTTGAACACACACGGGCCTAATCAGCCCCTAATATATAAGTATACGTATATATTTCATTTCCGAAGGGTTTTGTTTAAGTTGGGTGTGTTGTCTTTCAATTTAAACACTCTCACACACATTGAGCTTTCGCTCTTATTTGAAAGACCCAAGTAAGGGCCGACCTATACTATTTGGGTTTCATTTCATGTTGTGTGAGTAAGTCTTTCAATTTAAACACTCTCACACACATTGAGCTTTCGCTCTTATTTGAAAGACCCAAGTAAGGGCCGACCTATACTATTTGGGTTTTATTTCTTGTCGTGTGAGTAAGTCTTTCAATTCAAGCACTTTCACACACATTGAGCCTTCGCTCTTACTCCCAAGACCTTAGTAAAGGCCTTATTGCAGTTATATTTGGGTTTCATTTATGTCGTGTGTGTAGTACTTCAATTCAAGCACTCTCACACACATTGAGCCTTCGCTCTTACTCCCAAGACCTTAGTCAAGGCCATACTGCAATTTATATTTGGGTTTAATTTCATGTCGTGTGTGTAAGTCTTTCAATTCAAGCACGCACCCACATTGAGCCTTCGCTCTTATTTGCAAGACCCGAGTAAGGGCTCATATACATAAGATATATACATATTTCCCTTCGGTTATTTCCCTTCGGTTATTTCCCTTCCGTTATTTCCCTTCCGTTATTTCCCTTCAGTATTGTCTTTACATTTCGGGTTTTCCCTTTGGAGTAGCGTGAGTTTGCATTGCATCTACGCCATACCACGAGGTAGGACGCATATTGCATCAAAGCAACCCCCGCTCGAATTCGCCCATGTAGTGGAGTGTTCATAACACACAAACTAGGCGACCCAAAAAAGGGATAAAAGAAAAGACTTAGGCACGTGCAAATCCACGTGATCTAAAACATGCAATCGCATCTTAAAAACCCGAAATAGACACCTCGAATCATTTCGTAGACTTTCTCCCTAAAACTCGATTTTTGCAAAAGCGTACAGACTGACCCTTGCGCATCGGTGCAAGAAGGTCTGCGACGACAAGAGCTCACTTGCTCACAGTCGCCACGTTTAGAAGTCAGTGTTGATATATCTTCGCTAGCTTAAGTAAGCTAGCTGGCACGCCCTGTTTGTATATCTAGGCCTTAGACGCACGATAAGATCCACTCCAAGCCACGAAAGGGGCGAAGAGGCGGGGATTTTTCGCGCGTCTACAGTAACTAGCTAGGAGATGGGGTCAGGTGGTAGTGGGTGTAGTGAGTCTAGAGGGGTGATGTGGGCAGGTCTTAGGGAGTCGGATAGGGTGGCCGAATGGAGCTAAGGCGTCTAGGTGGTGGCGGGTAGTTAGGGTGGTTATGGGCCTGGCCGAGTGGGAATGGTGGCAGCAAGTGGAATGGCTGGTGTTAGGGTGATATGGTAGGGGGTTAGGTGGCTGAGAGTGGAGAGGGAGTGAAGAAGGTGAGATGAAGGATGGGGTACTAACCGTGATTGAAGAGAGGCGGTGGATGGAAGAGAGGAGCCGGGTGGTTGGGATGCGCAGGATGGAGTTCAGCCGGGAAGAAGGGTGGCGATGTGGTGCTCGGCTGGAGTGGTGGTGTTGGTCGTGCTCGGCTGGAGTGGTGGTGTTGGTGGTGGCTGACTGTGGGGCAGGTGGAGCAGGATGGGAGTCGGCTGGGCTGGAGAGTGGAGGACCCGGATGGTGGAAGATGGAGCTTGGAGATGGGGAAAAAGCCGCCCGCAAGGGGGGGCTTTATATAGGGCTGGGCTAGGTCGGTTAGGGCTAGTTTTGGGGTAGTGGTTAGGTGGTTTAGGTAGGGTGGTGTGGTGATAAGGTGGGCTGGAAAGGGTAGGGCCAGATATTTTAAATACAAGCGGTTTGGGTAGGTTGTGTGCTAGGGGTGGTTTAGAGGTTTAGGGTTTAGCTAGGTGGGCTGGTTTTAGGGTGAGGTTTAGTGAGGTAGGTTAGGTGATTAGGCTAGGTTTAGGGAAATTAACCTAGGTTTAGGGAAGGATTAGGGAAGTGGGTTAGGTTTAGGTGAAGGAGCTCCCTTTGCATGGCCCATAGACCTTAACCATGTCATGTTGGTGCAGCCCTAGGGTAGGTTTTGGCTAATTACAAGCTTAAACCCACTTAATTAGGCTAACCCACATTATTAACCCCAAACTTGACACACAAGTCAAGCTTAATTACAACACACACTTGATCTTATCCACCCCCACTCTCTCTCATGCCCATAATCCCACGTGAAATTCAAGTGGGCCCCACCTCCATTTATGAGAAGGTGATGTGGGCCATGGATATGGATATTGGATTGGATTTTTGAATCCAAATCCAAATCTAAGTCCATACATGGGTTTGGATTGGGATCTGGATATATATGGTCCAGATCCGATCCAAACTGAACTCTGACTCCTTCGAGCTGTGTTCGAAACGAACGGTTTGTGCAGGGCCTGACAGCATCAGTGCTCCGTCTTTGTTGGGTCTTCGCCAACATGATCGTTCGGCTCTATTTTCGCCTTCCGGAGATGACTTCAAAATTTGTTTTGATGATAACAGGGTCTTGGACCTTCGAGATCTTGGGGGTGTGGATTTGATACTAGAGTTGCTATGTCGGGCTCGACATGTGCTCCGGTTCCGGGCTCTCCTTAGCTTTTCTGGTCCTGTCTGGATTAGGCTAAGCTGCTTCGGGGTTCCAAAACATGTTTTAAAAGGTTTTCAAAACCCATATCACATATTTTTGAAATATAAAGTTTAAAACATATATACAGGGTTGTCTAGAAGGCTCTTGGGTTTCCAGACTCAAAATGGCCTTTTGGGGCTGCTCTTACGAAAACAGATGGGTTTGAGAAATTTGTGGGTTTTCGGGGTGTTTACAACTGCTTTTACAAAACCAGGTTGGTTTGAGAAATTCGTTGGATTTCGGGGTGTTTACAGACATACACCCCGATTACAACCTACTTCTGGGAAGACCATGGATACATAGTCTTTGGGCAGTGCGATCCACCTTCCATAGGTGTGTCAAAATCCCCTATGAAAACCAAATTGTGGTAATTCTAGGCGAAAACCATCCTCAACTTAGGAGAGTTCAAAACTTCCCTTGCTTGTCAAGTCATTAAGCCTATGAGAACAACCCTAGGAAATCCTTGGACGAACCATACAAGTTTGTCTTAAAAAAACATAGGAAAGTCATATATATCAAGGGGCAGCCCAAAGCTAGCCCGCCCAAAATCATGACCATCCCAAGTAAAACCAAAGTCCAAATATTTCCAAAATCCCTAAATAGAAAACCATTTGAGCATGACATGGACGACAACAAGTTCCAAGGCCATCCACTGTACAAAGAATTTTCAAAACTAAAAAAAACCTTGGAACATGCTGTTAAACATGGGTTACATGCCCTATCAAAGTTTAGGGAACCAAAACCAAGGTTGTTTAGAGCCCATCTTGCCAAATCCAAATCCAAATCGGTATGGGATAGGCTACACTCCAAACATACCCCTGGAACCACCACCTGCGACCACTTGGGTCAAGGGTGCCCTGGAACCTCCTAAAACCGAAACTTATGACTTAAACATCTTATTTAGAAACTGATTCATAGTGTTTTCTTTGTAGGTATGATGGAAGACCCCTCCTCAACCAAAAACCCCAAAAAATTACATATTCTCTCTAAACACCCCAAAACTACCATATTTTGAAACTCCTGAACTTCAAAAACCATCTAGAGGCCAAAGCAAGAGAAAAAAGAAAAATTCAAGCCCATTCGGAGAAAAGCCCGATAAAAGGCCAAAATCATAATTTGGGTCAAAAAGCAAAAGTAGCTCCAAAGTGCATAAAGAGGCCAAGAACCCGATGAAGTCGACAGAAGTCCAAGACACGGCCCGTTAGAATGAAGAACGGAGTCCGTGGAGAAATTTGAGATCGATAGCACCAGAAACCAGCCAAAAATAGAAAAGGCGGATCAAAACAGACGCCAAAATGTCCTGAGAAGTAGAACATCAGTCAAAAAAAGAACTTGGGGAAAACCCAGTCCGAAATTGGGTCGCCGAGGAACCGGAGCCCGCTCAAAACCGACTGTGGAAAGCGCCAAAAAGGACTCAAAGAAATTAGCAGAAAAATTTAGATTCGATCTGGACCAAAATATCCAGATCCAAACCCAAATAATATTTGAATCGGATCTGGATCCCAACATCCAGATCCGAGATGAAGATCCAAACCCAAATATATTTGAATCGGATCTGGATCTCCAAACCCAAATCCAAGATCCAGATCCAAACCCAAATGATATTTGGATCGGATCTAGATTCCAAGATGCAAATCCAAGATCCAAACCCAATACCCATTCCCTTGCCTATAAATAGAGGTGAGGGGTGGATAAAAAGTTCACGTGAGATTTTGCTTGGGAGGAGAGAGAGTGAGAGAGTGAGTCTTGACCATGGGCTTGAGCTATGTTGGACCTAACCTAGTCAAGGGCTGCACCAAGTGGTCTTGGACCGAGGAGGAGGCTGCAACCAAGGTGGGCTCGGCATGGACTGCACACGGTGGACTGGCTCCAAGAGGTAGGTCCCCTAGACACCTTCCATGGAGAACCAATTTCATAAAAATGTATCTCCATCATGACATGTGAGATATATTTCGGATTTTCATCATTGCATAAAGCATGTATTTCCATTGAGTCACATGGAGTGCATATCATGCATCACATACATCGCATCCACCCCAAAGAAGCCCAAAAAGGGTGACATCCCAAGTAGGAATGTCCCCATGTCTTAAAAAGGGCAACAAAAATCGAAAAACATGTTGATATTGTGGGTAGAAATTTAGCAGACCCCAAAAATGCCCGAATATTCGAAAGGGCCTATGTTAAATTCTTTCGAAAAGATTTTTAAAATCGAACTCCTTTGAAACTTCTTGAAAGAAGGATCAAGGTTGATTGTATAACCCTGAATGAAGGAATTTATACTTTACGAAAAGTAGAGTCTTCAAAAATGAATTGGTGACATTTCAAAAATCCTTGGCTTACAAGATAGAGCCTTGTTTAAAATATCAAAATATTTTCAAATAGGAGATGCTATTAAGAAATAGGACGATCTCGGTTGAATCAAGTAACCAAAGGGATAAGCTTTCCCCCCATTTTACTTCTCTCTCCAAAAAGGAAAATTGGCAACGTCCAAAAGGAAAAAAAAAAGGAGAATACAAAAACTCCTCCAAGAAGAGGTCTTCCCCTTAAAATAGAAAGAGGGAATACAAAAACTCCTCCGAAAGAGGTCTTCTCTTTGAAAGAAAAAAAGAGAAAAAGAAAAAGAGAATGCAAAAACTCCTCAAAAAAGAAGCCTTCCCAGAAAAGGGAATACAAAACTTCTTCAAAAGAGGTCTTCTCTTGAAAAAGAAAAAGCCAAAGCTAAACAGAGTGATTTTCCGACTCTTTGCCTAAAACCATGAGACACTTCAGAAGGGACCGTGGTAGCTCTTTCCCATATCCCCGCAGCTTATCCCCAAGGAAAAAGGTTCAACTATGAAAATCCTAAAGTAGGAATAAAATCTACTTATTTGGATTTCATTTTGTTTGAGAATTTGACTTTGTTTTGTAGGAAATGAAACTTTGAAATGTTTTCCAAGATTTCCTACAAAAAACCTCTACTTAGTAGTAGGTATTGAAACCCAAATAAAGGGCAGTATGAAAAATTGGAAGTCCTTTCGATAAAAGATAAAAGGAGTTCCTTTTGAAAAAGAAATTTTCAAAAACCCACAAAATGGGTAGAACCTGCTTGGAGCAAACAGCCTTAAAGGGCTCTCTCCAGGCTCGAAAAACCTGAAGATGTCAAAAAGACATGGGTAAAACCTGCTCGGAGCAGTAACCCTCAAAAGGCTCTCTTCAGGCTTAAAAATCCCAAAAATAAAAAATTCGCTCACTCATGCATGTATTCAAAGAGTCATTCATGCATGGTCATATACAAGAAAAATAGCTAGGAAAAGTCCCCTTTTTGCTAAAAATCCCCTCCTGTGGTCAAAGAAAACAGGGTTTTTATGAAGCAAAGAATGGTGTATTCTCGAGGAAATTTTGGAGAAAAATTACAAAAGGGGTGTTTCTTCTTTGCCATTATCCAAATCAATTTGGATAATGCCAAAGAGGGGCATCTGTAAACACCCCAAAAATGCCATATTTTGAAACTCCCAAACTTCAAAAACCATCCAGAGGCCAAAGCAAGAGAAAAAAGAAAAATTCAAGCCCGTTCAGAGAAAAGCCTGACAAAAGGCCAAAATCATAATTTGGGTCAAAAAGCAAAAGCAGCTCCAAAGTGCATAAAGAGGCCAAGAACCAAATGAAGTCGACAGAAGTCCAAGACACAACCCGTCAGAATAAAGAACGGAGTCCGTGGGGAAATTTGAGATCGATAGCACGAGAAACCAGCCAAAAATAGAAAAAGGCGGATCAAAACAAACGCCAAAATATCCTGAGAAGCATAACATTAGTCGAAAAAAGAACTTGGAGAAAACCCAGTCCGAAATTGGGTGGCCGAGGAACCGGAGCCTGCTCAAAACCGATTGTGGAAAGCGCCAGAAAGGACTCAAAGAAATTAGCAGAAAAATTTTGATTGGATCTGTACCAAAATATCCAGATCCAAACCCAAATAATATTTGAATCGGATCTGGATCCCAATATCCAGATCCGAGATCAAGATCCAAACCCAAATATATTTGAATCGGATCTAGATCTCAAAACCCAAATCCAAGATCTAGATCCAAACTCAAATGATATTTGGATCGGATCTGGATTCCAAGATGCAAATCCAAGATCCAAACCCAATACCCATTCCCTTGCCTATAAATAGAGGTGAGGGGTGGATAAAAAGTTCACGTGAGATTTTGCTTGGGAGGAGAGAGTGGGTCTTGACCATGGGCTTGAGCCATGTTGGACCTAACCTAGTCAAGGGTTGCACCAAGTGGGCTTGGACCGAGGAGGAGGCTGCAACCAAGGTGGGCTCGGCATGGACTGCACATGGTGGACCGGCTCCAAGAGGTAGGTCCCCTAAAACCTAACCCTAGACACCCCACCTAAATCGAACCCTCACCCCTTAGGCTGCAACCTAGTTGCACTCGAGCCACCCTAACCTCTCCCATCACCTCCTAACCCACCACCTAGCTCCCCACTTGACCCAGCCATATCCCAACCGACTCCCCTAAAACCACCCTACCTAGCCACTAAACCTAACCATACCTAACCGTGAACCATCCCATTTCCTTCACCTAACCGACCCACCTAACCTAACTCACTTCACCCCAAAACGACTCCCTAAAACCGACCCACCTAACCTAGCCCACTTCACCAACCATGACCCACTTAGCCACCGTACACCTTAGCCGAACTCACTCCCTACAAGACCCGAACCAACTTGGTTGCACCCAAGTGAACCCCAACTCAAGCCTCACTCCTCGACCCATCAAAGGGGACCTAGCTCGTGGCTGCCAAAGGGGGATGGACCCGAGCAAGTTGAGAGGAAAAGCCGACCACTTGTAAGTGTTTAAATTAGGTTTTTACCTTACTCATTTGAAATTCAATTCAATTCGACATGGGGTTATAATAATGGAGCATAGTCTCCTCCCGAAATATAATATTTGTGCTTGATACACAAGACACACGTACACTTGAGCCATATTGCTCTTAGACGTACACAAGGAACACCCACGTGCACTTGAGCCTTTTCGCTCTTAATTGCACACGATTGCACACACATTGAGCCTTTCTACTCTTAAGCTAAAGTATATATTTCCCTTTGGGTATTTACTTTAGTGAAAGCTGTGTGAGTTGTGTAAACACCCCAAAATAATACAAATTTCGAAAACAAAAGGCGAAGAGGTGAACCCTGATGGAATGCGGCCCCAAAAAGTAGGTTCGAAGCCTAGGAGACAGCACAACCTGATAGAAAGCACGATCAAAAGGCGAAAGGAGAGCTCAGGCCAGTAGCATACTTCAAGCCTAGAGCATCAAATGTGAAGCCACGATCACCCACTGAAGCAACAGGAATTCAAGCCCGAAATAGTGAAAATCGAGCAAAACAAAGTCTAAAAAGATGAGATGGAGTTCGAATGACAAAACTGGGGAAAACCCAACATAAGACGGAGCGCTGATGAAGCCAGGGCTCTCACAAACCATCCGTCTCAAAACGCCAAGAAGGACTGTTCAGAGAAAATTTAGATTGGATCTGGACTATAAATATCCAAATCCATATCCAAATAGTGTTTGGATATGGATCGGATCTGGTCATAAATATCCAGATCCATATCTAAATAGTATTTGGATTTGGATCTAGATCTCAAACAAATATCCAGACCCAAGATCCACAACCCTTGCCTATAAATAGAGGTAAGGGGGTCCAATTCAAGGGGTTCTTGCAAATGCTTGGAGAAGCCTTGGAGGAGAGAGAGAGGATTAAGGTGAGTGATTAGTACTTAATTCTTTTTTTAGTGGGTTAAGCTTGTGGGTTAAAAATGGGATTAGCATGGGCTGCACCAACTTGAAGTGGGATGCACCAACATGACTCAAGGTGGCTGGACCGTGGTGAACCTATACCTAACTCATCCCCCTAAAGGTAAGCCAAACCCCTAACTAGACCCTCTCTTCTTAACCCTCTAAACCTAACCTAAACCCACACCACCGAAACCACCTAATCCCACCACCCTACTTCACTCCACACCCCAGCTGAACCGCCTCATCCACCGCCTGTCCCCAACTCCCTCTCTTCCCTTAGAAACCAGCTAGCCCACTTGCTACCCTCGACCTCAGCCGCACCTCACAAAACCCTAGCCCACAACCCAACCAGCCACCACCTGCACCTCACCCACTTCACTGCCTCAGCCATCCACCGAACCTCCCTTAGTCGCCTCCCCACCACCGGCTGCAAGCTGGCCGAACCCACCTTCCCTTAACCGACCTAATGACCCTAAACCTAACCCACTCAGTTCAGCCCAGCTGAACCAAGCTAACCTCTACCAAACCCATTGAACCACGCCTAGGCTAAGTTCTTTTCTGCACCAAACTACGCCCTAGTGCTGGCTGAACCGCCACCCTAAAATCAACCGGGCTCTTTGCTCCTAAGACAGCCATGGCCTACTAGGTGCTAGGGAAACCCCACATAGAGGGCTAGGTGAGTTGTAAGTCTTTTACATTCAAAGTTCAATTAAATTTTGATACGGGGTTGTAGTAATGGAGCGTGGTCTCCCCCCGAGATGTAATATGGATGCTTGACACACGAGACACATACATGCACTTGAGCCTTAGCTCTTATCTCGTACATCAAGCACCCACATACGCAATTGAGCCTTCGCTCTTACTCTAAAGACTCTAGTAAGAGCCATATAAGCTGCAATTTCATTCGGGTTGTTACTTTCATGTCGCGTGAGTTGTCATTTAATATTCCACACTCACACCCAAAGACACCCGAGCTCTTGCTCAACACTCACGCACATTTTAGCCTTGGTAGCCCTTAAGATATAGACATATCTATATACTTTCAGCTGCGTGAGTTTTTCCCGGTTCAGTTGTGTGTCTTTACATTTCAGGTTGTTAAATTTCAGTCGTGTGAGTTGTCTTTACATTTATACACAACACACACGCACACGTTGATGCCTTAGGGCTCATATATATATACGTATTTCCCATTTCACACTTTACATTTAAGTCGGGTGGCTTTTAAATTCAAGGTGAGTTGTCTTTACATTTATACACAAACACACACGCACACATTGAGCCTTTCCGTTCTTATATCTATATCTCCCTTCCGCAATTTCGCTTTCGCAATTTACATTCAAGTCGTGTGAGTTGCATTCAATTTGGGTATTTCCCTTCAGCTATGTCTTTCAATTTTGGGTTTTACATTCAAGTTGTGTGAGTTGCATAGCATATCCACCAAACTCGAGATATTGTGCATACTTGCATCCAAAGAAGCCCCGAATACCCCGTGCAAACACACCAATCTTAGGCTACTTGATGCACACTGTAAACACCCCGAAATCCCACGAATTTCTCAAAATCCATCTGGTTTTATACAAGCAGCCCCAAAGGGCCATTTTGAGTCTGGAAACCCAGGAGCCTTCCAGACAACCCTGTATATACGTTTTAAACTTCATATTTCAAAAATATGTAATATAGCTCTTGAAAACCTGTTAAAACACGTTTTTGAAACCCCGAAGCGGCTTGGCCCGATCAAGACAGGACCAGGAGAGCTAAGAAGAGCCCGGGACCGGAGCACATGTCAAGCCCAGCACAGCAACTCTTGTATCACATCCATACCCCCAGGATCTCGAACGTCCAAGACCCTGTTCTTATCAAAATGTCATTTGAAGTCATCTCCAGAAGGCAGAAACGGAGGCGGACGACCATGTTGGCGAAGACCCAACGTAGACGGAGTACTGATGCTGTCAAGCCCCTCACAAATCGTTCGTTTCGAACCCAGCTCGAAGGAGTCAGAGTTCAGTTTGGATTGGATCTGGACCATATATATCCAGATCCCAATCCAAACCCATATGTGGACTTGGATTTGGATTTGGATCCAGAGATCCAATCCAATATCCATATCCATGGCCCACATCACCTTCTCATAAATGGAGGTGGGGCCCACTTGAAATTCAAGTGGGATTATGGGCATGAGAGAGAGTGGGGATGGAAAATATCAAGAGTGTTGTAATTAAGCTTGACTTGTGTGTCAAGTTTGGGGTAAATCATGTAGGTTAGCCTAATTGAGTGGGTTTAAGCTTGTAATTAGCCAAAACCTAACCTAGGGCTGCACCAACATGAGGTGGTTAAGGTCTATGGGCCATGCAAAGGGAGCTCCTTCACCTAAACCTAACCCAAAATACCTAATCCTAGCCTACCCCCCTAATCCATCCCTAATCTGAGCCTAATCACCTAACCCACTTCCCTAATCCTTCCCTAAACCTAGGTTAATTTCCCTAAACCTAGCATAATCACCTAACCTAGCTCACTAAACCTCACCCTAAAACCCAACCACCTAACCTAGCCCTAAACCCCTAAACCACCCCTAGCCCACAATCTACCCAAACCACTAGTTTTTAAAATATCTGGCCCTACCCTTTCCAGCCCACCTTATCTTCATACCACCCTACCTAAACCACCTAACCACTACCCCAAACCCAACCCTAACCGACCTACCCAACTCCCTATATAAACCCCCCCTCTTGGGGCGGGTTTTCCAAGCTAGAACCCCCCTCACCAATCCCAGCCGGGCCCTCTCTTCCTCCACTTCCCCAGCTGCTCCACCTGCTCCACCTACTCCATCTACTCCGCCTGCACCACCACCATCCCTCCATCCCACCACCACTTGCACCACCACCTCCCGGCCAAGCCTTACTGCCTTCCCCAAACCCAGCCGAGCGCCATCTTCATCCCATTCGGTAAGTACCCCCCACTCTACCTAGCTCCTTCTCTACTCCCTCTCCACTCCTAGCCACCCACCATACCACCACCTTACCTACAGATCAGCCCTTTGCTGCCACCATTCTCACTTAGCCGAACCTAGCACAACCTCAACCACCGGCCACTACCTAACTACCCTAACTACACCCGGCCAGCCATTTCTTTTCCCCTAGGACTCCCATTCGGCCTTCCCTTAAACTCCCCTTAGGTCCATATTCCCTAACACTCTATACTCTTCATTCGTGACCCTACACACTCACTTGGCCCAGCCCTTTAATCCCCCTACATCAAGGCGACACCCACTTGCAGCCGGCCACCTTCGAGGCGCCTATCCCGCGCCCCACTTGTAGCCGGCCAGCACCCTTTTTCGCTCACCCTCGCGGAGCTCCCGTTTGCAGCCCAAGGCGAAGGCCAAGCCCACGCTCAAGCAAGGCCACTACGGACCAGCTACTCGTAAGTGCCTAAACTCGGTCTTTAGTTGTATACTTGCTTGAGATTCAATTTGATACGGGGTTGTAATAACGGAGCATAGTCTCCCCCCGCTTGTAATAACGTGGCTTGGCACACCCACACACGTGCACTCTCTTAGTTGTGCACGATTTTGAACACACACGGGCCTAATCAGCCCCTAATACATAAGTATATATATATACTTTCATTTTCGAAGGGTTTTGCTTAAGTTGGGTGCATTGTCTTTCAATTCAAGCACTCACACACATTGAGCTTTCGCTCTTATTTGAAAGACACAAGTGTAAACACCCCGAAATCCCACGAATTCCTTAAAACAAACTTAGTTTTGTAAAAGCAGCCCCAAAGGGCCATTTTTGAGTTTGGAAACCCAGGAGCCTTCCAGACAACCCTGTATATATCTTTTAAACTTCATATTTCAAAAATATATAATATAGCTTTTAAAACCTTGTTAAAACACGTTTTTGAAACCCCGAAGCAGCTTGGCCCAATCAAGACAGGATCAGGAGAGCTAAGAAGAGCCCGGAACCGGAGCACATGTCGAGCCCGGCACAGCAACTCTTGTATCTGATTCACACCCCCAAGATCTCGAACGTCCAAGACCCTGTTCTTATCAAAATATCCTTTGAAGTCATCTCTGGAAGGCAGAAACGGAGGTGGACGACTATGTTGGCGAAGACCCAACGCAGACGGAGTACTGATGCTGTCAGGCCCTGCACGAATCGTCCGTTTCGAACCCAGCTCGAAGGAGTCAGAGTTCAGTTTGGATTGGATCTGGACCATATATATCCAGATTCCAATCCAAACCCATATCTGGACTTGGATTTGGATTTGGATCCAGAGATCCAATCCAATATCCATATCCATGGCCCACATCACCTTCTCATAAATGGAGGTGGGGCCCACTTGAGTTTCACGTGGGATATTGGGCATGAGAGAGAGTGGGGGTGAAAAATATCAAGAGTGTTGTATTAAGCTTGACTTGTGTGTCAAGTTTGGGTTTAATCATGTGGGTTAGCCTAATTGAGTGGGTTTAAGCTTGTAATTAGCTAAAACCTAACCTAGGGCTGCACCAACATGGGGTGATCAAGGTCTATGGGCCATGCTAAGGGAGCTCCCTCACCTAAACCTAACCCAAAATGACTAATCCTAGCCTAAACCCCTAATCCACCCCTAATCCCAACCTAATCATCTAACCCACTTCCCTAATCCCGGCCTAATCCCAACCTAATCACCTAACCCACTTCCCTAATCCTTCCCTAAACCTAGATTAATTTCCCTAATCCTAGCCTAAACCTAGCCTAATCACCTAACCTAGCTCACTAAACCTCACCCTAAAACCCAACCACCTAACCTAGCCCTAAACCCCTAAACCACCCTTAGCCCACAATCTACCCAAACCCCTAGTTTTAAAATATCTGGCCCAACCCTTTCCAGCCCACCTTATCTACATACCACCCTACCTAAACCACCTAACCACTACCCTCAGCCCAGCCCTAACCGACCTACCCATCCCCTATTTAAACCCCTCCCCTTTGGGGGCGGGTTCTCAAGCAAGAATGCCCTCACCTCAGCCCAGCCGATTCCACTCTCCACCTGCTCCACCAGCTCTACCTGCACCGCCACCTTCCCTCTTCCATCCACCACCATTCCCCAGCTGGACGCCACCACCTTCACCCAACCGAACCAGCCGAGCTCCCATCCACACCCGGCTTCTCCTTGCCTTCCACTGCCTCTCCCCATTTGGTAAGTACCCTGCACCTTACCTAGCCCCTTCTCTACTCCCTCTCCACTCCCAGCCACCCACCATACCATCACCTTACCCACCCAACAGCCCCTCGCCGCCATCACTCCCACTCGGCCCAACCTTAGCCGCCCCAACCGTTTGCCCCCTACCTAACTCACCTCAACCATACCCGGCCACCCTATTAGATTTCCTAAGACTTGCCCGTGACACTCCCTTAAACCTACTATTCCCACTACCACCTAGCCCCATCCCCTAGCTAGCTACCTGCCCATACTCCAGCATTAGTCACCCTAGCAGCCCGCCACCACCACTTTAACTTAGCCGAACCTAGCACAACTCAAACTGCCGGCCACTACCTTCCCCTAGGTGTCCCATTCGGCCTTCCCACAAACTCTCCTTTAGGTCCAGTTTCCCTAAACACTCAACTCCCCTAGTGACCCTAAAAACTCACTTGTTCAGCCCCTTTAACCCCCCACCTCAAGGCGACATCCACTTGCCACCGGCCACCTTTGAGGCGCCCATCCTGTGCCCCACTTGCAGCCGGCCAACACCTTTGATCACCTATCTTTGCGGAGCTCCCGTTTGCAGCCCAAGGCCAAGCCCACGCTCAAGCAAGACCTCTACGGACCAGCTACTCGTAAGTGTCTAAACTCGGTCTTTAGTTATACACTTGCTTGAGATTCAATTTGATACGGGGTTGTAATAACGGAGCATAGTCTCCCCCCGCTTGTAATAACGTGGCTTGGCACAACCACACACGTGCACTCTCTTAGTCGTGCACGATTTTGAACACACACGGGCCTAATCAGCCCCTAATACATAAGTGTATATATACTTTCATTTTCGAAGGGTTTTGTTTAAGTTGGGTGCATTGTCTTTCAATTCAAGCACTCTCACACACATTGAGCTTTCGCTCTTATTTGAAAGACCCAAGTAAGGGCCGACCTATACTATTTGGGTTTCATTTCATGTCGTGTGAGTAAGTCTTTTAATTCAAGCACTTTCACACACATTGAGCCTTCGCTCTTGCTCCCAAGACCTTAGTAAAGGCCTTATTGCAGTTATATTTGGGTTTCATTTATGTCGCGTGGGTAGTCTTTCAATTCAAGCACTCTCACACACATTGAGCCTTCGCTCTTATTCCCAAGACCTTAGTCAAGGCCATACTGCAATTTATATTTGGGTTTAATTTCATGTCGTGTGTGTAAGTCTTTCAATTCAAGCACGCACCCACATTGAGCCTTCGCTCTTATTTGTAAGACCCGAGTAAGGGCTCATATACATAAGCTATATACATATCTCCCTTCGGTTATTTCCCTTCGGTTATTTCCCTTCGGTTATTTCCCTTCTGTTATTTCCCTTCAGTATTGTCTTTACATTTCGGGTTTTCCCTTTGGAGTAGCGTGAGTTTGCATTGCATCTACGCCATACCACGAGGTAGGACGCATATTGCATCAAAGCAAGCCCCGCTCGAATTCGCCCATGTAGTGGAGTGTTCATAACACACAAACTAGGTGGCCCGAAAAGGGATAAAAGAAAAGACTTAGCACGTGCAAATCCACGTGATCTAAAATATGCAATCGCATCCTAAAGACCCGAAATAGACACCTCGAACCGCTTCGTAGACTTTCTCTCCAAAACTAGATTTTTGCAAAGCGTACAGACTGATCCTTGTGCATCGGTGCAAGAAGGTCTGCGACGACAAGAGCTTACTTGCTCACAGTCGCCACGTTTAGAAGTCAGTGTTAAAAATATTTTCGCTAGCTTAAGTAAGCTAGCTGGCACGCCCTATTTGTATACATAGGCCTTAGACACACGAGAAGATCCACTCCAAGCCCCCGAAAGAGGCGAAGAGGCGGGGATTTTCGCGCGTCTACAGAGATTGGCACGCCCGGTGGGACGTGAGCCTTTTCAAAAATTGAGTTTGCTTGTAGAAGTCTTGCGAAAATTTTGTAAAAAGGTGTCGTTTTAACTTGTTTTCTTTGCTTGTACTTAGGAAATTTTGAAAAAGCTTGAAAAGCATGTGAAAATCCAATCTAAGTGAAGTGTCGAGCCAAGGCTCATGCGCATCAAGTTCTCACTCTAGGAGGATTTTCAAAAACAAAATAAAACTAGATGAAATCGAGTACTTGAGAAGGGAGTTTGAGGCCAAAATCGACGCTCTCAGCCAAGAGGCTGAAGTAGGCGATTCATGTTCATCGAACGGTGAACAAAGGCCTAAAAAGAAATCTGAAAAACCTCGCAAGCAAAAAGAGGCCTCCGTAATGGAAGGCAACCAATACCACGAGTCCTTCACACAAAAGGACCGTAAAGCCCTACAGCAGCTGCTAAAAGGGTAGAATAAAGAGAAAAGAAGCTACGCCCTGTTTGATTTCCTTCCTATGGATTACGAAACAGACAGTGACGATGAAATACCGAACTTCCATCGGTATGATGGCATGGGAGACCCTAGGTCTCACTTGTAGCTTTTCTCACGTCGAGCCCATAAGAAGAAAAAGGACTCGATGAAATGGGTGTATTGGTTCCCTCTATCCCTTAAAGGCACAGCTGCCAAATGGCTGGCTTCCTACGACTTAAGCCAGTTCGCTACTTTTGAAGAGTTAGCGAACTGCTTCATGCAAAGATTTGCACACAACGTGGAAGTGACACCAACCCTGAATACCTTAAGGGATACGAAGGCATGAACGAAGACGTGCATGCCTTCATTATAAGATGGAGGTCGCTTTTGGGCCAAGTGCGAGAGCCCATATCCGAAGGATGCGCAGTAATGCTCATCCTGGATAATTTCAAAAGCGAGTTAAAATCCCTTCTCTCGCTCCATGAGATTTCAACTTTCCATAAGTTGATAAAAAAGGCCTCCCTTTTCGAAACCAACTTACGAAAAGGGACATACGACCACTTATGGAAAGGAAGTGTCATTCCAAAAACCCGTTTGGAAAAGCCCATCGCATATGGGCTGCCCACGACGGACAAAGGGGCAAAGCCCCATAAAATCGCCAATGTCCGGGTGGATCCAGGCATGGCGGGCACTTCTAAAAATTTTGAAAAATTAGAAAATAAGAGAGAACGTAATTTTCAAAAACCGGTTGAAAAACGGGAGTATACTCCGCTGGGGCAACCTGTGTCGGAGGTCCTAGACCTCTTACTTGCCCAGGGCATGATCGAACTCCCTGAAATCCCCGAAGGAGTCACTTCCAAAGGGGGGTATTTAAACCGATTTTGCAAGTATCATCGGCTCAAAGGCCATGATACCAAACGCTGCTTCTCTCTTTTAAATAAAATTGAGAACTTGATAGCAGAAGGCCGGCTCCAGGTCACTGCGGAACCTGAGCCACCTCAAGCTATCTTCAAGGAACCCTTTCCCAAACACGCCAGTGGCAGTGGGAAAGGAAAGGAGGTATGTACTCTCACCATTTCCAAGGAACTAGCGCAAAAGCCAGAACTTGGTCGACCTACTTGTGTGCCCATCCTTGTATTATACAAGAAGCCCGCCCAAGTCGTCATTCGGGGACCACCAAAAGTGGAAACCCCGGTAAAACCAGTTTTGAAAATCCAAGGTTCTCCTCAGCTCATCCTTAGAGCCAAGTTTAGCACGAACCCTAGGCTGGTCGTGGGGGAAGTCACTAGATCTGGGAGGATCTATCAACCCCCGCACCTTCAAGGTGCTCAAAAGGTGGTCAGTGTGCTTGGCCCCTCAAAAGCATGTATCCCTAGTGGTCTGCCAAAAGCAGATAAGGACAAAGTCATCCTAAATCCTTATGATTTCGAAAACCACCTTTCAAAGATTCCTATTCACATGTCTATCCTAGAGCTTATCAAAACCTCGCCTAGGCATAGACTTGTATTAGAGAAAATTCTAGAAAGGGCCAAGGTTGATTCGAACATAAGTCCGGAATCCTTGTCTGCCCAAGTGGCTTTATTAGGAGCAAAATCGCCCATCACCTTTTCGGAAGATGATGTAGATAGACCCTACGAAACCCATAACCAGGCCTTGCATATCGAGGTGGTTCTAAACAACCACTCTCTGGACAGGTGCCTAGTCGATGGTGGAGGAGGGCTCAACATCCTTCCACTTCATGTGGCGTACAAAATCGGAGTCACCTTGACTTCAGTGAACCCAAGCCCCATCGTTATCACTGGATACGATGGGAATGCGTCTAGGCCTTTAGGATCCATCAAACTCCCAATGGAAACGGGAGGGATCGAACACACGGGGGTGTTCCATGTCCTGGACATCCAGCCCCATTATAACCTGTTGCTGGGAAGGCCATGGATACACAGTTTGTGCGCTGTGCCATCCACCTTCCACAGTTGTGTCAAGATCCCTTTTAGGGACCAGGTCGTAGTGATCCTAGGTGAGAGTCACCCACAGCTTCAGGGGATCATAAACTCCCCTTGTTTATCAAGCTCCCAGGCCCATGAGGCTAACCTGGGGCAAATTATGGTTGAGCCACCTCGGCTCGTGTTGAACAACCCTAGGAAGGTTGTATGTGTGAAGGGGCCGCCCAAAGCAGGCCCCCTCCCGACTCTAATCCTCTTAGGAAAACCCAAGCGTTCCCTATTTCCAAAACCCCTGGACAAAAGGCCATACGAGCCTAATATGGACGATAGCATGTTCCAGGACCACGACTTATATCCAACCATTTCAAAAAACAAAAAGTCATGGAACATGTTATTGAACATGGGCTACACACCCTACAAGAGTCTAGGGGCACAAAACCAGGGTCTCCTAGAGCCCATCCTGCCTAGGGCCAACCCAAGCCGATATGGGACCGGCTATACTCCCCGAATACCGCCAGAGCCACCCCCTGTGACCACCTGGGTCAAGGGTGCCCCGGAGCCTGTCTTAGAAGAGACTTACGATTTAGACCTCCTATTCCGAGTCTAACCCGTAGTGTTTTCCCTTTGTAGGTATGACGGAAGATCCCTTTGTCTAAAAAAATACCAAAAACATTTGAAAACTTAAAATCAAAAAAATCAAAAAAACAAGAAAAACCAAAAACAATGGAAAAACAAAAACTCGAAAAAAGAGTGCTTTGTATAGTTCCCAAAGTTCTTGTTTTACAAAAACCCAAAAAAATCGAAAATTTGGAAAATACCAAAAAGATTTTGTACATAGCTGCTCCTGGTAAGACTTTGGCAAAAGAAAAGGATTTCGAAAGAAGCGTCGTCTGCATAGCCAGACCAAAAACTTCGAAATCACTTGAAAATCCAAGTACAAAACCAGGTTATTTTGAAAACCACGCATCAAGTTCCCTCGGGTCTATAGCCCACGAGAATGATCAAAGCCCAGAAGTGGATCCCCTTGAGGAAGATCCCACTTCTGAGCTCCTAGAATTTCATAGAATTCTCGATTTTGAAAGACCTTCCCAATCAGTAGGAGGAGATTTCGTAGAGGTGAACCTAGGGGATGATTCCAATCCCAAAACCATCAAAATAGGCGCATGCTTGCATGAAACTGAAAAGTTAGCATTCATTGCATTTCTACAAACCTATTTAGATGTGTTTGCATGGACGTATGAAGACATGCCGGGCATAGATCCCAGCATAGTCGAGCATCGTCTTCCCTTAGATGCAGGTGTAAAACCCATAAAGCAGAAGCTTAGGAAAATACACCCGAATGTACACACGCAAGTCAAAGAGGGTTTAGAAGATCTGCTAAAAGCCGGATTTATAAAACCCATTGCGTATTCTGATTGGTTGTCAAATATCGTTGTGGTTCGAAAAACCAATGGGAAAATTCGAATATGCATTGATTTCAGAAACCTGAATAAAGCCACTCCAAAGGATAATTATCCTTTACCAAACATAGATTTGATAGTCGATAGTACTGCAAATCATGAAATGTTTTCATTCATGGATGGCTATTCAGGCTATAATCAAATCAAACTAAGTCCACGAGATCAGGGTAAGACCGCCTTCACAACCCCATGGGGCACGTACTGCTATACAGTCATGCCCTTTGGTTTGAAAAATGTCGGCGCAACATACCAACGAGCCATGAACACGATCTTCCATGATCAAATTCATGAGCTTGTAGAAGTGTATGTAGATGATCTCTTGGCGAAATCCAAAACCCGATGCACCCATATCGAATGTTTACAAAAGATTTTCGAAAGGCTTAGGCTTTACAAAGTAAAGCTAAACCCTCAAAAATGTGTGTTCGGGGTAGAATTAGGGAAGCTTCTAGGCTTTATGGTGAGCCAAAGGGGAATAGAAGTCGACCCCTCTAAGTGTCGAGCCATCATAGACATGGCTCCACCCTCCAATCTCACCCAAATCCGTAGCCTCCAGGGTCGATTACAATCTGTGCGCCGATTTATATCGAATCTGGCAACTAGATGCGAACCCTTCAACAAACTGTTGAGGAAGGGTACGAAATTCTTATGGGATGACGAATGCCAAAAGTCCTTCGAGAGACTGAAGGCATACCTGGTTAATCCCCCCGTTTTGAATCCTCCAAAACAAGGAAAACCGCTTTTATTATACATCTCCGTGCATGTGAACGCTTTAGGAGCCCTGTTGGCTCAATACGAGGATGACAACCATAAGGAGTATGCCATCTACTATATTTCGAAAACTCTCTTGGCTTATGAACGAAATTATCAAGCCATGGAGAAAACGTGCTTGGCCCTAGTCTGGGCCTGCCAGAAGTTCAGACACTATTTCCTAGATCATGAGATCTGGATAGTGTCCAAGCTTGATCCAATCAAGCACTTGTTCGAAAAGCCCATTCTCACGGGTAGATTGGGTAAATGGCAACTCCTTCTAATGGAGTATGATTTGAAATACCATCACCAGATCTCCATTAAGGGGCAAGCCCTAGCAGATTACGTGGCTGAATTCCCCTTAGAGGACGCATATCCCACTCTTGTCGAAATGCCTGATGAAGGCATATTGCAAAACCATTTTCGAAACCACATTTTGGCAAATTCTTTCGAAAACCAAGTGTGGAAGATGCACTTCGACGGGGCACGAAACCAACGAGGGGCTGGTGTCGGGATCATCCTAATCTCCCCTGAAAAGGGCGAGATTCCCATAGCAGTCCGCTTAGATTTCGAATGTTCCAACAACGTAGCTGAGTATGAAGCACTCATACAAGGCTTAAGGATTTCGAAAACTCTAGGGGCATCATGCATCGAGGTCTTTGGAGATTCGCTCCTTGTCATAAACCAGGTTTTAAAAATTTGGCAAGTACGTAATGAGAAACTACTTCCATATCACGAGTTGGCCACTCGATTGGTCCAGTCCTTCCAGTCGTGTAAACTCACACACGTAGGAAGAGAGGACAATGGCATCGCCGATGCCCTCTCCTCCTTGGGTTCAGCCCTGAAGGTCGATCCCATTTCAGGGACCAGATCTTTGGAAATATGGCATGCGCCCCGTCCATCCACACACGACTTGGATATTTGCCAAAACAACCCAGAGTCTATTGAAAAACCCTGGTTCTATGACATAAAACAATTTTTAGGAAATGGGGAATTCACCGAGGATGCCACGTCCAAAGATAAGGCATTCATTCGTAAGATTTTGACCCGATACACCATTCTGGGTGGGGTCTTATACAAAAAGAGTTTTACCGGCATTCTGCTTAGGTGTATCGACCTAGAGGAGGCTAGGATAGTGATGCATGAGTTCCACGATGGAGAATGTGGAGGTCATGTTAATGCCAACATGATGGCAATGAAAATACTTAGAGGGGGCTATTTTTGGTCCACCCTGAAAAAGGATTGTCACGATCATGTTAGGAAGTGTCATCCGTGTCAAGTGCATGGGCACGCCATTCATATCCCTTCATCTGCATTGCATTCCGTGGTCAGCCCCTGGCCATTTACCATGTGGGCGTTTGACATTGTAGGCCCAATATTTCCAAAGGCCTCGAATGGGCATCATTTTATTTTAGCAGCCACGGAGTATTTCTCCAAGTGGGTGGAAGCCATTTCCCTAACGAATGTAATGGGGCAACATGTGGTGACTTTCATCCGGAGGAATATCTTGGCTCGATTTGGGGTTCCACGAGACCTTGTGTCTGATAATGGTACCCCATTCAAGAACGAGCGGATGGTCAAGTTGTGCAACACGTATGGCATAACTCACCACTTCTCCTCGCCCTACTACCCTCAAGGCAACGGCCAAGCCGAAGCCACAAACAAAACTCTCATTAGTATTATTGAGAAAACTTTAGAGAAGGGTAGGACGTGGCACGAGAAGCTAGATGAAGCCTTATGGGCTTATAGGACTTCCATCCGGACTCCCACGGATGCCACACCATTCGAATTGGTCTATGGCACAAAAGCCATTCTTCCCATTCATACTCAACTGCATTCATTTCATACATCCATAGCACTCGACCTCCCCCTAGAGACGCTTCAGCATGCTAGGATGGCCGAACTAGATTTGCTAGATGAGAGGCGACTCCTTGCAATGGATCATGCTCATGCATACCGGCAAAGGATAGCACGACATTATAGCAAACACATGAGACCTCGCCACTTTGAAGTGGGAGATCTGGTCTTAAAAACCATCCACCATCGTGGCCCACACCCCCTAGGCAAGTGGCGCCCCAACTGGGATGGACCCTATGTTGTACGAGCAACCACTACGAACAATTCGTATTGGTTGATCGATGTAGAAGGTAGGAATTTAGCAGATCCTATCAATATTCAATACTTAAAGAAGTATCATGTGTAGGATCTGGATTAAATTACAGTTTTCGAAAATTTTATAAGGGATAGCTGCCCTGAGACATGTGAATAAGGTGCAAAGGCGAACTCGTGTGACCTAAGTGAAGAAAATTCGCACTTGTGAAAGAGTGGAGTCTTCAAAATCATGGTTACATTTCAAAATCCTTCTTCTTACAAAGAAAGGCCTAGTTCAACATAGCAAGATACTTGCAAGTAGTACGTGCTATTTCTAAATAGGCTGATCTGGAATGGATCGAGTGTAGGCTTGGGATAAGTCCTCCCCTCTTCTCTTCTATTACAAAAGGAAAACAAAGGCCCAAATCAAAAGGGAATTTCCCATTTAAAGTCTCTTTCCAAAAGAAAGAAACCAGACTTCAAAAAGAAAAATCGATTCTCTTATAAAAAAGAGGGATTAAAGAAAAAATACTCCCAAAGGGAGACCCTCTATAAAAAAATGGAAAAAGAGGCCAAAGAGCTCAAAAGGAGCAGTTTTCCGCCTTCTATGCCTTAAACCACGGGACGTTTCAGAAGGGACCGTGGTATCTCTTCCCATCCCTGGCTTATCCCAAGCTAAAGCATGGTTCATTTCGAGGAATCCTAAAGTAAAAATAGGATTTACTTACTTGAATTTCATCTTGTTTGAGAATTCGACATTTCGAGTAAGGCGTAGGAATTTGAAATGAAGCTTGTTTTCTTATAAAACCTCCGCTAGATAAGCGAGTGTTAAGACTCAAACAAGGGCAAGCACGAAGAGCTCAAGATCCTTAGGATCGAGGCTCAAGACAGTTGTCCCTTTTGTAAATAGCTTTTGTAAATAAGTTTTGAAAACCGAACATCGAACAGCATAGGATTTGCTCACTTGGAGCAATAGACCTTGTAAGTCTCTAGAGTTCGACCACATCTGGTCTCTGGGAGGTCGCCACTCTTGGCACCACACCCGTGTCATCTGCATTCCACGCATGGTACTTGCATGAACATGATCCCATTTTAGGACCAGATTCCATAAGTAAAACCCCTTTGGCGTGATATCTCCTCCTACCAGAGTTTGTAAATTGAGATTTTGCTAAAATTGGGACGATCCCATGTTCTTCGTGGATAGATTTAGGGAGACATTAAAAGGGGTGTTTGTCATCTTTGCCCTTATCCAAATCTATTTGGACAAGGCCAAAGAGGGGCATCTGTAAACACCCCGAAATCCCACGAATTCCTTAAAACAAACTTGGTTTTGTAAAAGCAGCCCCAAAGGGCCATTTTTGAGTTTGGAAACCCAGGAGCCTTCCAGACAACCCTGTATATATGTTTTAAACTTCATATTTCAAAAATATATAATATAGCTTTTAAAACCTTGTTAAAACACGTTTTTGAAACCCCGAAGCAGCTTGGCCCGATCAAGACAGGACCAGGAGAGCTAAGAAGAGCCCGGAACCGGAGCACATGTCGAGCCCGGCACAGCAACTCTTGTATCTGATTCACACCCCCAGGATCTCGAACGTCCAAGACCCTGTTCTTATCAAAATATCCTTTGAAGTCATCTCCGGAAGGCAAAAACGGAGGCGGACGACTATGTTGGCGAAGACCCAACGCAGACGGAGTACTGATGCAAGCCCTGCTCGAATTCGCCCATGTAGTGGAGTGTTCATAACACACAAACTAGGTGGCCCGAAAAGGGATAAAAGAAAAGACTTAGGCACGTGCAAATCCACGTGATCTAGAACATGCAATCGCATTTTAAAGACCCGAAATAGACACCTCGAACCGCTTCGTAGACTTTCTCTCCAAAACTCGATTTTTGCAAAGCGTACAGACTGACTCTTGCGCATCGGTGCAAGAAGGTCTGCGATGACAAGAGCTTACTTGCTCACAGTCGCCACATTTAGAAGTCAGTGTTAAAAATATCTTCGCTAGCTTAGGTAAGCTAGCTGGCACGCCCTGTTTGCATACATAGGCCTTAGACACACGAGAGGATCCACTCCGAGCCCTGAAAAAGGCGAGAGGCGGGGATTTTCGCGCGTCTACACACACACATCTCGCCTAAAGTAGATAAAACTTGAAAGACTTAGATACGTACAAACTCACGTAAATAAAATCTGCAAATAGGCATACAATCGCTCAAATACTTTCGTGTTCTTTTCAAGAGACCATGCTTGTTCAAAATCGATATTTCCTAAGCGTTTAAACCGACCCTTGAGTACCAGTTCAAGAAGGTTTACAACGAAAAAATCCCACTTGTCCACAGTTGCCCCATAAGTCAGATATTTCAAAAATACTTCGCTAGTTTGAGTAAGCTAGATGACACGCCCTAAAAGCGACTTAGACACGAAAAAGGTTCACTTCAGGCCTAAGAACCTGGAGTGAAAATTTTCACGTGTCTACAAGTAGCAATTCAATTTGGGTTGTTATATTCAAGTAGTGTGAGTTTGTCATTTAAATTTCACACTCGCACACAAAAGCACTCGAACATTTGCTCTACACTCATGCACATTTTGAGCCTTTATTACTCATAAGATATAACATACTTATATACTTTTAAGCTGCATTAGTTTTACATTAAGTCATGTATGCACTTACATTCCGGGTGGGTTTAATTCAAGTTGTGTGAGTTGTCATTTACATTTACACACCAAAAGCACTCACTCACAATTGAGCCTTTCCGCTCTTACTATATACTTATATTTCAATTTTGGCATGTTCAATTCAAGTCGTGTGAGTTGTCCTTTCCATTTACACACCAAAAGCACTCACTCACCATTGAGCCTTTCCACTCTTAAGATATAAGTATATTTCAATTTTGCAATTTACATTCAAGTAGTGTGAGTTGCTTTCAATTTTGGGTATTTCCCTTAAAGCTGTGTGAGTTGCACTTTCAATTTTGGGTATTTACATTACATTGTGTGAGTTGCTTTCAATTCGAGCCTAGCTCACATCATCATCTCAAGCCTGAAAATATTTGTGCACCCTCACATTCGTGCATTTTCAAAGAAACCCTGAATCTATGCTCAAACATGCTGAAATTAGGCCACTTGTGCACACACATATCCAACCTAAACAGCTAAAACCCAAAGACTTGGAATCGTACAACCCTCGTATATAAAAACTTGCAAACTTAGGCAAAACTCAAGTTTTTCAAAACACTTGTCTCTTTTCTAGAGTCCAAATTGTTTTATCAAAGTCTATAAGTACTTAAACTGACTCTTGAGCATCGGTTCAAGAAGGTTTAAAGCGAAAAGATCCCGCTTGCTCACAATTACCTTGAAACGTCAGATATTTCAAAAATCTTCGTTAGCTTGAGCAAGCTAGCTAGCACGCCCATAGAAACAACGTAGATACGAAAAGGTTCATTTTCGGCTTCAAAACCAGAAGTAAAAATTTTCATTGTTTACGTTCTCAAAATCCAAAAACAATTGGAAAAACCTCAAAACTCAAAAACATTGGAAAATTACGAAAAATCCAAAAAAAGTGTGATTTGCATTTCTCCTAATGTCATTTCTCTACAAAAAACCAAAAAAATGGAAAAACCTAAAAATACCAAAAACAAGATTTTGTATATACCAGCTCCTAGTGTAAATTTCGAAAAAGCCAAGAAAATTGAAAGATTTGAAGAAAAAATTGTCTTTATAAAAGGATCAAATTCTTCAAAACTTGCAAACATTTCAAAACCAAAACTAGGTGTTTTTGAAAACCAGGCATCACCTCAAACTTCCCTGGGATTTAAAATTCTCGAGAATGATCAAAGCACGGAGGAGGATCCCCTCTTCCCTGAGGAGGATCAAACCTCCAAGCTTCCCGAGTTTCACAAAATCCTTGACTTGGAAAAACCTTCAAATTCTGTAGGAGGGGATTTTATAAAAATCAACCTAGGGAGTGAGTCAAATCCTAAGCATGTTAAGATACGCACATGTTTGCATGAGCATGAAAAATCATCATTCATTGCATTTCTGAATGCCTACATAGATGTGTTTGCATGGACCTACGAAAACATGCCAGGTCTAGACTAAAAAATTGTAGAGCATTGTCTTCCCCTCGAACCAGATGCTAAACCTATAAAGCAAAAGCTTAGAAAAATTCATCCGAATGTCCACTCTCAAGTAAAATGGGTTTGGAAGATCTTTTAAAAGGCGGATTTATAAAACCCATTATGTATTCTGATTGGCTTTCAAATATAGTTGTAGTTCAAAAATCCAATGGAAAAATTCGGATTTGCATCGATTTTAGAAATCTGAACAAAGCCACTCCAAAAGATAATTTCCCTTTGCCAAACATTGATTTGATAGTGGACAACATTGCAAATAATGAAATGTTCTCTTTTATGGATGGCTACTCGGGTTATAATCAAATCAAGTTAGCTCCAAGAGATCAGGCTAAAAGTGCTTTTACTACACCCCGGGGCACATACTGTTACACAGTTATGCCCTTTGGATTGAAAAATGCTGGTGCCACATACCAAAGGGCCATGACTATCATTTTTCATGATCAAATTCATGAGCTCTTAGAAGTATATGTGGATGATCTTTTGGTAAAATAAAAAACCTGATGCACACACATCGAATCTTTGCAAAAAGTTTTCGAAAGGCTTAGGCTTTACAAAGTAAAATTAAACCCTCAAAAGTGTGTCTTCGGAGTGGAATCGGGTAAGCTTTTAGGCTTTATGGTAAGCCGAAGGGGCATTGAAGTCGAACCCTCTAAGTGTCGAGCCATCATAGACATGCCTCCACCCTCCAACTTAACCCAAATCCGAAGCCTCCAAGGTCGCCTCCAATCGATTAGAAGGTTTATTTCAAACCTGGCAACGAGATGCAAACCTTTCAACAAGCTTTTTAGAAAAGGGGTGAAGTTCGTATGGGACAACGATTGCCAAAAAGATTTCGAAAGATTAAAAACTTATTTGGTAAATCCTCCAATTTTAAAACCTCCAAAGCAAGGAAAACCACTGTTGCTTTACATGTCCGTGCATGCGAATGCATTGGGTGCTTTACTAGCTCAATATGAGAATGATAGCCATAAAGAGTATGCTATTTACTATATTTCAAAAACTCTATTGGCCTATGAAAGAAATTATCAAGCCATGGAGAAAACGTGCTTGGCCTTGGTATGGGCTTGCCAAAACTTCAAGCACTACTTCCTAGATCATGAGATATGGATAGTGTCTAGGCTTGATCCGATCAAGCACTTATTCGAAAAACCTATCCTCACGGGTAGGCTTGGTAAATGGTAGCTCCTCTTAATGGAGTATGATTTAAAATTCTACCATCAAACCTCCATTAAGGGACAAGCCCTAGCAGATTATGTGGTTGAATTCCCCCTAGAAGAGACGTATCCCATACTTGATGAAATGCCCGATGAGGGCATCTTTACAAACGATTTTCAAAACCATGTTTTAGCAAATTGTTTAAACGAAAACCAAGTATGGAAAATGCACTTTGATGGGGCAAGAAACCAAAGAGGGGCAAGTGTGGGAGTCATCCTCATATCCCCTGAAAAAGGAGAGATCCCCATTACTATTCGCCTAGATTTCGAATGTTCAAATAACATAGCCGAATATGAGGCACTCATACAAGGATTGAAAATTTTGAAAAATCTAGGAGCATTATGCATCGAGGTCTTTGGAGATTCTCTACTTGCTGTAAACCAAGTCTTGAAAATTTGGCAAGTCAAAAATGAAAAACTCCTTCCATACCACGAATTGGCCACCAAGCTGGTCGATTCATTGAAAACATGCACACTCACTCACATAGGTAGAGAGGACAACGGTATAGCAGATGCCCTCTCATCCTTAGGATCAGCCCTAAGGGTCGATCCCACCTTGGGAACCCGATCCTTAGAAATATGGCACTCACTCACTCCATCCATCCACAATTTGGAGATTTGCCAAAATGACCAAAATTCCACTGAAAAACCTTGGTTTCAAGATATTAAAAACTTCTTAGAAAATGAAGGATTTTCAGAATTTGCTTCTTCTAGGGATAAAGCTTTCATCCGAAAGATTTCAACTCGATACATGATTTTGAGAGGAATTCTCTATAAAAAGAGTTTTACCAACATCTTGTTGAGGTGTGTAAACCTCGAGGAGGCTAGGACTATAATGCATGAATTCCACAATGGAGAATGTGGAGGGCATGTCAATGCGAATATGATGGCTATGAAAATACTTAGAGCCGGTTATTTTTGGTCCACTCTTAAGCAAGACTGTCATGATCATGTTAGAAAATGTCACCCATGTCAAGTGCATGGACACGCCATTCATATCCCATCATCGACCTTGCATTCCATTGTCAGCCCATGGCCTTTCACCATGTGGGCATTTGACATCGTTGGACCAATCTCCCTGAATGCATCAAATGGGCATAGGTTTATGATGTAGTGGCATTCATTACGAAGAATATCTTGGCTCGATTTGGAGTCCCAAGAGACCTAGTGTCTTATAATGACACCCCCTTCAAGAATGAGAGGATGAAAAAGTTATGTAATACCTATGGCATAACTCAGCACTTCTCGTCACCCTATTACCCTCAAGGCAATGGCCAAGCCGAAGCCACAAACAAAACTCTCATTAGCATCATTGAGAAAACCTTAGAGAAGGGTAGGACATGGCATGAGAAGCTGTAAACACCCCGAAATCCCACGAATTCCTCAAAACAACCTGGTTTTTATAAAAGCAGCCCCAAAGGGTTATTTTGAGTCTGGAAACCCAGGAGCCTTCTAGACAACCTTGTACATATGTTTTGAACTTTATATTTCAAAAATATATAATATGGCTTTGAAAACCTTTTTAAACATGTTTTTGAAACCCCGAAGTAGCTTAGCCTGATCAAGACAGGACCAGAAAAGCCAAAGAGAGCTCGGAACCAGAGCACATGTCGAGCCCAGCACAGCAACTCTCGTATCAAATCCACCCCCAGGATCTCGAACGTCCAAGACCCTGTTATCATCAAAACATCATTTGAAGTCATCTCTGGAAGGCGAAAACAGAGGCGGACGATCATGTTGGCGAAGACCCAACGCAGACGGAGTACTGATGCTGTTAGGTCCCACACAAACCGTTTGTTTCGAACACAGCCTGAAGGAGTCAGAGTTCAGTTTGGATCGAATCTGGACCACATATATCCAGATCCCAATCCAAACCCATGTATGGACTTAGATTTGGATTTGGATCCAGAGATCCAATCCAATATCCATATCCATGGCCCACATCACCTTCTCATAAATGGAGGTGGGGCCCACTTGAATTTCACGTGGGATTATGGGCATGAGAGAGAGTGGAGGAGGATAAGATCAAGTGTGTGTTGTAATTAAGCTTGACTTGTGTGTCAAGTTTGGGGTTAATCATGTGGGTTAGCCTAATTAAGTGGGTTTAAGCTTGTAATTAGCCAAAACCTAACCTAGGGCTGCACCAACATGATGTGGTTAAGGTCCATGGGTCATGCAAAGGGAGCTCCTTCATCTAATCCTAACCAAAAACACCTAATCCTAGCCTTTTACCCTAATCCGGTCCTAATTTGAGCCTAATCACCTAACCCATCTCCCTAATCCCAACCTAATCACCTAACCCACTTCCCTAATCCTTCCCTAAACCTAGGTTAATTTCCCTAAACCTAACCTAATCCTAGCCTAATCACCTAACCCACCTCACTAAACCTCACCCCAAAACCAACCCACCTAGCTAAACCCTAAACCTCTAAACCACCCCACCTAAACCTAGCACACAATCTACCCAAAACCCTTTGTATTTAAAATATCTGGCCATACCCTAATACCAGCCCACCTTACCACCTTACCACCACCCCTAGACCACCTAACCACTACCCCAAAACCAGCCCCACCGCCCTTCACAAAGGCTATAAACCCCCCCCCCCCCCCCCTAGTGGGCGGGTTTTCAAGCTTTTGGGTCCTCCATTTCCAGCCGACCTTCCACCTCTTCTCCACTTCCACCTGCTCCACTCCCAACCGGCTCCTCTACCTGCACCACCACCAGCCACCACCTCGCTCCACCTACTCCACCACACCCCAGCCACCCGTCGCCATCCTCTTCATCCAGTCGAACCAGCCACTCCACCACACCCGGCTGCTTCTCAACCAACCACCGCCTCCCATCATTCGGTTAGTACTCCATACTCCACCTTACTTCTTCTCCACTCTCAGCCACCCACCATACCACCACCTTACCCTAATACCAGCCACTTGCCGCCACCACTTCCATTCAACCAGGCCTTAGCCACCCCAACTACCCGCCACTACCTAGACACCCTAGCTACACCCGGCCACTCCACCCAACTCCCTAAGATCTGCCCCTATCACCTCACCACAACCACCACTACCTTACCCCATACCCTAGCTAGTTCCCTTCCCATCCACCATAGCCTAGCCACCCTAGCAGCCCGCCACCACCAAGTTCCCCTAGTCGGCCACTCCAACCGATTGTCACTTCCATTCGGCCAGCCACCCGCCAACCTTAGGTGCTCCATTAGACCATTCCCTTAGGCTCCCTTAGTGCCATACTCCCTAACCTTACCCTCCCTTAGTGACCCTACATAGCCATCTTAGCCCCACACATCAAGACAACCACATCCCAAGCAGCCGGCCACCTTCAAGGCGTCTCTTCCGTGCACCTAAGGCACCCGGCCAGCAGCCCCTTGCTGTTCAACTCCGCGGAGCTCCCTCTTGCAGCCCAAGGCGAAGGCCAAGCCCACGCTCAAGCAAGGCATTCTTCGGACCAGCTATTAGTAAGTGCCTAACTTGGTCCTTAGTTGTATACTTGCTTAAAATTCAATTCGATACGGGGTTGTAATAACGGAGCATAGTCTCTCCCCGCTTGTAATAACGTGGCTTGGCACACCCGCACCCACGTGCACTCTCTTAGTTGTACACGATTTTGAACACACACGGGCCTAATCAACCCCTAATACATAAATATATATATATATATACTTTAATTTTCGTAGGGTTTTTGCTTACGTTGGGTGTGTTGTCTTTCAATTCAAGCACTCACACACATTGAGCCTTTGCTCTTATTTGAAAGACCCAAGTAAGGGCCGAGCTATATTATTTGGGTTTTCATTTCATGTCGTGTGTGTAAGTCTTTCAATTCAAGCACTCACACACATTGATCCTTCGCTCTTATTTGAAATACCCAAGTAAGGGTCGTGTTATACTATTTGGGTTTAATTTCATGTTGTGTGCGTAGTACTTTAATTCAAGCACTCACACACATTGAGCTTTCGCTCTTATTCCCAAGACCTTAATCAAGGCCATACTGCAAGTTATATTTGGGTTTTATTTCATGTCGTGTGTGTAAGTCTTTCAATTCAAGCACGCACCCACATTGAGCCTTCACTCTTATTTGCAAGACCCAAGTAAGGGCACGTATATACCCTATATACATATCTCCCTTCGGCATTTACATTACAAGTCATTTCCCTTCGGTTATTTCCCTTCGGCATTGTCTTTACATTCGGGTTTTCCCTTTGGAGTAGCGTGAGTTTGCATTGCATCTACGCCATACCACGAGGTAGGAGGCATATTGCATCAAAGCAAGCCCCGTACTCCCGCTCAAAATTCGCCCCATGTAGTGGAGTGTTCATAACACACACCTAGGTGGCCCATAAAGGGATAAAAAGAAAGACTTAGGCACGTGCAAATCCACGTGATCTAAAATCTGCCATCGTATTAAAGACCCGAATCAAACACCTCGAACCGCTTCGTAGGCTTTCTATACCCTAAAAAACTCGATTTTTAAAAGCATACAGACTGACCCTTGCGCATCAGTGCAAGAAGGTCTGCGACGACTAGAGCTCACTTGCTCACAATTGCCACGTTAGAAGTCAGAATTAAAATATATCTTCGCTAGCTTAAGTAAGCTAGCTGGCACGCCCTGTTTATATAAATAGGCCTTAGACACACGAGAGGATCCGCTCCAGGCCCTGAGAAGGCAGAGGCGGGGATTTTCGCGCGTCTACAGAAGCTTGATGAAGCCTTATGGGCTTATAGGACTTCCATCCGAACACCCACAAATGCCACGCCATTTGAGTTGGTCTATGGTACAAACACTATTCTCTCCATTCATACCAAATTGCATTCATTTCATAAATCACTTGCACTCGACCTCCCCCTAGAGACTTTTCAGCATGCTAGAATGGCGAGCTTGATTTGTTAAATGAAAAAAGGCTCCTTGCTATGGATCATGCACATGCATACTGGCAAAGGATAGCCCGACATTACGAAAAGCATATGAAGCCTCGCCACTTCAAAGTGGGAGACCTTGTATTGAAAATCATCCACCATCGTGGCCCACATCCACTTGGAAAGTGGCGGCCCAGGTGGGATGGTCCTTATGTTCTACATGGAACCACCACAGACAATGCATATTGGTTAATCAATGTTGAGGGTAGGAATTTAGCAGACCCTATAAATGCCCAATATTTGAAAAAATACCATGTGTAGGGTCTAAGCTGAATACCTTTGTGAAAATATTTTGAGGGATCTCCTTTGAAACTTCGTGAAGGAAGGATAAAGGTGGATCGTGTGACCTTGAATAAGGGAATCAATGCTTGTGAAAAGCAGAGTTTTCAAAAATTGATGGGTTACATTTCAAAAGTCTTCATCTTACAAAGGAAGTCCTTGTTCAATATAGCAAAATACTTTCAAGTAGTACATGCTATCTCAAAATAGGGTGATCTGGGATGAATCGAGTAAGTCATTGGGATAAGTCTCTCCCTTCTTTACTTCTCTTCTCCAAAAGGAAAAATTTGGCAAAAAGCAGAAAAAAGGGAAATCCCTCAAAAAAGTCGCTTTCCAAAGGAAGGCAGAATAGGAAAAAAGAAGAAAATCTTTCTTCGATTGAAAAAGAAAAGAGGGATGTAGACACGCGGAAAATGTCTGACTCCGGGCTTCTTAGGGCCTAGAGCAAACCTTTTTGTATGTCTAAGTCGCTAAAAGGGCGTGCCAGCTAGCTTACTCAAGCTAGCGAAGTAAGTTTTCGCAAGATATGACTCGTTTGGGGCGATTGTGAGCAAGTGGGCTCTTTTCATCGCAGACCTTCTTGCACCGATGCGCAAGGGTCAGTCTGTACGCTTAGTGTAAACACCCCGAAATCCCACGAATTTCTCAAATTCATCTGGTTTTGTAAAAGCAGCCCCAAAGGGCCATTTTTGAGTCTGGAAACCCAGGAGCCTTCCAGACAACCCTGTATATATGTTTTAAACTTCATATTTCAAAAATATATAATATGGCTTTTTGAAAACCTTTTAAAACACGTTTTTGAAACCCCAAAGCAGCTTGGCCTAATCAAGACAGGACCAGCGAAGTCAAAGAGAGCCCGGAACCGAAGCACATGTTGAGCCCGACACAACAACTCTTGTATCACATCCAGACCCCCAGGATATCACATCCATACCCCCAGGATCTCGAACGTCCAAGACCCTGTTATTATCAAAATGTCATTTGAAGTCATCTCCGGAAGGCAAAAACGGAGGCGGACGATCATGTTGGCGAAGACCCAATGCAGACGGAGTGCTGATGGTGTCAGACCCCGCACAAATCATTCGTTTCGAACACAACTCGAAGGAGTCAGAGTTCAGTTTGGATCGGATCGGATCTGGACCATATATATCCAAATCCCAATCCAAACCCATGTATAGACTTAGATTTGGATTTGGATCGAGAGATCCAATCCAATATCCACATCCATGGCCCACATCACCTTCTCATAAATGGAGGTGGGGCCCACTTGAATTTCACGTGGGATTATGGGCATGAGAGAGAGTGGGGGAGGATAAGATCAAGTGTGTGTCGTAATTAAGCTTGACTTGTGTGTCAAATTTGGGGTTAATCATGTGGGTTAGCCTAATTGAGTGGGTTTAAGCTTGTAATTAGCCAAAACCTAACCTAGGGCTGCACCAACATGAGGTGGTTAAGGTCTATGGGCCATGCAAAGGGAGCTCCTTCACCTAAACCTAACCCAAAACACCTAATCCTAGCCTTCCACCCTAATCCACCCCTAATCTGAGCCTAATCACCTAACCCACTTCCCTAATCCCGGCCTAATCCCAACCTAATCACCTAACCCACTTCCCTAATCCTTCCCTAAACCTAGGTTAATTTCCCTAAACCTAGCCTAATCCTAGCCTAATCACCTAACCTAGCTCACTAAACCTCACCCTAGAACCCAACCACCTAACTAAGCCCTAAACCCCTAAACCACCCCTAGCCCACAATCTACCCAAACCACTAGTATTTAAAATATCTGGCCCTACCCTTTCCAGCCCACCTTATCTTCATACCACCCTACCTAAACCACCTAACCACTACCCCAAACCCAGCCCTAACCGACCTACCCATCCCTATATAAACCCCCCCCCCCTTGGGGGCGGGTTTTCCTAGCTAGAACCCCTCACCCATCCCAGCCGGGCCCTCTCTTCCTCCACTTCCCCAGCTGCTCCACCTGCTCCGCCTGCACCACCACCTACTTTCCATCCCACCACCTCCCGGCCGAGCATCACTACCTGCCCAACTTCCTTCCAGCCGAGCGCCACCTTCCCTTCACTCGGTGAGTACCCCACACTCTACCTAGCTCCTTCTCCACTCCCTCTCCACTCCCAGCCATCCACCATACCACCACCTTACCTTAATATCAGCCACTCGCCGCCACCACTCCCACTCGGCCAAGCCTTAGCCGCCCTAGCTATTCGCCACTACCTAACTACCCTAGCTACACCCGGCCACCCTATCCGATTTCCTAAGACCTACCCATAGCACTCCCTTATACCCACTACACCCACTACCACCTAGCCCCATCGCCTAACTAGCTTCCTTCCCATACTCCAGCCTTAGTCATCCTAGCAGCCCGCCACCACCACATTCCCCTAGTCGGCCACTCCAACCGACTATCCCTTCCATTCGGCCAGCCATCTCTTTTCCCCTAGGTGTCCCATTCGACCTTCCCTTAGGCTCCCCTTAGGGCCATACTCCCTAACACTATATACCCTCCTAGTGACCCTATATACTCACCTTGCCCAGCCCCTTTTATCCCCCACATCAAGGCGACACCCTTGCTTGTAGAAGGCCACCTTCAAGGCGCCTCTCCCGCGCCCCATTTGCAGCCCGGCCAGCACCTCTTGCCATTCACCCTCGCAGAGCTCCCTTTTGCAGCCCAAGGCGAAGGCCAAGCCCACGCTCAAGCAAGGCCTCTACGGACCAACTACTAGTAAGTGCCTAACTCGGTCTTTAGTTGTATACTTGCTTGAGATTCAATTCAATACAGGATTGTAATAACGGAGCACAGTCTCCCCCCGCTTGTAATAACGTGGCTTGGCACACCCACACACGTGCACTCTCCTAGTTGTGCACAATTTTGAACACACACGGGCCTAATAAGCCCTTAATACATAAGTATATACATATACTTTCATTTTTGAAGGGTTTTGCTTAAGTTGGGTGTGTTGTCTTTCAATTCAAGCACTCTCACACACATTGAGCTTTCGCTCTTATTTGAAAGACCCAAGTAAGGGCCGACCTATACTATTTGGGTTTCATTTCATGTCGTGTGGGTAAGTCTTTCAATTCAAGCACTCTCACACACATTGAGCTTTCGCTCTTATTTGAAAGACCCAAGTAAGGGCCGACCTATACTATTTGGGTTTCATTTCATGTCGTGTGTGTAAGTCTTTCAATTCAAACACTCTCACACACATTGAGCTTTCGCTCTTACTCCCAAGACCTTAGTCAAGGCCCATTGCAGTTATATTTGGGTTTAATTTCATGTCGTGTGCGTAGTACTTCAATGCAAGCACTCACACACATTGAGCTTTCGCTCTTACTCCCAAGACCTTAGTCAAGGCCATACTGCAATTTATATTTGGGTTTAATTTCATGTCGTGTGTGTAAGTCTTTCCATTCAAGCACGCACCCACATTGAGCCTTCGCTCTTATTTGCAAGACCCGAGTAAGGGCTCATATACATACTCTATATACATATCTCCCTTCGGCATTTATATTTCAAGTCATTTCCCTTCGGTTATTTCCCTTCAATATTGTCTTTACATTCGGGTTTTCCCTTTGGAGTAGTGTGAGTTTGCATTGCATTTACGCCATACCACGAGGTAGGACGCATATTGCATCAAAGCAAGCCTTGCTCGAATTCGCCCATGTAGTGGAGTGTTCATAACACACAAACTAGGTGGCCCGAAAAGGGATAAAAGAAAAGACTTAGGCACGTGCAAATCCACGTGATCTAAAACATGCAATCGCATCTAAAAGACCCGAATTAGACACCTCGAACCGCTTCGTAAACTTTCTACCCAAAACTCAATTTTTGCAAAGCATACAGACTGACCCTTGAGCATCGGTGCAAGAAGGTCTGCGACGACAAGAGCTCACTTGCTCACAGTCGCCACGTTTAGAAGTCAGTGTTAAATATATCTTCGCTAGCTTAGGTAAGCTAGCTGGCACGCCCTGTTTGCATAAATAAGGCCTTAGACGCACGAGAGGATCCGCTCCGAGCCCTGAAAAGGTGAGAGGTGGGGAATTTTTTGCGCGTCTACACTTAGCAAAGTCGATTTTGAACAAATATAACCTCTTTGAAAACATATGAAGTGTTTTGATTGTATTGTTGCAGATTTTATTTCACATGGGATTTTGCACGTGCCTATGTCTTTGATTTTAGTAAACTTGGGCGTGAGATATGTGCACCAAGTGCCTAAATGTGGCGAGTTTTGCACGGGTGTATGGGGTTTGCTTTGATGCAAGTATGCGCCCTAACTCGTGGTATGGCAGATATGCAATGCAAACTCATGCAACTCCAAGGGAAAACCCGAAATTGAAAGACAATGCTTAAGGAAAATTGCAAAAGGGAAATATAGCTATATCTTAAGAGCGGAAAGGCTCAATTGTGTTAGTGTATGCCGTGTATAAATGAAAATGCAACTCACACAGCTGAACCTTAAAAACCAAAATTTAAAGACATAGCGGAAGGGAAATACAACTATATATATATGGGCCCGAAGGTTGCCAACGTGTGCTAGGTGTTGTGTGTATATGTAAAGACAACTCACACGACTTGGAATGTAAAACCCAAATTGAATTGTAATATGACTCTTATAAGAGTCTTGGGAGTAAGAGCGAAAGCTCAATGTGTGTGAGTGTGGAATTGAAAGACAATGCACACAACTCGAATGTAAACCCACGCAGCTGAACCTATATAAATAAAGTTATATCTTAGGGGCTGTCAAGGCCCGTGTGTATGCAAAAAGTGTGCAACTAAGAGCGGAAAGGCTCAAGTGCATGTGTGTGCTTGTGTGTCATACATCAATATTACATCTTGGGGGGAGACTACGCTCCATTATTACAACCCCATATCAAAATTTAATTGAATATAAAGCAAATTAATGTAATAAACTAAGTTTAGACACTTACATGTAGTTGGTCCATCTTCAACTTGCTTGGATTTGGACTTGTGATTTGCCTTGGGCAGCCATGAGGAGCTCCTTGGGTAGCTTGAGAGAGGCTGGGATTCGGGGTGTTTAGGGACGGGTAGGGGTGCTGGTCGGGTTGTACTAAGGTGCTAGGTTAGGGGTTAAGGCAAAAGACAGCTAAGGTATGGCTGAGGGAGTTGGGTGTTAGGGGCTGGTCGGCTGGGAGTTAAGGGAGTTAGGGGCTGGTCGGCTGGTAAGGGAGGTAAGGTAAGGGATGAAAGGGGAAAGAAGGCAGGGCTTGGTCGGCTGGGCAGGTGCTGCTGGAGTTGGACGACTAGGGAAGCCAGGTGGAAGGGAGGTGGCAGCTGCTGCAGGTGCTGGCTGGGAAGGAGGCGGCAGGTGCTGCTGTCCTAGGGGAGTCGGGTGGAAGGAAGGATGGCAGGTTGGCTGGGAAGGAGGCGGCAGGTGGTCCCGGGCAGGAGGTGGTAGGTGCTGGTGCTGTCCTAGGGGAGACGGGTGGAAGGAAGGATGGCAGGTGGTCTCGGTGGAAGGGAGGTGGCAGGTGGTGCTCGGCTAGGAGTGAAGGGGATGGCTGATGGTGGTGCTCGGCTGGGAGAGATGGGGCTGCTGGTCGAATCTGAATGGACTGATGTGTTGGCCAGGAGTGAAGATCCCCTCTCGTAGGTGATGGATGGGCCTCCTATATCTATTGGCCGCCTAGGGATTAATGGTTGGGGGGATAAGGGAGCTAGGGGCTAAGGTCGGTTGGTTAGTGGGTAGTTAGGGTGTGGCTGGGTCTAGTTAGGAACCAAGGGACTAAGGTCAGTTGGGCTTAGCTAGTTAGGGAGTGGCTGGGTCTAGTTAGGAGCCAAGGGTCGGTTAGGTGGGCTGGGACTAGATATTTATATTAGGTGGGCTGGGATATATTGTGGGCTAGATATTTTATGGTTTAGGATGGGGGTGGCTGTAGCTAGGCTAGGTTGGTTTAGGGAAATATTGTGGGCTGGGCTAGTGGTTTGGGGTAGGTTGGTTAGGTGGGCTGGGTTTAGTTGGTGAGGGACTTAGTTAGGTGAACTAAGGTTAGCTTAGGGCTAGTTGGTTAGGGTCTAGGTGGTCCAGCTAGGTGAGGTCGGCTAGGTGAAGTGGGTGTGGTTTTTGGGTGAGAAGGGCTAGGTCTAGGCTAGGTTTGGGTTAGGTTTAGGGCTAGGTTTAGGAACCCACCTCTTGGAGCCGGTCCACTACTTTAGTTGCAGCCATATCCAAGTTGGTGCAGCCCTAGGTCAAGTGTAGGTGCATACAAGCTTAAACCCACACTCTTGGTTAAACCCACAAGGCTAACCCACTTTGACCCAAAAAGTCAAGCCTACCAACTTTCTCACTCTTACTTTATGGCCCTTTTCTCTCTCTACCCAAGCCTTCTAAGAGCATTTACGTGAACTTTTGTGGGCCCCTCACCCCCATTTATGGGGAGGTGAAGTGGGTCATGGATATGGGTATTGGTTTTAGATCTTGAGATCCAAATCCAAATCCAAATACATTTTGGGTTTGGATCTGGTATATGGTCTAGATCCGATCCAAATTTGATTTTTTGATTCTTTCATGGCGTTTCGAGACGGACGGTTTGTGTGGGGCCTGACTTCATCAGTACTCTGTCTTGCATTGGGTCTTTGCCAACATTTTCGTCCGATCTCCTTCTCACCTTCGGGATTTCATTCTGATCATATTTCTGATATTTGGGGCTTGGATGTTTGAGAATTTGGGGATACTTTTGACATGACAGTTGATATGCTAGGCTTGAAGTATGCTTCAGGTCCGGGCTCTCCTTTGCCTTTTCGATCCGCTTTTATCAGGCCAGGAGGCTTTTGGGGCATTTTTTGCTTATTTTTGTGGCTGCTTCTGATCAAGTTGTACCTGTTGGATTCAACTCTTTGCAAAATTGGGACTTGGCCCAAGTATAAGACATCAAAATGGGGTTTTATACAAAATTTTGAGCTTTTACAACTCTTGGGCTTTCGAAAACTAAAAATCTAGTCTTGAAAAGGGGATTTTAAAACCAAGTATGTTTTATGAAAACCTTAGAATTTCGGGGTGTTTATAGATGCCCCTCTTTGGCATTATCTAAATTTATTTAGATAATGGCAAAGACGACAACACCCCTGTTCAATTTCTCCCTAGATCTATTCTCGAAAATATGAGATCGTCCCAATTTTTTGAGCAAAACTTTTCTTTAAAACCTGGTAGGAGGAGGAGATATCATGCCAAAGGGGATAGTTTTCTATGGTTTCTGGTCCTAAATGGGGATCATGTTATGCAAGTGTTCATGCATGAGTATGCACATGCATGACATGGATGAGACACCAAGAAGGGCGACCTCCTAGAGACCAGATGGTATGGTCAAACCCTTGAGATTTACGAAGACCTACTGCTCCAAGTGAGCAGGCCCTATGTTGCCCGATGTTCGATTTTTCAAAATCTATTTACAAGAGGGAAACTGCTTTTAGCCTCGGTCCTAAGGATCTCGAGCTCTTCGCGTTTGCCTTTCCTTGAGTCTTGATACTCACTAATCTAGCGGAGGTTTTATAAGAAACAAGCTATATTTCAAAATTCCTACGCCTTACTCAAAACATCGAATTCTCAAACAAAATGAAATTCAAGTAAGTAAATCCTATTTTTACTTTAGGATTCCTCGAAATGAACCATGTTTTACTTGGGATAAGTCGTAGGGATGGGAAAGAGATACCACGGTCCCTTCTGAAGCGTCTTGTGGTTTTAGGCATAGAAGGCAGAAAACTGCTCTTTTTGAGCCTTTTGGCCTTTTCTTCCTTTTTTTTCATAGAGGGTCTCCCTTTGGGAGTATTTTTTCTTTAATCCCTCTTTTCCATAAAAGAATCGAATTTTGCTTTTGACTCAGGTTTTTTTCTTTGGGAAAGAGATTTTGGCGGGGATTTCCCTTTGTTTTTGGCCATATTTTCCTTTTTGGAAGGAGAAGAGAAGAGGGGAGGACTTATCCCAAGGTCATACTCGATCCATTCCAGATTAGCCTATTTAGAAATAGCACGTACTACTTGCAAGTATCTTGCTATATTGAACTAGGCCTTTCTTTGTAAGAAGAAGGATTTTGAAATGTAACCACGTATTTGGAAAGTTCCACTCTTTCACAAGTGTGAATTCTCTCGCTCAGGGTCACACAATTCGCCTTTGAACCTTACTTTTGAGGTTTCAAAGCAGCTATCCCTAAGAATTTTCGAAAATGGGAATTTTAACCCAAACCCTACACATAATACTTCTTCAAGTATTGAATATTGATAGGATCTGCTAAATTCCTACCTTCTACATCGATTAACCAGTATGGGTTGTTCGTGGTGGTTGCACGCACAACATAAGGTCCATCCCACTTGGGGCGCCACTTTCCAAGTGGATGTGGGCCACGATAGTGGATGATTTTCAAAACCAGATCTCCCACTTCAAAGTGGCAAGGTTTCATACGTTTGTCGTAGTGTCGGGCGATCCTTTGCAGGTATGCACGAGCATGATCCATGGCAAGGAGTCGCCTCTCATCTAATAGGTCTAGTTCGGCCATCCTAGCATGCTGAAGCGTCTCTAGGGGAGGTCGAGTGCAATGGATGTATGGAATGAATGCAGTCGTGTATGAATGAGAAGAATGGCATTTGTGCCATAGACCAACTCAAATGGCGTGGCATTCGTGGGAGTCCGGATGGAAGTCCTATAAGCCCATAAGGCTTCATCCAGCTTCTCATGCCATGTCCTATCCTTTTCTAAAGTCTTCTCAATTATGCTAATGAGAGTCTTATTCGTGGCTTCGGCTTGGCTGTTGCCTTGAGGGTAGTAAGGTGAGGAGAAGTGGTGAGTTATGCCATAGGTGTTTGTAGACGCGCAAAAAAATCCCCGCCTCTCACCTTTTCAGGGCTCGGAGCGGATCCTCTCGTGCGTCTAAGGCTTTATTTATGCAAACAGGGCATGCTAGCTAGCTTACCTAAGCTAGCGAAGATATATATTTAACACTGACTTCTAAATCGTGGCGACTGTGAGCAAGTGAGCTCTTGTCGTCGCAGACCTTCTTGCACCGATGCGCAAGGGTCAGTTTGTACGGTTTGCAAAAATCGAGTTTTGGGAGAGAAAGTCTACGAAGCGGTTCGAGGTGTCTAATTCGGGTCTTTTAGATGCGATTGCATGTTTTAGATCACGTGGATTTGCACGTGCCTAAGTCTTTTCTTTTATCCCTTTTCGGGCCACCTAGTTTGTGTGTTATGAACACTCCACTACATGGGCGAATTCGAGCGGGGCTTGCTTTGATGCAATATGCGTCCTACCTCGTGGTATGGCGTAGATGCAATGCAAACTCACGCTACTCCAAAGGGAAAACCCGAATGTAAAGACAATACTGAAGGGAAATAACCGAAGGGAAATGACTTGAAATATAGATGCCGAAGGGAGATATGTATATAGAGTATGTATATGAGCCCTTACTCGGGTCTTGCAAATAAGAGCGAAGGCTCAATGTGGGTGCGTGCTTGAATGGAAAGACTTACACACACGACATGAAATTAAACCCAAATATAACTTGCAGTATGGCCTTGACTAAGGTCTTGGGAGTAAGAGCGAAAGCTCAATGTGTGTGAGTGCTTGAATTGAAGTACTACGCACACGACATGAAATTAAACCCAAATATAACTGCAATAAGGCCTTTACTAAGGTCTTGGGAGTAAGAGCGAAGGCTCAATGTGTGTGAGAGTGCTTGAATTGAAAGACTTACCCACACGACATGAAATGAAACCCAAATAGTATAGGTCGGCCCTTACTTGGGTCTTTCAAATAAGAGCGAAGGCTCAATGTGTGTGAGAGTGCTTGAATTGAAAGACTTACCCACACGACATGAAATGAAACCCAAATAGTATAGGTCGGCCCTTACTTGGGTCTTTCAAATAAGAGCGAAAGCTCAATGTGTGTGAGAGTGCTTGAATTGAAAGACAACGCACCCAACTTAAGCAAAACCCTTCAAAATGAAAGTATATGTATATACTTATGTATTAGGAGCTGATTAGGCCCGTGTGTGTTCAAAATCGTGCACAACTAAGAGAGTGCACGTGTGTGGGTGTGCCAAGCCACGTTATTACAAGCGGGGGGAGACTATGCTCCGTTATTACAACCCCGTATCAAATTGAATCTCAAGCAAGTATACAACTAAGGACCGAGTTAGGCACTTACTAGTAGCTGGTCCGTAGAGGCCTTGCTTGAGTGTGGGCTTGGCCTTCACCTTGGGCTGCAAATGGGAGCTCCGTGAGGTTGAGCGACAAGGGGTGCTGGCCGGCTGCAAATGGGGCGCGGGATAGGCGCCTTGATGGTGGCCGGCTACAAGCATGGGTGTCGCCTAGGGTAGTTAGGTAGTGGCGAATAGCTAGGGCGGCTAAGGCTTGGCCGGGTGTAGTGGTGGCGGCAAGTGGTGGTGGGATGGAAAGTAGGTGGTGGTATGGTGGGTGGCTGGGAGTGGAGAGGGAGTGGAGAAGGAGATAGGTAGAGTGTTGGGTACTCACCGAGTGAAGGGAAGGTGGCGCTCGGCTGGAAGGAAGCTGGGCAGGTAGTGAGGCTCGGCCGGGAGGTGGTGGAGATGGCGGTGCAAGTGGTGGTGGGATGGAGAGATGATGGTGGTGCAGGCGGAGCAGGTGGAGCAGCTGGAGAAGTGGAGCTTGGGGAAGTGGAGGAAGGAGATGACCCGGCTGGCTTGGGTGAGGGGTTCTAGCTAGCAAAACCCGCCCCCAAGGGGGGGGGTTTATATAGGGATGGGTAGGTCGGTTAGGGCTGGGTTTGGGGTAGTGGTTAGGTGGTTTAGGTAGGGTGGTATGAAGATAAGGTGGGCTGGAAAGGATAGGGCCAGATATTTTAAATACTAGTGGTTTGGGTAGATTGTGGGCTAGGGGTGGTTTAGGGGTTTAGGGCTTAGTTAGGTGGTTGGGTTCTAGGGTGAGGTTTAGTGAGCTAGGTTAGGTGATTAGGCTAGGATTAGGCTAGGTTTAGGGAAATTAACCTAGGTTTAGGGAAGGATTAGGGAAGTGGGTTAGGTGATTAGGTTGGGATTAGGCCGGGATTAGGGAAGTGGGTTAGGTGATTAGGCTCAGATTAGGGGTGGATTAGGGTGGAAGGCTTGGATTAGGTGTTTTGGGTTAGGTTTAGGTGAAGGAGCTCCCTTTGCATGGCCCATAGACCTTAACCACCTCATGTTGGTGCAGCCCTAGGTTAGGTTTTGGCTAATTACAAGCTTAAACCCACTCAATTAGGCTAACCCACATGACTAACCCCAAACTTGACACACAAGTCAAGCTTAATTACAACACTCTTGATCTTATCCATCCCCACTCTCTCTCATGCCCATGATCCCACGTGAATTTCAAGTGGGCCCCACCTCCATTTATGAGAAGGTGATGTGGGCCATGGATATGGATATTGGATTGGATTTTTGAATCCAAATCCAAATCCAAGTCCATAGATGGGTTTGGATTGGGATCTGGATATATATGGTCTAGATCCAATCCAAACTGAACTCTGACTCCTTCGAGCTGTACTCGAAACGAACGGTTTGTGCGGGGCCTGACAGCATCAGTGCTCCGTCTGCATTGGGTCTTCGCCAACATGATCGTCCGCCTCTGTTTTCGCCTTCCGGAGATGACTTCAAAGGATGTTTTGATGATAACAGGGTCTTGGATGTTCGAGATCCTGGGGGTATGAATTTGATACAAGAGTTGTTGTGCTGGGCTTGACAGGTGCTCCTGTTCCGGGCTCTGCTTAGCTCTCCTGGTCCTGTCTGGATTAGGCCAAGCTGCTTTGGGGTTTCAAAACATGTTTTAAAAAGGTTTTAAAAGCCATATTGTATATTTTTGAAATACAGAGTTCAAAACATATGTACAGGGTTGTCTGGAAGGCTCCTGGGTTTCCAAACTCAAAATAGCCCTTTGGTGCTGCTTGTACAAAACCAGGTTTGTTTAAGAAATTTGTGGGATTTCGGGGTGTTTACAGATGCCCCTCTTTGGCCTTGTCGAAATCGATTTGGATAAGGGCAAAGATAACAAACACCCCTTTTAATGTCTCCCTAGATCTATCCACAAAGAATATGGGATCGCCCCAATTTTTTGCAAAATCTCAATTTACAAACTCGGGTAGGAGGAGATATCACGCCAAAGGGTTCTATGGAATCTGGTCCTAAAATGGGATCATGTTTATGCAAGTATCATGCGTGGAATGCAGATGCATGACATGGGTGTGGTGCCAAGAGTGGCGACCTCCCAGGGACCAGATGTGGTCGAACTCTAGAGACTTACAAGGCCTACTGCTCCAAGTGAGCAAATCCTATGCTGTTCGATGTTCAGTTTTCAAAACTTATTTACAAAAGCTATTTACAAAAGGGACAACTGTCTTGAGCCTCGATCCTAAGGATCTCGAGCTCTTCGTGCTTGCCCTTGTTTGAGTCTTAACACTCGCTTATCTAGCGAAGGTTTTATAAGAAAACGAGGCATATTTCAAATTCCTACGCCTTACTTGAAACGTCGAATCCTCAAACAAGATGAAATTCAAGTAAGTAAATCCTATTTTTACTTTAGGATTCCTCGAAATGAACCATGCTTTAGCTTGGGATAAGCCAGGGATGGGAAAGAGATATCACGGTCCCTTCTGAAGCGTCCCGTGGTTTGAGGCACAGAAGGCGGAAAACTGCTCTTTTTGAGCTTTTTGGCCTCTTTTTCCTTTTTTTCATCGAGGGTCTCCCTTTGGGAGTATTTTTTCTTTAATCCCTCTTTTTCATAAGAGATTCGATTTTTCTTTGGAAATCTGGTTTCTTTCTTTTGGAAAGATACTTCGAAATGGGAAATTCCCTTTATTTGGGCCTTTGTTTTCCTTTTAGAAGTAGAAGAGAAGAGGGGAGGACTTATCCCAAGCCTACACTCGATCCATTCCATATCAGCCTATTTAGAAATAGCACATACCACTATTTAGAAATAGAACATACCACTTGCAAGTATCTTGCTATATTGAACTAGGCCTTTCTTTGTAAAAAGAAGGATTTTGAAATATAACCACGATTTTGAAGACTCCGCTCTTTCACAAGTGTGAATTCTCTCACTTGGGGTCACACGAGTTTGCTTTTGCACCTTATTCACATGTCTCAGGGCAGCTATCCCTAAAAATTTTCGAAAAATGGAATTTAATCCAGATCCTACACATGATACTTCTTTAAGTATTGAATATTGATAGGATCTGCTAAATTCCTACCTTCTACATCGATCAACCAATACGAATTGTTCGTAGTGGTTGCTCGTACAACATAGGGTCCATCCCAGTTGGGGCGCCACATGCCTAGGGGGTGTGGGCCACGATGGTGGATGGTTTTTAAGACCAGATCTCCCACTTCAAAGTGGCGAGGTCTCATGTGTTTGCTATAATGTCGGGCTATCCTTTGCCGGTATGCACGAGCATGATCCATGGCAAGGAGTCGCCTCTCATCTAGCAAATCTAGTTCGGCCATCCTAGCATGCTGAAGCGTCTCTAGGGGGAGGTCGAGTACTATGGATGTATGGAATGAATGCAGTTGAGTATTAATGGGAAGAATGGCGTTTGTGCCATAGACCAATTCGAATGGTGTGGCATTCGTGGGAGTCCTGATGGAAGTCCTATAAGCCCATAAGGCTTCATCCAGCTTCTCGTGCCATGTCCTACCCTTTTCTAAGGTTTTCTCAATAATACTAATGAGAGTCTTGTTTGTGGCTTCGGCTTGGCCGTTGCCTTAAGGGTAGTAGGGCGAGAAGTGGTGAGTTATGCCATACGTGTTGCACAACTTAACCATCCGCTCGTTCTTGAATGGGGTGCCATTATCAGACACAAGGTCTCGTGGAACCCCAAATCGAGCCAAGATATTTCTCCGGATGAAAGCCACCACATGTTGCCCCATTATATTGGTTAAGGAAATGGCTTCCACCCACTTGGAGAAATACTCCGTGGCTGCTAAAATAAATCGATGCCCATTTGAGGCCTTTGGAAATATTGGGCCTACGATGTCAAACGCCCACATGGTAAATGGCAAGGGGCTGACCATGGAATGCAATGCAGATGACGGGATATGAATGGCGTGCCCATGCACTTGATATGGATGACACTTCCTAACATGATCGTGACAATCCTTTTTCAAGGTGGACCAAAAATAGCCCCCTCTAAGTATTTTCATTGCCATCATGTTGGCATTAACATGACCTCCACATTCTCAATCGTGGAACTCATGCATCACTATCCTAGCCTCCTCTAGGTCGATACACCTAAGCAGAATGCCGGTAAAACTTTTTTTGTATAAGACCCCACCCAGAATGGTGTATCGGGTCGAAATCTTACGAATGAATGCCTTATCTTTGGACGTGGCATCCTCGGTGAATCCCCCATTTTCTAAAAATTGTTTTATGTCATAAAACCAGGGTTTTTCAATAGACTCTGGGTTGTTTTGGCAAATATCCAAGTCGTGTGTGGATGGGTGGGGCGCATGCCATATTTCCAAAGATCTGGTCCCTGAAATGGGATCGACCTTCAGGGTTGAACCCAAGGAGGAGAGGGCATCGGCGATGCCATTGTCCTCTCTTCCTATGTGTGTGAGTTTACATGACTGGAAGGATTGGACCAATCGAGTGGCCAACTCGTGATATGGAAGTAGTTTCTCATTACGTACTTGCCAAATTTTTAAAACCTGGTTTATGACAAGGAGTGAATCTCCAAAGACCTCGATGCATGATGCCCCTAGAGTTTTCGAAATCCTTAAGCCTTGTATGAGTGCTTCATACTCAGCTACGTTGTTGGAACATTCGAAATCTAAGCGGACTGCTATGGGAATCTCGCCCTTTTCAGGGGAGATTAGGATGACCCCAGCACCAGCCCCTCGTTGGTTTCGTGCCCCATCGAAGTGCATCTTCCACACTTGGTTTTCGAAAGAATTTGCCAAAATGTGGTTTTGAAAATGGTTTTGTAATATGCCTTCATCAGGCATTTCGACAAGAGTGGGATATGCGTCCTCTAAGGGGAATTCAGCCACGTAATCTGCTAGGGCTTGCCCCTTAATGGAGATCTGGTGATGGTATTTCAGATCATACTCCATTAGAAGGAGTTGCCATTTGCCCAATCTTCCCGTGAGAATGGGTTTTTCGAACAAGTGCTTGATTGGATCAAGCTTGGACACTATCCAGATCTCATAATCTAGGAAATAGTGTCTGAACTTCTGGCAGGCCCAGACTAGGGCCAAGCACGTCTTCTCCATGGCTTGATAATTTCATTCATAGGCCAAGAGAGTTTTCGAAATATAGTAGATGGCATACTCCTTATGGGTGTCATCCTCGTATTGAGCCAACAGGGCTCCTAAAGCATTTGCATGCACGGAGATGTATAATAAAAGCGGTTTTCCTTGTTTTGGAGGATTCAAAACGGGGGGATTAACCAAGTATGCCTTCAGTCTCTTGAAGGACTTTTGGCATTCGTCATCCCATAAGAATTTTGTGCCCTTCCTCAACAGTTTGTTGAAGGGTTCGCATCTAGTGGCCAGATTCGATATGAATCGGCGAATGGATTGTAATCGACCCTGGAGGCTACGGATTTGGGTGAGATTGGAGGGTGGAGCCATGTCTATGATGGCTCGACACTTAGAGGGATCGACTTCTATTCCCCTTTGGCTCACCATAAAGCCTAGAAGCTTTCCTGATTCTACCCCGAACACACATTTTTGAGGGTTTAGTTTTACTTTGTAAAGCCTAAGCCTTTCGAAAATCTTTTGTAAACATTCGATATGGGTGCATCGGGTTTTGGATTTTGCCAAGAGATCATCTACATACACTTCCACAAGCTCATGAATTTGATCATGGAAGATAGTGGTCATGGCTCATTGGTATGTTGCGCCGACATTTTTCAAACCAAAGGGCATGACTGTATAGCAGTACGTGCCCCATGGGGTTGTGAAGGCGGTCTTACCCTGATCTCGTGGGCTTAGTTTGATTTGATTATAGCCTGAATAGCTATCCATAAATGAAAACATTTCATGATTTGCCGTACTATCGACTATCAAATCTATGTTTGGTAAAGGATAATTATCCTTTGGAGTGGCTTTATTCAGGTTTCTGAAATCGATGCATATTCGAATTTTCCCATTGGTTTTTCGAACCACAACGATATTTGATAACCAATCAGAATACGCAATGGGTTTTATAAATCCGGCTTTTAGTAGATCTTCTAAACCCTCTTTGACTTGCGTGTGTACATTCGGGTGTATTTTCCTAAGCTTCTGCTTTATGGGTTTTACCCCTGCATCTAAGGGAAGACGATGTTCGACGATGTTCGACAATGCTGGGATCTATGCCCGGCATGTCTTCATACGTCCATGCAAACACATCTAAATAGGTTCGTAGAAATGCAATGAATGCTAACCTTTCGGTTTCATGCAAGCATGCGCCTATTTTGATGGTTTTGGGATTGGAATCATCCCCTAGGTTCACCTCTATGAAATCTCCTCCTACTAATTGGGAAGGTCTTTCAAAATCGAGAATTCTATGAAATTCTGGGAGCTCAGAAGTGGGATCTTCCTCAAGGGGATCCACTTCTAGGCTTTGATCATTCTCGTGGGCTATAGACCCGAGGGAATTTGATGCGTGGTTTTCAAAATGACCTGGTTTTGTACTTGGATTTTCAAGTGATTTCGAAATTTTTGGTCTGGCTATGCAGACGACGTTTCTTTCGAAATCCTTTTCTTTTGCCAAAGTCCTACCAGGAGCAGCTATGTACAAAATCTTTATGGTATTTTCCAAATTTTCTATTTTTTTGGGTTTTTGTAAAACAAGAACTTTGGGAACTATACAAACCACTCTTTTTTCGAGTTTTTGTTTTTCCATTGTTTTTGGTTTTTCTTGTTTTTCGATTTTTTTGATTTTAAGTTTTTCAAATGTTTTTGTATTTTTAGAAAAGGGATCTTCCATCATACCTACAAAGGGAAAACACTATGGGTTAGACTCGGAATAGGAGATCTAAATCGTAGGTCTCTTCTAAGGCAGGTTTCGGGGCACCCTTGACCCAGGTGGTCGCAGGGGGTGGCTCCGGCGGTATTCGGGGAGTATAGCCGATCCCATATCGGCTTGGATTGGCCCTAGGAAGGATGGGCTCTAGGAGACCCTGGTTCTGCGCCCCTAGACTCTTGTAGGGCGTGTAGCCCATGTTCAACAACATGTTCCACGACTTTTTGTTTTTCGAGAAAGTTGGATACAAGTCGTGGTCCTGGAACATGCTATCGTCCATATTGTGCTCATATGGCCTCTTGTCCAAGGGCTTTGGAAATAGGGAACGCTTGGGTTTTCCTAGAAGGATTAGAGTCGGGAGGGGGCCTGCTTTGGGCAGCCCCTTCACACATACAACCTTCCTAGGGTTGTTCAAGACGAGCCGAGGTGGCTCAACCATAATTTGCCCCAGGTTAGCCTCATGGGCCTGGGAGCTTGATAAACAAGGGGAGTTTATGATCCCCTGAAGCTGTGGGTGACTCTCACCTAGGATCACTACGACCTGGTCCCTAAAAGGGATCTTGACACACCTGTGAAAGGTAGATGGCACAGCGCACAAACTGTGTATCCAAGGCCTTCCCAGCAACAGGTTATAATGGGGGTGGATGTCTAAGACATGGAACACCCCCGTGTGTTCGATCCCTCCCGTTTCCATTGGGAGTTCGATGGATCCTAAAGGTCTAGACACATTCCCATCGTATCCAGTGATGACGATGGGGCTTGGGTTCATTGAAGTCAAGGTGACTCCGATTTTGTACGCCACATGAAGTGGAAGAATGTTGAGCCCTCCTCCACCATCGACTAGGCACCTGTCCAGAGAGTGATTGTTTAGAACCACCTCGATATGCAGGGCCTGGTTATGGGTTTCGTAGGGTCTATCTACATCGTCTTCCGATAAAGTGATGGGCGATTTTGCTCCTAATAAAGCCACTTGGGCAGACAAGGATTCCAGACTTATGTTCGAATCAACCTTGGCCCTTTCTAGAATTTTCTCTAATACAAGTCTATGCCTAGGCGAAGTTTTTATAAGCTCTAGGATAGACATGTGAATAGGAATCTTTGAAAGGTGGTTTTCGAAGTCATAAGGATTTAGGATGACTTTGTCCTTATCTGCTTTTGGCAGAACACTAGGGATACATGCTTTTGAGGGGCCAGGCACACTGACCACCTTTTGAGCACCTTGAAGGTGTGGGGGTTGATAGATCCTCCTGGATCTAGTGACTTCCCCCACGACCAGCCTAGGGTTCGCGCTAAACTTGGCTCTAAGGATGAGCTGAGGAGAACCTTGGATTTTTAAAACTGGTTTTACCGGGGTTTCCACTTTTGGTGGTCCCCGAATGATGACTTGGGCGGGCCTCTTGTATAGTACAAGAATGGGCGCACAAGTAGGTCGACCAGGTTCGGGTTTTTGCACTAGTTCCTTGGAAATGGTGAGGGTACATACCTCCTTTCCTTTCCCACTGCCACTGGCGTGTTTGGGAAAGGGTTCCTTGAAGATAGCTTGAGGTGGCTCAGGTTCCGCAGTGACCTGGAGCCGGCCTTCTGCTATCAAGTTCTCAATTTTATTTAAGAGGGAGAAGCAGCGTTTAGTATCTTGGCCTTTGAGCCGATGATACTTACAAAATCGGTTTAAATACCCCCCTTTGGAAGTGACTCCTTCGGGGATTTCAGGGAGTTCTATCATGCCCTAGGCAAGTAGGAGGTCTAGGACCTCCGACACAGGTTGCCCCAGCGGAGTATACTCCCGTTTTTCAACCGGTTTTTGAAAATTTCGCTCCCTCTTATTTTCTAATTTTTCAAAATTTTTGGAAGTGCCCGCCACGCCTGGATCCACCCGGACATTGGCGATTTTAAGGGGCTTTGCCCCTTTGTCCGTCGTGGGCAGCCCATATGCGATGGGCTTTTCCAAACGGGTTTTTGGAACGGCACTTCCTTTCCACAAGTGATCGTTATGTCCCTTTTCGCAAGTTGGTTTCGAAAAGGGAAGCCTTTTTGATCAACTTATGGAAAGTTGAAATCTCATGGAGCGAGAGAAGGGTTTTTAACTCGCTTTTAAAATTATCCAGGATGAGCATTACTGCGCATCCTTCGGATATGGGCTCTCGCACTTGGCCCAAAAGCGACCTCCATCTTATAATGAAGGCATCTACGTCTTCGTTCATGCCTTGCTTTGTATCCCTTAAGGTATTCAGGGTTGGCGTGACTTCTACGTTGTGTGCAAATCTTTGCATGAAGCAGTTCGCTAACTCTTTAAAAGTAGCGAACTGGCTTAAGTCGTAGGAAGCCAGCCATTTGACAGCTGTGCCTTTAAGGGATAAAGGGAACCAATACACCCATTTCATCGAGTCCTTTTTCTTCTTATGGGCTCGACGCGAGAAAAGCTGCAAGTGAGACCTAGGGTCTCCCATGCCATCATACTGATGGAAGTTTGGTATTTCATCGTCACTGTCTGTTTCGTAATCCATAGGAAGGAAATCAGACAGGGCGTAGCTTCTTTTCTCTTTATTCTGCCCTTTCAGCAACTGCTGTAGGGCTTTACGGTCCTTTTGTGTGAAGGACTCGTGGTATTGGTTGCCTTCCATTACGAAGGCCTCTTTGTGCTTGCGAGGTTTTTCAGATTTCTTTTTAGGCCTTTGTTCACCGTTCGATGAACATGAATCGCCTACTTCAGCCTCTTGGCTGAGAGCATCGATTTTGGCCTCAAACTCCCTTCTCAAGTCCTCGATTTCATCTAGTTTTATTTTGTTTTTGAAAATCCACCTAGAGTGAGAACTTGATGCGCATGAGCCTTGGCTCGACACTTCACTTGGATTGGATTTTTACATGCTTTTCAAGCTTTTTCAAAATGTCCTAAGTACAAGCAAAGAAAACAAGTTAAAATGACACCTTTTACAAAATTTTCGCAAGACTTCTACTTAAAAACTCGATTTTTGAAAGGCTCACGTCCCACCGGGCGTGCCAATCTCTGTAGACGCGCGAAAAATCCCCGCCTCTCGCCTTTTCAAGGCTCGGAGCGGATCCTCTCATGCATCTAAGGCCTTATTTATGCAAACAGGGCGTGCTAGCTAGCTTACCTAAGCTAGCGAAGATATATTTAACACTGACTTCTAAACGTGGCGACTGTGAGCAAGTGAGCTCTTGTCGTCGCAGACCTTCTTACACCGATGCGCAAGGGTCAGTCTGTACGCTTTGCAAAAATTGAGTTTTGGGATAGAAAGTCTACGAAGCGGTTCGAGGTGTCTAATTCGGGTCGTTTAGATGCGATTGCATGTTTTAGATCACGTGGATTTGCGCGTGCCTAAGTCTTTTCTTTTATCCCTTTTCGGGCCACCTAGTTTGTGTGTTATGAACACTCCACTACATGGGCGAATTCGAGCGGGGCTTGCTTTGATGCAATATGCGTCCTACCTCGTGGTATGGCGTAGATGCAATGCAAACTCATGTTACTCCAAAGGGAAAACCCGAATGTAAAGACAATACTGAAGGGAAATAACCGAAGGGAAATAACCTAAGGGAAATAACCGAAGGGAAATGACTTTAAAAGTAAGTGCCGAAGGGAGATATGTATATAGAGTATGTATATGAGCCCTTACTCGGGTCTTGCAAATAAGAGCGAAGGCTCAATGTGGGTGCGTGCTTGAATTGAAAAGACTTACACACACGACATGAAATTAAACCCAAATATAACTTGCAGTATGGCCTTGACTAAGGTCTTGGGAATAAGAGCGAAAGCTCAATGTGTGTGAGTGCTTGAATTGAAGTACTACGCACACGACATAAATGAAACCCAAATATAACTGCAATAAGGCCTTTACTAAGGTCTTGGGAGTAAGAGCGAAGGCTCAATGTGTGTGAGAGTGCTTGAATTGAAAGACTTACCCACACGACATGAAATGAAACCCAAATAGTATAGGTCGGCCCTTACTTGGGTCTTTCAAATAAGAGCGAAGGCTCAATGTGTGTGAGAGTGCTTGAATTGAAAGACTTACCCACACGACATGAAATGAAACCCAAATAGTATAGGTCGGCCCTTACTTGGGTCTTTCAAATAAGAGCGAAAGCTCAATGTGTGTGAGAGTGCTTGAATTGAAAGACAACGCACCCAACTTAAGCAAAACCCTTCAAAATGAAAGTATATGTATATACTTATGTATTAGGGGATGATTAGGCCCGTGTGTGTTCAAAATCGTGCACAACTAAGAGAGTGCACGTGTGTGGGTGTGCCAAGCCACGTTATTACAAGCGGGGGGAGACTATGCTCCGTTATTACAACCCCGTATCGAATTGAATCTCAAGCAAGTATACAACTAAAGACCGAGTAAGGCACTTACTAGTAGCTGGTCCGTAGAGGCTTTGCTTGAGCTTGGGCTTGGCCTTCGCCTTGGGCTGCAAAAGGGAGCTCCGCGAGGGTGAACGGCGAGAGGTGCTGGCCGGCTGCAAGCAAGGGTGTCGCCTTGATGTGGGGGATTAAAGGGGCTAGGTAAGGTCACTAGGGGGAGTGTAGTGTTAAGGGAGTATGGCACTAAGGGAAGTTCAATGGAAGACCAAATGGGAGCACCTAGGGGAAAGGAGGTGGCTGGCCGAATGGAAGGGACAGTCGGTTGGAGTGGCCGACTAGGGAAATATGGTGGTGGCGGACTGCTAGGATAGCTATGGGTGGAGTATGGGAAGGAAGCTAGCTAGATGGGGCTAGGTGGTAGTGGGGGTAGTGGGTGTAAGGGAGTGCTATGGGCAGGTCTTAGGCAGTCTAATAGGGTTGCCGGGTGTAGCTAGGGTAGTTAGGTAGTGGCGGGTAGTTAGGGTGACTAAGGCTTGGCCGAGTGGGAGTGGTGGCGGCAAGTGGCTGATATTAGGGTAAGGTGGTGGTATAGTGGGTGGCTAGGAGTGGAGAGGGAGTGGAGAAGGAGCTAGGTAGAGTGTGGGGTACTAACCGGATAAAGGGGTGGCGGGTGGTTGAGGAGCAGCCGGATGATGGGGCTCGGCTGGTTCGGTCGGGTGAAGAGGATGACGATGGAGGGGGTTTCGGCTGGAATGGTGGTGGCGGTGGTGGTGCTGGTGGTGGTGGGATGTGGAGTAGGTGGAGCAGGTGGAGCTTGGGGCAGTGGAGGAAGGAGAGGACCCGGTTGGGCTTGGGGAAGGCTTCTAGATAGGAAAGCCCGCCCCCAAGGGGGGGGGGCTTATATAGGGATGGGTAGGTCGGTTGGGGCTGGGTTTGGGGTAGTGGTTAGGTGGTTTAGGTAGGGTGGTATGAAGATAAGGTGGGCTGGAAAGGGTAGGGCCAGATATTTTAATACTAGTGGTTTGGGTAGGTTGTGGGCTAGGAGTGGTTTAGGGGTTTAGGGTTTGGTTAGGTGGGTGGGTTCTAGGGTGAGGTTTAGTGAGCTAGGTTAGGTGATTAGGCTAGGATTAGGCTAGGTTTAGGGAAATTAACCTAGGTTTAGGGAAGGATTAGGGAAGTGGATTAGGTGATTAGGTTGGGATTAGGCTGGGATTAGGGAAGTGGGTTAGGTGATTAGGCTCAGATTAGGAGCGGATTAGGGTGGAAGGCTAGGATTAGGTGTTTTGGGTTAGGTTTAGGTGAAGGAGCTCCCTTTGCATGGCCCATAGACCTTAACCACCTCATGTTGGTGCAGACCTAGGTTAGGTTTTGGCTAATTATAAGCTTAAACCCACTCAATTAGGCTAACCCACATGATTAACCCCAAACTTGACACACAAGTCAAGCTTAATTACAACACTCTTGATCTTATCCATCCCCACTCTCTCTCTCATATGATCCCACGTGAATTTCAAGTGGGCCCCACCTTCATTTATGAGAAGGTGATGTGGGCCATGGATATGGATATTGGATTGGATCTCTGGATCCAAATCCAAATCCAAGTCCACATATGGGTTTGGATTGGAATCTGGATATATATGGTCCAGATCTGATCCAAACTGAACTCTGACTCCTTCGAGCTGTATTTGAAATGAACGGTTTGTGCGGGGTCTGACAGCATCAGTACTCCGTCTGCGTTGGGTCTTCGCCAACATGATCGTCCGCCTCCGTTTCTGCCTTCCGGAGATGACTTCAAATGACATTTTGATAATAACAGGGTCTTGGACGTTCGAGATCCTGGGGGTATGAATTTGATACAAGAGTTGTTGTGCCGGGCTTGACATGTGCTCCGATTCTGGGCTCTTCTTAACTTCGCTGGTCCTGTCTTGATTAGGCCAAGCTGCTTTGGGGTTTCAAAACGTGTTTTAAAAAAGGTTTTAAAAGCCATATTGTATATTTTTGAAATACAGAGTTCAAAACATATGTACAGGGTTGTTTGGAAGGCTCCTGGGTTTCCAGACTCAAAATGGCCCTTTGGGGCTGCTTTTACAAAACCAGATGGATTTGAGAAATTCGTGGGATTTCGGGGTGTTTACAGTGTTGCACAACTTGACCATCCGCTCATTTTTGAATGGGGTGCCATTATCGGACACAAGGTCTCTTGGAACTCAAAATCGGGCGAAGATATTCCTCCTAATGAAAGCCACCACATGTTGCCCCTGGACATTGGTCAGGGAGATGACTTCGACCCACTTGGAGAAGTACTCAGTGGCTGCTAAAATGAACCTATGCCCATTCGATGCTTTAGGGAAAATTGGTCCCACAATATCAAACGCCCACATGGTAAATGACCAAGGGCTGACCATGGAATGCAATGACGATGAGGGGATATGAATGGCGTGTCCATGCACTTGACATGGATGACACTTCCGAACATGATCATGGCAGTCTTTTCTCAGAGTGGACCAAAAATAACCCGCTCTAAGTATTTATCGCCATCATGTTGGCATTGACTTGACCTCCACATTCTCCATCGTGGAATTCATGCATAACAGTCCATGCCGGTAAAACTCTTTTTATACAAAACCCTACCCAAAATCGTGTATTGGGTAGAAATCTTTCGGATGAATGCCTTATCTTTGGATGTGGCATTCTCAGCGAATCCCCCATTTTCCAAAAAATACTTTATGTCGTAAAACCAAGGTTTTTCATCAGAATCTGGTTATTTTGGCAAATTTGCAAATCGTATATGGAAGGAGTGGGTGCGTGCCATATCTCTAAGGATCGGGTTCCCAAAGTGGGATCGACCCTTAGGGCTGAACTAAGGAGGAGAGGGCATCGGCAACGCCATTATCCTCTCTTCCTACGTGTGTGAGTGTACACGATTGGAACGACTCGACCAATCGAGTGGCCAACTCGTGATACGGAAGCAGTTTTTCATTTCGCACTTGCCAAATTTTCAAAACTTGGTTTATAATGAGGAGTGAATCTCCAAAGACCTCGATGCATGATGCCCCTAGAGTTTTCGAAATCCTTAAGCCTTGTATGAGTGCTTCATACTCAGCTATGTTGTTGGAACACTCGAAATCTAGGCGAATTGCTATGGGTATTTCGCTCTTTTCAGGGGATACGAGGATGATACCTGCCCCGGACCCTCTTTGGTTTCATGCCCCATCGAAGTGCATCTTCCACACTTGGTGTTCGAAACAGTTTGCCAAAATATGGTTTTGAAATTGGTTTTGCAATATGCCTTCATCAGGCATTTCATCAAGTGTGGGATATGCGTCCTTTAGGGGGAACTCAGCCACATAGTCTGCTAGGGCTTGCCCCTTAATGGAGATCTGATGATGGTATTTCAGGTCATACTCCATTAGAAGGAGTTGCCATTTGCCCAATCTATCGGTGAGAATGGGTTTTTCGAACAAATGCTTGATTGGATCAAGCTTGGACACTATCTAGATCTCATAATCTAGGAAATAGTGTCAAAATTTCTGGCAGGCCCAAACTAGGGCCAAGCACGTCTTGTCCATGGCTTGGTAATTCCTTTCGTAAGCCAGGAGAGTTTTCGAAAGATAGTATATGGCATACTCCTTGTGAGTGTCATCCTCGTATTGAGCTAACAAGGCTCCCAAGGCATTCGCATGCATGGAAATGTAAAGCAGAAGAGGTTTTCCTTGCTTTGGAGGATTTAAAATAGGGGGATTAACTAAGTATGCCTTTAGTCTTTCAAATGACTTTTGGCAGTCGTCATCCCATGAAAATTTCGTGCCCTTTCTCAACAACTTGTTGAAGGGTTCGCATCTAGTCGTCGGGTTTGAGATAAACCTGCGAATGGATTGTAATCAACCTTGGAGGCTACGAATCTGCATGAGATTAGAGGGTGGAGCCATGTCTATGATGGCTCTACACTTAGAGGGGTCGACTTCTATGACCCTTTGGCTCATCATAAAGCCTAAGAGCTTTCCGGACTCTACTCCGAACACGCATTTCTAAGGGTTTAGCTTTACTTTGTAAAGTCTAAGCCTTTCGAAAATCTTTTGTAAGCATTCGATATGAGTGCATCGAGTTTTGGATTTGGCCAAGAGATCATCCACATATACCTCTACGAGCTCATGAATCTGATCATGGAAGATCATGGTCAAAGCTCTTTGGTATGTGGCGCCAACATTTTTCAAACCAAAGGGCATGACTGTATAGTAGTACGTGCCCCATGGGGTTGTGAAAGCGGTCTTACCCGGATCTCGTGGGCTTAGTTTGGTTTGGTTATACCCTGAATAGCCATCCATAAACAAAAACATTTCATGATTTGCAGTACTATCGACTATCAAATCTATGTTTGGTAAAGGATAATTATCCTTTGGAGTGGCTTTATTCAGGTTTCTAAAGTCGATGCATATTCGAATCTTCCCACTAGTTTTTCGAACAACAACTATATTGGATAACCAATCAGAATACGCAATGGGTTTTATAAATCTAGCTTTTAACAGATCTTCTAAACCCTCTTTGACTTGGTCGTGTACGTTCGGATGTATTTTCCTAAGTTTTTGCTTTATGGGTTTTACATCCGCATCCAAGGTGTAGACACAGAAAAAATCTCTGCCTCCCTGGTTTCTTAGGCCTGGGGCGAACCTTTTCGTATGTCTAAGTCCTATTTGAATAAACAGGGCATGCCAGCTAGCTTACCTAAGCTAGCGAAGATATATTTTAACCTAACTTCTAACGTGGCGACTGTGAGCAAGCAAGCTCTTGTCGTCGCAGACCTTCTTGCACCGATGTGCAAGGGTCAGTCTGTACGCTTTAAAAATCGAGTTTTGAGTGGAAAAAGCCTACGAAAGCGGTTCGAGGTGTTTGATTCGGGTCTTTTTAGTTCGATTTCCAGATTTTAGATCACGTGGATTTCCACGTGCCTAAGTCTTTCTTTTTATCCCTTTATGGGCACCTAGGTGTGTGTTATGAACACTCCACTAAATGTGGCGAATTTGAGCGGGAGTATGGGGTTTGCTTTGATGCAATATGCATCCTAACTCGTGGTATGGCGTATATGCAATGCAAACTCACGCTACTCCAAAGGGAAAACCCAAATGTAAAGACAATGCCGAAGGGAAATGACTTAAGGGAAATGACTTAAGGGAAATGACTTGTAATGTAAAGCCAAAGGGAAATACGTATATAAGGTATATATGGGCCCTCACTTGGGTCTTGCAAATAAGAGCGAAGGCTCAATGTGGGTGCGTGCTTGAATTGAAATACTACACACACGACATGAAATAAAACCCAAATATAACTTGCAATATGGCCTTAACTAAGGTCTTGGGAATAAGAGCGAAAGCTCAATGTGTGTGAGTGCTTGAATTGAAGTACTACGCACACGACATGAAATTAAACCCAAATATAAATTGCAGTATGGCCTTAACTAAGGTCTTGGGAATAAGAGCGAAAGCTCAATGTGTGTGAGTGCTTGAATTGAAGTACTACGCACACGACATGAAATTAAACCCAAATATAAATTGCAGTGTGGCCTTAACTAAGGTCTTGGGAATAAGAGCGAAAGCTCAATGTGTGTGAGTGCTTGAATTGAAGTACTACGCACACAACATGGAATTAAACCCAAATAGTATAACACGACCCTTACTCGGGTCTTACAAATAAGAGCGAAGGCTCAATGTGTGTGCGTGCTTGAATTGAAAGACAACACACCCAACTTAAGCAAAACCCTACGTAATTTGAAGTATATACATAGATTTATATCTTAGGGGCTGATTAGGCCCGTGTGTGTTCAAAATCGTGCACGACTAAGAGAGTGCACGTGTGTGTGGGTGTGCCAAGCCACGTTATTACAAGCGGGGGGAGACTATGCTCCGTTATTACAGCCCCGTATCAAATTTAATTTAAGCAAGTCTACAACTAAGGACCGAGTTAGGCACTTACTTATAGCTGGTCCGAAGATGACTTGCTTGAGCATAGGCTTGGCTTCGCCTTGGGCTGCAAGAGGGAGCTCCTCGAAGTTGAACGGCAAGGGAGGCTGCTGGCCGGGTGCCTTGGGTGCGCGGGAAGGGCGCCTTGAAGATGGCTGGCTGCTAGGAAGGTGCCGCCTTGGTGTGTTGGTCTAAGGTGGATTAGTAGGGTCACTAAGGGATGGGCTGGAGTGCTAAAGGGGAGCCTAAGGGAGTGCCTAAGGGAGATGAATGGCTGGCGGGTGGCTAGCCGAGTGGGTTTGGTGCAGTCGGTTGGAGTGGCCGACTAAGGGAAGCTTGGTGGTGGCCGGCTGCTAGGGTGGCTAGGTAATGGCAAGGATGGGAAGGGAGCTAGCTAGGGTATGGGGTAAGGTGGAGTTAGGGGCTGGTGGGAAGTGATGTGAGCAGGTCTTAGGGAGCTAAGTGGAGTGGCCGGGTGTTGCTAGGGGAAGTGGTTCAAGGCGGGTGTTTGAAGTGGCTAAGGTCTGGCCGAGGTACTAACCGGGTGATGAGGAGAGGCGGAGGATGGAAGAGGGGCAGCCGGGTGTCTTGGATGCGCAGGATTCGGCCGGATGGTGGTGACGATGGGGAGCTGGCCGGTTGGGAGTGGTGGTGTAGGAGGAGCTTGGTGGTGAGTGGCAGTGGCGCAGGTGGAAGACTCGGCTGGGAGGTGGCTGGAGTCGGCTGGGAGAGATGGGCTGGAAGAAGCTTGGATCGGCCAAGGTGGAAAAGCTCTTAGAACCCGCCCCTTGGGGGGGGAGGTTTATATAGGGCTGAAGATGGTGGTTGGGGCTGGTATTGGGAGGGTGGTAAGGTGGTCTAGGGGTGGTGGTGTGGTGATAAGGTGGGCTGGTTTTGGGGAGGGGCCAGATATTTTGATTTAGGGGGTATTAGGAATATGGTGTGCTAGGTTTAGGTGGGGTGGTTTAGGGGTTTAGGGTTTAGCTAGGTGGGTTGGTTTTGGGGTGAGGTTTAGTGAGGTAGGTTAGGTGATTAGGCTAGGATTAGGTTAGGTTTAGGGAAATTAAGCTAGGTTTAGGGAAGGATTAGGGAAGTGGGTTAGGTGATTAGGTTGGGATTAGGCTGGGATTCGGGAAGTGGGTTAGGTGATTAGGCTAGGTTTAGGACAGGATTAGGGTAAAAGGCTAGGATTAGGGCTTTTTTATTAGGGTTGGGTTAAGGAGCTCCCTTTGCATAGCCCATAGACCTTGTTGCATCATGTTGGTGCAGCCCTAGGTTAGGTTTTGGCTAATTACAAGCTTAAACCCATGCTAATTAGGCTAACCCACATGATTAACCCCAAACTTGACACACAAGTCAAACTTAATTACAATCACTCCCTAATCTTATCCTTCCCCACTCTCTCTCATGCCCATAATCCCACGTGAAATTCAAGTGGGCCCCACCTCCATTTATGAGAAGGTGATGTGGGCCATGGATGTGGATATTGGATTGGATCTCTGGATCCAAATCCAAATCCAAGTCCACACATAGGTTTTGGATTGGAATCTAGACATATATGGTCCAGATCCAATCCAAACTGAATTCTGACTCCTTCAGGCTGTGTTCGAAATGAACGGTTTATGCGGGGTCTGACAGCATCAGTACTCCGTCTGCGTTGGGTCTTCGCCAACATGATCGTCCGCTTCTGTTTTCACCTTCCGAAGCTGATTTCAAGTGATGTTTTGATGATAACAGGGTCTTGGACGTTTGAGATCTTGGGGGTGGATTCAATACGAGAGTTGTTGTGCCGGGCTTGACTTGTGCTCCGGTTCTGGGCTCTCTTTAGCTCTTCTGGTCCTGTCTTGATTAGGCCAAGCTTGCTTCGGGTTTCAAAACGTGTTTTAAAAGGTTTTTAAAACCATATTATACATATTTAAAACATATAAAGTTTAAAACATATATACAAGGTTGCCTGGAAGGCTCCTGGGTTTCCAGACTCAAAATGGCCCTTTGGGGCTGCTTTTACAAAACCAGGTTGATTTGAGAAATTCGTGGAATTTCGGGGTGTTTACAGATGCCCCTCTTTGGCCTTGTCCAAATCGATTTGGATAAGGGCAAAGATGACAAACACCCCTTTCAATGTCTCCCTAGATCTAACCACGAAGAATATGGGATCGTCCCAATCTTTAGCAAAATCTCGCTTTTAAAACCCGGGTAGGAGGAGATATCACGCCAAAGGGATATACCAAAGGGTTTCTGGTCCTAAAATTGGATCATGTTATGCAAATGCTATGCTTAGAATGACATGGGTGTGGTGACAAGAGTGGCGACCTCACAGAGACCAGATGTAGTCGAACTTTTGAGATTTATAGGGCCTACTGCTCCAAGTGAGCAGATCCTATGCCGTTCGATGTTCGATTTTCAAAATCTATTTACAAAACTATTTACAAAGGGGACAACTGTCTTGAGTCTCGATCCTAAGGATCTCAAGCTCTTCGTGTTTGCCCTTGTTTGAGTTTTAACACTCGCTTATCTAGCGGAGGTTTTATAAGAAAACAAGCTATATTTCAAATTCCTACGTCTTACTCAAAATGTCGAATTCTCAAACAAGATGAAATTCAAGTAAGTAAATCCTATTTTTACTTTAGGATTCCTCGAAATGAATCATGCTTTAGCTTGGGATAAGCCAGGGATGGGAAAGAGATACCACGGTCCCTTCTGAAGCGTCCCGTGGTTTAAGGCATTGAAGGTGTATGTTGAACTAGGCCTTTCTTTGTAAGAAGAAGGATTTTGAAATGTAACCACGATTTTGAAGACTCCACTCTTTCACAAGTGCGAATTCTCTTACTCAGGGTCACACGACTTTACCTTTGCACCTTATTTTCAGGTCTCAGGGCAGCTATTCCTAAAATTTTTGAAAACTGGAATTTAATCCAAATCCTACACATGATACTTGTTTAAGTATTGAATATTGATAGGATCTGCTAAATTCCTACCTTCTACATCAATCAACCAATACGAATTGTTCGTGGTGGTTGCACGTACAACATAGGGTCCATCCCACTTGGGGTGCCACTTTCCAAGGGGATGTGGGCCACGATAGTGGATGGTTTTTAAAACTAGATCTCCCACTTCAAAGTGGTGAGGTCTCATGTGTTTGCCATAGTGTCGGGATATCCTTTGCCGGTATGCACGAGCATGATCCATGGCAAGGAGTCGCCTCTCATCTAGCAAATCTAGTTCGGCCATCCTAGCATGCTGAAGCCTCTCTAGGGGGAGGTCGAGTGCTATGGATGTATGGAATGAATGCAGTTGAGTATGAATGGGAAGAATGATGTTTGTACCATAGACCAATTCGAATGGTGTGTCATTCGTAGAGTCTGGATGGAAGTCCTATAAGCCCATAAGGCTTCATCCAGCTTCTCGTGCCACGTCCTACCCTTCTCTAAAGTCTTCTCAATTATACTAATGAGAGTCTTGTTGGTGGCTTCGGCTTGGCCGTTGCCTTGAGGGTAGTAGGGCGAAGAGAAGTGGTGAGTTATGCCATACGTGTTGCACAACTTAACCATCCGCTCATTCTTGAATGGGGTACCATTATCAGACACAAGATCTCATGGAACCCCAAATCGATCCAAGATATTCCTCCGAATGAAAGCCACCACATGTTGCCCCAGCACGTTGGTTAGGGAAACGGCTTCCACCCATTTGGAGAAATACTCCGTGGCTGCTAAAATAAATCGATGCCCATTCGAGGCTTTTGGAAATATGGGGCCTACGATGTCAAACACCCACATGGTGAATGTCCAGGGGCTGACCACGGAATGCAATGTAGATGATGGGATATGAATGGCGTGCCCAATGCAGCTATCCCTAAAATTTTTGAAAACTGGAATTTAATCCAAATCCTACACATGATACTTCTTTAAGTATTGAATATTGATAGGATCTGCTAAATTCCTACCTTCTACACCGATCAACCAATACGAATTGTTTGTGGTGGTTGCACGTACAACATAGGGTCCATCCCACTTGGGGCGCCACTTTCCAAAGGGATGTGGGCCACGATAGTGGATGATTTTCATGACTAGATCCCCTACTTCAAAGTGGCAAGGTCTTATGTGTTTGCCATAGTGTCGGGCTATCCTTTGCCGGTATGCACGAGCATGATCCATGGCAAGGAGTCGCCTCTCATCTAGCAAATCTAGTTCGGCCATCCTAGCATGCTGAAGCATCTCTAGGAGGAGGTCGAGTGCTGTGGATGTATGGAATGAATGCAGTTGGGTATGAATGGGAAGAATGGCGTTTGTGCCATAGACCAATTCGAATGGTGTGGCATTCGTGGGAGTCCGGATGGAAGTCCTATAAGCCCATAAGGCTTCATCCAGCTTCTCGTGCCACGTCCTACCCTTCTCTAAGGTTTTCTCAATTATACTAATGAGAGTCTTGTTGGTGGCTTTGGCTTGGCCGTTGCCTTGAGGGTAGTAGCGCGAAGAGAAGTGGTGAGTTATGACATACGTGTTGCACAACTTAACCATCCGCTCGTTCTTGAATGGGGTGCCATTATCAGACACAAGGTCTCGTGGAACCCCAAATCGAGCCATGATATTCCTCCTAATGAAAGCCACCACATGTTGCCCCAGCACGTTGGTTAGGGAAATGGCTTCCACCCATTTGGAGAAATACTCCGTGGCTGCTAAAATGAATCGATGCCCATTCAAGGCTTTTGGAAATATAGGGCCTACGATGTCAAACGCCCACATGGTAAATGGCCAGGGGCTGACCACGGAATGCAATGCAGATGATGGGATATGAATGGCGTGCCCATGCACTTGACATGGATGACACTTCCTAACATGATCGTGACAATCCTTTTTCAGGATGGACCAAAAATAGCCCCCTCTAAGTATTTTCATTGCCATCATGTTGGCATTAACATGACCTCCACATTCTCCATCGTGGAATTCATGCATCACTATCCTAGCCTCCTCTAGATCGATACACCTAAGCAGGATGTCGGTAAAACTCTTTTTGTATAGAACCCCACCCAGAATGGTGTATCGGGTCGAAATCTTATGGATGAATGCCTTATCTTTGGATGTGGCATCCTCGGTGAATCCCCATTTTCTAGAAATTGTTTGATGTCATAAAAATAGGGTTTTTCAATAGACTCTGGGTTATTTTGGCAAATATCCAAATCGTGTGTAGATGGGTTGGGCACATGCCATATTTCTAAAAACCGGGTCCCTGAAATGGGATCGACCTTTAGGGCTGAACCCAAGGAGGAGAGGGCATCGGCGATGCCATTGTCCTCTCTTCCTACGTGTGTGAGTTTGCACGATTGGAATGACTTAACCAATCGAGTGGCCAACTCGTGATATGGAAGTAGTTTTTCATTACGTACTTGCCAAATTTTCAAAACCTTGTTTATGACAAGGAGCGAATCTCCAAAGACCTCGATGCATGATGCCCCTAGAGTTTTCGAAATCCTTAAGCCTTGTATGAGTGCTTCATACTCAGCTACGTTGTTGGAACATTCGAAGTCTAGGCGGACTGCTATGGGAATCTCGCCCTTTTCAGGGGAGATGAGGATGACCCCAGCACCAGCCCCTCGTTGGTTTCGTGCCCCATCGAAGTGCATCTTCCACACTTGGTTTTCGAAAGAATTTGCCAAAATGTGGTTTTGAAAATGGTTTTGTAATATGCCTTCATCAGGCATTTCAACAAGTGTGGGATATGCGTCCTCCAAGGGGAACTCAGCCACGTAATCTGCTAGGGCTTGCCCCTTAATGGAGATCTAGTGATGGTATTTCAGGTCATACTTGTAGACACGGAAAATCCTCGACTCTAGGTTTCTTAGGCCTGGAGCGAATCTTTTCGCAATCTACGTTCGCTTTTAGGGCGTGCCAGCTAGCTTACTCAAACTAGTGAAGTATGTTTTGAAATATCTGACTTTTGAAAGCGATTGTAGGCAAGCGGGATCTTTTCGTCGCAGACCTTCTTGCACTGACGCGCAAGGGTCAGTCTGTACGCTTAGAGACTTCTTTTGAAACAAGTTAAACTGAAATTTGATTTTTGAATGATTAGGTGTTTGAAAACTTTGGAAATCATGCACTTGGCGAGTTTTTGCTTTTACTGGGCTTGGGCTACCCTAAGTCTTTCAATTTTAATTGCTTGGGCGTGGAGTGTGTGCATCCAGTGGCCTAAGTTGGGCGTTTTGCACGATTTTGTTCGGGGTTTGTTCGATGCAGGTATGCAACCTAGCTCGAGTATGGCGAGTATGCAATGCAACTCACGCAACTTGAATGTAAAACCCGAAATTTAAAGACTTAGCAGAAGGGAAAACCCAAATTAAATGCAACTCACACGACTTGAATGTAAATGGCAGAAATTTAAATATATCTATATCTTAAGAGCGGAAAGGCTCAATGTGTGCGTGGGTGTTGTGTATGAATTGAAATGCAACACACGCAACTGAACTGTAAAACGCAGTAGAAGGGAGATATAGATATATGTAAGAGCGAAAAGGCTCAATTGTGGTGTGTGTGTGTATATGTATAAATTGAAAGACAACACACACAACTGAATTTAAAACCCGAAGTTGAAATGCGTACACAGCTGAACTGAGAAAACTCACGCAGCAGAAAGTATATAGATATGGCTATATCTTAGCGGCTTCTGAGGCCAAAATGTGCGTGACGTGTTTGAGCAATCGCTCGGGTGTTTCTTGGGTGCGAGTGTGTAAAAAAAACAAACTCACACGACTTAATGTAACAACCCAACTGAATTGAAGTACGTACGTATAATAAGAGCGAAAAGGCTCAATTGTGTACGTGGTGCTTGTGTATGAGATAAGAGCGAAAAGGCTTGAGTGTACGTGTGTGTCTCGTGTGTCCAGCACCGTTATTACATTCGGGGGGAGACGATGCTCCGTTATTACAACCCCGTATCAAATTGAATCGAATGGAAAAAAAAGCAGCTTGACATATATCAAAGTAAACTCATATTTTCCAGACTCTTGAGTTATGATTGTACAAGAGGCGAGTCCATCATCATTACATGGAGTCCGGGGCACGTGGGAGTGAAGCCGAAGAGCTTGAGAGCTTGAGGAGACTTGGAGTTCCGAGAGCTGCAGGTTGCGATGTGTTTAGGGCCACTTGGGGCTGGTTTGGGCAAAGGATGACTCGAGCCACCTTGGCTCGAGTAATAGGTTCTTTTGGTTTAGGATTTTGTTTAGGCTTGGGATTAGGCCAACGTTTGGCCTTGGTTTAGGTAAGGTTTGGACTTGGTATTAGGCATGACTCGAGCCAAGGTGGCTCAAGTGATAGGGTTTGGTTTAGGTCTTGTGAAACTCGAGCCAAGGTGGCTCGAGTAGGAGTGACTTGCTCTAGGGTTCGGCCAGGATTGGCCTTAGGTTTTGGTTGTGTGACTCGAGCCGAAGGTGGCTCGAGTGAACTTGGTTTAGGGTAGAGTCGGGGCTGAGTCCTAGGTTAGGTATTGGCTGTCCTAGGCTAGTCACGGTTTAGGTTTAGGTTGGTTAACTAGTTGGCCAAGGTGAGCTTAGGGGCTGGTTCACGGCCAGCCCTTAGCCTAAGGTTTTGGGCTGGGATGACCTGCCTTTTAGGGCAGGCCTTAGTTGTTTTTGGGTGGGACACGGCCTGCTCTAGCAGGCCGTGAGGTAGGTGGCCTGCCTAAGGCCGGCCAGGTCTTGGCGAGGAGAAGGACACACGGCCAACCTTGGCCGTGTGATTTAAAGGAAGATGGCCTGCCGAATGGCAGGCCTATTTTAGGTAGAAAGGGAGAAACATGGCCAGCCCTTGGCCGTGTTTTTTTTAGGTAAGTGGCCTGCCGAATGGTAGGCCTGGCCTTTGGTGGAAAAGGTGGCGGACTTGGTGAAAAACGGCCAGGACTTGGCTGTTTCAATGGAGTTTTTAGGGGCTGTTTTGGTGGAGTTGGGTGGTCTAGAGAGGTTAGGGAAGAGGGAGTCTAGGTTAGGTTTAGGGGCTTACCTATTTGCTGCACCGCTCCAGCCACCACTAAAGCCGCCAAGCTCCGCCATGAACTCCACTCCCAGCCGGTTGTAGACACCGAAAATTTTCACTTACGGGTTCTTAGGCCTGAAGTGAACCTTTTCGCAATCTACTTCGCTTTATGGGCGTGCCAGCTAGTTTACTTTAACTAGCAAAGTATGTTTTGAAAATAATCTGACTTTTGAAAGGCGATTGTAGGCAAGCCGGATTTTTACGTCGCAGACCTTCTTGCACCGATGCGCAAGGGTCAGTCTGTACGCTTAGTGACTTCGCTTTGAAATAAGTTTAACTCAAAATATATTTTGAATGAAGAAGTGTTTTGAAATCTTTTGAAAACCATGCATTTGGGCGATTTTGACTTTGTAAGGGTTGGACGACCCTAAGTCTTTCAAATTTTAATCTACTTAGGCACGATGGGCGTGCATCAAAATAGCCTAAGTCTTGCACGATTTGATTCGGGTTTGTACGATTTTCAGATTTTAGATCACGTGGATTTGCACGTGCCTAAGTCTTTCTTTTTATCCCTTTATGGGCCACCTAGGTGTGTGTTATGAACACTCCACTACATGGGGCGAATTTGAGCGGGAGTACGGGGCTTGCTTCGATGCAATATGCGTCCTACCTCGTGGTATGGCGTAGATGCAATGCAAACTCACGCTACTCCAAAGGGAAAACCCGAATTTAAAAGACAATGCCGAAGGGAAATTCCCGAAGGGAAATAACCGAAGGGAAATGACTTGTAAAGTAAATAGCCGAAGGGAAATGACTTGTAAAGTAAATAGCGGAAGGGGAAATATGGCTATATCTTAAGAGCGGAAAGGCTCAATTGTGTAAGTGTGTGTCGTGTATATATTGAAAGACAACGCACACGACTTGAACCTTAAAACCCGAATCTTAAAGACGTAGCCGAAAGAAATACTTTATATAGAGTATATGTAGGGGCCCTTACTTGGGTCTTGTAAATAAGAGCGAAGGCTCAATGTGTGTGCGTGCTTGAATTGAAAGACTTACACACACGACATGAAATGAAACCCAAATATAAATTGCAGTATGCCTTGACTAAGGTCTTGGGATTAAGAGCGAAAGCTCAATGTGTGTGAGTGTAGAATTGAAGTACTACGCACACGACATAAATGAAACCCAAATATAATTGCAATAAGGCCTTTACTAAGGTCTTGGGAGTAAGAGCGAAGGCTCAATGTGTGTGCGTGTGGAAAATGGAAAGACAACACACACGACTTAATAAAAACCCCCTTGACTTAAAATATATAAATATAACTATATATTAAGGGCTTGTTAGGCCCGTGTGTGTGCAAGAAGTGTACGACTAAGAGCGGAAAGGCTCAAGTGCGTGTGTGTGTGGGTGTGTCAAACCACGTTATTACAATCGGGGGGAGACGAAGCTCCTTTACTACAACCCCGTATCAAAATTTAATTGAATATAAAGCAAGTTAATGTAATAGACCAAGTTTAGACACTTACAAATAGCCGGTCCATGTTCAACTTGCTTGCACGTGGGCTCACGGTTCACCTTGGGCAGCCAAGAGGGGGTTATCCTAGGTGGCTTTGAGAGAGGTTCTATGAGGCACGGTTAGGGCCTTAGGGGAACTAAGGTTCGGCAAAGATGGGGCTGTCTAGGGTCTGTCCTAGGTGGCTGGAAAAGGTGCAGGTCACGGCCAGGGTACAGGTTAGGTCGGCAGGAAGGTGGACAGGGCGGCAGGGAGGCAGTCGGGTCGGCAGGGAGGCGTCTGGCGCCTGGCGCAGCAGACGGGCGCCTGGCGCTGGGCACGCTGGGGCGCAGGGCGCGCAGTAGCGCGGGACGGCTGCGGCACGGGGCGTGCAGGCGACAGAGGGGGCGCGCGGCAGGAAGCAGGGCGCGCGACAGCAGAAGGGGCACGCGGCAGGCGACAGAGGGGGCGCGCAGCAGGAAGCAGGGCGCGCGGCAGCAGAAGGGATGCGCGGCAGGCGCTGGTTGCTCACGGCCGGCCGGGGTGAAGTTTTCGGGGTTTGTTAGGGATGGTTTGAGGCGGTTGGGGTTAGGTTAGGTCTAGTTAGGGTTCAGTTAGTGTTAGGTTGGTTCAGTTAGGGTTAGGTTCAGTTGGGGTTAGGTTTAGAGGGGTGTAGAGAGAATGGCTATGTTAGGTTAGGCTTACCTCTTGGAGCCGATCCTTCATGGCTTGAGCCCACGTCTCCACGGTTGCAGCCACTTGGTCCAGCCCACCTTGGTTGCAGCCCCTTGGTCTGGACCCACTTAGCCCACATGGCTTGAACCCACCTCACCCAATGAGCCCACATGGCTAGGTCTATCACTCCCTCTCTCTCCTCCCAAATATTTGCATGAACCCTTTACATGGACCCCCTCACCTCTATTTATAGAGATTTGAGGTGGGTCTTGGATTTGGGTTTGGGTTTGGGGTTTGGACCCATACCCAAATCCAAACACTATTTGGATCTGGATATTGGATCTCGGATATTTTGAGATCTGTATCCGATCCAAACCCAATATTTTTATGGATACGGATCTGGATATTTTGATCCAAATTCGATCTAATCCAAACACTATTTAGATCCAATCCAAATCCAAACACTATTTGGATCGACCCAAACACTATTTGGATTGGCCCAAATCCAAACACTATTCATTACATGGATTTGGATCTGGATATATATGGTCCAGATCCAAATCAAAATTTCTTCAGACAGTCCTTCTTGGCTTCTTGAGGCGAACGATCTGTGCGGGCACTGGCTTCATCAGCGCTCCGTCTGGTGCTGGGTTTTCCCCAACTTTGTCGTTCGGACTCCATTTCGCCGTTCTGGACTCCGTTGAGCTTTTCATCAAATGGGCTCTGCTTTCTTTTGTTTTTTTATCAGGGAGTGGCTTCTGAAGCTCTGGGCTTGAATCCTCTTCGGGCCTAGGGTCTTCTTTTGCCTTCTATACCTGTTTTCACATTTCAAAACAGGTCGTCGTTTTGGCTCAAACGAGCTTTTTGGTGTTTTGAGAGTTTTTGAAAAATAGAAGATTTGGGGTGTTTACACCGGCTTGAAGAAGATGCTTGCTTGGTGCAGCCGTTGCCTCCATGGGCCAATCCCATCTCAAACAAAAAAACACTTTGGGCCTATGAGCCACTTTCTCTCTCATCCCCCCCTTTATTTCACGTGAAGTGGGTTTCCTGGAGACTTCACCCGAATGATTTCCAGCCCACTCACCTCTATTTATAGAGGTTTTAAGTGGATCTTGGATCTTGGGTCCTGGATTTGGGTCTGGCTATCCGGATCCAATCCTAACTCAATGTAGATTTGGATTGCGGATCTCAAATATTTTGAGATCCAGATCCAGTTTAAATATTTATTTGGGTTTGGATCTCGGATCTCGGATCTTGGATTTTTGAGATCCATATCCAATCCAAACACAATTTGGATCTGGATCTGGATATTTTTGGGTTCAGACCCAATCCAGATTTTTCTTCTGCTCCTTGGTTTTTTGGTCCTTTCTGGTGCTTTTCACCGTCGGTTTCGAGCGGGCTTCGATTCATCGGATGCCCAACTCTGGCCTGGGACTTCCCCAAGTCTTTCTTCCAACCGGTGTTTTGCTTTTTAGGACTTTTTCAGCGTTTGTTTCGGTCTGCCGTTTTGGTTTTTGGCCGGTTCCTATTGATATCGAACTCAGATTGCCGCACGGATTCCGTTCTTCATTCTGACGGGACGTGTCTCGGACTTCTGTCGACTTCCTCAGGTACTGGGCTTCTTTCTACATTTTGAAGCTGCTTTGTGCTTTTTCTTTGACCCAAATTATATTTTTACCCTTCTATCGGGCTTTTCTCCAAACGGGCTCTTTTTTCTTCCGTTTTTGAACAGGGAGTGGCTTCTGAAATTCTGGGCTCGAATCCTCTTCTTGCCTGGGCTTTTCTTTTGCCTTTTGTACCTATTTTCACATTCTAAATCAGGTTGTCGTTTTGGCTCAAACGAGCTTTTTTTTGTGTTTTTGGGAGTTTTTGATTTTTTGGAAAATTCGAGGTGTTTACAATACTCCATTAGAAGGAGTTGCCATTTGCCCAATCTACCCGTGAGAATGGGTTTTTCGAACAAGTGCTTGATTGGATCAAGCTTGGACACTATCCAGATCTCATGATCTTGGAAATAGTGTCTGAATTTCTGGCAGGCCCAGACTAGGGCCAAGCACGTCTTCTCCATGGCTTGATAATTTCGTTCATAAGCCAAGAGAGTTTTCGAAATATAGTAGATGGCATACTCCTTATGGGTGTCATCCTCGTTTTGAGCTAATAGGGCTCCTAAAGCATCCGTATGCACAGAGATGTAGAGTAAAAGCGGTTTTCCTTGCTTCGGAGGATTCAAAATGGGGGGACTAACCAAGTATGCCTTGAGTCTCTCGAAGGACTTTTGGCATTCGTCATCCCATAAGAATTTCGTGCCCTTCCCCAACAGCTTGTTGAAGGGTTCGCATCTAGTTGCCAAATTCGATATGAATCGGCGAACGGATTGCAATCGACCCTGGAGGCTACGAATTTGAGTGAGATTGGAGGGTGGAGCCATGTCTATGATAGCTCGACACTTAGAGGGGTCGACTTCTATACCCCTTTGGCTCACCATAAAGCCCAGAAGTTTCCCTGATTCTACCCCGAATACACATTTTTGAGGGTTTAGCTTTACTTTGTAAAGCCTAAGCCTTTCGAAAATCTTTTGTAAACATTCGATATGAGTGCATCAGGTTTTGGATTTTGCCAAGAGATCATCTACATACACTTCTATGAGCTCATGAATTTGATCATGGAAGATCGTGGTCATGGCTCGTTGGTATGTTGCACCGGCATTTTTCAAACCAAAGGGCATGACTGTATAGCAGTACGTGCCCCATGGGGTTGTGAAGGCGGTCTTACCCTAATCTCGTGGTCTTAGTTTGATTTGATTATAGCCTGAATAGCCATCCATAAACGAAAACATTTCATGATTTGCAGTACTATCGACTATCAAATCTATGTTCGGTAAAGGATAATTATCCTTTGGAGTGGCTTTATTCAGGTTTCTGAAATCGATGCATATTCGAATTTTCCCATTAGTTTTTCGAACTACAACGATGTTTGACAACCAATCAGAATACGCAATGTGTTTTATAAATCCAGCTTTTAACAGATCTTCTAAACCCTCTTTGACTTGCGTGTGTACATTCGGGTGTATTTTCCTAAGCTTCTGCTTTATGGGTTTTACATCCGCATCTAGGGGAAGACGATGCTCGACAATGCTAGGGTCTATGCCCGGCATGTCTTCATACGTCCATGCAAACACATCTAAATAGGTTCGTAGAAATGCAGTGAATGCTGATCTTTCATGTTCGTGCAAGCATGTTCCTATTTTGATGGATTTGGGATTGGAATCATCCCCTAGGTTCACCTCTATGAAATTTCCTCCTACTGAATTGGAAGGTCTTTCAAAATCGAGAATTTTATGAAATTCTGGGAGCTCAGAAGTGGGATCTTCCTCAAGGGGATCCACTTCTGGGCTTCGATCATTCTCATGGGCTATAGACCCGAGGGAATTTGATGCGTGATTTTCAAAAAGACCTGATTTTGTACTCGGATTTTCAATTGATTTCGAAATTTTTGGTCTGGCTATGCAAACGATGTTTCTTTCGAAATCCTTTTCTTTTGCCAAAGTCCTACTAGGAGCAGCTATGTATAAAATCTTTTTGGTATTTTCCAAATTTTCGATTTTTTTCGGTTTTTGTAAAACAAGAACCTTGGGAACTATACAAAGCACTCTATTTTCGAGTTTTTGTTTTTCCATTGTTTTTGGCTTTTCTTCTTTTTCGATTTTTTTGATTTTAAGCTTTCCAAATGTTTTTGTATTTTTATAAAAGGGATCTTCCGTCATACCTACAAAGGGAAAACACTACGGATTAGACTCGGAATAGGAGGTCCAAATCGTAGGTTTCTTCTAAGGCAGGTTCCAAGGCACCCTTGACTTTTGAAAGCTTCTAGACTTAACTCGACTTTTGAAAGACTCACGTCCCACCGGGTATGCCAATCTTCTGTAGACGCAAAAAAAATCTCCGCCTCCCTGGTTTCTTAGGACTAGGGTGAACCTTTTCGTATGTCTAAGTCCTATTTGAATAAACAGGGCGTGCCAGCTAGCTTACCTAAGCTAGCGAAGATATATTTTAACCTGACTTCTAACGTGGCGACTGTGAGCAAACAAGCTCTTGTCGTCGCAGACCTTCTTGCACCGATGCGCAAGGGTCAATATGTACGCTTTAAAAATCGAGTTTTAAGTGGAAAAAGCCTACGAAAGCGGTTCGAAGTGTTTGATTCGGGTCTTTTTAGTTCGATTTCCAGATTTTAGATCACGTGGATTTGCACGTGCCTAAGTCTTTCTTTTTATCCCTTTATGGGCCACCTAGGTGTGTGTTATAAACACTCCACTAAATGTGGCGAATTTGAGCGGGAGTATGGGGTTTGCTTTGATGGAATATGTGTCCTAACTCGTGGTATGGCGTATATGCAATGCAAACTCACGCTACTCCAAAGGGAAAACCCGAATGTAAAGACAATGCCGAAGGGAAATGACTTAAGGGAAATGACTTGTAATGTAAAGCCGAAGGGAAATACGTATATATGGTATATATGGGCCCTCACTTGGGTCTTGCAAATAAGAGTGAAGGCTCAATGTGGGTGCGTGCTTGAATTGAAATACTACACACACGACATGAAATAAAACCCAAATATAACTTGCAATTTGGCCTTAACTAAGGTCTTGGGAATAAGAACGAAAGCTCAATGTGTGTGAGTGCTTGAATTGAAGTACTACGCACACGACATGAAATTAAACCCAAATATAAATTGCAGTATGGCCTTAACTAAGGTCTTGGGAATAAGAGCGAAAGCTCAATGTGTGTGAGTGCTTGAATTGAAGTACTACGCACATGACATGAAATTAAACCCAAATATAAATTATAGTATGGCCTTAACTAAGGTCTTGGGAATAAGAGCGAAAGCTCAATGTGTGTGAGTGCTTGAATTGAAGTACTACGCACACAACATGGAATTAAACCCAAATAGTATAACACGGCCCTTACTTGGGTCTTACAAATAAGAGCGAAGGCTCAATGTGTGTGCGTGTTGGCGGGTGGCTGGCCGAGTGGGTTTGGTGCAGTCGGTTGGAGTGGCCGACTAAGGGAAGCTTGGTGGTGGCCGGTTGCTAGGGTGGCTAGGTAATGGCGAGGATGGGAAGGGAGCTAGCTAGGGTATCGGGTAAGGTGGAGTTAGGGGCTGGTGGGAAGTGATGTGAGTAGGTCTTAGGGAGCTAAGTGGAGTGGCCGGGTGTTGCTAGGGGAAGTGGTTCAAGGCGGGTGTTTGAAGTGGCTAAGGTCTGGCCGAATGGGTAGGATGGCGGGGATGATGAGGCGGTGGTGTAGGTGGTTGAGAGTGGAGGGGGAGTGAAGAAGGGGTAGAGTAAAGCTGAGGTACTAACCGGGTGATGAGGAGAGGCGGAGGATGGAAGAGGGGCAGCCGGGTGTCTTGGATGCGCAGGATTCGGCCGGATGGTGGTGACGATGGGGAGCTGGCCGGTTGGGAGTGGTGGTGTAGGAGGAGCTTGGTGGTGAGTGGCAGTGGCGCAGGTGGAAGACTCGGCTGGGAGGTGGCTGGAGTCAGTTGGGAGAGATGGGCTAGAAGATGCTTGGATCGGCCAAGGTGGAAAAGCTCTTAGAACCCGCCCCTTGGGGGGGGTTTTATATAGGGCTGAAGATGGCGGTTGGGGCTGGTATTGGGAGGGTGGTAAGGTGGTCTAGGGGTGGTGGTGTGGTGATAAGGTGGGCTGGTTTTGGAGAGGGGCCAGATATTTTGATTTAGGGGGTATTAGGAATATGGTGTGCTAGGTTTAGGTGGGGTGGTTTAGGGGTTTAGGGTTTAGCTAGGTGGGTTGGTTTTGGGGTGAGGTTTAGTGAGGTGGGTTAGTTGATTAGGCTAGGATTAGGTTAGGTTTAGGGAAATTAAGCTAGGTTTAGGGAAGGATTAGGGAAGTGGGTTAGGTGATTAGGTTGGGATTAGGCTGAGATTAGGGAAGTGGGTTAGGTGATTAGGCTAGGTTTAGGACAGGATTAGGGTAAAAGGCTAGGATTAGGGCTTTTTGATTAGGGTTGGGTTAAGGAGCTCCCTTTGCATAGCCCATAGACCTTGTTGCATCATGTTGGTACAGCCCTAGGTTAGGTTTTGGCTAATTACAAGCTTAAACCCATGCTAATTAGGCTAACCCACATGATTGACCCCAAACTTGACACACAAGTCAAGCTTAATTACAATCACTCCCTAATCTTATTCTTCCCCACTCTCTCTCATGCCCATAATCCCACGTGAAATTCAAGTGGGCCCCACCTCCATTTATGAGAAGGTGATGTGGGCCATGGATGTGGATATTGGATTGGATCTCTGGATCCAAATCCAAATCCAAGTCCACACATAGGTTTTGGATTGGAATCTGGATATATATGGTCCAGATCCAATCAAACTGAATTCTGACTCCTTCAGGCTGTGTTTGAAACGAACGGTTTGTGCGGGGTCTGACAGCATCAGTACTCCGTCTGCGTTGGGTCTTCGCCAACATGATCGTCCGCTTCTGTTTTCACCTTCCGAAGCTGATTTCAAGTGATGTTTTGATGATAACAAGGTCTTGGACGTTTGAGATCCTGGGGGTGGATTCAATACGAGAGTTGTTGTGTCGGGCTCGACTTGTGCTTCAGTTTTGGGCTCTCTTTAGCTCTTCTGGTCCTGTCTTGATCAGGCCAAGCTTGCTTTGGGGTTTCAAAACGTGTTTTAAAAGGTTTTTAAAACCATATTATACATATTTAAAACATATAAAGTTTAAAACATATGTACAGGGTTGCTTGGAAGGCTCCTGGGTTTCCAAACTCAAAATGGCCCTTTGGGGCTGCTTTTACAAAACCAGATTGATTTGAGAAATTTGTGGGATTTCGGGGTGTTTACACAAGGGAAGACGATGCTCGACAACACTCGGGTCTATGCCCGGCATGTTTGCATACGTCCATGCAAACACATCTAAGTAAGTTTTTAGAAATGCAATGAATGATGACCTTTCATGCTCATGCAAACATGCGCCTACCTTAATGAATTTGGGCTTTGAATCACTCCCTAGATTTATCTCTATGAAATCTCCTCCTACTGAATTCGAGGGTTTTTCAAAGTCGAGAATTTTATGAAATTCTGGGAGCTCAGAAGTGGGATCTTCCTCAAGGGGATCCACCTCTGGGCTTTGATCATTCTCGAGGTTTATAGATCCTAGGGAATTTGATGCATGGGTTTTGAAAATACCTGGTTTTTTACTTGGGATTTCTATGGGTTTCGAAATTTTTGGTCTTGTTATGAAGACAACTTTTCTTTCGAAATCCTTGGCTTTTTCCAAGTTTTTACCAGGAGCAGCTATACACAGGGTTTTGATTTTCTAAATTTTCAATTTTTTTGGGTTTTTGTAAAACGAGAACTTTAGGAACTATACAAACAACTCTTTTTTTGAGTTTTTCATCTTTTCCAAATGTTTTTGGTTTTTGTAATTTTTCCATTTTTTGAATTTCAAGTTTTCCAAATGTTTTTATATTTTTTATTTAGGGATCTTCCATCATACCTACAAAGGGAAAATGCTACAGGTTAGACTTTGAACAAGAGGTCTAAATCGTAGGTTTCTGCTTGGGTAGGCTCCAGGGCACCCTTGACACAAGTGGTCACAGGGGGTGGCTCTGGTGGTATTCTGGGAGAATAGCCGATCCCATATCGGCTTGGATTGGCCTTGGGCAAAACAGGCTCTATGAGACCCTGATTTTGTGCCCCTAGACTCTTATATGGCAAATAGCCCATATTTAACAGCATGTTCCACGATTTTTTGTTTTTAGAGAAATTTTTATATAAATCGTGGTCCTGAAACTTGCTGTCGTCTATGTTATGCACATAGGGCTTTTTGTCCAGGGGCTTTGGAAATAGGGGATTTTTGGGTTTTCCTGGGATGGTCAAGATTTTGAGGGGGCCAGCCTTGGGTGCCCCCTTGACATATACGACATTCCTAGGGTTTTTGAGTGTGAGCCTTGGTGGCTCGAGCAGGGTCTGCCCCATATTTGCCTCGTGGGTCTAGGAACTCGACAAGAAAGGGGAATTTATGATCCCTGGAAGCTGAGGATGACTCTCACCTAGGATCACTATGATTTGGTCCCTAGAAGGGATTTTGACACACCTGTGGAAGGTGGATGGCACAGCACACAGGCTATGTATCCAGGGCCTTCCCAATAACAGGTTATAGTGGGGATGGATGTCTAGGACATGGAACACCCCCGTGTGTGCTATCCCTCCTATTTCCATGGGCAGTTCGATGGATTTTAGTGGTCTAGACGCATTCCCATCGTACCTAGTGATGATGATGAGGCTTGGGTTTACGAATGTCAAGGTGACTCCGATTTGGTATGCCACATGAAGTGGAAGGATGTTGAGCCCTCCTCCCCCATCAACTAGGCACCTATCCAGAGAGTGGTTATTCAGAACCACCTCGATATGTAGGGCCTGGTTATGGGACTCGTAGGGTCTTTCTACATCGTCTTCTGAGAATACGATGGGCGTTTTCGCTCCTATGGATGCCACTTGGTTGGACAAGGATTCTGGGGTTATATTCGAACTAACCTTTGCTCTTTCTAGAATTTTCTCTAACACGAGTCTATGCCTAGGCGAAGTTTGTATTAGCTCTAGGATGGACATGTTGATAGGAATCTTTGAAATATGGTTTTCAAAATCATATAAGTTTAACACGACATTTCCTTTGTCTGCTTTCGGCAGAACTCTAGGAACACATGCTTTTGAGGGGCCAGGCACACTGACCACCTTTTTAGCACTTTGTAGATGTGGGGGTTGATAGATCCTTTCGGATCTTGTTACCTCCCCCACGATCAACCTAGGGTTCGCACCTAACATGGCTCTAATCGAAAGTTTTAGAGCACCTTTGTAAACACCCAAAATTTCAAAATTTCAAAAAACTCTAAAAAACACAAAAAGCTCGTTTGAGCCAAAACGACAAACTATTGTAAAATGTGAAAACAGGTACAAAAAGCAAAAGGAGAGCCCCGGCAAAAAGAGGAAATCGAGCCCAGAATTTTAGAAGCCACCCCCTGCTCAAAAATAGAAGAAAAGAGAGCCTGTTTGGAGAAAAGCCCGACAAAAGGGTAAAAGTATAATTTGGGTCAAAGAAAAGCGCAAAGCAGCTCTAAAATACAGAAAGAAGCCCACTACCTGAGGAAGTCGATAGAAGTCTGAGACACGTCCTGTCAGAATGAAGAACTGTAGACGCAAAAAATTTCCGCTTCCTGGTTCTTTAGGCCTGAAGCGAACCTTTTCGTGTGCCTAAGTCCTATTTAAACAAATAGGACGTGCCAGCTAGCTTACTTAAGCTAGCGAAGATGTATTTAAAACATGACTTCTAACGTGGCGACTGTGAGCAAGCAAGCTCTTGTCGTCATAGACCTTCTTACACCGATGCGCAAGGGTCAGTCTGTACGCTTTTAAAATTCGAGTTTTTGGAGTGTAAGAACTTACGAAAGCAGTTCGAGGTGTTTGATTCGGGTCTCTTTGGTATGGTTTCAGATTTTAGATCATGTGGATTTGCACGTGCCTAAGTCTTTCTTTTTATTCCCTCTTTGGGGCCACCTAGGTGTGTGTTATGAACACTCCACTAAAATGTGGCGATTTTGAGCGGGAGTATGGGGTTTGCTTTGATGCAATATGAGTCCTAACTCATGGTATGGCGTATATGCAATGCAAACTCACGCTACTCCAAAGGGAAAACCCGAATGTAAAAGACAATGCCGAAGGGAAATGACTTGTAATGGAAATTGCCGAAGGGAAATGACTTGTAATGTAAATGCCGAAGGGAAATTGCAAAAGGGAAATACGGCTATATCTTAAGAGCGAAAAGGCTCAATTGTGCAAGTGTGTGCCGTGTATATATTGAAAGACTACGCACACAGCTGAACCTTAAAACCCGAATTGAAAAGGCATAGCCAAAAGGGAAATACGTATATAGTATATATGAGCCCTTACTTGGGTCTTACAAATAAGAGCGAAGGCTCAATGTGGGTACGTGTGAAAATGTAACGACAACACACACGACTTCAAATGAAACCCAAATATAAATTGCAATATGGCCTTAACTAAGGTCTTGGGAATAAGAGCGAAAGCTCAATGTGTGTGAGTGCTTGAATTGAAGTACTACGCACACAACATGAAATTAAACCCAAATAGAAATTGCAATATGGCTTAACTAAGGTCTTGGGAGTAAGAGCGAAAGCTCAATGTGTGTGAGTGCTAGAATTGAAGTACTACACACACGACATGAAATTAAACCCAAGGATAGTATCACACGGCCCTTACTTGGATCTTGCAAACAAGAGCGAAGGCTCAATGTGTGTGAGTGCGAGAATGTAAAGACAACACACCCAACTCAAGCAAAACCCTACGCTACTCAAAGTATATACATAAACCTATATTTAAAGGGGTTGATTAGGACCGTGTGTGTTCAAAATCGTGCACAACTAAGAGCGAGGTAGGTGTAGACATGAAAATTCTCATTCCAAAGTTTATGAGACAAACTTGAAATGAAACTTTTCACCCCTACTCTTGCACGAGCGTGCCAGCTAGTTCAAAACTAGCAAATGTTTGTAAGACTTCTAGGCAATTGTGTGTAAGCGGGATCTTTTCACTCACACCTTCTTGAGCCGATGCTCAAGGGTCAGTGTTGAGCGCTTAGGAATTTCATTTTACAGCAAACATGATTCCCTTTTACATAAACAAGTGTCTTTGAAAATTTGTTGAACTTGTGCACTCGGATTCAATACTTGGAAAAACACAAGTTGTTGAAAACAGAGAATTCTATTTTTAGAGCTGTTTTCTAGGGGAGTTTTCAAGGCGTTACAAACTTCCAAAAATTATCAAAATTTTACCAGACGAAGCTGGTAGTGTGGAGAGACTGTATCCTTTTTCAAATCTGCATTTGGAGTAGTATTGAATCAGAAACAAATAATCTAATCAGACTACCTCACTGACTCGGAATAGTTCTGTTTCAGAAATACAGAAACTCAAAGATGAGCCTATATCTCTCTGCTTAGAACTCCGATTTTGATTATTTTGATGTTGCTAGAAATCTATGGATGTTAGCTTTCCAATGCATCAAAAATCAACTAATTTGGACTCCTGTGGACAGAGATATAGGACTTTTACCCAACCTCTGTTTTAGGAAATCCGACTGTGCAGACAGTGGTGCAGAAATCTGGTTGTTCTTAATATGCTTTTATTACGTGGCTGAACGGCCCTAAAATCTTGCCAATTTAATACAGAGTGTCCAAATGTGTGTGGAATCAGTGTGCCAAATTTCGAGACAATCGGAGCAAGCATCACTATAAACACCCCGAAATCCCACGAATTTCTTAAACAAACCTGGTTTTGTACAAGCAGCCCCAAAGGGCCATTTTGAGTCTGGAAACCCAGGAGCCTTCCAGACAACCCTGTATCTATGTTTTAAACTTCATATTTCAAAAATATATAATATGGCTTTTGAAAACCTTTTAAAACATGTTTTTGAAACCCCAAAGCAGCTTGGCCTAATCAAGACAGGACCAGCGAAGTCAAAGAGAGCCCGGAACCGGAGCACATGTCGAGCCCGGCACAGCAACTCTCGTATCAAATCCATACCCCCAGGATCTCGAACGTCCAAGACCCTGTTATTATCAAAATGTCATTTGAAGTCATCTCCGGAAGGCAGAAACGGAGGCGGACGATCATGTTGGCGAAGACCCAACGCAGACGGAGTGCTGATGCTGTCAGACCCCGCACAAATCGTCCGTTTCGAACCTAGCTCGAAGGAGTCAGAGTTCAGTTTGGATTGGATCTGGACCATATATATCCAGATCCCAATCCAAACCCATGTATGGACTTGGATTTGGATTTGGATTCAAAAATCCAATCCAATATCCATATCCATGGCCCACATCACCTTCTCATAAATGGAGGTGGGGCCCACTTGAAATTCACGTGGGATCATGGGCATGAGAGAGAGTGGGGATGGATAAGATCAAGAGTGTTGTAATTAAGCTTGACTTGTGTGTCAAGTTTGGGGTTAGTCATGTGGGTTAGCCTAATTGAGTGGGTTTAAGCTTGTAATTAGCCAAAACCTAACCTAGGGCTGCACCAACATGAGGTGGTTAAGGTCTATGGGCCATGCAAAGGGAGCTCCTTCACCTAAACCTAACCCAAAACACCTAATCCTAGCCTTCCACCCTAATCCACCCCTAATCTGAGCCTAATCACCTAACCCACTTCCCTAATCCCGGCCTAATCCCAACCTAATCACCTAACCCACTTCCCTAATCCTTCCCTAAACCTAGGTTAATTTCCCTAAACCTAGCCTAATCCTAGCCTAATCACCTAACCTAGCTCACTAAACCTCACCCTAGAACCCAACCACCTAACTAAGCCCTAAACCCCTAAACCACCCCTAGCCCACAATCTACCCAAACCACTAGTATTTAAAATATCTGGCCCTACCCTTTCCAGCCCACCTTATCTTCATACCACCCTACCTAAACCACCTAATCACTACCCCAAACCCAGTCCTAACCGACCTACCCATCCCTATATAAACCCCCCCCCTTGGGGGCGGGTTTTGCTAGCTAGAACCCCTCACCCAAGCCAGCCGGGTCATCTCCTTCCTCCACTTCCCCAAGCTCCACCTACTCCACCTGCTCCACATCCCACCACACCAGCACCACCACCGCCACCACCATTCCAGCCGAAGCCACCTCCATCGTCATCTTCTTCACCCGACCGAACGAGCCGAGCCCCCCATCCGGCTGCTCCTCAACCACCCGCCGCCTCTTCATCCGGTTAGTACCCCACACTCTACCTAGCTCCTTCTCCACTCCCTCTCCACTCCCAGCCACCCACCATACCACCACCTTACCCTAATATCAGCCACTTGCCGCCACCACCCCCACTCGGCCAAGCCTTAGTTACCCTAGCTACCCGCCACTACCTAACTACACTAACTACACCCGGCCACCCTATTCGACTTCCTAAGACCTGCCCCCTAGCACTCCCTTACACCCACTACCCCCACTACCACCTAGCCCCATCACCTAACTAGCTTCCTTCCCATACTCCAGCCTTAGTCATCCTAGCAGCCTGCCACCACCACATTCCCCTAGTCGGCCACTCCAACCGACTATCCCTTCCATTCGGCCAGCCATCTCTTTTCCCCTAGGTGTCCCATTCGGTCTTCCCTTAAACTCCCCTTAGGGCCATACTCCCTAACACTATATACCCTCCTAGTGACCCTATATACTCACCTTGTCCAGCCCCTTTAATCCCCCACATCAAGGCGACACCCTTGCTTGCAGCCGGCCATCTTCGAGGCGCCTATCCCGCGCCCCATTCGCAGTCGGCCAGCACCCCTTTGTCGCTCAACCTTACGGAGCTCCGTTTGCAGCCCAAGGCGAAGGCCAAGCCCACGATCAAGCAAGGCCTCTACGGACCAGCTACTAGTAAGTGCCTAACTCGGTCTTTAGTTGTATACTTGCTTGAGATTCAATTTGATACGGAGTTATAATAATGGAGAATAGTCTCCCCCCGCTTGTAATAACGTGGCTTGGCACACCCACACACGTGCACTCTCCTAATTTCATGTCGTGTGTGTAAGTCTTTCAATTCAAGCATGCACCCACATTGAGCCTTCGCTCTTATTTGCAAGACCCGAGTAAGGGCTCATATACATACTCTATATACATATCTCCCTTCGGCACTTACTTTTAAAGTCATTTCCCTTCGGTTATTTCCCTTCGGTTATTTCCCTTCAGTATTGTCTTTACATTCGGGTTTTCCCTTTGGAATAGCATGAGTTTGCATTGCATCTACGCCATACCATGAGGTAGGACGCATATTACATCAAAGCAAGCCCCGCTCGAATTCGCCCATGTAGTGTAGTGTTCATAACACACAAACTAGGTGGCCCGAAAAGGGATAAAAGAAAAAACTTAGGCACGTGCAAATCCACGTGATCTAAAACATGCAATCGCATCTAAACGACCTGAATTAGACACCTCGAACTGCTTCGTAGACTTTCTATCCCAAAACTCGATTTTTGCAAAGCGTACAGACTGACCCTTGCGCATCAGTGCAAGAAGGTCTGCGACGACAAGAGCTCACTTGCTCACAGTCGCCACGTTTAGAAGTCAGTGTTAAATATATCTTCGCTAGCTTAGGTAAGCTAGCTGGCATGCCCTGTTTGCATAAATAAGGCCTTAGATGCATGAGAGGATCCGCTCCGAGCCCTGAAAAGGCGAGAGGCGGGGATTTTTCGCGCGTCTACATTCACAAAATTAAAATTGTAGAAATCGACATATGCAGAGATGCTGAAATCTGGTTTTCTGTTTTATAAATGTAATGATGCATAACCCACACGAAATTAAAATGCAACAACCCTTAAAGCAAATTTGCTGGAATATAAATGAATGGAAAGTACTTTATAGCTTAGACATAGAGGGGGTTAGAAGTATAGAGGGTATATAGCATATAGGAAGGGAGAAGCATTAAAGCAAACACTTGGCGTGCATGTGGGTGTATAGTGTTTCATCCACGAAATTGAAATGGCAGCAAAGCTAGATTATTACAACTCGGGGGGAGATGAAACTCCATTAATACAACCCCATTTAATGAATTGAATGGAAGAGAATGAAACTTAGATTAAGTAAGAAAGGTCTTACATGAGTTTTGGATGGTGAAGGACTGGGTTTCAATGATGAAGCCGGCCTTCCTCTTGATGGCCTTCCTTCTCAACTCCTACAAGCTCTCACCTAGCTTCCCCTTCTTCCCCCACACTAGAAGACGTCCCTCCTTGCTGAAAATTTCTGCACCTAGTCTAGCACACACCACCCAAGGTCTCTCTCTTCTCCCTCTTCTCTCTCCAATCTCCAAGTTATGGAACCCGGCCCCCCCTCTTGGGCCTTTTTATAGGCCAAGGGGGGCTGGTTCTAGTGGATTCTTGTGGGGCGGGTTGGAGCTTTAGCTTGGTGGATTTGATCCGCTCCAAACCGGCTTCTTGTAGTTCTTCATTGAGTAGATTCGGACCAACCCATATGGACTGGTATAGGTGTCATGGCTTGGTGTAGCCCTAGAGCATGCGGTTGGTTTTAAACAACCTTACAATGTGCAACATGTTTTGTTTGGGTTGATTTCTTTAAACTTCGACCCACTTGAATTCGCTTCTTTCTTTGATTCGGCTCCCACCTTTTACTTTTGAGTTACACTTGAAATCTTCTCGAATTAAATGAGCTTCTTACCATGGCCTCGAGTCTTGGTTCCAAGTTGGCCCCATCTTGATCGGATAAACTTGGATTTGATCGGTCTTGACCTTTCATTTGGATAAGTTGTTGAATTTGAACTTGATATGCTTCAATCTTCTCCGCTTTTGGGAATCAATCTGAATCTGATTTAACTTGATCCGTATCTTGATACACTTTATCTTCTTTCCGAGAATCGAGACCTGGATTGGGTCTTTGCCTGCTTCGAAACTCATGGGCTATTTGGATTTAAAACCTTTATTTTGAAATATTCTCCTAGAAGGTCTAAACTTTAAAATTTGGGGATTTTGAATTTAAAGGTTCATAAAGGCTTTAAATTGGCTTTCAAAATTTTGGAGTTTTTGAAAATACTTGAAAAAATTTCGGGTGTTTACAGATGCCCCTCTTTGGCATTAATCCAACTGTGTTTGGATAATGTCAAAGAAGAAAACACCCTGTTACTCTTCTTTCCGAACCTTTCTCAAGAGCATGGATCATCCGAGTGCCTAACCTTTTAAAAATAAGTAAGAGGGGATTTAGAGTCAAAGGGGACTCAATCTGCTATGACCTTGGTCCTAATATCGATCATGTACTCAATGGTTTGAAATGCATGCATGGGCATGTATGAAGGGTGTGAGTGATATGCACACGATGATTCTTTTAGAGACTCTTAACATGCAAGGATCGAACTTGGGAGGCTTGTGAAGGTCGACTGCCCCAAGTGATCATGGCCCTTATGTGGCTTGATGTTTTCGGGTTTTCACAACTTTCCAAAAGAAAGGGGAAATCCTTTTTAGCTTCAATCACAAGGATTTTCAGCTTCTTGTATTTCCCTTTACTCGGGTCATAATACCTACTACTTGGTAGAGATTTTTATAGGAAAACTAGGAAACATTGCAAAACTCTCCTACTTACACAACAAAGTCTAATTCTCAAACAAAATAAGATTCAAATGAATAAATCCTATTCCTACTTTAGGATTTTCCTAGATAAAACCTTTCTCCAATAGGATAAGTCATAGGGATAGAGAAAGAATTACTACGGTCCCTTCTGAAGCGTCCCGTGGTTTAAGGCCAAGAAGGGGAAAATTTGCTCTTTTTGAGCTTTTGGCAATTTTTTTTTTCTCGTTTTTTCATAGAGGGCCTCCCTTTTTCTTTTTGGAGGATTTTTCTTTTTCCTCTTTCTTTTTCAATCAAAGCATTCTTTTCTGCTTTGCTTTTCTTTTTTTTTTAAGATAAATTTTTGGAGGGATATCCTCTTTTCTATTTTGCCAAATTTTCTTTTTTGGGAAGGAGAAGCGAAATGGGGAGAGACTTATCCCAATGGTTTACTCGATTCATCTAAGATCACCCTATTTTGAAATAGCATATACCATTTGGAAATATTTTGCTATTTTGAACAAGGCTCGATTTTGTAAGATGGGGACTTTTAAAATATAGCCCATAAATTTTGAAAACTCTACCTTTCATAAGACCCTATTTCCCTTGTTTAGGGTCACACGATCCACCTTGATCCTTCTTCAAGAAGTTCAAAGGAGATCCCATTCAAAATATTTTCAAAAGAGAGTAGACCCTATACATGATATCTTTTCAAATGTTGAGCATTTATAGGGTCTACCAAGTTCCTACCGTCAACATCAACCAACCAATAAGCATTGTTAGTGGTGGTTCCACGCACAACATAAGGACCATCCCACTTGGGCCGCCACTTTCCAAGGGGGTGTGGGCCTCGGTGGTGAATGGTTTTTAGCACTAGGTCTCCCACTTTGAAGTGGCGAGCCTTCATGTGCTTTTCATAGTGTCGGGCTACCCTTTGCCTATATGCATGTGCATGATCCATAGCAAGTAGCCTCTTTTCATCCAACAAGTCAAGTTCGACCATTCTAGTATGTTGTAGGGTTTCTAATGGAATATCTAATGCAAGTGATGTATGAAATGAATGAAGCTTGGTATGAATGGGGAGTATGGCACTCATGCCATAGACCAACTCGAATGGGGTGGCATTTGTTGGGGTACGAATGAAAGTTCTATAAGCCCACAAGGCTTCGTCGAGCTTCTCATGCCATGTCCTGCCTTTTTCTATGGTTTTCTCAATGATGCTTATGATGGTTTTGTTTGTGGCTTCAGCTTGGCCGTTGCCTTGAGGGTAGTAGGGCGATGAGAAGTGTTGAGTCATGCCATATGTGATATACAATTTTTCCATCTTCTCATTCTTGAATGGGGTGCCATTATCGGACACTAGGTCTTTTGGTACTCCAAATCGGGCTAAGATATTTCTCTTAATGAATGCCACTACATGTTGTCCTTGGACATTGGCCAGGGATGTAGCTTCAACCCATTTAGAGAAATATTCGGTGGCCGCTAGGATGAACCTATGTCCATTGGATGCATTGGGGGATATGGGTCCTACGATGTCGAACGCCCACATGGCAAAAGGCCAAGGGCTTACGATGGAATGCAAAGTGGATGATGGGGTGTGAATGATATGCCCATGTATTTGACATTGATGACATTTCCTAACATGATCATGGCAATCTTGTCTTAGGGTGGACCAAAAATACCCAGCTCTAAGTATCTTCATGGCCATCATATTTGCATTAACATGGCCTCCACACTCTCCATCGTGGAACTCGTGCATTATGGTCCTAGCCTCTTCAAGGTCTACACATCGCAACAAGATGCCCGTAAAACTTTTCTTATAAAGCACCCCTCTCAAAATTACATACCGGGTTGAAATTTTTCTAATAAAAGCTTGATCTTTTGAAGAAGCATATTCGGGAAATCCTCCATTTTCTAAAAAGTTTTTAATGTCATAAAACCAAGGTTTATCATTCGGGTTTTGGTCATTTTGGCAAATCTCTAAATCGTGCGTGGATGGAATGGGTGAGTGCCATATTTCTAAGGATCGGGTTCCCAAGGTGGGATCGACCCTTAAAGTGGATCCTAAAGAGGAGAGGGCATCCGCTATGGTGTTGTCCTCTCTCCCTATGTGAGTGAGTGTGCATGACTTGAAGGAGTCGACCAACTTGGTGGCCAACTCGTGATACGGAATGAGTTTTTCGTGTTTGACTTGCCAAATTTTTAAAACTTGGTTCACAACCAGTAAAGAGTCTCCAAAGACTTCAATGCATGCTGCCCCTAGATTTTTCAAGACTTTTAGGCCTTGTATGAGAGCCTCATATTCAGCCACATTATTTGAACACTCAAAATCTAGACGAATTGCAATGGGTATCTCTCCCTTTTCGGGGGATATGAGAATGACTCCGACACCCGCCTCTTGTTGGTTACGTGCCCCATCAAAGTACATTTTCCATACTTAGTTTTCATTAAAATAGTTTGCTAAAACATGGTTTTGAAAATCGTTTGCAAATATAACTTCATCGGGCATCTCATCAAGTATGGGATATGTTTCTTCCAAAGGGAACTCGGCCATATGATCGGCTAGGGCTTGCCCCTTAATGGAGGTTTGGTGGTGATATTTCAAGTCATATTCCATTAAGAGGAGTTGCCATTTACCAAGCCTACCCGTTAGGATAGGTTTTTCAAACAAGTGCTTGATCGGATCAAGCTTAGACACTATCCATATCTCATGATCTAGAAAGTAATGTCTAAACTTTTGGCAAGCCCATACTAATGCCAAGCACGTTTTCTCCATGGCTTGATAATTTCTTTCATATGCCAAGAGAGTTTTCGAAATATAGTAAATGGCACACTCTTTGTGGCTATCATCCTCATATTGGGCTAATAAAGCACCCAATGCATTCGTATGTATGGAAATGTAAAGAAGTAAAGGTTTTCCTTGCTTTGGAGGTTTCAAATTGGAGGATTCACCAAATAAGTTTTTAATCTTTCAAAAGCTTTTTGAAATTCATCGTCCCACGAAAATTTTACCCCTTTTCACAAAAGTTTGTTGAAAGGTTCGCATCTTGTTGCTAAATTTGAAATGAACCTCCTAATGGCTTGGAGGCGACCTTGGAGGTTTCGGATTTGGGTCAAGTTGGATGGTGGAGGCATATCTATGATGGCTCGACACTTAGAGGGGTCTACTTGAATGCCCCTTTGGCTCACCATAAAGCCCAAATGCTTACCAGATTCTACCCCGAATACACATTTTTGAGGGTTTAGTTTCACTTTGTAAAGCCTAAGCCTTTCGAAAACTTTTTGCAAAGACTCAATGTGAGTAACTCGGGTTTTTGATTTCACCAAAAGGTCATCCACATATACTTCCAAGAGCTCGTGAATTTGATCATGAAAGATAGTAGTCATAGCTCTTTGGTATGTGGCACCGGCATTTTTCAAACCAAACGGCATAACTGTGTAACAGTATGTGCCCCAAGGTGTAGTAAAAGCAGTTTTTGCCTGATCTTTTGGTGCTAACTTAATTTGATTGTAACCCGAATAGCCATCCATGAAAGAAAACATTTCATGATTTGCAGTGATGTCTACTATCAAATCAATATTTGGTAGAGGAAAATTGTCTTTTGGAGTGGCTTTGTTCAAATTTCTAAAATCAATGCAAATCCTAATTTTCCAACTGGATTTTCGAACTACAACAATGTTTGAAAGCCATTTTGAGTATGCAATGGGTTTTATAAATCCGGCTTTTAAAAGATCTTCTAAACCCTCTTTCACTTGTGCATGTACATCGGGGTGAATCTTTCTAAGCTTTTGCTTTATGGGTTTGGCATTTGATTCTAGGGGAAGACGATGCTCTACTACCATTGGGTCTAAACCCGGCATGTCTTCGTAGGTCCATGCAAACACATCTATATATGATTTGAGAAATGTGATGAATGATGTCCTTTCATGCTGATGTAAACATGCGCCTATTTTAACATGCTTAGGATTAGACTCACTCCCTAGATTTACTTCCACAAAATCCCCTCCTACGGAATTTGAAGGTTTTTCTAAATCAAGGATTCTATAGAACTTGGGAAGCTCGGAGGTTTGGTCCTCCTCATGGACGAGGGGATCTTCCTCTTCGCTTTGATCGCTCTTGAGAAATTTGGGTTCTATGAAAGTGCTAGGCAAGGCACACGGTTTTGGAACATCTACCACTTTCAAAAGACTAGGGCTTTTCACAAAGAAAATGTTTTTGGGTTTTCCAAGATTTTCGATTTTTTTGGCTTTTTCGAAATTGCTCTTCGAAGATGGAATGTACAAAACCTTGTTTTTGGTATTTTCGCACTTTTCAATTTTTTTGGCTTTTTGTAAACACAAGGAAGGAACAAAAACCACATTCTTTTTAGAATTTTCAAAATTTTCAATTTTTTTGGCTTTTTGTAAACAAATTCTTTTTACAAATGGGTGCTTTTTACAAACCACATTCTTTGTAAACAAATGGCAAATTTTTTTGGTTTATGACAAGGAGCGAATCTCCAAAGACCTCGATGCATGATGCCCCTAGAGTTTTCAAAATCCTTAAGCCTTGTATGAGTGCTTCATACTCAGCTATGTTGTTGGAACATTCGAAATCTAAGCGAACTGCTATGGGAATCTCGCCCTTTTTAGGGGAGATTAGGATGACCCCAGCACCAGCCCCTCATTGGTTTCGTGCCCCATCGAAGTGCATCTTCCACACTTGGTTTTCGAAAGAATTTGCCAAAATGTGGTTTTGAAAATGGTTTTGCAATATGCCTTCATTAGGCATTTCGACAAGAGTGGGATATGCGTCATCTAAGGGGAACTCAGCCACGTAATCTGCTAGGGCTTGCCCCTTAATGGAGATCTGGTGATGGTATTTCAGATCATACTCCATTAGAAGGAGTTGCCATTTGCCCAATCTACCCGTGAGAATGGGTTTTTCGAACAAGTGCTTGATTGGATCAAGCTTGGACACTATCCAGATCTCATAATCCAGGAAATAATGTCTGAATTTCTGGCAGGCCCAAACTAGGGCCAAGCACGTCTTCTCCATGGCTTGATAATTTCATTCATAAGCCAAGAGAGTTTTCGAAATATAGTAGATGGCATACTCCTTATGGGTGTCATCCTCGTATTGAGCCAACAGGGCTCCTAAAGCATTCGCATGCACGGAGATGTATAATAAAAGCGGTTTTCCTTGCTTTGGAGGGTTCAAAACGGGGGGATTAACCAAGTATGCCTTCAGTCTCTCGAAGGACTTCTGGCATTCGTCATCCCATAAGAATTTCGTGCCCTTCCTCAATAGTTTGTTGAAGGGTTCGCATCTAGTTGCCAGATTCGATATGAATCGGCGAACGGATTGTAAACGACCCTGGAGGCTACGGATTTGGGTGAGATTGGAGGGTGGAGCCATGTCTATGATGGCTCGACACTTAGAGGGGTCGACTTCAATTCCCCTTTGGCTCACCATAAAGCCTAGAAGCTTCCCTGATTCTACCCCGAACACACATTTTTTAGGGTTTAGCTTTACTTTGTAAAGCCTATGCCTTTCGAAAATCTTTTGTAAACATTCGATATGGGTGCATCGGGTTTTGGATTTCGCCAAGAGATCATCTACATACACTTCTACAAGCTCATGAATTTGATCATGGAAGATCATGGTCATGGCTCGTTGGTATGTTGCGCCGGCATTTTTCAAACCAAAGGGCATGACTGTATAGCAGTACGTGCCCCATGGGGTTGTGAAGGCGGTCTTACCCTGATCTCGTGGGCTTAGTTTGATTTGATTATAGCCTGAATAGCTATCCATAAATGAAAACATTTCATGATTTGCCATACTATCGACTATCAAATCTATGTTTGGTAAAGGATAATTATCCTTTGGAGTGGCTTTATTCAGGTTTCTGAAATCGATGCATATTCGAATTTTCCCATTGGTTTTTCGAACCACAACGATATTTGATAACCAATCAGAATACGCAATGGGTTTTATAAATCCGGCTTTTAGCAGATCTTCTAAACCCTCTTTGACTTGCGTGTGTACATTCGGGTGTATTTTCCTAAGCTTCTGCTTTATGGGTTTTACCCCTGCATCTAAGGGAAGACGATGTTCGACAATGCTGGGATCTATGCCCGGCATGTCTTCATACGTCCATGCAAACACATCTAAAAAGGTTCGTAGAAATGCAATGAATGCTAACCTTTCGGTTTCATGCAAGCATGCGCCTATTTTGATGGTTTTGGGATTGGAATCATCCCCTAGGTTCACCTCTATGAAATCTCCTCCTACTAATTGGGAAGGTCTTTCAAAATCGAGAATTCTATGAAATTCTGGGAGCTCAGAAGTGGGATCTTCCTCAAGGGGATCCACTTCTGGGCTTTTATCATTCTCGTGGGCTATAGACCCGAGGGAATTTGATGCGTGGTTTTCAAAATGACCTGGTTTTGTACTTGGATTTTCAAGTGATTTCGAAATTTTTGGTCTGGCTATGCAGACGATGTTTCTTTCGAAATCCTTTTCTTTTGCCAAAGTCCTACCAGGAGCAGCTATGTACAAAATCTTTATGGTATTTTCCAAATTTTCTATTTTTTTGGTTTTTTGTAAAACAAGAACTTTGGGAACTATACAAACCACTCTTTTTTCGAGTTTTTGTTTTTCCATTGTTTTTGGTTTTTCTTGTTTTTCGATTTTTTTGATTTTAAGTTTTTCAAATGTTTTTGTATTTTTAGAAAAGGGATCTTCCGTCATACCTACAAAGGGAAAACACTACAGGTTAGACTCGGAATAGGAGATCTAAATCGTAGGTTTCTTCTAAGGCAGGTTCCGGGGCACCCTTGACCCAGGTGGTCACAGGGGGTGGGTCCGGTGGTATTCGGGGAGTATAGCCGATCCCATTGGCCCTAGGAAGGATGGGCTCTAGGAGACCCTGGTTTTGTGCCCCTAGACTCTTGTAGGGCGTGTAGCCCATGTTTAACAACATGTTCCATGACTTTTTTGTATTTCGAAAAAGTTTGATGCAAGTCGTGATCCTGGAACATGCTATCATCCATATTGTGCTCATATGGCCTCTTGTCCAGGGGCTTTGGAAATAGGGAACGCTTGGGTTTTCCTAGAAGGGTTAGAATCGAGAGGGGGCCTATTTTGGGCGGCCCCTTCACATATACAACCTTCTTAGGGTTGTTTAACACGAGCCGAGGTGGCTCAACCATAATTTGCCCCAGGTTAGCCTCATGGGCCTGGGAGCTCGATAAACAAGGGGAGTTTATGATCCCCTGAAGCTGTGGGTGACTCTCACCTAGGATCACTATGACCTGGTCCCTAAAAGGGATCTTGACACACCTGTGGAAGGTGGATGGCACAGCGCACAAACTGTGTATCCAGGGCCTTCCCAGCAACAGGTTATAGTGGGGGTGGATGTCCAAGACATGGAACACCCCCGTGTGTTCGATCCCTCCCATTTCCATTGGGAGTTCGATGGATCCTAAAGGTCTAGATGCATTCCCATCGTATCTAGTGATAATGATGGGGCTTGGGTTCACTGAAGTCAAGGTGACTCCGATTTTATACGCCACGTGAAGTGGAAGGATGTTGAGCCCTCCTCCACCATCGACTAGGCACCTGTCTAGAGAGTGGTTGTTTAGAACCACCTCGATATGCAGGGTCTGGTTATGGGTTTCGTAGGGTCTATCTACATCATCTTCCGAGAAAGTGATGGGCGATTTTGCTCCTAATAAGGCCACTTGGGCAGACAAGGACTCCGGACTTATGTTCGAATCAACCTTGGCTCTTTCTAGAATTTTGTCTAATACAAGTCTATGCTTAGGCGAGGTTTTTATAAGCTCTAAGATAAACATGTGAATAGGAATCTTTGAAAGGTGGTTTTCGAAGTCATAAGGATTTAGGATGACTTTGTCCTTATCTGCTTTTGGTAGAACACTAGGGATACATGCTTTTAAGGGGCCAGGCACACTGACCACCTTTGGAGCACCTTGTAGGTGCGGGGGTTGATAGATCCTCCCGGATCTAGTGACTTCCCCCACGACCAGCCTAGGGTTCGCGCTAAATTTGGCTCTAAGGATGAGCTGAGGAGAACCTTGGATTTTTAAAACTGGTTTTGCTGGGGATTCCACTTTTGGTGGTCCCCGAATGACGACTTGGGCAGGTTTCTTGTACAGTACAAGAATGGGCGCACAAGTGGGTCGACCAGGTTCTGGTTTTTGTGCTAGTTCCTTAGAAATGGTGAGGGTACATACCTCCTTTCCTTTCCCACTGCCACTGGCGTGTTTGGGAAAGGGTTCGTTGAAGATAGCTTGAGGTGGCTCAGGTTCCGCAGTGACCTGGAGCCGGCCTTCTGCTATCAAGTTCTCAATTTTATTTAAGAGGGAGAAGCAGCGTTTGGTATCATGGCCTTTGAGCCGATGATACTTACAAAATCGGTTTAACTACCCCCCTTTGAAAGTGACTCCTTCGGGGATTTCAGGGAGTTCTATCATGCCCTGGGCAAGTAGGAGGTCTAGGACCTCCGACACAGGTTGCCCCAGCGGAGTATACTCTCGTTTTTCAATTGGTTTTTGAAAGTTTCGCTCCCTCTTATTTTCTAACTTTTCAAAATTTTTGGAAGTGCCTGCCATGCCTGGATCCACCCCAGACATTGGCGATTTTATGGGGCTTTGCCCCTTTGTCCATCGTGGGTAGCCCGTATGTGATGGGCTTTTCCAAGCAGGTTTTGGAAACGGCACTTCCTTTCCACAAGTGATCATATGTCCCTTTTCGCAAGTTGGTTTCGAAAAGGGAGGCCTTTTTGATCAACTTATGGAAAGTTGAGATCTCATGGAGTGAGAGAAGGGTTTTTAACTCGCTTTTAAAGTTATCCAGGATGAGCATGACTGCGCATCCTTCGGATATGGGCTCTCGCACTTGGCCCAAAAGCGACCTCCATCTTATAATGAAGGCATGTACGTCTTCGTTCATGCCTTGCCTTGTATCCCTTAAGGTATTGAGAGTCGGCGTGACTTCTACGTTGTGTGCAAATCTTTGCATGAAGCAGTTCGCTAACTCTTCAAAAGTAGTGAACTGGCTTAAGTCGTAGGAAGCCAGCCATTTGGCAATTGTGCCCTTAAGGGATAAAGGGAACCAATACACCCATTTCATCGAGTCCTTTTTCTTCTTATGGGCTCGACGTGAGAAAAGCTGTAAGTGAGACCTAGGGTCTCCCATGCCATCATACCGATGGAAGTTCGGTATTTCATCGTCACTGTCTGTTTCGTAATCCATAGGAAGGAAATCAGACAGGCCGTTGCTTCTTTTCTCTTTATTCTGCCCTTTTAGCAACTGTTGTAGGGCTTTACGGTCCTTTTGTGTGAAGGACTCGTGGTATTGGTTGCCTTCCATTACGGAGGCCTCTTTGTGCTTGCGAGGTTTTTCAGATTTCTTTTTAGGCCTTTGTTCACCATTTGATAAACATGAATCGCCTACTTCAGCCTCTTGGCTGAGAGCATCGATTTTGGCCTCAAACTCCCTTCTCAAGTCCTCGATTTCGTCTAGCTTTATTTTGTTTTTGAAAATCCTCCTAGAGTGAGAACTTGATGTGCATGAGCCTTGGCTCGACACTTCACTTGGATTGGATTTTGACATGCTTTTCAAGATTTTTCAAAATGTCCTAAGTACAAGCAAAGAAAACAAGTTAAAATGACACCTTTTTAACAAAATTTTCGCAAAACTTCTACCTTAAAAACTCGATTTTTGAAAGGCTCACGTCCCACCGGGCATGCCAATCTCTATAGGCGCGCGAAAAATCCCCACACCTCCCCGCCTTTTCTGGGCTTGGAGTGGATCCTCTCGTGCGTCTAAGGCCTATTTATTTAAACAGGGCGTGCCAGCTAGCTTACCTAAGCTAGCGAAGATATATTTTAAACTGACTTCTAATCGTGGCGATTGTGAGCAAGTGAGCTCTTGTCGTCGCAGACTTTCTTGCACCAATGTGCAAGGGTCAGTCTGTACGCTTTGCAAAAAATCGAGTTTTGGGATAGAAAGCCTACGAAGCGGTTCGAGGTGTCTAATTCGGGTCTTTTAGATGCGATTGCATATTTTAGATCACGTGGATTTGCACGTGCCTAAGTCTTTCCTTTTCTCCCTTTTCGGGCCACCTAGTTTGTGTATTATGAACACTCCACTACATGGGCGAATTTGAGCGGGGCTAGCTTGGATGCAATATGCATCCTACCTCGTGGTATGGCGTAGATGCAATGCAAAACTCACGCTACTCCAAAGGGAAAACCCGAAATGTAAAGACAATGCTGAAGGGAAATAACCGAAGGGAAATAACCAAAGGGAAATAACCGAAGGGAAATGACTTGAAATGTAAATGCCGAAGGGAGATATGTATATAGAGTATGTATATGGGCCCTTACTCGGGTCTTGCAAATAAGAGAGAAGGGTCAATGTGGGTGCGTGCTTGAATTGAAAGACTTACACAAACGACATGAAATTAAACCCAAATATAACTTGCAGTATGGCCTTGATTAAGTTCTTGGGAATACGAGCGAAAGCTCAATGTGTGTGAGTGCTTGAATTGAAGTACTACGCACACAACATGAAATTAAACCCAAATAGTATAACACGGCCCTTACTTGGGTCTTTCAAATAAGAGCGAAGGCTCAATGTGTGTGAGTGCTTGAATTGAAAGACTTACAGACACGACATGAAATGAAACCCAAATAGTATAGGTCGGCCCTTACTTGGGTCTTTCAAATAAGAGCGAAGGCTCAATGTGTGTGAGTGCTTGAATTGAAAGACTTACACACACGACATGAAATGAAACCCAAATAGTATAGGTCGGCCCTTACTTGGGTCTTTCAAATAAGAGCGGAGGCTCAATGTGTGTGAGCGCTTGAATTGAAAGACTTACACACACGACATGAAATGAAACCCAAATAGTATAGGTCGGCCCTTACTTGGGTCTTTCAAATAAGAGCGAAGGCTCAATGTGTGTGAGTGCTTGAATTGAAAGACAACACAACCCACTTAAGCAAAACCCTACAAAATTAAAGTATATGTATATACTTATGTATTAAGGGCTGATTAGGCCCGTGTGTGTTCAAAATCGTGCACAACTAAGAGAGTGCACGTGTGTGGGTGTGCCAAGCCACGTTATTACAAGCGGGGAGAGACTATGCTCCGTTATTACAACCCCGTATCGAATTGAATCTCAAGCAAGTATACAACTAAAGACCGAGTTAGGCACTTACTAATAGCTGGTCTGAAGATGCCTTGCTTGAGCGTGGGCTTGGCCTTCGCCTTGGGCTGCAAAAGGGAGCTCCGCGAGGTTGAACGGCAAGAGGTGGTGCTGGCCGAGTGTCCTTGGTGCGCGGAAGAGCGCCTTGAAGATGGCCGGTTGTTAAGGAGGGGCTGGTTTTGGTGTGTTGGGTTAAAGGACCTAAGTAGGGTCACTAAGGGAGTATGGCACTAAGGGAAGGAACTAGCTAGGAGATGGTGATGTCTGGCGGATGGCTGGCCGAAGAAAGGGGATGACAGTCGGTTGGAGTGGCCGAATGGGGGAGTTTGGTGGTGGCGGATTGTTGGGGTGGCTAAGAGTGATGTAAGGTAGGGGAACTAGCTAGGATATGGGGCCAGGTGGTAGTGGTTATAGTAGGGGTATTGGGATGATACGGGCAGGTTTTAGGGAGTAGGATAGGGTGGCCGAATTGAGCTAAAAGGTCTAGGTGGTGGCGGGTAGTTAGGGTGCTATGGGTTCGGCTGAGTGGGGTTGGTGGCAGCAAGTGTAAGGGCTGGTGTTAGGGTGTTATGGGAGTGGGTTAGGTGGCTGAGAGTGGAGAGGGAGTGAAGAAGTAGTAAGATAGGATGTAGGTGGCTTACCGGGTGAAGAAATGGTGGCGGGTGAAAGGGGACCGGCCGGATGATGGTGGTGATGGTGGTGTTCGGCTGAGTTGGGGAAGTGGTGCAGGTGGTGGCGGGAGGTGGAGCAAGTGGTGCAGGTGGAGATTCGGCTGGGCTTGGGGAAGTGGAGGACCCGGCTGAAGGTGGGTGGGTTGCTAGATCATGAAACCCGCCCCCAAAGAGGGGGGGGTTTATATAGGGCTGGGTTAGGTCGGTTAGGGCTGGGTTTGGGGTAGTGGTTAGGTGGTTTAGGTAGAGTGGTATGATGATAAGGTGGGCTGGAAAGGGTAGGGCCAGATATTTTAGATACAAGTGGTTTGGGTAGGTTGTGGGCTAGGGGTGGTTTAGAGGTTTAGGGTTTAGTTAGGTGGGTTGGTTCTAGGGTGAGGTTTAGTAAGCTAGGTTAGGTGATTAGGCTAGGATTAGGCTAGGTTTAGGGTAATTAACCTAGGTTTAGAGAAGGATTAGGGAAGTGGGTTAGGTGATTAGGTTGGGATTAGGCCGGGATTAGGGAAGTAGGTTAGGTGATTAGGCTCAGATTAGGGGCGGATTAGGGTGGATGGCTAGGATTAGGTATTTTTGGTTAGGTTTAGGTGAAGGAGCTCCCTTTGCATGGCCCATAGACCTTAACCACATCATGTTGGTGCAGCCCTAGGTTAGGTTTTGGCTAATTACAAGCTTAAACCCACTTAATTAGGCTAACCCACATGATTAACCCCAAACTTGACACACAAGTCAAGCTTAATTACAACACTCTTTGATCTTATCCACCCCCACTCTCTCTCATGCCCATAATCCCACATGAAATTCAAGTGGGCCCCACCTCCATTTATGAGAAGGTGATGTGGGCCATGGATATGGATATTGGATTGGATTTTTGAATCCAAATCCAAATCCAAGTCCATACATGGGTTTGGATTGGGATCTGGATATATATAGTCCAGATCCAATCCAAACTGAACTCTGACTCCTTCGAGCTGTGTTCGAAACGAACGGTTTATGCAGGGCCTAACAGCATCAGTGCTCCGTCTGCGTTGGGTCTTCGCCAACATGATCGTCCGCCTCTGTTTTCGCCTTCCGAAGATGACTTCAAACGATGTTTCGATGATAACAGGGTCTTGGACGTTCGAGATCCTGGGGGTGTGGATTTGAACGAGAGTTGTTGTGCCGGGCTCGACATGTGCTCCGGTTCCGGGCTCTCCTTAGCTCTCCTGGTCCTGTCTGGATTAGGCCAAAGCTGCTTCGGGGTTTCAAAACATGTTTTAAAAAGGTTTTAAAAGCCCTATTGTATATATTTGAAATACAGAGTTCAAAACATATGTACAGGGTTGTCTGGAATGCTCCTGGGTTTCCAGACTCAAAATGGCCCTTTGGGGCTGCTTTTACAAAACTAGATGAATTTGAGAAATTCGTGGGATTTTGGGGTGTTTACAGCCTTCCATCAAACCTACAAAGAAAACACCATGCATTAGGCTCTAAATAAGAGGTCTAAGTCATAGGTTTCGGTGTTAGGAGGTTCTAAGGTACCCTTGACCCAAGTGGTCGTGGGTGGAGGTTCGGGTGGTATAGATGGGTGATAGCCTATCCCATATCGGTTTTGGTTTATGTTTGACACTATGGGTTCAAGACGACCTTGGTTTTGGCTCCCTAGGCCTTGATAAGGCATATAACCCATGTTCAACATCATGTTCCAAGGCTTCTTTAATTTTGAAAATGTTTTATAAAGGGGATGGCCTTGGAACTTGGTGTCGTCCATGTCATACTCATACACTTTTATGGACTTGGGGAGGACTTCGGGTAGTTTTGAGATGGTCTTGAGCGGGCTAGCCTTGGGCAGCCCTTTTATGTGTACGACACCTTTTGGTTTGGGATGAGCTACCAAGGGTTCATCTAATTTTGGCTCATGGGTTTTATCACCTGATAAGCATGGGAAATTTTGTATTCCGTACAGCTGGGGGTGATTCTCTCCTAGAATTACCACAACTTGGTTTTAGAGGGGTATTTTTACACACCTATGAAAGGTGGATGGCACAGCCCGCAAGCTGTGTATCCATGGCCTTCCTAGGAGTAGGTTATAATGGGGGTGTATGTCTAAAACATGAAACACCCCGGAATGACTCATGCCCCCTACTTCTATGGGTAACTCTATGACTCCCAAAGGTTTGGATGCGTTTCCATCGTATCCTGTGATCACGATGGAACTCGGGTTTAGAGAGGTCAAGGAGACTCCTATTTTGTAGGCTATGTGTAGTGGAAGTATATTTAGACCTCCTCCGCCATCAACCAAACATTTGTCTAGAGGATGGTGATTCAATACCACCTCTATATGCAAGGCTTGGTTATGGTTTTGGTAGGGTTATTCTAGCTCGTCTTCCGAAAACACAATGGGAGTTTTAGCACAAATGGGTGAGACTAGGAAGGAGAGGGACTCAGGGGTTATGGTTGGGTTAACCTTGGCCTTCTCTAAGATCTTCTCTAAAACTTGTCTATGTCTAGGGGATGTTTAGATAAGCTCTAGGATAGACATGTTTATGGGAATCTTAGCAAGGTGATTCTCGAAATCATATGGGGTTAACACATTATTTTTACCCATGAGATGCGATGCTTTGGGAATGCATGATTTTGAAGGGCCGGGGATAACGACCACTTCCTTGCTAGCATCTTTTGCTAAGTGTGGGGGTTGGTAGATCCTTCCAGATCTAGTGACCTCGTCCACACCTTCCCTATGGCTCGTTCCTAGGTGGGCTCTAGTTTGATGCTTGGGAGCACCTCAAATCTCTAATAAGGCTCTAGCCGGGGGCGGGACTCTAAGCGCTCCCCGGATCACTACTTGTTTGGCTTTTTTTATTACGAGTAGTGGTGTGTGACAAGTAGTGCGATCCGTATGCCATGCATGTTCCAAACCATTCAAATGAGAGGAGAGAGCATATACCTGCTTGTCCTTCCCGCTAGTGCTTGCATGGTTGGGGAAGGGTTCCTTGAGTACGGCTTGGGCGGGCTCCGGTTCTTCGGTGACCTGAAGCCGGCCTTGCTCGATCAAGTCCTCTATTTTGTTTAAAAGGGTGTAGCAGTGATTTGTATCATGGCCTTTGAGACTATGATACTTGCAAAACTTGTTTAAAAATTTTCTTTTAGGGGGTGTCCCCTCGGGAACTTCCGGAAGTGTCACCATTCCCTGGGCGAGCAGGAGGTCGAGGACCTCTGTGATGGGCTGCCCCAGCGGGGTGTACTCCCTTTTTTCGAAAGACTTTTGAACCTTTTTGTTCTTCGGTTCAAATTTTGAAGTGCCGGCCGGGCTTGGTTCTACTCGGACATTTGCAACTTTTTGGGGTTTTGCCCCATTGTCCGTAGTAGTTGGCCTGTAAGTCCTGGGCTTTTCAAAATGAGTTTTCGAAAAAAGTTTGCCTTTCCACAAGTCATCGTAGACCCCCTTTTTCATATTTGCTTTGAATAGGGAAGCCTTCTTGATTAGTTTATGGAAAGTGGAAATTTCATGGAGGAAAAGGAGCATTTTCAGCTCGGGTTTGAAATTTTCAAGGATGAGCATCACGGCACATCCTTCTGAGATGGGCTCTCTTACTTGCCCCAATAAAGACCTCCATCGAACGATAAATGCATGAGCATCCTTGTTCGTGGCTTGTTTCGTGTCCCTTAGGGTGTTCAAAGTGGGGGTCACTTCCACGTTGTGTGAAAATCTTTGCATGAAACCATTTGCCAACTCTTCAAAAGTGGCAAATTGGCTCAAGTCATAGGAAGCGAGCCACTTGGAAGCGGTTCCCTTAAGGGAGAGGGGGAACCAGTAGATCCACTTAGCTGAGTCTTTCTTCTTTTTGTATGCTCGGCGGGAAAAGAGTTGGAGGTAGGATCTAGGATCTCCCGTCCCGTCATACCGATGGAAATTCGGTATGTCATCGTCGCTATCCGTTTGGTAATCGGAAGGTAAAAAATTGGATAGGGCATATGACCTCTTTTCCTTGGCCTGGCCCCTTAGTAGTTGTTGAAGGGCCTTGCGATCTTTCAACATGAATGACTCGAGCTCTCTGTCCCCCTCTATAGTGGAGGTCTCTTTGGGTTTTCTGGGTTTGTTTGTTTTCTTTCGAGCCCTAGTTTGCTTCCCATGGGATGAGCAGGATTTGACCGCTTTGGCCTCTTGGCTGAGAGCGGCGATTCTTGCTTCGAATTCTTTCCTCAATTCTTCTAATGACTCTTTCTTGTTTTTGAAATTTGTTTTTGAAAATCTTTTCGAAAATTGACTTGACGAGCATGAAGCCAGGCTCGACATCTCGTAAGAACCATCCGAACTTGACATGATCTTATGGGCCTTGAAAATCCTACACGTGCACAATTTACCAATGTTAAAAACACTTTGAAAAGATTTTTGGGAGTCTTATTTGCTTAGAAATTCCTCAAGACTCGAGTCCCACCGAGCGTGCCATTTCTGTAGACATGAAAATTCTCATTCCAAAGTTTATGAGACAAACTTGAAATGAAACTTTCCACCCCTACGCTTGCGCGAGCGTGCCAGCTAGTTCAAAACTAGCAAATGTTTGTAAGACTTCTAGGCGATTGTGTGTAAGCGAGATCTTTTCACTCACACCTTCTTGAGCCGATGCTCAAGGGACAGTGTTGAGCGCTTGGGAATTTCATTTTACAGCAAACATGATTCCCTTTTAGATAAACAAGTGTCTTTGAAAATTTGTTGAACTTGTGCACTCGGATTCAATACTTGGAAAAACACAAGTTGCTGAAAACAGAGAATTTTGTTTTTAGAGCTATTTTCTAGGGGAGTTTTCAAGGCGTTACAGACTTCCAAAAATTATCAAAATTTTAGCAAACGAAGCTGGTAGTGTGGAGAGACTGTAGCCTTTTTCAAATCTACATTTGGAGCAGTATTGAATTAGAAACAAATAATCTAATTAGACTACCTCACTGACTCAGAACAGTTCTGTTTCAGAAATATAGAAACTCAAAGATGAGTCTGTATCTCTCTGCTCAGAACTCCGATTTTGATGATTTTGATGTTGCTGGAAAGCTATGGATGTTAGCTTTCCAATGCATCAAAAATCAACTAATTGGGACTCCTGTGGACAGAGATATGGGACTTTTACCCAACCTTTATTTCAAGAAATCCGACTATGCAGACAGTAGTGTAGAAATCTGATCGTTATTAATATGCTTTTATTATGTGGCTGAACGGCCCTAAAATCTTGCCAATTTTATACAGAGTGTCCAAATGTGTGTGGAATCAGTTTGCCAAATTTTGAGACAATCGGAGCAAGCATCACAAAATTAAAATTGCAGAAACAGACATATACAGAGATGCTGAAATCCGATTTTCTATTTTATAAATGTAATGATGCATAACCCACACGAAATTAAAATGCAACAACCCTTAAAGCAAATTTGCTGGAATATAAATGAATGGAAAGTACTTTATAGCTTAGACATAGAGGGGGTTAGAAGTATAGAAGGTATATAGCATATAGGAAGGGAGAAGCATTAAAGCAAACACTTGGCGTGCATGTGGGTGTATAGTGTTTCATCCACGAAATTGAAATGGCAGCAAAGCTAGATTATTACAACTCGGGGGGAGATGAAACTCCATTAATACAACCCCATTTAATGAATTGAATGGAAGAGAATGACACTTAGATTAAGTAAGAAAGGTCTTACACGAGTTTTGGATGGTGAAGGACCGGGTTTCAATGATGAAGCCGGCCTTCCTCTTGATGGCCTTCCTTCTCAACTCCTACAAGCTCTCACCTAGCTTCCCCTTCTTCCCCCACACTAGAAGACGTCCCTCCTTGCTGAAAATTTCTGCACCTAGTCTAGCACACACCACCCAAGGTCTCTCTCTTCTCCCTCTTCTCTCTCCAATCTCCAAGTTATGGAACCCGCCCCCCCCCTCTTGGGCCTTTTTATAGGCCAAGGGGGGCTGGTTCTAGTGGTTTCTTGTGGGGCGGGTTGGAGCTTTAGCTTGGTGGATTTGACCCGCTCCAAATCGGCTTCTTGTAGTTCTTCATTGAGTAGATTCGGACCAGCCCATATGGGCTGGTATAGGTGTCATGGCTTGGTGTAGCCCTAGAGCATGCGGTTGGTTTTAAACAACCTTACAATGTGCAACATGTTTTGTTTGGGCTGATTTCTTTAAACTTCGACCCACTTGAATTCGCTTCCTTCTTTGATTCGGCTCCCACCTTTTACTTTTGAGTTACACTTGAAATCTTCTCGAATTGAATGAGCTTGTTACCATGGCCTCGAGTCTTGGTTCCAAGTTGGCCCCATCTTGATCGGACAAACTTGGATTTGATCGGTCTTGACCTTCCATTTGGATAAGTTGTTGAATTTGAACTTGATATGCTTCAATCTTCTCCGCTTTTGGGAATCAATCTGAATCTGATTTAACTTGATCCGTATCTTGATACACTTTATCTTCTTTTCGGGAATCGAGGCCTGGATTCGGTCTTCGCCTGCTTCGAAACTCATGGGCTATTTGGATTTAAAACCTTTATTTTGAAATATTCTCCCAGAAGGTCTAAACTTTAAAATTTGGGGATTTTGAATTTAAAGGTTCATAAAGGCTTTAAATTGGCTTTCAAAATTTAGGAGTTTTTGAAAATACTTGAAAAAATTTTGGGTGTTTACAATAGGCTCAAGTGCACGTGTGTGTGGGTGTGCCAAGCCATGTTATTACAAGCGGGGGGAGCCTATGCTCCATTATTACAACCCCGTATCAAATTTAATTTAAGCAAGTCTACAACTAAGGACCGAGTTAGGCACTTACTTATAGCTGGTCCGGAGGTGACTTGCTTGAGCGTAGGCTTGGCTTCACCTTGGGCTGCAAGAGGGAGCTCCTCGGAGTGGCACGGCAAGGGGAGGTGCTGGCCGGGTGACTTGGGTGCGCAGGAAGGGCGCCTTGAAGCTGGCCGGCTGCTAGGAGTGTGCTGCCTTGGTGCTTTGGGCTAAGGTGACTAAGGAGGGTCACTAAGGGATAGGTTGGCACTATGGAAGGTGGCGCTAAATGGGAGCCTAAAGGGAATGCCCAAGGGAAATGGGGTGGCTGACCTAATGGGTTTGGTGCAGTCGGCTGGGGTGGCCGACTAGGGGAATTTTTGTGGTGGCCGGCGGCTAGGATAGTTAGGGGGATATCAAGGATGAGAAGGGAGCTAGCTAGGGTGCTGTGGAAGGTGGAGCTAAGGGCTAGTGGAAAGTGGTATGGGCAGGTCTTAGGGAGCCAAGTGGGGTGGCCGGGTATCACTAGGGGAAATGGTTCAAGGCAGGTGATGTAAAGGTTGAGGTCTGGCCGAATGGGTAAGGGTGGCAGGTGGCTGTGATGGGGTGATGTAGTGGTGGTATGGGTGGTGGGAGAGTGGAGGGGGAGTGAAGAGGAGATATAGTTAGGTTGAGGTACTAACCGAATGGTGAAGGAGTTGGGGCGTGGAAGAAGGGCAGCCGGGTGGTGAAGGAAGATGGAGTTCAGCCAGGCAGTGGTGGCAACGTGGTGTGGAGCAGGCTGGGAGGTAGTGGTGGTGCATGGTGGAGCTTGGCTAGATGGAAGTGGTGCAGGTGGAGCAAGGTGGAAGGCTCGTCTGGAAGGAGATTGGCCAAGGTCGGCTGGCCCAAGGTGGTGAAGCTTGAAAACCCGCCCACTAGGGGGGGGGCTTTATATAGGTTTGGAGATGGCGGTTGGGGCTGGTATTTGGAGGGTGGTAAGGTGGTTTAAGTGGTGGTGGTGTGGTGATAAGGTGGGCTGGTTTTGAGGAGGGGCCAGATATTTTGGTTAAAGGGGTTTTAGGGATATGGTGTGCTAGGTTTAGGTGGGGTGGTTTAGGGGTTTAGGGCTTAGCTAGGTGGGTTGGTTTTGGGGTGAGGTTTAGTGAGGTGGGTTAGGTGATTAGGCTAGGATTAGGTTAGGTTTAAGGAAATTAGGCTAGGTTTCGGGGAGGATTAGAGAAGTGGGTTAGGTGATTAGGTTGGGATTAGGGAAGTGGGCTAGATGATTAGGCTAGGTTTAAGACGGGATTAGGGTAAAAGGCTAGGATTAGGGGTTTTTACTTAGGATTGGGTTAGGGAGCTCCCTTTGCATCACCCATAGACCTTGTTGCATCATGTTGGTGCAGCCCTAGGTTAGGTTTTGACTAATACAAGCTTAAACCCATGCTAATTAGGCTAACCCACATGATTAACCCCAAACTTGACACACAAGTCAAGCTTAATTACAATCACCCTCAAATCTTATCCTCCCCCACTCTCTCTCATGCCCATAATCCCACGTGAATTTCAAGTGGGCCCCACCTCCATTTATGAGAAGGTGATGTGGGTCATGGATGTGGATATTGGATTGGATCTCTGGATCCAAATTCAAATACAAATTCACACATAGGTTTGGATCGGGATCTGGATATATATGGTCCAGATCCAATCCAAACTGAATTCTGACTCCTTCAGGCTGTGTTCGAAACGAACGGTTTGTGCGGGGTCTGATAGCATGAGTACTCCGTCTGCGTTGGGTCTTCGCCAACATGGTCGTCCGCTTCTGTTTTCACCTTCCAGAGATGATTTCAAGTGATGTTTGCTGATAATAGGGTCTTGGACGTTCGAGATCCTGGGGGTGGATTCAACACGAGAGTTGCTGTGCCGGGCTCGACTTGTGCTCCGATTCTAGGCTCTCTTTGGCTCTCCTGGTCCTGCTTTGATCAGGCCAAGCTTGCTTTGTGGGGTTTCAAAACATATTTTAACAGTTTTTAAAACATATTATACATATTTAAAACATATAAAAGTTCAAAACATTTGTACAGGGTTGTCTGGAAGGCTCCTGGGTTTCCAGACTCAAAATGGCCCTTTGGGACTGCTTTTATAAAACCAGGTTGGTTTAAGAAATTCGTGGGATTTTGGGGTGTTTACAAATGCCCCTCTTTGGCCTTGTCCAAATCGATTTGGATAAGGGCAAAGATGACAAATGCTCCTTTCAATGTCTCCCTAGATCTAACCACGAAAATATGGGATCGTCCCAATCTTTAGCAAAATCTCACTTTTGAAACCCTGGTAGGAGGAGATATCACGCCAAAGGGATATACAAAAGGTTTCTGGTCCTAAAATGGGATCATGTTTACAAGTGCCATGCGTGGAATGCAGATGCATGACATGGGTGTGGTGCCAAGAGTGGCGACCTCCCAGAGACCAGATGTGGTCGAACCCTAGAGACTTACAAGGCCTACTGCTCCAAGTGAGCAAATCCTATGCTGTTCGATGTTCGATTTTTCAAAATCTATTTACAAAAGCTATTTACAAAAGGGGACAACTATCTTGAATCTCAATCCTAAGGATCTCGAGCTCTTCGTGTTTGCCCTTGCTTGAGTCTTGACACTCGCTTATCTGGCGGAGGTTTTTATAAGAAAACAAGCTATATTTCAAATTCCTACGTCTTACTCGAAACGTCGAATTCTCAAACAAAATGAAATTCAAGTAAGTAAATCCTTTTTTTACTTTAGGATTCCTTGAAATGAACCATGCTTTAGCTTGGGATAAGCCAGGGATGGGAAAGAGATACCACGGTCCCTTCTGAAGCGTCCCGTGGTTTAAGGCACAGAAGGCGGAAAACTGCTCTTTTTGAGCTTTTTGGCCTCTTTTTCCTTTTTTTCATAGAGGGTCTCCGTTTGGGAGTATTTTTTCTTTAATCCCTCTTTTTCACAAGAGAATCGATTTTTCTTTTGAATTCTAGTTTCTTTCTTTTGGAAAGATACTTTGAATGGGAAATTCCCTTTGTTTGGGCCTTTGTTTTCCTTTTGGAAGGAGAAGAGAAGAGGGGAGGACTTATCCCAAGCTCACACTCGATTCATTCCAGATCAGTCTATTTAGAAATAGCACGTACTACTTGCAAGTATCTTGCTATGTTGAACTAGGCCTTTCTTTGTAAGAAGAAAGATTTTGAAATGTAACCACGATTTTGAAGACTCCACTCTTTTACAAGTGTGAATTCTCTCACTCAGGGTCACACGACTTTGCCTTTGCACCTTATTTTCATGTGTGAGGGCAGCTATCCCTAAAATTTTCGAAAATGGGGAATTTAATCCAAATCCTACACATAATACTTCTTTAAGTATTGAATATTGATAGGATCTGCTAAATTCCTACCTTCTACATCGATCAACCAATACGAGTTGTTCGTAGTGGTTGCCCATACAACATAGGGTCCATCCCACTTGGGGCGCCACTTTCCGAGGGAATGTGGGCCACGATAGTGGATGATTTTCAAGACTAAATCTCCCACTTCAAAGTAGTGAGGTCTTATGTGTTTGCCATAGTGTCGGGCTATCCTTTGCAGGTATGCACGAGCATGATCCATGGCAAGGAGTCGCCTCTCATCTAGCAAATCTAGTTCGGCTATCCTAGCATGCTGAAGCGTCTCTAGGGGGAGGTCGAGTGTTATGGATGTATGGAATGAATGCAGTTGGGTATGAATGGGAAGAATGGCGTTTGTGCCATAGACCAATTCGAATGGTGTGGCATTCGTGGGAGTTCGGATGGAAGTCCTATAAGCCCATAAGGCTTCATCCAGCTTCTCGTGCCACGTCCTACCCTTCTCTAAGGTTTTCTCAATTATACTAATGAGAGTCTTGTTGGTGGCTTCGGCTTGGCCGTTGCCTTGAGGGTAGTAGGGCGAAGAGAAGTGGTGAGTTATGCCATACATGTTGCACAACTTAACCATCCGCTCGTTCTTGAATGGGGTGCCATTATCAGACACAAGGTCTCGTGGAACCCCAAATCGAGCCACGATATTCCTCCTAATGAAAGCCACCACATGTTGCCCCAGCACGTTGGTTAGGGAAATGGCTTCCACCCATTTGGAGAAATACTCCGTGGCTGCTAAAATTAATCGATGCCCATTCAAGGCTTTTGGAAATATAGGGCCTATGATGTCAAACGCCCACATGATAAATGGCCAGGGGCTGACCACGGAATGCAATGCAGATGATGGGATATGAATGGCGTGCCCATGCACTTGACATGGATGACACTTCCTAACATGATCATGACAATCCTTTTTCAAGGTGGACCAAAAATAGCCCCCTCTAAGTATTTTCATTGCCATCATGTTGGCGTTAACTTGACCTCCACATTCTTTATCGTGGAATTCATGCATCACTATCCTAGCCTCCTCTAGATCGATACATCTAAGCAGGATGCCGGTAAAACTCTTTTTGTATAGAACCCCACCCACAATGGTGTATCGGGTCGAAATCTTACGGATGAATGCCTTATCTTTGGATGTGGCATCCTCGGTGAATCCCCCATTTTCTAGAAATTGTTTGATGTCATAAAACCAGGGTTTTTCAATAGACTCTCAGTTATTTTGGCAAATATCCAAATTGTGTGTGGATGGGTTGGGCGCATGCCATATTTCTAAAGACCGGGTTCCTAAGATGGGATCGACCTTCAGGGCTGAACCCAAGGAGGAGAGGGCATCGGCGATGCCATTGTCCTCTCTTCCTACGTGTGTGAGTTTACACGATTGGAAGGACTCAACCAATCGAGTGTTCAACTCGTGATATGGAAGCAGTTTTTCATTACGTACTTGCCAAATTTTCAAAACCTGGTTTATAACAAGGAGCGAATCTCCAAAGACCTCAATGCATGATGCCCCTAGAGTTTTCGAAATTCTTAAGCCTTGTATGAGTGCTTCATACTCAGCTACGTTGTTGAAACATTCGAAATCTAGGCGGACTACTATGAGAATCTCGCCCTTTTCAGGGGAGATGAGGATGACCCCAGCACCAGCCCCTCGTTGGTTTCGTGCCCCATCGAAGTGCATCTTCCATACTTGGTTTTCGAAATTGTTTGCCAAAATGTGGTTTTGGAAATGGTTTTGTAATATGCCTTCGTCAGGCATTTCATCAAGTGTGGGATATCCGTCCTCTAGGGGGAACTCAACTACGTAATCTGCTAGGGCTTGCCCCTTAATGGAGATCTGGTGATGGTATTTCAGGTCATACTCCATTAGAAGGAGTTGCCATTTGCCCAATCTACCTGTGAGAATGGGTTTTTCAAACAAGTGCTTGATTGGATTAAGCTTGGACACTATCCAGATCTCATGATCTAGGAAATAGTGTCTGAATTTCTGGCAGGCCCAAACTAGGACCAAGCACGTCTTCTCCATGGCTTGATAATTTCGTTCATAAGCCAAGAGAGTTTTTGAAATATAGTAGATGGCATACTCCTTATGGGTGTCATCCTTGAATTGAGCCAGCAGGGCTCCTAAAGCATTTGCATGCACAGAGATGTAGAGTAAAAGTGGTTTTCCTTGCTTCGGAGGATTCAAAACGGGGGGATTAACCAGGTATGCCTTTAGTCTCTCGAAGGACCTTTGGCATTCGTCATCCCATAAGAATTTCGTGCCCTTCCTCAACAATTTGTTGAAGGGTTCACATCTAGTCGCTAGATTTGATATGAATCGGCGAACAGACTGTAATCGACCCTTGAGGCTACGAATTTGGGTGAGATTGGAGGGTAGAGCCATGTCTATGATGGCTCGACACTTAGAGGGGTCGACTTCTATACCCCTTTGATTTACCATAAAGCCTAGAAGCTTCCCTGATTCTACCCCGAATACACATTTTTGAGGGTTTAGCTTTACTTTGTAAAGCCTAAGCCTTTCGAAAATCTTTTGCAAACATTCGATATGAGTGTATCGGGTTTTGGATTTCGCCAAGAGATCATCTACATACACTTCTACGAGCTCATGAATTTGATTATGGAAGATCATGGTCATGGCTCTCTGGTATGTTGCGCCGGCATTTTTCAAACCAAAGGGCATGACTGTATAGCAATACGTGCCCCATGGGGTTGTGAAGGCGGTCTGACCCTGATCTCGTGGACTTAGTTTGATTTGATTATAGCCTGAATAGCCATCCATAAACGAAAACATTTCATGATTTGCAGTACTATCGACTATCAAATCTATGTTTGGTAAAGGATAATTATCCTTTGGAGTGGCTTTATTCAGGTTTCTGAAATCGATGCATATTCGAATTTTCCCATTGGTTTTTCGAACTACAACGATGTTTGATAACCAATCAGAATACGCAATGGGTTTTATAAATCCGGCTTTTAACAGATCTTCTAAACCCTCTTTGACTTGCGTGTGCACATTCGGGTATATTTTCCTAAGCTTCTGCTTTATGGGTTTTACATCTGCATCTAAGGGAAGACGATGTTCGACAATACTGGGGTCTATGCCCGGCATGTCTTCATACGACCATGCAAACACATCTAAATAGGTTCGTAGAAATGCAATGAATGCTGATCTTTCATGTTCATGCAAGCATGCGCCTATTTTGATGGTTTTTGGATTGGAATCACTCCCTAGGTTCACCTCTATGAAATCTCCTCCAACGGAATTGGAAGGTCTTTCAAAATCAAGAATTTTATAAAATTCTGGGAGCTCAGAAGTGGGATCTTCCTCAAGGGGATCCACTTCTGGGCTTCGATCATTCTCGTGGGCTATAGATCTGAGGGAATTTGATGCCTGATTTTTCAAAAGACCTGGTTTTGCACTCGGATTTTCAATCGATTTCGAAATTTTTGGTCTCGCTATGCGGACGACGTTCCTTTCGAAATCCTTTTCTTTTTCCAAAGTCCTACCAGGAGCAGCTATATACAAAATCTTTTTGGTATTTTCTAGATTTTTGATTTTTTTGGGTTTTTGTAAAACAAGAACTTTAGGAACTATACAAAGCACTCTATTTTCGAGTTTTTGTTTTTCCATTGTTTTTGGTTTTTCCTCTTTTTCGATTTTTTTGATTTTACGTTTTCCAAATGTTTTTGTGTTTTTATGAAAGGGATCTTCCATCATACCTACAAAGGGAAAACACTACGGGTTAGACTCGGAATAGGAGGTCTAAATCGTAGGTCTCTTCTAGGATAGGTTCCAGGGCACCCTTGACCCAGGTGGTCACAGGGGGTGGCTCTTGTGGTATTTTGGGAGTATAGCCGATCCCATATCGGCTTGGGTTGGCCCTAGGCAGGATGGGCTCTAGGAGACCCTGGTTTTGTGCCCCTAGACTCTTGTAGGGCGTGTAGCCCATGTTCAACAACATGTTCCACGACTTTTTGTTTTTTGAAAAAGTTGGATACAAGTCGTGGTCCTGGAACATGCTATCGTCCATATTAGGCTCGTATGGCCTCTTGTCCAGGGGCTTCGAAAATAGGAAACGCTTGGGTTTTCCTAAGAGGATTAAAGTCGGAAGGGGGCCTGCTTTGGGCGGCCCCTTCACACACACAACCTTCCTAGGGTTGTTTAATACGAGCCTTGGCGGCTCAATCATGGTCTGCCCCAGGTTAGCCTCATGGGTCTGGGAGCTCGACAAACAAGGGGAGTTTATGATCCCCTGAAGCTGTGGGTGACTCTCACTTAGGATCACCACGACCTGGTCCCTGAAAGGGATCTTGACACACCTGTGGAAGGTGGATGGCACAACGCACAAGCTGTGTATCCAGGGCCTTCCCAGCAACAGGTTATAATGGGGGTGGATGTCCAAGACATGAAACACCCCCGTGTGCGTGATCCCTCCCGTTTCCATTGGGAGTTCGATCGATCCTAATGGCCTAGACGCATTCCCATCGTATCCAGTGATAACGATGGGGCTTGGGTTCACAGAAGTCAAGGTGACTCCGATTTGGTACGCCACATGAAGTGGAAGGATGTTGAGCCCTCCTCCCCCATCGACTAGGCACCTGTCTAGAGAGTGGTTATTCAGAACCACCTCGATATGCAGGGCCTGGTTATGGGACTCGTAGGGTCTATCTACATCATCTTCCGAGAAAGTGATGGGCGATTTGGCTCCTATTAGTGCCACTTGATCAGACAGGGATTCCGGACTTATGTTCGAATCAACCTTGGCTCTTTCTAGAATTTTCTCTAGCACGAGCCTATGCCTAGGCGAAGTTTGTATAAGCTCTAGGATAGACATGTGGATAGGAATCTTTGAAAGGTGGTTTTCGAAATCATAAGAATTTAGGACGACTTTTCTCTTGTCTGCTTTTGGCAGAACTCCAAGAATACATGCTTTTGAGGGGCCAGGTACACTGACCACCTTTTCAGCACTTTGTAGGTGCGGGGGTTGATAGATCCTCCCAGATCTAGTCACTTCCCCTATGACCAGCCTATGGTTCGCACTAAAATTGGCTCTAAGTATGAGTTGACGAGCACCTTGAAGTTTTAAAACTGGTTTAGTTGGGGATTCGACTCTTGGTGGTCCCCGGATGATGACTTGGGCGCGCTTCTTATACAGTACAAGAATGGGTGCACAAGTGGGTCGACTAGACTCAGAATTTTGCGCTAGTTCCTTTGAAAAGGTGAGGGTACATACATCCTTTCCTTTCCCACTGCTACTGGCATGCTTGGGAAAGGGTTCTTTGAAGATAGCTTGAGGTGGCTCAGGCTCCACAGTGACCTGGAGCCGGCCCTCCGCTATCAAGTTCTCGATTTTATTTAAAAGGGAGAAACAACGTTTGGTATCATGGCCTTTGAGCCGATGATACTTGCAAAAACGATTTAAATACCCCCCTTTGGAAGTGACAACTTCAGGGATTTCGGGAAGTTCGATCATCCCTTGGGCAAGTAGGAGGTCTAGGACCTCCGACACAGGTTGCCCCAGCGGTGTGTATTCCCGTTTTTCAATCGGTTTTTGGAAATTCCTCTCCCTTTTATTTTCTAACTTTTCAAAATTTTTGGAAGTGCCCGCCACGCCTTGATCCATCTGGACATTGGCGATTTTATGGGGTTTTGCCCCTTTGTCTATCGTGGGTAGCCCATAAGTGATGGGCTTTTCCAAGCGGGTTTTAGAAACGACACTTCCTTTCCATAGGTGATCGTATGTCCCTTTTCTTAAGTTTGTTTCAAAAAGGGATGCTTTTTTTATCAACTTATGGAAAGTTGAGATCTCATGGAGCGAGAGAAGGGTTTTTAACTCGCTTTTAAAATTATCCAAGATGAGCATGACTGCGCATCCTTCGGATATGGGCTCTCGCACTTGGCCCAAAAGTGACCTCCATCGAATAATGAAGGCATGTACGTCTTCGTTCATGCCTTGCTTCGTATCCCTTAAAGTGTTCAACGTTGGCGTGACTTCTACGTTGTGTGCAAATCTTTGCATGAAGCAGTTCGCTAACTCTTCAAAAGTAGCGAACTGGCTTAAATCGTAGGAAGCTAGCCATTTGGTAGCTGTGCCTTTAAGGGATAAAGGGAACCAATACACCCATTTCATCGAGTCCTTTTTCTTCTTATGGGCTCGATGCGAGAAAAGTTGCAAGTGAGACCTAGGGTCTCCCATGCCATCATACCGATGGAAGTTTGGTATTTCATCGTCACTGTCTGTTTCGTAATCCATAGGAAGGAAATCAGATAGGGCGTAACTCCTTTTCTCTTTATTTTGCCCTTTCAACAGCAGCTGTAGGGCTTTACGGTCCTTTTGTGTGAAGGACTCGTGGTATTGGTTGCCTTCCATTACGGAGGTCTCTTTGTGCTTGCGAGGTTTTTCAGATTTTTTCTTGGCCCTTTGTTCACCGTTTGATGAACACGAATCGCCTACTTCAGCCTCTTGGCTAAGAGCATCGATTTTGGCCTCGAATTCCCTTCTCAAGTCTTCTATCTCGTCTAGTTTGATCTTGTTTTTCAAAATCCTCCTAGAGTGAGAACTTGATGCGCATGAGCCTTGGCTCGACACTTCACTTGGGTTGGATTTTGACATGCTTTCAAGCCTTTTTCAAAATTCCTAAGTACAAGTAAAGAAGAAAAGAAAGTTAAAACAATACCTCTTTGAAAATCTTTTCGCAAGTTTCCTAGAGTGACTCGACTTTAAAAGACTCACATCCCATCGGGCGTGCCAAATTTCCGCTTCCTGGTTCTTTAGGCCTGAAGCGAACCTTTTTGTGTGCCTAAGTCCTATTTAAACAAATAGGGCGTGCCAGCTAGCTTACTTAAGCTAGCGAAGATGTATTTAAAACCTGACTTCTAACGTGGCAACTGTGAGCAAGCAAGCTCTTGTCGTGGCAGACCTTCTTGCACCGATGCGCAAGGGTCAGTCTGTACGCTTTTAAAAATCGAGTTTTTGGAGTGTAAGAACTTACGAAAGCGGTTCGAGGTGTTTGATTCGGGTCTTTTTGGTATGGTTTCAGATTTTAGATCACGTGGATTTGCACGTGCCTAAGTCTTTCTTTTTATTCCCTCTTTGGGGCCACCTAGGTGTGTGTTATGAACACTCCACTAAAATGTGGCAATTTTGAGCTGGAGTATGGGGTTTTCTTTGATGCAATATGCATCCTAACTCGTGGTATGGCGTATATGCAATGCAAACTCACGCTACTCCAAAGGGAAAACCCGAATGTAAAAGACAATGTCGAAGGGAAATGACTTGTAATGGAAATTGCCGAAGGGAAATGACTTGTAATGTAAATGCCGAAGGGAAATTGCAAAAGGGAAATACGGCTATATCTTAAGAGCGAAAAGGCTCAATTGTGCAAGTGTGTGCCGTGTATATATTGAAAGACTACGCACACAGCTGAACCTTAAAACCCGAATTGAAAAGACATAGCCAAAAGGGAAATACGTATATAGTATATATGAGCCCTTACTTGGGTCTTACAAATAAGAGCGAAGGCTCAATGTGGGTGCGTGTGAAAATGTAACGACAGCACACACGACTTCAAATGAAACCCAAATATAAATTGCAATATGGCCTTAACTAAGGTCTTGGGAATAAGAGCGAAAGCTCAATGTGTGTGAGTGCTTGAATTGAAGTACTACGCACACAACATGAAATTAAACCCAAATAGAAATTGCAATATGGCCTTAACTAAGGTCTTGGGAGTAAGAGCGAAAGCTCAATGTGTGTGAGTGCTAGAATTGAAGTACTACACACACGACATGAAATTAAACCCAAGGATAGTATCACACGGCCCTTACTTGGGTCTTGCAAATAAGAGCGAAGGCTCAATGTGTGTGAGTGCGAGAATGTAAAGACAACACACCCAACTCAAGCAAAACCCTACGCTACTCAAAGTATATACATAAACCTATATTTAAAGGGGCTGATTAGGCCCGTGTGTGTTCAAAATCGTGTACAACTAAGAGCGAGGTAGGCTCAAGTGCACGTGTGTGGGGATGTGCCAAGCCACGTTATTACAAGCGGGGGGAGACTATGCTCCGTTATTACAACCCCGTATCAAATTTAATTTAAGCAAGTCTACAACTAAGGAACGAGTTAGGCACTTACTTATAGCTGGTCTGGAGGTGACTTGCTTGAGCGTAGGCTTGGCTTCGCCTTGGGCTGCAAGAGGGAGCTCCTCGGAGTGGCACGGCAAGGGGAGGTGCTGGCCGGGTGACTTGGGTGCGCGGGAAGGGCACCTTAAAGCTGGCCGGCTACTAGGAGTGTGCTGCCTTGGTGCTTTGGGCTAAGGTGACTAAGGAGGGTCACTAAGGGATAGGTTGGCACTATGGAAGGTGGCGCTAAAGGGGAGCCTAAAGGGAATGCCTAAGGGAAATGGGGTGGCTGACCGAATGGGTTTGGTGCAGTCGACTGGGGTGGCCGACTAGGGGAATTTTTGTGGTGGCCGGCGGCTAGGATAATTAGGGGGATATCAAGGATGAGAAGGGAGCTAGCTAGGGTGCTGTGGAAGGTGGAGCTAAGGGCTGGTGGAAAGTGGTATGGGCAGGTCTTAGGGAGCCAAGTGGGGTGGCCAGGTATCACTAGGGGAAATGGTTCAAGGCGGGTGATGTAAAGGTTGAGGTCTGGCCGAATGGGTAAGGGTGGCAGGTGGCTGTGATGGGGTGATATAGTGGTGGTATGGGTGGTGGGAGAGTGGAGGGGGAGTGAAGAGGAGATATAGTTAGGTTGAGGCACTAACCGAATGGTGAAGGAGTTGGGGCGTGGAAGAAGGGTAGCCAGGTGGTGAAGGAAGATGGAGTTCAGTCGGGCAGTGGTGGCGACGTGGTGTGGAGCAGGTTGGGAGGCAGTGGTGGCGCGTGGTGGAGCTTGGCTGGATGGAAGTGGTGCAAGTGGAGCAAGGTGGAAGGCTTGGCTGGAAGGAGATTGGCCAAGGTCGGCTGGCCCAAGGTGGTGAAGCTTGAAAACCAGCCCACTGGGGGGGGGGGTTATATAGGTTTGGAGATGGTGGTTGGGGGTATTTGGAGGGTGGTAAGGTGGTTTAAGTGGTGGTGGTGTGGTGATAAGGTGGGCTGGTTTTGAGGAGGGGCCAGATATTTTGGTTAAACGGGTTTTAGGGATATGGTGTGCTAGGTTTAGGTGGGGTGGTTTAGGGGTTTAGGGCTTAGCTAGGTGGGTTGGTTTTGGGGTGAGGTTTAGTGAGGTGGGTTAGGTGATTAGTCTAGGATTAGGTTAGGTTTAAGGAAATTAGGCTAGGTTTCGGGGAGGATTAGAGAAGTGGGTTAGGTGATTAGGTTGGGATTAGGGAAGTGGGCTAGGTGATTAGGCTAGGTTTAAGACGGGATTAGGGTAAAAGGCTAGGATTAGGGGTTTTTACTTAGGATTGGGTTAGGGAGCTCCCTTTGCATCACCCATAGACCTTGTTGCATCATGTTGGTGCAGCCCTAGGTTAGGTTTTGACTAATACAAGCTTAAACCCATGCTAATTAGGCTAACCCACATGATTAACCCCAAACTTGACACACAAGTCAAGCTTAATTACAATCACCCTCAAATCTTATCCTCCCCCACTCTCTCTCATGCCCATAATCCCACGTGAATTTCAAGTGGGCCCCACCTCCATTTATGAGAAGGTGATGTGGGCCATGGATGTGGATATTGGATTGGATCTCTGGATCCAAATCCAAATACAAATTCACACATAGGTTTGGATCGGGATCTGGATATATATGGTCCAGATCCAATCCAAACTGAATTCTGACTCCTTCAGGCTGTGTTCGAAACGAACGGTTTGTGCGGGGTCTGATAGCATGAGTACTCCGTCTGCGTTGGGTCTTCGCCAACATGGTCGTCCGCTTCTGTTTTCACCTTCCAGAGATGATTTCAAGTGATGTTTGCAGATAACAGGGTCTTGGACGTTCGAGATCCTGGGGGTGGATTCAACACGAGAGTTGCTGTGCCGGGCTCGACTTGTGCTCCGATTCTAGGCTCTCTTTGGCTCTCCTAGTCCTGCTTTGATCAGGCCAAGCTTGCTTTGTGGGGTTTCAAAACATATTTTAACAGTTTTTAAAACATATTATACATATTTAAAACATATAAAAGTTCAAAACATCTGTACAGGGTTGTCTGGAAGGCTCCTGGGTTTCCAAACTCAAAATGGCCCTTTGGGGCTGCTTTTATAAAACCAGGTTGGTTTGAGAAATTAATGGGATTTCGGGGTGTTTATAAGAACGAAATTCGTGCGGCAATATGAGTTCGATATCAACAGGAACCGGTCAAAAATCAAAACAACGGACCGAAACAAACGCCGAAAAGGTCCTGAAAAGTAGAACACCGATTGGAAGAAAGACTTGGGGAAGACCCAAGCTAGAAAACCAAGGAGCAGAAGAAAAGTTTGGACTAGATTTGGACCCAAAAGTATCTAGATCCAAATAGTGTTTGGATTGGATCTGGATCTCAAAATATCCGAGATCCAAACCCAAATAAATATTTGGACTGGATCTGGATCTCAAAATATCCGAGATCCATGATCCTGATCCAAATAGGGTTTCGATTAGATCCGGATAGCCAGACCCAAATCCAAGACCCAATATCCAAGACCCATTTGAAACCTCTATAAATAGAGGTGAGTGGGCTGGAAAAATCAGATCCTGCGTGAGTTCAAGAGAGGTGCTTCACGTGGACTTCAAAAGGGGGGGGGAAGAGAGAGAAAGGGGCCCTATTGGCCCAAGTTTTGAGAGTTTTGATTGGCAATAGAGGCATGGGCTGCACCAAACGGAATGGCGTCTTCTTCATGCTTGGAGTGGAGTTCGTGGTGGAGCTTGGCGGCTTGGGCGGCGGCTTAGAGTGGTGCTGCAACCAAGCAAGTCCCTAAAACCTAACCTAGACCACCTCTATTCTAACCCTTCTAGACCACCTAAACCAGCCCCTAAAAACTCCATTAAACCAGCCAAGTCCTGGCCGGTTTTCACCAAAATTTCTACCCTAGACCACCACCTAACCAAGCTACCCTAAGACCTAAACCAGTTCGGCCACCACCTGAACGAACTCCCCCTTTGAACTCAGCCAAGTTCGGCCACCACCTGGCTGAACACCCCTTTGAAACACACCTAGCTCGAGCCACCTTGGCTCGAGCCTTTTCCTAAGACCCACGGCCTGCAAGGCAAGACTTTTATCATAAATGTTGGGCTCGAGTCTTGACTTTTATCTCGAGCGCCAAGTGGGGTTTTACCCCTTTATCCATGGTGGGTAGCCCATAAGTGTTGGGCTTTTGCAAGCGAGTTTTCGAAACTACGTTCCCTTTCCACAAATGATCATAAATCCTTTTTTCAAATTTGTTTCGGAAAGAGATGCTTTTTTTATCAACTTGTGGAAAGTTGAGATTTCGTGAAGGGAGAGAAGGGTTTTCAACTCGTTTTTAAAGTTATCCAGGATGAGCATGACTGCGCATCCTTCGGATATTGGCTCTCGCACTTGTCCAAGGAGAGACCTCCAATGAACGATAAACGTATGCACGTCTTTGTTCATGCCTTGTTTTGCATCACTCAACATGTTTAAAATTGGCGTGACTTCTACCTTATGCGAGAATCTCTACATAAAGCAGTTCGCTAACTCTTCAAAATTAGCGAACTAGCTAAGGTCGTAGGAAGCCAGCCATTTGGCGGTTGTGCCTTTGAGGGACAAAGGGAACGAATACACCCATTTCATCGAGTCCTTCTTTTTCTTGTGGGCTCGACGAGAGAAAAGTTGCAAGTGAGACCTAGGGTCTCCCATGCCATCATATCGATGGAAGTTCGGTATTTCATCGTCATTGTCTGTTTCATAGTCTACAGGTAAGAAATCAGTTAGGGCATAACTCCTTTTCTCTTTGTTTTGTCCTCTCAGTAGCTATTGTAGGGCTTTACGGTCCTTGTATGTGAAGGACTCGTGGTATTGGTTGCCTTCCATTGCGGGGTCTCTTTATGTTTGCGAGTTTTTTCAAACTTTTTCTTGGCCTTTGGTTTGCTATTTGACGAACATGAGTCAACTGCTTTAGCCTCTTGGCTAAGAGCGGCAATTTTGGCCTCAAAATCCCTTTTCAACTCCTCGATCTCTTCTCTTTGATCTCGGGTTTCCTTGTATGACTTGACTTTGCACAAGGCCCAGGTCCCACCGGGCATACCAAATCTGTAGACGCCCAGAAAATTTTTGACTCCGAGCTTCTTAGAGCCTAGAGTGAACCTTTTCGTATGTCTAAGTCGCTAAAAGGGCATGCCAGCTAGCTTACTGAAGCTAGCAAAGTAAGTTTTCGCAATTGTTGCAGATTTTATTTCATGTGGGATTTTGCACATGCCTATGTCTTTGATTTTAGTCAACTTGGGCGTGAGATATGTGTGCCAAGTGCCTAAATGTGGCAAGTTTTGCACGGGTGTATCGTGTTTGCTTTGATGCAAGTATGTGCCCTAACTCGTGGTATGGCGGATATGCAATGCAAACTCACGCAACTCCAAGGGAAAACCCGAAATTGAAAGACAATGCTTAAGGGAAATTACAAAAGGGAAATTGCAAAAGGGAAATATAGCTATATCTTAAGAGCGGAAAGGCTCAATTGTGTAAGTGTATGCCATGTATAAATGGAAATGCAACTAACACAGCTGAACCTTAAAATCCTAAATTAAAAGACATAGCGGAAGGGAAATACAACTATATATATATGGGCCCGAAGGTCGCCAACGTGTGCGTGGGTGTTGTGTGTATATGTAAAGACAACTCACACGACTTGGAATGTAAAACCCAAATTGAATTGCAATACGGCTCTTATTAGAGTCTTGGGAGTAAGAGCGAAAGATCAATGTGTGTGAGTGTGGAATTGAAAGACAACGCACACAACTCGAATGTAAACCCACGCAGCTAAACCTATATAAATAAAGTTATATCTTAGGGGCTGTCAAGGCCCGTGTGTGTGCAAAAAGTGTGCAACTAAGAGCGGAAAGGCTCAAGTGCACGTGTGTACTTGTGTGTCATACATCAATATTACATCTTGGGGGGAGACTACGCTCTATTATTACAACCCCATATCAAAATTTAATTGAATATAAAGCAAGTTAATGTAATAAACTAAGTTTAGACACTTACATGTAGCTGGTCCATCTTCAACTTGCTTGGATTAGGACTTGTGATTCGCCTTGGGCAGCCGTGAGGAGCTCCTTGGGTAGCTTGAGAGAGGCTGGGATTCGGGGTGTTTAGGGACATGTAGGGGTGCTGGCTGGGTTGTACTAAGGTGCTAGGTTAGGGGTTAAGGCAAAAGACAACTAAGGTATGGCTGAGGGAATTGGGTGTTAGGGGCTGGTTGGCTGGGAGTTAAGGGAGTTAGGGAGTTAGGGGCTGGTCGGCTGGTAATGGAGGTAAGGTAAGGGATGCAAGGGGAAAGAAGGCAGGGCTTGGTCGGCTGGGCAGGTGTTGCTAGAGCTGGACGACTAGGGAAGCCGGGTGGAAGGGAGGTGACAGCTGCTGCAGGTGCTGGTTGGGAAGGAGGTGGCCGGTGCTGCTATCCTAGGGGAGCCGAGTGGAAGGAAGGATGGCAGGTTGGCTGGGAAGGAGGCGGAAGGTGGTCTCAGGCGGGAGGCGGCAAATGCTGGTGCTGTCCTAGGGGAGCCGAGTGGAAGGAAGGATGGTGTTGGCTAGGAAGGAAGGATGGCAGGTGGTCTCGGTGGAAGGGAGGTGGCAGGTGGTGCTCGGCTAGGAGTGAAGGGGATGGCTGATGGTGGTGCTTGGTTGGGAGAGATGGGGCTGCTGGCCGAATCTGAATGGCCTGATGTGCTAGCCAGGAGTGAAGATCCCCTCTCGCAGGTGATGGATGGGCCCCCTATATCTGCTGGCCGACTAGGGATTAATGGTTGGGGGGATAAGGGAGCTAGGGGCTAAGGTCGGTTGGTTAGTGGGTAGTTAGGTGTAAACACCCCGAAATCCCACGAATTTCTCAAAATCCATCTGGTTTTGTAAAAGCAGCCCCAAAGGGCCATTTTTGAGTCTGGAAACCCAGGAGCCTTCCAGACAACCCTGTACATATGTTTTAAACTTTGTATTTCAAAAATATGTAATATAGCTTTTGAAAACCTGTTAAAACACGTTTTGAAACCCCGAAGCGGCTTGGCCCGATCAAGACAGGACCAGGAGAGCTAAGAAGAGCTCGGAACCGGAGCACATGTCAAGCCCAGCACAGCAACTCTTGTATCACATCCATACCCCCAGGATCTCGAACGTCCAAGACCCTGTTCTTATCAAAATGTCATTTGAAGTCATCTCTAGAAGGCAGAAACGGAGGCGGACGACCATGTTGGCGAAGACCCAACGCAGACGGAGTACTGATGCTGTCAAGCCCTGCACAAATCGTCCGTTTCGAACCCAGCTCGAAGGAGTCAGAGTTCAGTTTGGATTGGATCTGGACCATATATATCCAGATCCCAATCCAAACCCATACGTGGACTTGGATTTGGATTTGGATCCAGAGATCCAATCCAATATCCATATCCATGGCCCATATCACCTTCTCATAAATGGAGGTGGGGCCCACTTGAAATTCACGTGGGATTATGGGCATGAGAGAGAGTGGGGATGGATAATATCAAGAGTGTTGTAACTAAGCTTGACTTGTGTGTCAAGTTTGGGGTTCATCATGTGGGTTAGCCTAATTGAGTGGGTTTAAGCTTGTAATTAGCCAAAACCCAACCTAGGGCTGCACCAACATGAGGTGGTTAAGGTCTATGGGCCATGCAAAGGGAGCTCCTTCACCTAAACCTAACCCAAAACACCTAATCCTAGCCTACCACCCTAATCCACCCCTAATCTGAGCCTAATCACCTAACCCACTTCCCTAATCCCGGCCTAATCCCAACCTAATCACCTAACCCACTTCCCTAATCCTTCCCTAAACCTAGGTTAATTTCCCTAAACCTAGCCTAAACCTAGCCTAATCACCTAACCTAGCTCACTAAACCTCACCCTAAAACCCAACCACCTAACCTAGCCCTAAACCCCCAAACCACCCCTAGCCCACAATCTACCCAAACCACTAGTTTCTAAAATATCTGGCCCTACCCTTTCCAGCCCACCTTATCTTCATACCACCCTACCTAAACCACCTAACCACTACCCCAAACCCAGCCCTAACCGACCTACCCAACTCCCTATATAAACCCCCCCTCTTGGGGCGGGTTTTCCAATCTAGAAGCCCACCTAGATCCCAGCCGGGTCCTCTCCTTCCCCAAGTCCAGCCGAACTTGCTCCACCTCCTCCACCTGCGCCGCCTGCACCACCACCATCCCTCCATCCCACCACAGCTTGCACCGCCATCTCCACCACCTCCAGGCCAAGCCTCACTGCCTTCCCCAAGCCCAGCCGAGCACCACCTTCTCCCCATTCGGTAAGTACCCCCCAACTCTACCTAACTCCTTCTCTACTCCCTCTCCACTCCTAGCCACCCACCATACCACCATCTTACCTACACATCAGCCCCTTGCTGCCACCATTCTCACTTAGCCGAACCTAGCACAACCTAAACCATCGGTCACTACCTAACTACCCTAACTACACCCGGCCAACCATCTCTTTTCCCCTTAGACTCCCATTCGGCCTTCCCTTAAACTCCCCTTAGGTCCATATTCCCTAACACTCTATACTCTCCATTCGTGGCCCTACATATTCACTTGGCCCAGCCCCTTTAATCCCCCACATCAAGGCGACACCCACTTGCAGCCGGCCACCTTCGAGGCGCCTATCCCGCGCCCCACTTGCAGCCGGCCAGCACCCTTTGTCATCCACCCTCGCGGAGCTCCCGTTTGGAGCCCAAGGCGAAGGCCAAGCCCACGCTCCAGCAAGGCCTCTACGGACCAGCTACTCGTAAGTGCCTAAACTCGGTCTTTAGTTGTATACTTGCTTGAGATTCAATTTGATACGGGGTTGTAATAACGGAGCATACTCTCCCCCGCTTGTAATAACGTGGCTTGGCACACCCACACATGTGCACTCTCTTAGTAGTGCACGATTTTGAACACACACGGGCCTAATCAGCCCCTAATACATAAGTATATACATATACTTTCATTTTCGAAGGGTTTTTGCTTAAGTTGGGTGCGTTGTCTTTCAATTCAAGCACTCACACACATTGAGCTTTCGCTCTTATTTGAAAGACCCAAGTAAGGGCCGACCTATACTATTTGGGTTTCATTTCATGTCGTGTGAGTAAGTCTTTCAATTCAAGCACTTTCACACACATTGAGCTTTCGCTCTTATTTGAAAGACCCAAGTAAGGGCCGACCTATACTATTTGGGTTTCATTTCATGTCGTGTGTGTAGTACTTCAATTCAAGCACTCTCACACACATTGAGCCTTCGCTCTTACTCCCAAGACCTTAGTAAAGGCCTTATTGCAGTTATATTTGGGTTTCATTTATGTCGTGTGTGTAGTACTTCAATTCAAGCACTCTCACACACATTGAGCCTTCGCTCTTACTCCCAAGACCTTAGTCAAGGCCATACTGCAATTTATATTTGGGTTTAATTTCAAGTCGTGTGTGTAAGTCTTTCAATTCAAGCACGCACCCACATTGAGCCTTCGCTCTTATTTGCAAGACCCGAATAAGGGCTCATATACATAATCTATATACATATCTCCCTTCGGTTATTTCCCTTCGGTTATTTCCCTTCAGTATTTTCTTTACATTTCGGGTTCTCCCTTTGGAGTAGCGTGAGTTTGTATTGCATCTACGCCATACCACGAGGTAGGACGCATATTGCATCGAAGCAAGCCCCGCTCGAATTCGCCCATGTAGTGGAGTGTTCATAACACACAAACTAGGTGGCCCGAAGAGGGATAAAAGAAAAGACTTAGGCACGTGCAAATCCACGTGATCTAAAACATGCAACCGCATTTTAAAGACCCAAAATAGACACCTCGAACCGCTTCGTAGACTTTCTCTCCAAAACTCGACTTTTGCAAAGCGTACAGACTGACCCTTGCGTATCGGTGCAAGAAGGTCTGCGACGACAAGAGCTTACTTGCTCACAATCGCCACGTTTAGAAGTCAGTGTTAAAAAAAATCTTCGCTAGCTTAGGTAAGCTAGCTGACACGCCCTATTTGCATACATAGGCCTTAGACACACGAGAGGATCCGCTCCGAGCCTTCAAAAAGGCGAGAGGCGGGGATTTTCGTGCATCTACAGAGATTGGCACACCCGGTGGGACGTGAGCCTTTCAAAAATCGAGTTTTTAAGTAGAAGTCTTGCGAAAATTTTGTAAAAAGGTGTCATTTTTAAACTTGTTTTCTTTGCTTGTACTTAGGACATTTTGTAAAAGCTTGAAAAGCATGTCAAAATCCAATCCAAGTGAAGTGTCGAGCCAAGGCTCATGTGCATCAAGTTCTCACTCTAGGAGGATTTTCAAAAACAAAATAAAACTAGATGAAATCGAGGACTTGAGAAGGGAGTTTGAGGCCAAAATCGATGCTCTCAGCCAAGAGGCTGAAGTAGGCGATTCATGTTCATCAAACGGTGAACAAAGGCCTAAAAAGAAATCTGAAAAACCTCGCAAGCAAAAAGAGGCCTCCGTAATGGAAGGCAACCAATACCACGAGTCCTTCACACAAAAGGACCGTAAAGCCCTACAGCAGTTGCTGAAAGGGCATGGGAGACCCTAGGTCTCACTTGCAGCTTTTCTCACGTCGAGCCCATAAGAAGAAAAAGGACTCGATGAAATGGGTGTATTGGTTCCCTTTATCCCTTAAAGGCACAACTGCCAAATGGCTGGCTTCCTACGACTTAAGCCAGTTCGCTATTTTTGAAGAGTTAGCGAACTGCTTCATGCAAAGATTTACACACAACGTAGAAGTCAAGCTGTAAACACCCCGAAATCCCACGAATTCCTTAAACAAACCTGGTTTTGTAAAAGCAGCCCCAAAGGGCCATTTTGAGTCTGGAAACCCAGGAGCCTTCCAGACAACCCTGTATATATGTCTTAAACTTCATATTTCAAAAATATATAATATGGCTTTTGAAAACCTTTTAAAAATACATTTTTGAAACCCCGAAGCGGCTTGGCCCGATCAAGACAGGACCAGAAGAGCTAAGAAGAGCCCGAAACCGGAGCGCATGTCGAGCCCGGCGCAGCAACTCTTGTATTTGATTCACACCCCCAGGATCTCGAACGTCCAAGACCCTGTTCTTATCAAAATATCATTTGAAGTCATCTCCGGAAGGCAGAAACGGAGGCGGACGACCATGTTGGCGAAGACCCAACAAAGACGAAGTACTGATGCTGTCAGGCCCCGCACGAATCGTCCATTTCGAACCTATCCAATATCCATATCCATGGCCCACATCACCTTCTCATAAATGGAGGTGGGGCCCACTTGAAATTCACGTGGGATCATGGGCATGAGAGAGAGTGGGGATGGAAAATATCAAGAGTGTTGTAATTAAGCTTGACTTGTGTGTCAAGTTTGGGTTTAATCATGTGGGTTAGCCTAATTGAGTGGGTTTAAGCTTGTAATTAGCCAAAACCTAACCTAGGGCTGCACCAACATGAGATGGTTAAGGTCTATGGGCCATGCAAAGGGAGCTCCTTCACCTAAACCTAACCCAAAACACCTAATCCAAGCCTACCCCCCTAATCCACCCCTAATCTGAGCCTAATCACCTAACCCACTTCCCTAATCCTGGCCTAATCCCAACCTAATCACCTAACCCACTTCCCTAATCCTTCCCTAAACCTAGATTAATTTCCCTAATCCTAGCCTAAACCTAGCCTAATCACCTAACCTAGCTCACTAAACCTCACCCTAAAACCCAACCACCTAACCTAGCCCTAAACCCCTAAACCACCCCTAGCCCACAATCTACCCAAACCCCTAGTTTTCAAAATATCTGGCCCAACCCTTTCCAGCCCACCTTATCTACATACCACCCTACCTAAACCACCTAACCACTACCCCAAGCCCAGCCCTAACCGACCTACCCATCCCTATTTAAACCCCCCCCATTGGGGACGGGTTTTCCTAGCGAGCAGCCCTCACCAATCCCAGCCGGGTCCCCTTCTTCCCCAAGTCCAGCCGAGTCCCATCATCTCCCTCCTGCTCCACCTACTCCACCTGCACCGCCACCTTCTCTCTTCCATCCACCACCATCTCCCAGCCGGACGCCACACTTGCTCTCCATCCCATCTACACCCGGCTTCTCTTTTCCATCCGCCGCCTCTCCCCAGTCGATAAGTACCCCCCCCACTCTACCTAGCTCCTTCTCTACTCCCTCTCCACTCCTAGCCACCCACCATACCACCATCTTACCTACACATCAACCCCCTTTGCTGCCACCATTTTCACTTAGCCGAACCTAGCACGACCTAAACTACCGGCCACTACCTAACCATCCTATCTACATCCGACCACCCTATAGGGCTCCCATTCGGCCTTCCCTTAAACTCCCCTTAGGTCCACATTCCCTAAACACTCGACTCTCCTAGTGACCCTAAACACTCACTTGGTCCAACCCCTTTAATCCCCCACATCGAGGCGACACCCATTTGCAGCCGGCCACCTTCGAGGCGCCTACCCCGCGCCCCATTTGTAGCCGGCCAGCACCCTTTGTCATCCACCCTCGCGGAGCTCCCATTTGCAGCCCAAGGCGAAGGCCAAGCCCACGCTCAAGCAAGGCCTCTACGGACCAGCTACTCCTAAGTGCCTAAACTCGGTCTTTAGTTGTATACTTGCTTGAGATTCAATTTGATACGGGGTTGTAATAACGGAGCATAGTCTCCCCCCGCTTGTAATAACGTGGCTTGGCACACCCACACACGTGCACGCTCTTAGTTGTGCACGATTTTGAACACACACGGGCCTAATCAGCCCCTAATACATAAGTATATATACTTTCATTTTCGAAGGGTTTTGCTTAAGTTGGGTGCGTTGTCTTTCAATTCAAGCACTCACACACATTGAGCTTTCGCTCTTATTTGAAAGACCCAAGTAAGGGCCGACCTATACTATTTGGGTTTCATTTCATGTCGTGTGAGTAAGTCTTTCAATTCAAGCACTTTCACACAGATTGAGCTTTCGCTCTTATTTGAAAGACCCAAGTAAGGGCCGACCTATACTATTTGGGTTTAAATTCATGTCGTGTGTGTAAGTCTTTCAATTCAAGCACCCTCACACACATTGAGCCTTCGCTCTTACTCCCAAGACCTTAGTAAAGGCCTTATTGCAGTTATATTTGGGTTTCATTTATGTCGTGTGTGTAGTACTTCAATTCAAGCACTCTCACACACATTGAGCCTTCGCTCTTACTCCCAAGACCTTAGTCAAGGCCATACTGCAATTTATATTTGGGTTTAATTTCATGTCGTGTCTGTAAGTCTTTCAATTCCAGCACGCACCCACATTGGGCCTTCGCTCTTATTTGCAAGATCCGAGTAAGGGCTCATATACATAATCTATATACATATTTCCCTTCGGTTATTTCCCTTCAGTATTGTCTTTACATTTCGGGTTTTCCCTTTGGAGTAGCGTGAGTTTGCATTGCATCTACGCCATACCACGAGGTAGGACGCATATTGCATCGAAGCAAGCCCCGCTCGAATTCGCCCATGTAGTGGAGTGTTCATAACACACAAACTAGGTGGCCCGAAAAGGGATAAAAGAAAAGACTTAGGCACGTGCAAAACCACGTGATCTAAAACATGAAACCGCATTTTAAAGACCCGAAATAGACACCTCAAACCGCTTCGTAGACTTTTTCTCTCCAAAAACTCGATTTTTGCAAAGCGTACAGACTGACCCTTGCGCATCGGTGCAAGAAGGTCTGCGACGACAAGAGCTTACTTGCTCACAGTCGCCACGTTTAAAAGTCAGTGTTAAAAAAATCTTCGCTAGCTTAAGTAAGCTAGCTGGCACGCCCTGTTTGCATACATAGGCCTTAGACACACGAGAGGATCCACTCCGAGCCCTGAAAAAGGCAAAGAGGCGGGGATTTTCGTGTGTCTACAGTGATTGGCACGCCCGGTGGGACGTGAGCCTTTCAAAAATCGAGTTTTTAAGTAGAAGTCTTGCGAAAATTTTGTAAAAAGGTGTCGTTTTAACTTGTTTTCTTTTGCTTGTACTTAGGATATTTTGAAAAAGCTTGAAAAGCATGTCAAAATCCAATCCAAGTGAAGTGTCGAGCCAAGGCTCATGCGCATCAAGTTCTCACTCTAGGAGGATTTTCAAAAACAAAATAAAACTAGATGAAATCGAGGATTTGAGAAGGGAGTTTGAGGCCAAAATCGATGCTCTCAGCCAAGAGGCTGAAGTAGGCGATTCATGTTCATCGAACGGTGAACAAAGGCCTAAAAAGAAATTTGAAAAACCTCGCAAGCAAAAAGGGGCCTCCGTAATGGAAGGCAACCAATACCACGAGTCCTTCACACAAAAGGACCGTAAAGCCCTACAACAGTTGCTAAAAGGGCAGAATAAAGAGAAAAGAAGCTACGCCCTGTCTGATTTCCTTCCTATGGACTACGAAACAGACAGTGACGATGAAATACCGAACTTCCATCGGTATGATGGCATGGGAGACCCTAGGTCTCACTTGCAGCTTTTCTCACGTCGAGCCCATAAGAAGAAAAAGGACTCGATGAAATGGGTGTATTGGTTCCCTCTATCCCTTAAAGGCACAGCTGCCAAATGGTTGGCTTCCTACGACTTAAGTCAGTTCGCTACTTTTGAAGAGTTAGCGAACTGCTTCATGCAAAGATTTGCACACAACGTAGAAGTCACGCCGACTCTGAATACCTTAAGGGATACAAAGCAAGGCATGAACGAAGACGTACATGCCTTCATTATAAGATGGAGGTCACTTTTGGGCCAAGTGCGAGAGCCCATATCCGAAGGATGCGCAGTAATGCTCATCATGGATAATTTCAAAAGCGAGTTAAAAACCCTTCTCTCGCTCCATGAGATTTCAACTTTCCATAAGTTGATAAAAAAGGCCTCCCTTTTCGAAACCAACTTGCGAAAAGGGACATACGACCACTTATGGAAAGGAAGTGTCGTTCCAAAAACCCGTTTGGAAAAGCCCATCGCATATGGGCTACCCACGACGGACAAAGGGGCAAAGCCCCATAAAATCGCCAATGTCCGGGTGGATCCAGGCATGGCGGGCACTTCCAAAAATTTTGAAAAATTAGAAAATAAGAGGAAACGCAATTTTCAAAAACCGGTTGAAAAACGGGAGTATACTCCGCTGGGGCAACCTGTGTCGAAGGTCCTAGACCTCCTACTTGCCCAGGGCATGATAGAACTCCCTGAAATCCCCGAAGGAGTCACTTCTAAAGGGGGGTATTTAAACCGATTTTGTAAGTATCATCGGCTCAAAGGCCATGATACCAAACGCTGCTTCTCTCTCTTAAATAAAATTGAGAACTTGATAGCAGAAGGCCGGCTCCAGGTAACTGCGGAACCTGAGCCACCTCAAGCTATCTTCAAGGAACCCTTTCCCAAACACGCCAGTGGCAGTGGGAAAGGAAAGGAGGTATGTACCCTCACCATTTCCAAGGAACTAGCGCAAAAGCCAGAACCTGGTCGACCTACTTGTGCGCCCATCCTTGTACTATACAAGAAGCCCGCCCAAGTCATCATTCGGGGACCACCAAAAGTGGAAACCCCGGTAAAACCAGTTTTAAAAATCCAAGGTTCTCCTCAACTCATCCTTAGAGCCAAGTTTAGCGCGAACCCTAGGCTGGTCGTGGGGGAAGTCACTAGATCCGGGAGGATCTATCAACCCCCGCACCTTCAAGGTGCTCAAAAGGTGGTCAGTGTGCCTGGCCCCTCAAAAGCATGTATCCCCAGTGGTCTGCCAAAAGCAGATAAGGACAAAGTCATCCTAAATCCTTATGATTTCGAAAACCACCTTTCAAAGATTCCTATTCACATGTCTATCCTAGAGCTTATAAAAACCTCGCCTAGACATAGACTTGTATTAGAGAAAATTCTAGAAAGGGCCAAGGTTGATTCGAACATAAGTCCGAAATCCTTGTCTGCCCAAGTGGCTTTATTAGGAGCAAAATTGCCCATCACTTTTTCGGAAGATGATGTAGATAGACCCTACGAAACCCATAACCAGGCCCTGCATATCGAGGTGGTTCTAAACAACCACTCTCTAGACAGGTGCCTAGTCGATGGTGGAGGAGGGCTCAACATCCTTCCACTTCATGTGGCGTACAAAATCGGAGTCACCTTGACTTCAGTGAACACAAGCCCCATCGTTATCACTGGATACGATGGGAATGCGTCTAGACCTTTAGGATCCATCGAACTCCCAATGGAAACGGGAGGGATCGAACACACGGGGGTGTTCCATGTCTTGGACATCCACCCCCATTATAACCTGTTGCTGGGAAGGCCCTGGATACACAGTTTGTGCGCTGTGCCATCCACCTTCCATAGGTGTGTCAATATCCCTTTTAGGGACCAGGTCGTAGTGATCCTAGGTGAGAGTTACCCACAGCTTCAGGGGATCATAAACTCCCCTTGTTTATCAAGCTCCCAGGCCCATGAGGCTAACCTGGGGCAAATTATGGTTGAGCCACCTCGGCTCGTGTTGAACAAACCTAGGAAGCTTGTATGTGTGAAGGGGCCGCCCAAAGCAGGCCCCCTTCCGACTTTAATCCTCTTAGGAAAACCCAAGCGTTCCCTATTTTCGAAGCCCCTGGACAAGAGGCCATACGAGCCTAATATGGATGATAGCATGTTCCAGGACCACGACTTGTATCCAACTTTTTCAAAAAACAAAAAGTCATGGAACATGTTGTTGAACATGGGCTACACGCCCTACAAGAGTCTAGGGGCGCAAAACCAGTGTCTCCTAGAGCCCATCCTGCCTAGGGCCAACCCAAGCCGATATGGGATCGGCTATACTCCCCGAATACCACCAGAGCCACCTCCTGTGACCACTTGGGTCAAGGGTGCCCCGGAGCCTGTCTTAGAAGAGACCTACGATTTAGACCTCCTATTCCGAGTCTAACCCATAGTGTTTTCCCTTTGTGGGTGTGACAGAAGATCCCTTTTTCTAAAAATACCAAAAACATTTTAAAAACTTAAAATAAAAAAAAAATCAAAAAACAAGAAAAACCAAAAACAATGGAAAAACAAAAACTCGAAAAAAGAGTGCTTTGTATAGTTCCCAAAGTTCTTGTTTTACAAAAACCCAAAAAAATCAAAAATTTGGAAAATACCAAAAAGATTTTGTACATAGCTGCTCCTGGTAGGACTTTGGCAAAAGAAAAGGATTTCGAAAGAAACGTCGTCTGCATAGCCAGACCAAAAATTTCGAAATCACTTGAAAATCCAAGCACAAAACCAGGTCATTTTGAAAACCACGCATCAAGTTCCCTCGGGTCTATAGCCCACGAGAATAATCAAAGCCCAGAAGTGGATCCCCTTGAGGAAGATCCCACTTCTGAGCTCCCAGAATTTCATAGAATTCTCGATTTTGAAAGACCTTCCCAATTAGTAGGAGGAGATTTCATAGAGGTGAACCTAGGGGATGATTCCAATCCCAAAACCATCAAAATAGGCTCATGCTTGCATGAAACTGAAAAGTTAGCATTCATTGCATTTCTACAAACCTATTTAGATGTGTTTGCATGGACGTATGAAGACATGCCGGGCATAGATCCCAGCATTGTCGAGCATCGTCTTCCCTTAGATGCAGGTGTAAAACCCATAAAGCAGAAGCTTAGGAAAATACACCCGAATGTACACACGCAAGTCAAAGAGGGTTTAGAAGATCTGCTAAAAGCCGAATTTATAAAACCCATTGCGTATTCTGATTGGTTGTCAAATATCGTTGTGGTTCGAAAAACCAATGGGAAAATTCGAATATGCATCGATTTCAGAAACCTGAATAAAGCCACTCCAAAGGATAATTATCCTTTACCAAACATAGATTTGATAGTCGATAGTACTGCAAATCATGAAATGTTTTCATTCATGGACGGCTATTCAGGCTATAATCAAATCAAACTAAGTCCACGAGATCAGGGTAAGACCGCCTTCACAACCCCATGGGGCACGTACTGCTATACAGTCATGCCCTTTGGTTTGAAAAATGCCGGCGCAACATACCAACGAGCCATGAACACGATCTTCCATGATCAAATTCATGAGCTTGTAGAAGTGTATGTAGATGATCTCTTGGCAAAATCTAAAACCCGATGCACCCATATCGAATGTTTACAAAAGATTTTTGAAAGGCTTAGGCTTTACAAAGTAAAGCTAAACCCTCAAAAATGTGTGTTCGGGGTAGAATCAGGGAAGCTTCTAGGCTTTATGGTGAGCCAAAGGGGAATAGAGGTCGACCCCTCTAAGTGTCGAGCCATCATAGACATGGCTCCACCCTCCAATCTCACCCAAATCCGTAGCCTCTAGGGTCGATTACAATCTGTTCGCCGATTCATATCGAATCTGGCAACTAGATGCGAACCCTTCAACAAACTGTTGAGGAAGGGTACAAAATTCTTATGGGATGACGAATGCCAAAAGTCCTTCGAGAGACTGAAGGCATACTTGGTTAATCCCCCCGTTTTGAATCCTCCAAAGCAAGGAAAACCGCTTTTATTATACATCTCCGTGCATGTAAATGCTTTAGGAGCCCTGTTGGCTCAATACGAGGATGACACCCATAAGGAGTATGCCATCTACTATATTTCGAAAACTCTCTTGGCTTATGAACGAAATTATCAAGCCATGGAGAAGACGTGCTTGGCCCTAGTCTGGGCCTGCCAGAAGTTCAGACACTATTTCCTAGATCATGAGATCTGAATAGTGTCCAAGCTTGATCCAATCAAGCACTTGTTCGAGAAACCCATTCTCACGGGTAGATTGGGCAAATGGTAGCTCCTTCTAATGGAGTATGATCTGAAATACCATCACCAGATCTCCATAAAGGGGCAAGCCCTAGCAAATTACGTGGCTGAATTCCCCTTAGAGGACGCATATCCCACTCTTGTCGAAATGCCTGACGAAGGCATATTGCAAAACCACATTTTGGCAAATTCTTTCGAAAACCAAGTGTGGAAGATGCACTTCGACGGGGCACGAAACCAACGAGGGGCTGGTGCAGGGGTCATCCTAATCTCCCCTAAAAAGGGTGAGATTGCCATAGCAGTCCGCTTAGATTTCGAATGTTTCAACAACGTAGCTGAGTATGAAGCACTCATACAAGGCTTAAAGATTTCGAAAACTCTAGGGGCATCATGCATCGAGGTCTTTGGAGATTCGCTCCTTGTCATAAACCAGGTTTTAAAAATTTGGCAAGTACGTAATGAGAAACTACTTCCATATCACGAGTTGGCCACTCTATTGGTCCAATCCTTCCAGTCGTGTAAGCTCACACACGTAGGAAGAGAGGACAATGGCATCGCCGATGCCCTCTCCTCCTTGGGTTCAGCCCTGAAGGTCGATCCCATTTCAGGGACCAGATCTTTGGAAATATGGCATGCGCCCCACCCATCCACACACGATTTGGATATTTGCCAAAACAACCCAGAGTCTATTGAAAAACCCTGGTTCTATGACATAAAACAATTTTTAGAAAAGGGGGGATTTACCGAGGATGCCACATCCAAAGATAAGGTATTCATTCGTAAGATTTCGACCCGATACACCATTCTGGGTGGGGTCTTATACAAAAAGAGTTTTACCGGCATTCTGCTTAGGTGTATCGACCTAGAGGAGGCTAGGATAGTAATGCATGAGTTCCACGATGGAGAATGTGGAGGTCATGTTAATGCCAACATGATGGCGATGAAAATACTTAGAGGGGGCTATTTTTGGTCCACCCTGAAAAAGGATTGTCACGATCATGTTAGGAAGTGTCATCCGTGTCAAGTGCATGGGCATGCCATTCATATCCCATCATCTGCATTGCATTCCGTGGTCAGCCCCTGGCCATTTACCATGTGGGTGCTTGACATCATAGGCCCAATATTTCTAAAGGCCTCGAATGGGCATCGATTTATTTTAGCAGCCACGGAGTATTTCTCCAAGTGGGTGGAAGCCATTTCCCTAACCAATGTAATGGGGCAACATGTGGTGGCTTTCATCCAGAGGAATATCTTGGCTCGATTTGGGGTTCCATGAGACCTTGTGTCTGATAATGGTACCCCATTCAAGAACGAGCGGATGGTTAAGTTGTGCAACACGTATGGCATAACTCACCACTTCTCCTCGCCCTATTACCCTCAAGGCAATAGCCAAGCCGAAGCCACAAACAAGACACTCATTGGTATTATAGAGAAAACCTTAGAGAAGGGTAGGACGTGGCACGAGAAGCTGGATGAAGCCTTATGGGCTTATAGGACTTCCATCCGGACTCCCACGAATGCCACACCATTCGAGTTGGTCTATGGCACAAACGCCATTCTTCCCATTCATACTCAACTGCATTCATTCCATACATCCATAGCACTCGACCTCCCCCTAGAGACGCTTCAGCATGCTAGGATGGCTGAACTAGATTTGCTAGATGAGAGGCGACTCCTTGCCATGGATCATGCTCGTGTATACCAGCAAAGGATAGCCCGACATTATAGCAAACACATGAGACCTCGCCACTTTGAAGTGGGAGATCTGGTCTTAAAAACCATCCACCATCGTGGCCCACACCCCCTAGGCAAGTGGCGCCCCAACTGGGATGGACCCTATGTTGTACGAGCAACCACTACGAACAATTCGTATTGGTTGATCGATGTAGAAGGTAGGAATTTAGCAGATCCTATCAATATTCAATACTTAAAGAAGTATCATGTGTAGGATCTAGATTAAATTCCAGTTTTCGAAAATTTTATAGGGATAGCTGCCCTGAGACATGTGAATAAGGTGAAAAGGCGAACTCGTGTGACCCTAAGTGAGAGAATTCGCACTTGTGAAAGAGTGGAGTTTTCAAAATCGTGGTTACATTTCAAAATCCTTCCTCTTACAAAGAAAGGCCTAGTTCAACACAACAAGATACTTGCAAGTAGTACGTGCTATTTCTAAATAGGCTGATCTGGAATGAATCGAGTGTATGCTTGGGATAAGTCCTCCCCTCTTCTCTTCTCCTTCCAAAAGGAAAACAAAGGACCAAAACAAAAGGGAATTTCCCATTCAAAGTCTCTTTCCAAAAGAAAGAAACCAGAATTTAAAAGAAAGATCGAATCTCTTGTGAAAAAGAGGGATTAAAGAAAAAATACTCCCAAAGGGAGACCCTCTATGAAAAAAAGGAAAAAGAGGCCAAAAAACTCAAAAAGAGCAGTTTTCCGCCTTCTATGCCTTAAACCACGGGACACTTCAGAAGGGACCGTGGTATCTCTTTCCCATCCCTGGCTTATCCCCAGCTAAAGCATGGTTCATTTCGAGGAATCCTAAAGTAAAAATAGGATTTACTTACTTGAATTTCATCTTGTTTGAGAATTCGACGTTTCGAGTAAGGCGTAGGAATTTGAAATATGCCTTGTTTTCTTATAAAACCTCTGCTAGATAAGCGAGTGTTAAGACTCAAACAAGGGCAAGCATGAAGAGCTCGAGATCCTTAGGATCGAGGCTCAAGATAGTTGTCCCTTTTGTAAATAGCTTTTGTAAATAAGTTTTGAAAACCGAACATCGAACAGCATAGGATTTGCTCACTTGGAGCAATAGGCCTTGTAAGTCTCTAGAGTTCGACCACATCTGGTCTCTGGGAGGTCGCCACTTTTGGCACCACACCCATGTCATTTGCATTCCACGCATGGTACTTGCATAAACATGATCCCATTTTAGGACCAGATTCCATAGTACACCCTTTGGCGTGATATCTCCTCCTACCAGAATTTGTAAATTGAGATTTTGCTAAAAATGGGATGATCCCATATTGTTCGTGGCTAGATCTAGCAAGACATTAAAAGGGGTGTTTGTCATCTTTGCCCTTATCCAAATCGATTTGGACAAGGCCAAAGAGGGGCATCTGTAAACACCCCGAAATCCCACGAATTCCTTAAACAAACCTGGTTTTGTAAAAGCAGCCCCAAAGGGCCATTTTGAGTCTGGAAACCCAGGAGCCTTCCAAACAACCCTGTATATATGTCTTAAACTTCATATTTCAAAAATATATAATATGGCTTTTGAAAACCTTTTAAAAATACATTTTTGAAACCCCGAAGCGGCTTGGCCCGATCAAGACAGGACCAGGAGAGCTAAGAAGAGCCCGGAACCGGAGCGCATGTCGAGCCCGACGCAACAACTCTTGTATTTGATTCACACCCCCAGGATCTCAAACGTCCAAGACCCTATTCTTATCAAAATATCATTTGAAGTCATCTCCGAAAGGCAGAAACGAAGGCGGACGACCATGTTGGCGAAGACCCAACGAAGACGGAGTACTGATGCTGTCAGGCCCCGCACGAATCGTCCGTTTTGAACCCAGCTCGAAGGAGTCAGAGTTCAGTTTGGATTGGATCTGGACCATATATATCCAGATCCCAATCCAAACCCATATGTGGACTTGGATTTGGATTTGGATCCAGAGATCCAATCCAATATCCATATCCATGGCCCACATCACCTTCTCATAAATGGAGGTGGGGCCCACTTGAAATTCACGTGGGATCATGGGCATGAGAGAGAGTGGGGATGGAAAATATCAAGAGTGTTGTAATTAAGCTTGACTTGTGTGTCAAGTTTGGGTTTAATCATGTGGGTTAGCCTAATTGAGTGGGTTTAAGCTTGTAATTAGCCAAAACCTAACCTAGGGCTGCACCAACATGAGGTGGTTAAGGTCTATGGGCCATGCAAAGGGAGCTCCTTCACCTAAACCTAACCCAAAACACCTAATCCAAGCCTACCCCCCTAATCCACCCCTAATCTGAGCCTAATCACCTAACCCACTTCCCTAATCCCGGCCTAATCCCGGCCTAATCCCAACCTAATCACCTAACCCACTTCCCTAATCCTTCCCTAAACCTAGATTAATTTCCCTAATCCTAGCCTAAACCTAGCCGAATCACCTAACCTAGCTTACTAAACCTCACCCTAAAACCCAACCACCTAACCTAGCCCTAAACCCCTAAACCACCCCTAGCCCACAATCTACCCAAACCCCTAGTTTTCAAAATATCTGGCCCAACCCTTTCCAGCCCACCTTATCTACATACCACCCTACCTAAACCACCTAACCACTACCCCAAGCCCAGCCCTAACCGACCTACCCATCCCCTATTTAAACCCCCCCCCCCTTGGGGGCGGGTTTTGGCAAGCAAGAACCCTCACCTCACCCAGCCGGGCCCTCTCTTTCCTCCATTTCCTCACCCAGCCGAACCTGCCCGCCTGCTCCACCTGCTCCACCAGCACTACCTGCACCGCCACCTTCTCTCTTCCATCCACCACCACCTCCCAGCCGGACGCCACCACCCTCTCCCAGCCGGACGCCACACTTGCTCGCCATCCCATCTACACCCGGCTCCTCTCTTCCATCCACCGCCTCTCCCCATCCGATAAGCATTCCCCCAACTCTACCTAAACCCTTCTCTACTCCCTCTCCACTCCTAGCCACCTACCCTATCATCATCTCAGCCCTTTGTCACCACCCTTTTAACTTAGCCGAACCTAACACAACATAAACTACCGGCCACTACCTAACCATCCCATTTGCACCCGGCCAGCCATTTCTTCCACCCTATAGGACTCCCATTCGGGCTTCCCATAAACTCCCCTTTTAGGTCCACCTTCCCTAAACCCTCGACTCTCCTAGTGACCCTAAACACTCACTTGGTCCAGCCCCTTTAATCCCCCACATCGAGGCGACACCCATTTTGCAGCCGGCCACCTTCGAAGCGCCTATCCCGCGCCCCACTTGCAGCCGGCCAGCACCCTTGGTCACCTATCCTCGCGGAGCTCCCGTTTGCAGCCCAAGGCGAAGCCCAAGCCCACGCTCAAGCAAGGCCTCTACGGACCAGCTACTCGTAAGTGCCTAAACTCGGTCTTTAGTTGTATACTTGCTTGAGATTCAATTTGATACGGGGTTGTAATAACGGAGCATAGTCTCCCCCCGCTTGTAATAACGTGGCTTGGCACAACCACACACGTGCACTCTCTTAGTCGTGCACGATTTTGAACACACACGGGCCTAATCAGCCCCTAATACATAAATATATATATATATATATATATTTTCATTTTCGAAGGGTTTTGCTTAAGTTGGGTGCGTTGTCTTTCAATTCAAGCACTCACACACAGTGAGCTTTCGCTCTTATTTGAAAGACCCAAGTAAGGGCCGACCTATACTATTTGGGTTTCATTTCATGTCGTGTGAGTAAGTCTTTCAATTTAAGCACTTTCACACACATTGAGCTTTCGCTCTTATTTGAAAGACCCAAGTAAGGGCCGACCTATACTATTTGTGTTTCATTTCATGTCGTGTGAGTAAGTCTTTCAATTCAAGCACTTTCACACACATTGAGCCTTCGCTCTTACTCCCAAGACCTTAGTAAAGGCCTTATTGCAGTTATATTTGGGTTTCATTTATGTCGTGTGTGTAGTACTTCAATTCAAGCACTCTCACACACATTGAGCCTTCGCTCTTACTCCCAAGACCTTAGTCAAGGCCATACTGCAATTTATATTTGGGTTTAATTTCATGTCGTGTGTGCAAGTCTTTCAATTCCAACACGCACCCACATTGAGCCTTCGCTCTTATTTGCAAGACCCGAGTAAGGGCTCATATACATAATCTATATGCATATCTCCCTTCGGTTATTTCCCTTCAGTTATTTCCCTTCGGTTATTTCCCTTCAGTTATTTCCCTTCAGTCATTTCCCTTCAATCATTTCCTTTCAGTATTGTCTTTACATTTCGGGTTTTCCCTTTGGAGTAGCGTGAGTTTGCATTGCATCTACGCCATACCATGAGGTAGGATGCATATTGCATCGAAGCAAGCCCCGCTCGAATTCGCCCATGTAGTGGAGTGTTCATAACACACAAACTAGGTGGCCCGAAAAGGGATAAAAGAAAAGACTTAGGCACGTGCAAATCCACGTGATCTAAAACATGCAATCGCATTTTAAAGACCCGAAATAAACACCTCAAACCGCTTCGTAGACTTTCTCTCCAAAACTCGATTTTTGCAAAGCGTACAGACTGACCCTTGCGCATCGGTGCAAGAAGGTCTGCGACGACAAGAGCTTACTTGCTCACAGTCGCCACGTTTAGAAGTCAGTGTTAAAAATATCTTCGCTAGCTTAAGTAAGCTAGCTGGCACGCCCTGTTTGCATACATAGGCCTTAGACACACGAGAGGATCCGCTCCAAGCCCTGAAAAAGGCAAAGAGGCGGGGATTTTCGCGCGTCTACAGGACCTAAACTACCGGCCACTACCTAACCATCCTATCTACATCCGACCACCCTATAGGACTCCCATTCGGCCTTCCCTTAAACTCCCCTTAGGTCCACATTCCCTAAACACTCGACTCTCCTAGTGACCCTAAACACTCACTTGGTCCAGCCCCTTTAATCCCCCACATCGAGGCGACACCCATTTGCAGCCGGCCACCTTCGAGGCGCCTACCCCGTGCCCCATTTGCAGCCGGCCAGCACCCTTTGTCATCCACCCTCGCGGAGCTCCCGTTTGCAGCCCAAGGCGAAGGCCAAGCCCACGCTCAAGCAAGGCCTCTACGGACCAGCTACTCGTAAGTGCCTAAACTCGGTCTTTAGTTGTATACTTGCTTGAGATTCAATTTGATACGGGGTTGTAATAACGGAGCATAGTCTCCCCCCGCTTGTAATAACGTGGCTTGGCACACCCACACACGTGCACTCTCTTAGTTGTGCACGATTTTGAACACACACGGGCCTAATCAGCCCCTAATACATAAGTATATATACTTTCATTTTCGAAGGGTTTTGCTTAAGTTGGGTGCGTTGTCTTTCAATTCAAGCACTCACACACATTGAGCTTTCGCTCTTATTTGAAAGACCCAAGTAAGGGCCGACCTATACTATTTGGGTTTCATTTCATGTCGTGTGAGTAAGTCTTTCAATTCAAGCACTTTCACACAGATTGAGCTTTCGCTCTTATTTGAAAGACCCAAGTAAGGGCCGACCTATACTATTTGGGTTTAAATTCATGTCGTGTGTGTAAGTCTTTCAATTCAAGCACCCTCACACACATTGAGCCTTCGCTCTTACTCCCAAGACCTTAGTAAAGGCCTTATTGCAGTTATATTTGGGTTTCATTTATGTCATGTGTGTAGTACTTCAATTCAAGCACTCTCACACACATTGAGCCTTCGCTCTTACTCCCAAGACCTTAGTCAAGGCCATACTGCAATTTATATTTGGGTTTAATTTCATGTCATGTGTGTAAGTCTTTCAATTCCAGCACGCACCCACATTGAGCCTTCGCTCTTATTTGCAAGACCCGAGTAAGGGCTCATATACATAATCTATATACATATTTCCCTTCGGTTATTTCCCTTCAGTATTGTCTTTACATTTCGGGTTTTTCCTTTAGAGTAGCGTGAGTTTGCATTGCATCTACGCCATACCACGAGGTAGGACGCATATTGCATCGAAGCAAGCCCCGCTCGAATTCGCCCATGTAGTGGAGTGTTCATAACACACAAACTAGGTGGCCCGAAAAGGGATAAAAGAAAAGACTTAGGCACGTGCAAATCCACGTGATCTAAAACATGCAATCGCATTTTAAAGACCCGAAATAAACACCTCGAACCGCTTCGTAGACTTTCTCTCCAAAACTCGATTTTTGCAAAGCGTACAGACTGACCCTTGCACATCGGTGCAAGAAGGTCTGCGACGACAAGAGCTTACTTACTCACAGTCGCCACGTTTAGAAGTCAGTGTTAAAAATATCTTCGCTACCTTAAGTAAGCTAGCTGGCATGCCCTGTTTGCATACATAGGCCTTAGACACACGAGAGGATCCGCTCCGAGCCCTGAAAAAGGCAAAGAGGCGGGGATTTTCGCGCGTTTACACACGCCAACCCTGAATACCTTAAGGGATACAAAGCAAGGCATGAACGAAGACGTGCATGCCTTCATTATAAGATGGAGGTCGCTTTTGGGCCAAGTGCGAGAGCCCATATCCGAAGGATGCGCAGTAATGCTCATCCTGGATAATTTTAAAAGCGAGTTAAAAACCTTTCTCTCGCTCCATGAGATTTCAACTTTCCATAAGTTGATCAAAAAGGCCTCCCTTTTCGAAACCAACTTGCGAAAAGGAACATACGATCACTTATGGAAAGGAAGTGCTGTTCCAAAAACCCGTTTGGAAAAGCCCATCGCATATGGGCTGCCCACGACGGACAAAGGGGCAAAGCCCCATAAAATCGCTAATGTCCGGGTGGATCCAAGCATGGCAGGCACTTCCAAAAATTTTGAAAAATTAGAAAATAAGAGGGAACACAATTTTCAAAAACCGGTTGAAAAACGGGAGTATACTCCGCTGGGGCAACTTGTGTCGGAGGTCCTAGACCTCTTACTTGCCCAGGGCATGATAGAACTCCCTGAAATCCCCGAAGGAGTCACGTCCAAAGGGGGGTATTTAAACCGATTTTGTAAGTATCATCGGCTCAAAGGCCATGATACCAAATGCTGCTTCTCTCTCTTAAATAAAATTGAGAACTTGATAGCAGAAGGCCGACTCCCGGTCACTGCAAAACCTGAGCCACCTCAAGCTATCTTCAAGGAACCCTTTCCCAAACACGTAGTGGCAATGGGAAAGGAAAGGAGGTATGTACCCTCACCATTTCCAAGGAACTAGCGCGAAAGCCGGAACCTGGTCGACCTACTTGTGCGCCCATCCTTGTACTATACAAGAGGCCCGCCCAAGTCGTCATTCGGGGACCACCAAAAGTGGAAACCCCGGTAAAACCAGTTTTAAAAATCCAAGGTTCTCCTCAGCTCATCCTTAGAGCCAAGTTTAGCACAAACCCTAGGCTGGTCGTGGGGGAAGTCACTAGATCCGGGAGGATCTACCGACCCCCGCACCTTCAAGGTGTTGAAAAGGTGGTCAGTGTGCCTGGCCCCTCAAAAGCATGTATCCCTAGTGGTCTGCCAAAAACAGATAAGGACAAAGTCATCCTAAATCCTTATGACTTCGAAAACCACCTTTCAAAGATTCCTATTCACATGCTATCCTAGAGCTTATAAAACCCTCGCGTAGGCATAGACTTGTATTAGAGAAAATTCTAGAAAGGGCCAAGGTTGATTCGAACATAAGTCTGAAATCCTTGTCTGCCCAAGTGGCTTTATTAGGAGCAAAATCGCCCATCACTTTTTCGGAAGATGATGTAGATAGACCCTACGAAACCCATAACCAGGCCCTGCATATCGAGGTGGTTCTAAACAACCACTCTCTGGAAAAGTGCCTAGTCGATGGTGGAGGAGGGCTCAACATCCTTCCACTTCATGTGGCGTACAAAATCGGAGTCACCTTGACTTCAGTGAACCCAAGCCCCATCGTTATCACTGGATACGATGGGAATGTGTCTAGACCTTTAGGATCCATCGAACTCCTAATGGAAACGGGAGGGATCGAACACACGGGGGTGTTCCATGTCTTGGACATCCACCCCCATTATAACCTGTTGCTGGGAAGGCCTTGGATACACAGTTTGTGCACTGTGCCATCCACCTTCCACAGGTGTGTCAAGATCCCTTTTAGGGACCAGGTCGTAGTGATCCTAGGTGAGAGTCACCCACAGCTTCAGGGGATCATAAACTCCCCTTGTTTATCAAGCTCCCAGGCCCATGAGGCTAACTTGGGGCAAATTAAGGTTGAGCCACCTCGGCTCGTGTTGAACAACCCTAGGAAGGTTGTATGTGTGAAGGGGCCGCCCAAAGCTGGCCCCCTCCCGACTTTAATCCTCCTAGGAAAACCCAAGCGTTCCCTATTTCCAAAGTCCCTGGACAAGAGGCCTGTAGACGCGCGAAAATCCCCGCCTCTTCGTCCTTTTCAGGGCTTGGAGCGGATCCTCTCGTGTGTCTAAGGCCTATGTATGCAAACAGGGCGTGCCAGCTAGCTTACTTAAGCTAGCGAAGATATTTTTAACACTGACTTCTAAACGTGGCGACTGTGAGCAAGTAAGCTCTTGTCGTCGCAGACCTTCTTGCACCGATGCGCAAGGGTCGGTCTGTACGCTTTTGCAAAAATCGAGTTTTTTTGGAGAGAAAGTCTACGAAGCGGTTCGAGGTGTCCATTTCGAGTCTTTAAGATGCGGGGGCCCTCACCTCAGCCCAGCCGACTCCACTCTCCAACCTGTCCGCCTGCTCCACTCCCCAACGGCTCCACTCCCCAACTGCTCCACTCTCCACCTGCTCCACCGGCACCACCTGCCCCGCCACCTTCCCTCATTGCCTTCCACCACCATTCCCCAGCCGGACGCCACCACCTTCACCCAACCGAACCAGCCAAGAGCCCACCTGCCCGCCCGCTCCTCATTGCCTTCCACCGCCTCTCCCCCTTCGGTAAGTACCCTAACTCTATCAAAACCCTTCTCTTCCACCTCTCCACTCCCAGCCACCCACCCTATCATCCTCTTAGCCCTCTTGCCACCACCCTTTTCACTTAGCCGAACCTAGAAAAACCCAAACTGCCGGCCACTACCTAGCCATCATATCCCATTCGGCCTTCCCCTAGGCGTCCCATTCGGCCTTCCCACAAACTCTCCCTTAGGTCCAGTTTTCCCTAAACACTCGACTCCCCTAGTGACCCTAAGGACTCACTTGTTCAGCCCCTTTAACCCCCCACATCGAGGCGACATCCACTTGCAATTGGCCACCTTTGAGGCGCCTATCCCGCGCCCCACTTGCAGCCGGCCAGCACCTTTGGTCACCTAGCCTCGCGGAGTTCCCGTTTGCAGCCCAAGGCGAAGCCAAGCCCACGCTCAAGCAAGACCTCTACGGACCAGCTACTCGTAAGTGCCTAAACTCGGTCCTTAGTTGTATACTTGCTTGAGATTCAATTTGATACGGGGTTGTAATAACGGAGCATAGTCTCCCCCCGCTTGTAATAACGTGGCTTGGCACAACCACACACGTGCACTCTCTTAGTCGTGCACGATTTTGAACACACACGGGCCTAATCAGCCCCTAATACATAAGTGTATATATATACTTTCATTTTCGAAGGGTTTTGTTTAAGTTGGGTGCGTTGTCTTTCAATTCAAGCACTCACACACATTGAGCTTTCGCTCTTATTTGAAAGACCCAAGTAAGGGCCGACCTATACTATTTGGGTTTTTATTTCATGTCGTGTGAGTAAGTCTTTCAATTCAAGCACTTTCACACACATTGAGCCTTCGCTCTTACTCCCAAGACCTTAGTAAAGGCCTTATTGCAGTTATATTTGGGTTTCATTTATGTCGTGTGTGTAGTACTTCAATTCAAGCACTCTGACACACATTGAGCCTTCGCTCTTACTCCCAAGACCTTAGTCAAGGCCATACTACAATTTATATTTGGGTTTAATTTCATGTCGTGTGTGTAAGTCTTTCAATTCAAGCACGCACCCACATTGAGCCTTCGCTCTTATTTGCAAGACCCGAGTAAGGGCTCATATACATAAGCTATATACATATCTCCCTTCGGTTATTTCCCTTCGGTTATTTCCCTTCGGTTATTTCCCTTCTGTTATTTCCCCTTCAGTATTGTCTTTACATTTCGGGTTTTCCCTTTGGAGTAGCGTGAGTTTGCATTGCATCTACGCCATACCACGAGGTAGGACGCATATTGCATCGAAGCAAGCCCCGCTTGAATTCGCCCATGTAGTGGAGTGTTCATAACACACAAACTAGGTGGCCAGAAAAGGGATGAAAGAAAAGACTTAGGCACGTGCAAATCCACGTGATCTAAAATATGCAATCGCATCCTAAAGACCCGAAATAGACACCTCGAACCGCTTTGTAGACTTTCTCTCCAAAACTCGATTTTTGCAAAGCGTACAGACTGACCCTTGCGCATCGGTGCAAGAAGGTCTACGACGACAAGAGCTTACTTGCTCACAGTCGCCACGTTTAGAAGTCAGTGTTAAAAATATCTTCGCTAGCTTAAGTAAGCTAGCTGGCACGCCCTATTTGTATACATAGGCCTTAGACACACGAGAAGATCCACTCCAAGCCCCGAAAGAGGCAAAGAGGCGGGGATTTTCGTGCGTCTACACTAAGGCTGGAGTATGGGAAGGTAGCTAGTTAGGGGATGGGGCTAGGTGATAGTGGGAATAGTAGGTTTAAGGGAGTGTCACGGGCAAGTCTTAGGAGATCTAATAGGGTGGCCGGGTATAGTTGAGGTGAGTTAGGTAGGGGGCAAACGGTTGGGGCGGCTAAGGTTTGGCCGAATGGGAGTGGTGGCGGCAAGGGGCTGTTGGGTAGGTAAGGTGATGGTATAGTGGGTGGCTGGGAGTGGAGAGGGAGTAGAGAAGAAGCTAGGTAAGGTGCAGGGTACTTACCGAATGGGGAGAGGCGGTGGAAGGCAAGGAGAAGCCGGGTGTGGATGGGAGCTCGGCTGGTTCGATTGGGTGAAGGTGGTGGCGTCCGGCTGGGGAATGGTGGTGGATGGAAGATTGAAGGTGGCGGTGCAGGTAGAGCTGGTGGAGAGCGGAGCAGGTGGAGAGTGGAGCAGGCGGGCAGGTGGAGAGTGGAGCCGACTGGGCTGAGGTGAGGGCCTTCTACTTGGAAAACCCGCCCCCAAAGGGGAGGGGTTTAAATAGGGGATGGGTAGGTCGGTTAGGGCTGGGCTGAGGGTAGTGGTTAGGTGGTTTAGGTAGGGTGGTATGTAGATAAGGTGGGCTGGAAAGGGTTGGGCCAGATATTTTAAAACTAGGGGTTTGGGTAGATTGTGAGCTAAGGGTGGTTTAGGGGTTCAGGGCTAGGTTAGGTGGTTGGGTTTTAGGGTGAGGTTTAGTGAGCTAGGTTAGGTGATTAGGCTAGGTTTAGGCTAGGATTAGGGAAATTAATCTAGGTTTAGGGAAGTGGGTTAGGTGATGAGGTTGGGATTAGGCCAGGATTAGGGAAGTGGGTTAGGTGATTAGGTTCAGATTAGGGGTGGATTAGGGGTTTAGGCTAGGATTAGGCGTTTTGGGTTAGGTTTAGGTGAAGGAGCTCCCTTAGCGTGGCCCACAGACCTTGATCACCTCATGTTGGTGCAGCCCTAGGTTAGGTTTTAGCTAATTACAAGCTTAAACCCACTCAATTAGGCTAACCCACGTGATTAAACCCAAACTTGACACACAAGTCAAGCTTAATACAACACTCTTGATATTTTTCATCCCCACTCTCTCTCATGCCCAATATCCCACGTGAATTTCAAGTGGGCCCCACCTCCATTTATGAGAAGGTGATGTGGGCCATGGATCTGGATATTGGATTGGATCTCTGGATCCAAATCCAAATCCAAGTCCACATATGGGTTTGGATTGGAATCTGGATATATATGGTCCAGATCCAATCCAAACTGAACTCTGACTCCTTCGAGCTGGGTTTGAAACAGACGATTTGTGCGGGGCCTGACAGCATCAGTACTCCGTCTGCGTTGGGTCTTCGCCAACATAGTCGTCCGCCTCCGTTTCTGCCTTCCAGAGATGACTTCAAACGCTATTTTGATAAGAACAGGGTCTTGGACGTTCGAGATCCTGGGGGTGTGAATCAGATACAAGAGTTGCTGTGCCGGGCTCGACGTGTGCTCCGGTTCCGGGCTCTTCTTAGCTCTCCTGGTCCTGTCTTGATCGGGCCAAGCCGCTTCGGGGTTTCAAAAACGTGTTTTAAAAGGTTTTCAAAAGCCATATTATATGTTTTTGAAAGATAAAGTTTAAAACATATGTACAGGGTTGTCTAGAAGGCTCCTAGGTTTCCAGACTCAAAAATGGCCCTTTGGGGCTGCTTTTACAAAACCAAGTTTGTTTAAGGAATTCGTGGGATTTCGGGGTGTTTACAAGGCCATACGAGCCTAATATGGACGATAGCATGTTCTAGGACCACGACTTGTACCAAACCTTTTCAAAAAACAAAAAGTCGTGGAACATGTTGTTAAACATGGGCTACATGCCCTACAAAAGCCTAGGGGCGCAGAACCAGGGTCTCCTAGAGCCCATCCTTCCTAGGGCCAACCCAAGCCGATATGGGATCGGCTATACTCCCCGAATACCACCGAAGCCACCCCCTGTGACCACCTGGGTCAAGGGTGCCCCGGAGCCTGCCTTAGAAGAGACCTACGATTTAGATCTCCTATTCCGAGTCTAACCCATAGTGTTTTCCCTTGTAGGTATGACGGAAGATCCTTTTTCTAAAAATACCAAAAACATTTGAAAAACTTAAAATCAAAAAAATCGAAAAACAAGAAAAACCAAAAACAATGGAAAAACAAAAACTCGAAAAAAGAGTGCTTTGTATAGTTCCCAAAGTTCTTGTTTTACAAAAACCCAAAAAAATCGAAAATTTGGAAAATACTAAAAAGATTTTGTACATAGCTGCTCCTGGTAGGACTTTGGCAAAAGAAAAGGATTTCGAAAGAAACGTCGTCTGCATAGCCAGACCAAAAATTTCGAAATCACTTGAAAATCCAAGTACAAAACTAGGTCATTTTGAAAACCACGCATCAAGTTCCCTCGGGTCTATAGCCCACGAGAATGATCAAAGCGCAGAAGTGGATCCCCTTGAGGAAGATCCTACTTCTGAGCTCCCAGAATTTCATAGAATTCTCGATTTTGAAAGACCTTCCCAATCAGTAGGAGGAGATTTCATAGAGGTGAACCTAGGGGATGATTCCAATCGCAAAACCATCAAAATAGGCGCATGCTTGCATGAAACTGAAAAGTTAGCATTCATTGCATTTCTACGAACCTATTTAGATGTGTTTGCATGGACGTATGAAGACATGCCAGGCATAGATCCCAGCATTGTCGAGCATCGTCTTCCCTTAGATGCAGGTGTAAAACCCATAAAGCAGAAGCTTAGGAAAATACACCCGAATGTACACACGCAAGTTAAAGAGGGTTTAGAAGATCTGCTAAAAGCCGGATTTCTAAAATCCATTGCGTATTCTGATTGGTTGTCAAATATCGTTGTGGTTCGAAAAACCAATGGGAAAATTCGAATATGCATCGATTTCAGAAACCTGAATAAAGCCACTCCAAAGGATAATTATCCTTTACCAAACATAGATTTGATAGTCGATAGTACTGTAAATCATGAAATGTTTTCATTTATGGATGGCTATTCAGGCTATAATCAAATCAAACTAAGCCCACGAGATCAGGGTAAGACCACCTTCACAACCCCATGGGGCACGTACTGCTATACAGTCATGCCCTTTGGTTTGAAAAATGCCGGCGCAACATACCAACGAGCCATGAACACGATCTTCCATGATCAAATTCATGAGCTTGTAGAAGTGTATGTAGATGATCTCTTGGCAAAATCCAAAACCTGATGCACACATATCGAATGTTTACAAAAGATTTTCGAAAGGCTTAGGCTTTATAAAGTAAAGTTAAACCCTCAAAAATGTGTGTTCGAGGTAGAATCAGGGAAGCTTCTAGGCTTTATGGTGAGCCAAAGGGGAATAGAAGTCGACCCCTCTAAGTGTCGAGCCATCATAGACATGGCTCCGCCCTCCAATCTCACCCAAATCCGTAGCCTCCAGGGTCGATTACAATCCGTGCGCCGATTCATATCGAATCTGGCAACTAGATGCGAACCCTTCAACAAACTGTTGAGGAAGGGTACGAAATTCTTATGGGATGACGAATGCCAAAAGTCCTTCGAGAGACTGAAGGCATACTTGGTTAATCCCCCTGTTTTGAATCCTCCAAAGCAAGGAAAACCGCTTTTATTATACATCTCCGTGCATGTAAATGCTTTAGGAGCCTTGTTGGCTCAATACGAGGATGACACCCATAAGGAGTATGCCATCTACTATATTTCGAAAACTCTCTTGGCTTATGAACAAAATTATCAAGCCATGGAGAAGACGTGCTTGGCCCTAGTCTGGGCCTGCCAGAAGTTCAGACACTATTTTCTAGATCATGAGATCTAGATAGTGTCCAAGCTTTATCCAATCAAGCACTTGTTCGAAAAACCCATTCTCACGGGTAGATTGGGCAAATGGCAACTTCTTCTAATGGAGTATGATCTGAAATACCATCACCAGATCTCCATTAAGGGGCAAGCCCTAGCAGATTACGTGGCTGAATTCCCCTTAGAGGACGCATATCCCACTCTTGTCGAAATGCCTTATGAAGGCATATTGCAAAACCATTTTCAAAACCACATTTTGGCCAATTCTTTCGAAAACCAAGTGTGGAAGATGCACTTCGATGGGGCATGAAACCAACGAGGGGCTGGTGCCGGGGTCATCCTAATCTCCCCTGAAAAGGGCGAGATTCCCATAGCAGTCCGCTTAGATTTCGAATGTTCCAACAATGTAGCTGAGTATGAAGCACTCATACAAGGCTTAAGGATTTCGAAAACTCTAGGGGCATCATGCATCGAGGTCTTTGGAGATTCACTCCTTGTCATAAACCAGGTTTTAAGAATTTGGCAAGTACGTAATAAGAAACTACTTCCATATCACGAGTTGGCCACTCAATTGGTCCAATCCTTCCAGTCGTGTAAACTCACACACGTGGGAAGAGAGGACAATGGCATCGCTGATGCCCTCTCCTCCTTGGGTTCAGCCCTGAAGGTCGATCCCATTTGAGGGACCAGATCTTTGGAAATATGGCATGCGCCCCACCCATCCACACACGACTTGGATATTTGCCAAAACAACCCAGAGTCTATTGAAAAACCTTGGTTTTATGACATAAAACAATTTTTAGAAAATGGGGGATTCACCGAGGATGCCACATCCAAAGATAAGGCATTCATTCGTAAGATTTCGACCCGATACACCATTCTGGGTGGGGTCTTATACAAAAAAAGTTTTACCGGCATTCTGCTTAGGTGTATCGACCTAGAGGAGGCTAGGATAGTGATGCATGAGTTCCACGATGGAGAATGTGGAGGTCATGTAAATGCCAACATGATGGCGATGAAAATACTTAGAGGGGGCTATTTTTGGTCCACCCTGAAAAAGGATTGTCACGATCATGTTAGGAAGTGTCATCCATGTCAAGTGCATGGGCACGCCATCCATATCCCTTCATCTGCATTGCATTCCGTGGTCAGCCCCTGGCCATTTACCATGTGGGCGTTTGACATCGTAGGCCCAATATTTCCAAAGGCCTCAAATGGGCATCGATTTATTTTAGCAGCCACGGAGTATTTCTCCAAATGGGTGGAAGCCATTTCCCTAACCAATGTAATGGGACAACATGTGCTGGCTTTCATCCGGAGGAATATCTTGGCTCGATTTGGGGTTCCACGAGACCTTGTGTCTGATAATGGTACCCCGTTCAAGAACGAGTAGATGGTTAAGTTGTGCAACACGTATGGCATAACTCACCACTTCTCCTCGCCCTACTACCCTCAAGGCAACGGCCAAGCCGAAGCCACAAACAAGACTCTCATTAGCATAATTGAGAAATCCTTAGAGAAGGGTAGGACGTGGCATGAGAAGCTAGATGAAGCCTTATGGGCTTATAGGACTTCCATCCGGACTCTCACGAATGCCACACCATTCGAGTTGGTCTATGGCACAAACGCCATTCTTCCCATTCATACTCAACTGCATTCATTCCATACATCCATAGCACTCGACCTCCCCCTAGAGACGCTTTAGCATGCTAGGATGGCCGAACTAGATTTGCTAGATGAGAGGCGACTCCTTGCCATGGATCATGCTCGTGCATACCGGCAAAGGATAGCCCGACATTATAGCAAACACATGAGACCTCGCCACTTTGAAGTGGGAGATCTGGTCTTAAAAACCATCCACCATCGTGGCCCACACCCCTTAGGCAGGTGGCGCCCCAATTGGGATGGACCCTATGTTGTACGAGCAACCACTACGAACAATTCGTATTGGTTGATCGATGTAGAAGGTAGGAATTTAGCAGATCCTATCAATATTCAATACTTAAAGAAGTATCATGTATAGGATCTGGATTAAGTTCCATTTTCGAAAATATTAAGGGATAGCTGCCATGAGACATGTGAATAAGGTGCAAAAGCAAACTCGTGTGACCCTAAGTGAAGAGAATTCGCACTTGTGAAAGGGTGGAGTTTTCAAAATCGTGGTTACATTTCAAAATCCTTCCTCTTACAAAGAAAGGCCTAGTTCAACATAGCAAGATACTTGCAAGTGGTACGTGCTATTTCTAAATAGGCTGATCTGGAATGGATCGAGTGTAGGCTTGGGATAAGTCCTCCCCTCTTCTCTTCTATTTCCAAAAGGAAAACAAAGGCCCAAACAAAAGGGAATTTCCCATTCAAAGTCTCTTTCCAAAAGAAAGAAACCAGAATTTAAAAGAAAAATCGATTCTCTTATAAAAAAGAGGGATTAAAGAAAAAATACTCCCAAAGGGAGACCCTCGATGAAAAAAAGGAAAAAGAGGCCAAAAAGCTCAAAAAGAGCAGTTTTCCGCCTTCTATGCCTTAAACCACGGGACGCTTCAGAAGGGACCGTGGTATCTCTTTCCCATCCCTGGCTTATCCCAAGCTAAAGCATGGTTCATTTCGAGGAATCCTAAAGTAAAAATAGGATTTACTTACTTGAATTTCATCTTGTTTGAGAATTCGATGTTTCGAGTAAGGTGTAGGAATTTGAAATATGCCTTGTTTTCTTATAAAACCTCTGCTAGATAAGCGAGTGTTAAGACTCAAACAAGGGCAAGCACGAAGAGCCCGAGATCCTTAGGATCGAGGCTCAAGACAGTTGTCCCTTTTCTAAATAGTTTTTGTAAATAAGTTTTGAAAACCGAACATCGAACAGCATAGGATTTGCTCGCTTGGAGCAGTAGGCCTTGTAAGTCTCTAGAGTTCGACCACATCTGGACTTTGGGAGGTCGCCACTCTTGGCACCACACCTATGTCATTTACATTCCACGCATGGTACTTGCATGAACATGATCCCATTTAGGACCAGATTTCATAGAAAAACCCTTTGGCGTGATATCTCCTCCTACTAGAGTTTGTAAATTGAGATTTTGCTAAAAATGGGATGATCCCATATTCTTCGTGGCTAGATCTAGGGAGACACTAAAAGGGGTGTTTGTCATCTTTGCCCTTATCCAAATCTATTTGGACAAGGCCAAAGAGGGGCATCTGTAAACACCCCGAAATCCCACGAATTTCTCAAAATCCATCTGGTTTTGTAAAAGCAGCCCCAAAGGGCCATTTTTGAGTCTGGAAATCCAGGAGCCTTCCAGACAACCCTGTACATATGTTTTAAACTTTGTATTTCAAAAATATGTAATATAGCTTTTGAAAACCTGTTAAAACACGTTTTGAAACCCCGAAGCGGCTTGGCCCGATCAAGACAGGACCAGGAGCACATGTCAAGCCCGGCACAGCAACTCTTGTATCACATCCATACCCCAGGATCTCGAACGTCCAAGACCCTGTTCTTATCAAAATGTCATTTGAAGTCATCTCCGGAAGGCAGAAACGGAGGCGGACGACCATGTTGGCGAAGACCCAACGCAGACGGAGTACTGATGCTGTCAGGTCCCGCACAAATCGTCCGTTTCGAACCCAGCTTGAAGGAGTCAGAGTTCAGTTTGGATTGGATCTGGACCATATATATCCAGATCCCAATCCAAACCCATACGTGGACTTGGATTTGGATTTGGATCCAGAGATCCAATCCAATATCCATATCCATGGCCCATATCACCTTCTCATAAATGGAGGTGGGGCCCACTTGAAATTCACGTGGGATTATGGGCATGAGAGAGAGTGGGGATGGATAATATCAAGAGTGTTGTAACTAAGCTTGACTTGTGTGTCAAGTTTGGGGTTAATCATGTGGGTTAGCCTAATTGAGTGGGTTTAAGCTTGTAATTAGCCAAAACCCAACCTAGGGCTGCACCAACATGAGGTGGTTAAGGTCTATGGGCCATGCAAAGGGAGCTCCTTCACCTAAACCTAACCCAAAACACCTAATCCTAGCCTACCACCCTAATCCACCCCTAATCTGAGCCTAATCACCTAACCCACTTCCCTAATCCCAGCCTAATCCCAACCTAATCACCTAACCCACTTCCCTAATCCTTCCCTAAACCTAGGTTAATTTCCCTAAACCTAGCCTAATCACCTAACCTAGCTCACTAAACCTCACCCTAAAACCCAACCACCTAACCTAGCCCTAAACCCCCAAACCACCCCTAGCCCACAATCTACCCAAACCACTAGTTTCTAAAATATCTGGCCCTACCCTTTCCAACCCACCTTATCTTCATACCACCCTACCTAAACCGCCTAACCACTACCCCAAACACAGCCCTAACCGACCTACCCAACTCCCTATATATCTAGAAGCCCACCTAGATCCCAGCCGGGTCCTCTCCTTCCCCATGTCCAGCCGAACCTGCTCCACCTCCTCCACTGCTCCACCTGCGCCGCCTGCACCACCACCATCCCTCCATTCCACCACAGCTTGCACCGCCATCTCCACCACCTCCCGGCCAAGCCTCACTGCCTTCCCCAAGACCAGCCGAGCACCACCTTCTCCCCATTCGGTAAGTACCCCCCAATTCTACCTAACTCCTTCTCTACTCCCTCTCCACTCCTAGCCACCCACCATACCACCATCTTACCTACACATCAGCCCCTTGCTACCACCATTCTCACTTAGCCGAACCTAGCACAACCTAAACCACCGGCCACTACCTAACTACCTTAACTACACCCGGCCAGCCATCTCTTTTCCCCTTAGACTCCCATTCGGCCTTCCCTTAAACTCCCCTTAGGTCCATATTCCCTAACACTCTATACTCTCCATTCGTGGCCCTACATATTCACTTGGCCCAGCCCCTTTAATCCCCCACATCAAGGCGACACCCACTTGCAGCCAGCCACCTTCGAGGCGCCTATCCCGCGCCCCACTTGCAGCCGGCCAGCACCCTTTGTCATCCACCCTCGCGGAGCTCCCGTTTGCAGCCCAAGGCGAAGGCCAAGCCCACGCTCAAGCAAGGCCTCTACGGACCAGCTACTCGTAAGTGCCTAAACTCGGTCTTTAGTTGTATACTTGCTTGAGATTCAATTTGATACGGGGTTGTAATAATGGAGCATAGTCTCCCCCCGCTTGTAATAACGTGGCTTGGCACACCCACACACATGCACTCTCTTAGTTGTGCACGATTTTGAACACACACGGGCCTAATCAGCCCCTAATACATAAGTATATACATATACTTTCATTTTCGTAGTGCTTTTGCTTAAGTTGGGTGCGTTGTCTTTCAATTCAAGCACTCACACACATTGAGCTTTCGCTCTTATTTGAAAGACCCAAGTAAGGGCCGACCTATACTATTTGGGTTTCATTTCATGTCGTGTGAGTAAGTCTTTCAATTCAAGCACTTTCACACACATTGAGCTTTCGCTCTTATTTGAAAGACCCAAGTAAGGGCCGACCTATACTATTTGGGTTTCATTTCATGTCGTGTGTGTAGTACTTCAATTCAAGCACTCTCACACACATTGAGCCTTCGCTCTTACTCCCAAGACCTTAGTAAAGGCCTTATTGCAGTTATATTTGGGTTTCATTTATGTCATGTGTGTAGTACTTCAATTCAAGCACTCTCACACACATTGAGCCTTCGCTCTTACTCCCAAGACCTTAGTCAAGGCCATACTGCAATTTATATTTGGGTTTAATTTCATGTCGTGTGTGTAAGTCTTTCAATTCAAGCACGCACCCACATTGAGCCTTCGCTCTTATTTGCAAGACCCGAGTAAGGGCTCATATACATAATCTATATACATATCTCCCTTCGGTTATTTCCCTTCGGTTATTTCCCTTCAGTATTGTCTTTACATTTCAGGTTTTCCCTTTGGAGTAGCGTGAGTTTGCATTGCATCTACGCCATACCACGAGGTAGGACGCATATTGCATTGAAGCAAGCCCCGCTCGAATTCGCCCATGTAGTGGAGTGTTCATAACACACAAACTAGGTGGCCCGAAGAGGGATAAAAGAAAAGACTTAGGCACGTGCAAATCCACGTGATCTAAAACATGCAACCGCATTTTAAAGACCCGAAATAGACACCTCGAACTGCTTCGTAGACTTTCTCTCCAAAACTTGATTTTTGCAAAGCGTACAGACTGACCCTTGCGCATCGGTGCAAGAAGGTCTACGATGACAAGAGCTTACTTGCTCACAGTCGCCACGTTTAGAAGTCAGTGTTAAAAAAAATCTTCGCTAGCTTAGGTAAGCTAGCTGGCACGCCCTATTTGCATACATAGGCCTTAGACACACGAGAGGATCCGCTCCGAGCCTTGAAAAAGGCGAGAGGCGAGGATTTTCGCGTGTCTACATTAGGGTGTGGCTGGGTTTAGTTAGGAACCAAGGGACTAAGGTCAGTTGGGCTTAGCTAGTTAGGGAGTGGTTGGGTCTAGTTAGGAACCAAGGGACTAAGGTCGGTTGGGCTTAGCTAGTTAGGGAGTGGCTGGGTCTAGTTAAGAGCCAAGGGTGGGTTAGGTGGGCTGGGGCTAGATATTTATATTAGGTGGGTTGGGATATATTGTGGGCTAGATATTTTATGGTTTAGGATGGGGGTGGCTGCAGCTAGGCTAGGTTGGTTTAGGGAAATCTTGTGGGCTGGGCTAGTGGTTTGGGGTAGGTTGGTTAGGTGGGGTGGGTTTAGTTGGTGAGGGACTTAGTTAGGTGAACTAAGGTTAGCTTAGGGCTAGTTGGTTAGGGTATAGGTGGTCCAGCTAGGTGAGGTCAGCTAGGTGAAGTGGGTGTGGTTTTGGGTGAGAAGGGCTAGGTCTAGGCTAGGTTTGGGTTAGGTTTAGGAAAGATGGCTAGGTGAGATAGGGTAACTTAGGGCTAGGTTTAGGAACCCACCTCTTGGGGCGGTCCACTACTTTAGTTGCAGCTATATCCAAGTTGCTGCAGCCCTAGGTCAAGTGTAGGTGCATACAAGCTTGAACCCACACTCTTGGTTAAACCCACAAGGCTAACCCACTTTGACCCAAAAAGTCAAGCCTACCAACTTTCTCACTCTTACTTTATGGCCCTTTTCTCTCTCTACCCAAGCCTTTCAAGAGCATTTACGTGAACTTTTGTGGGCCCCTCACCCCCATTTATGGGGAGGTGAAGTGGGTCATGGATATGGGTATTGGTTTTGGATCTTGAGATCCAAATCCAAATCCATTTTGGGTTTGGATCTGGATATATATGGTCCAGATCCGATCCAAATTTGATTTTTTTTATTCCTTCATGGCATTTTGAGACGGACAGTTTGTGCGGGGCCTGACTTCATCAGTACTCCGTCTTGCATTGGGTCTTCGCCAACATTTTTGTCTGATCTCCTTCTCACCTTCGGGATTTCATTCTTATCATATTTATGATATTTGGGGCTTGGATGTTTGAGAATTTGGGGATGCTTTTGACATGAGAGTTGATATGCCGGGCTTGAAGTATGCTTCGGGTTCAGACTCTCCTTTGCCTTTTCGATCTGCTTTTATCAGGCCAAGAGGCTTTTAGGGCTTTTTTTTCTTGTTTTTGTGGCTACTTCTGATAAAGTTGTACCTGTTGGATTAAGCTCTTTGCAAAATTGGGACTTGGCCCAAGTATAAGACATCAAAATGGGGTTTTATATAAAATTTTGAGCTTTTACAACTCCTGGGCTTTCGAAAACTAAAAATCTGGTCTTGAAAAGGGGATTTTAAAACCAGGTATGTTTTATGAAAACCTTAGAATTTTGGGGTGTTTACAAGGGAAAAATGAAAAGAAAAATCCTCCCAAATGGGAGGCCCTCTATGAAAGAAAAGAATTGCCAAAAAGCTCAAAAGAGCAAATTTTCCGCCTCTTTGCCTTAAACCACGGGATGCTTCAGAAGGGACCGTGGTAACTCTTTTCCCCTATCCCTACGATTTATCCCAATGGAAAAGGATTCATTTCGAAGAGCCCAAAAGTAAAAATAGGATATGCTTACTTGAATCTCATTTTGTTTGAGAATTAGACGTTGTTGGGTAAGGCATAGAAATTTTGAAATGTTTCCTGATTTCCTTATAAAACCTCTGCTAAAGTAGCAAGTGTTAAGACTCAAGTGAAGGGAAATGCAAGAAGCTGAAAATCCTTGTGATTGAAGCTAAAAGGGTTTTCCTTCTTTCAAAATTGAATTGAGAAAAACCCCGAACATCGAGCAACATAAGACTAGCTCACTTGGTGCAGCCAGTTTTCATAAGCCTCCCAAGTTCGATCATTGCATGATTAGGGTATCTAGAAAATCATTTTTCCAGCATATCATCCATGTCACCCACTCATGCGTGCACACAGAGTCATCAAATACATGATCCCAATTTGGACTAGAACCACATTAGGAAAAGTCCCCTTTGGCGAAAATCCCCTCTTACCTGTCATAAGAAAAAGTTTTTTTTAGAAAACTGGGACGATCCATATTCTCAAGGACAAATCCAAGGAGAAAACAAAAGGGGTGTTATCTTCTTTGCCATTATCCAAATCAATTTGGATAATGCCAAAGAGGGGCATCTGTAAACACCCAAAAATGGGATTATTTTCAAACAAACGCCTGATTTTCGAAAACCATTTCACAACCCTATTTTGAACTTTTTAAAACCCCAGAGTTTTGAAGTTTTCAGAGATAAAGGCTTTTAAAATCTTTCGAAATAAAGGCTTTTAAAATCCGAGCCAAAACCCAAGTTTTGTAAAGCAGTTGAAACAAGCAAGTGAAACCTGATAAAAAAGCAACTCAATATCGGGTCAAAAAGCAAAGGAAAAGTTCAACCCATTTGGATGAAAACAAGGTCGAAAAGCAAAACGAGCGTCCAGGTCAGAATCAGATTTCAGCTCGGAAACATAAAAGACGAAGCCAAAGCCCTGATGAAGTTGTCAGAGATAAAACCCCAAGCTTGTGGAAACAAAAATCAAACAAAAATAAGTCCGAAAAGTAAGAAGCTGTAAACATAAAAGTTTTCACTCCCGGTTTATGAGACCAGAAATGAACCATTTTGTGCCTAAGTCATTTTGCGAGCGTGCCAGCTAGCTTACTCAAACTAGCAAAGGTTTTTGAAAGATTTCTGACTTCTTGGCGATTGTGGGAAAGTGGGATCTTTTCGTTTTAAACCTTCTTGAACCAATGCTCAAGGGTCAGTTTAAACGCTTAGAAACTTCGATTTTCCAAATCAAATACTAACTTTGAAAGATCAGTGTTTTATGAATTCGATGTATGCCTTCTTTGTAATTTCTATTACGACTATTAGACGACCTTAAGTCTTTTGAGTTTTATCTATTAGACCTGATATGTGTGTGAATGTGTGGCCTATTTTCAACGTGGTTTGAGCAAGGATTCAGGGGCTTTTTGAAAGCGAGCGAATGCAAGGATGTAGAAATCCTTTTCAGGTTTTGAAAGCGATGATGTGAGCTAGGCTCGAATTGAAAGTATAACTCATACTACTTTCACTAGTGTAAATACCCGAAATGAAAGTGCCACTCATACAACTTTCACTAATGTAAATACTCAAAATGTAAGGCAACTCACGCGATTTAAATGTAAATCCACACAAAGGGAAATGCAACTCGACTTCCACTAAAGTAAACTTACCCGACTTGAAAATATATAAATATGTTTTATCCTAAGAGCGAAAAGGCTCAATGTGTGTGAGTGTGAAGAGCAGAAAGGCTCGAGTGCTCGTGGGTGCTTCTTGTGTGAAATTTAAATGACAACTCACACAACTTAGAGTAAATTCACCCGAAATTAATTGCAACTCACACAGCTTTCACTAAAGTAAATACCCAAATTGAAGTATATACGTTTAGCTTAAGAGCGTAAAGGCTCAATGTGTGTGAGTGTGAAGAGCGGAAAGGCTCGAGTGGTCGTGGGTGTTCTTGTGTGAAATTTAAATTGCAACTCACACGACTTGAAATTAAATCCACCCGAAATTAATTGCAACTCACACAACTTTCACTATAAGTAAATACCCAAATTGAAGTATATACGTTTGTAAACACCCCAAAATCCCATGAATTTCTCAAATAACCTGGTTTTACAAAAGCAGCCCCAAAGGGCTATTTTGAGTCTGGAAACCCAGGAGCCTTCCAGGCAACCCTGTACATATGTTTAAACTATACATGTTTTAAAATATATATTATATAGCTTTAAAACCTTTAAAAAGGCATTTTGAAACCCCGCAAAACAACTTGGCCTGATGAAAGCAAGACCACAGGAGCGAAAGAGAGCCCAGAACCGGAGCATATGTCAAGCCCGACACATCAACTCTCGTATCAGATTCATCCCCAGAATCTCGGACTTCAAAGCCCCTATTATCAACCAATTGTTCGAACTGATCTCCGGAAGGTAAAAAGAGGAGCGGACGACAATGTTGGCGAAGACCCAATGCAAGACGGAGTACAGATGCTGTCAGGCGCCGCACAAACCGTTCATTTTGAACATACCATGAAGGAGCCAGAAATTCAGATTTGGATTGGACCTTGACCATATATATCCAAATCCAAATCCAAACATGTATATGGATTTGGATCCAAAGATCCAATCCAATATCCACATCCATGGCCCACATCACCTTCTCAGAAATGGAGGTGGGGCCCACAACAAATCCACGTGAAAAGCTTGGGCATGAGAGAGAATGGGGGGGATAAAATATGAGTGAAAATGTGGTAAGCTTGACTTTTGTGTCAAGTTTTGGGTTAATCATATGGGTTAGCCTAATGAGTGTGGGTTTAAGCTTGTATGCACCTACACCTAACCTAGGGCTGCACCAATTTGCTGCAACTAGGTCCATGGGTCGAAGGCAAAGGGATGCTCCTAACCCTAACCCTAAGCTAATCACCTTACCTAGCCATTTCCCCCTAAACCCGACCTAATCCTAGCCTAATCACCTAACCCACTTCCTTAATCCTTCCCTAATCCTAGCCTAATCACCTAACCCACTTCCTTAATCCTTCCCTAAACCTAGCCTAATCCCCCTAACCTCACCCTAATCCTAGCCTAAACACCTAACCCACTCCACTAAACCTCACCCTAAGCCCAACCCACCTAGCTAAGCCCTAAACCACTAAACCATCCCACCTAAACACCTAGCACACCATATCCCCAAACCACCCAAAACAAATATCTGGCCCACCTAAATATCTAGCACACCATACCCCCCCAAACCACCACCACCATACCCTTAAACCCCCCCCCCAATACCAGCCCAACCGACCCCACTAAGCCTATAAAAAAAACCCTTTTGGGGCGGGTTTTGCAGGGAATTTTGGGGCAGCCCAGCCCTTTCTCTCCTCTCTCACCTGCTCCCCTCTTAGAACCTGGCCAGCAACACCACTCCACTCCACTCCACTTCAGCAGCATCACTGTCCACCTCCCCCACTTCAGTCGGCGCCACCTTCCACCATTCGACCAAGATCTCTATCATCCGCCACCTCCACCCTTCGGCCAACCCTTCATCCTGGTTAGTACCCCATCTCAACATCATCTCCTCTCCACTCCCCTCCATTCCTAGCCACACACCCGCCACTTTCCCCTAGCCTAGCTAACATCTTATCCAACCGGCCACCACCTGCCACCCTCCACCATTCGGCCAGCATCACTCGGCTGCACCACCTGCCCCTCCGCTCTCAGCCAGTCACGCCTTACACCCACCTTACCTCTCCTAAGACCTGCCCCACGCCTTAGTGACACACCTTAGTTCCACCTAACTCCCCTAAGTACTTCAAGCCCAGCCAAGACAACACTCCATCCACTTGACCAGGACCTGCACCTTCATCATTCGGCCAGCACCTTCCCTTGCTGCGCCCATCCAAGGAGCTCCCTCTTGCAGCCCAAGGCGACTCTCTAGGCCAAGCGCAAGCAAGTCACACCCGGACCAACTATACGTAAGTGCCTAACTCGGTCCTTGTTATAGACTTGCTTATGCTTAATTAAATTTGATACGGGGTTGTAATAATGGAGCGTTGTCTCCCCCTGCTTGTAATAATGTGGTTTGGCACACCCACACACACGTGCACTTGAGCCTATTCCGCTCTTAGCTGCACACGATTTTGACACACACATGGGCCTAATCAGCCCTTAAGATATATCCATACTTATATGATTTAAGTTGCGTGGGTTTTATTTAAGTTGTGTGTATTGTCTTTCAATTTTCACACACACACATTGAGCTTCCGCTCTTATTTCCAAGACCCTAGTAAGGGCCTATTGCAATTTCGTTTTGGGGGTGTTTTCATTCATGTCGTGTGCGTAGTATTTCAATTCTACACTCACACACATTGAGCTTTCGCTCTTACTCCCAAGACCTTAGTCAAGGCCTATTGCAATTATATTTGGGTTTAAATTCATGTCATTGTAAACACCCGAAATTTTTTCAAGTATTTTCAAAAACTCCTAAATTTTGAAGGCCAATTTAAAGCCTTTATGAACCTTTAAATTCAAAATCCCCAAATTTTAAAGTTTAGACCTTCTGGGAGAATATTTCAAAATAAAGGTTTTAAATCCAAATAGCCCATGAGTTTCGAAGCAGACGGAGACCCAATCCAGGCCTCGATTCCCGGAAAGAAGATAAAGTGTATCAAGATACGGATCAAGTTAAATCAGATTGATTCCCAAAAGTGGAGAAGATTGAAGCATATCAAGTTCAAATTCAACAACTTATCCAAATGGAAGGTCAAGACCGATCAAATCCAAGTTTGTCCGATCAAGATGGGGCCAACTTGGAACCAAGACTCGAGGCCACGGTAACAAGCTCATTCAATTCTAGAAGATTTCAAGTGTAACTCAAAAGCAAAAGGTGGGAGCCGAATCAAAGAAAGAAGCGAATTCAAGTGGGTCGAAGTTTAAAGAAATCAGCCCAAACAAAACATGTTGCACATTGTAAGGTTGTTTAAAACCAACCGCATGCTCTAGGGCTACACCAAGCCATGGCACCTATACCAGCCCATATGGGCTGGTCCGAATCAACTCAATGAAGAACTACAAGAAGCCGGTTTGGAGCGGATCAAATCCACCAAGCTAAAGCTCCAACCCGCCCCACAAGAAACCACTAGAACCAGCCCCCCTTGGCCTATAAAAAGGCCCAAGAGGGGGGGGCGGGTTCCACAACTTGGAGATTGGAGGGAGAAGAGAGAGAAGAGAGTGACCTTGGGTGGTGTGTGCTAGACTAGGTGCAGAAAATTTCAGCAAAGGGGGGACGTCTTCTAGTGAAGGGGAAGCTAGGTGAGAGCTTGTAGGAGTTAAGAAGGAAGGCCATCAAGAGGAAGACCGGCTTCATCATTGAAATCCGGTCCTTCACATCCAAAACTCGTGTAAGACCTTTCTTACTTAATCTAAGTTTCATTCTCTTCCATTCAATTCATTAAATGGGGTTGTATTAATGGAGTTTCATCTCCCCCCGAGTTGTAATAATCTAGCTTTGCTGCCATTTCAATTTCGTGGATGAAACACTATACACCCACATGCACGCCAAGTGTTTGCTTTAATGCTTCTCCCTTCCTATATGCTATATACCCTCTATACTTCTAACCCCCTCTATGTCTAAGCTATAAAGTACTTCCCATTCATTTATATTCCAACAAATTTGCTTTAAGGGTTGTTGCATTTTAATTTCGTGTGGGTTATGCATCATTACATTTATAAAACAGAAAACCGGATTTCAGTATCTCTACATATGTCTGTTTCCGCAATTTTAATTTTGTGATGCTTACTCCGATTGTCTTGAAATTTTGCACACAGATTACACACACATTGGGACACTCTGTATAAAATTAGCAAGATTTTAGGGCCGCTCAGCCACGTAATAAAAGCATATTAAGAACGACCAGATTTCTGCACCACTGTCTACACAGTCGGATTTCCTGAAACAGAGGTTGGGTAAAAGTCCTATATCTCTGTCCACAGGAGTCCAAATTGGTTTATTTTTAATTCATTGGAAAGCTAACATCTATATCTTTCCAGAAACATCACAATCATTAAAATTGGAGTTCTGAGCAGAGAGATACAGACTCATCTTTGAGTTTCTGTATTTCTGAAATAGAACTGTTCCGAGTCAGTGAGGTAGTCTGAGTAGATTATTTGTTTCTGATTCAATACTACTCCAAATGCAGATTTGAAAAAGGCTACAGTCTCTCCACACTACCATCTTCGTCTGGTAAAATTTTGATAATTTTTGGAAGTTTGTAACGCCTTGAAAACTCCCCTAGAAAACAGCTCTAAAAACAGAATTCTCTGTTTTCAGCAACTTGTGTTTTTCCAAGTATTGAATCTGAGTGCACAAGTTCAACAAATTTTTCAAAGACACTTGTTTATGTAAAAGGGAATCATGTTTGCTGTAAAATGAAATTTCTAAGCGCTCAACACTAACCCTTGAGCATCGGCTCAAGAAGGTGTGAGTGAAAAGATCCCGCTTGCACACAATCGCCTAGAAGTCTTACAAACATTTGCTAGTTTTGAACTAGCTGGCACGCTCGCGCAAGCGTAGGGGTGGAAAGTTTCATTTCAAGTTTGTCTCATAAACTTTGGAATGAGAATTTTCATGTCTACAGAAATGGCATGCCCGGTGGGACTCGGGTCTTGAGGAATTTCTAAGCAAATAAGACTCCCAAAAATCTTTTCAAAGTGTTTTTAACATTGGTAAATTGTGCACGTGTAGGATTTTCAAGGCCCATAAGATCATATCAAGTTCGGATGGTTCTTACGAGGTGTCGAGCCGGGCTTCATGCTCGTCAAGTCAATTTTCAAAAAGATTTTCAAAAACAAATTTCAAAAACAAGAAAGAGTCATTAGAAGAATTGAGGAAAGAATTCGAAGCAAGAATCGCCGCTCTCAGCCAAGAGGCCGAAGCGGTCGAATCCTGCTCATCTCATGGGAGGTAAACTAGGGCTCGAAAGAAAACAAACAAACCCAGAAAACCCAAAGAGACCTCCACCATGGAGGGGGACAGAGAGCTCGAGTCGTTCACATTAAAAGATCGCAAGGCCCTTCAACAACTACTAAGGGGCCAGGCCAAGGAAAAGAGGTCATATGCCCTATCTGATTTTTTACCTTCCGATTACCAAACGGATAGCGACGATGACGTATCGAATTTCCATCGGTATGACGGGACGGGGGATCCTAGATCTCACCTCCAACTCTTTTCTCGCCGAGCATACAAAAAGAAGAAAGACTCAGCTAAGTGGATCTACTGGTTCCCCCTCTCCCTTAAGGGAACCGCTTCCAAGTGGCTCGCTTCCTATGACTTGAGCCAATTTGCCACTTTTGAAGAGTTGGCAAATGGTTTCATGCAAAGATTTTCACACAACGTGGAAGTGACCCCCACTTTGAACACCCTAAGGGACACGAAACAAGCCACGAACGAGGATGCTCATGCATTTATCGTTCGATGGAGGTCTTTATTGGGGCAAGTAAGAGAGCCCATCTCAGAAGGATGTGCCGTGATGCTCATCCTTGAAAATTTCAAACCCGAGCTGAAAATGCTCCTTTCCCTCCATGAAATTTCTACTTTCCACAAACTAATCAAGAAGGCTTCCCTATTCGAAGCAAATATGAAAAAGGAGGTCTACGATGACTTGTGGAAAGGCAAAATTTTTTCGAAAACTCGTTTTGAAAAGCCCGGGACTTACGGGCCAACTACTACGGACAATGGGGCAAAACCCCAAAAAGTTGCAAATGTCCGAGTAGAACCAAGCCCGGCCGGCACTTCAAAAATTGAACTGAAGAACAAGAAGGTTCAAAAGTCTTTCGAAAAAAGGGAGTATACCCCGCTGGGGCAGCCCATCACAGAGGTCCTCGACCTCCTGCTCGCCCAGAAAATGGTGACACTTCCGGAAGTTCCCGAGGGGACACCCCCTAAAGGGAAATTTTTAAACAAGTTTTGCAAGTATCATAGGCTCAAAGGCCATGATAGAAATCACTGCTACACCCTTTTAAACAAAATAGAGGACTTGATCGAGCAAGGCCGGCTCCAGGTCACCGAGGAACCAGAGCCCGCCCAAGCCGTACTCAAGGAACCCTTCCCCAACCATGCAAGCATTAGTGGGAAGGACAAGCAGGTATATGCTCTCTCCTCTCATTTGAATGGTTTGGAACATGCATGGCATACGGATCACACTACTTGTCACACATCACTGCTCGTAATAAAAAAAACCAAACAAGTAGTGATCCGGGGAGCGCTTAGAGTCCCGCCCCCGACTAGAGCCTTATTAGAGATTCGAGGTGCTCCCAAGCATCAAACTAGAGCCCACCTAGGAACGAGCCATAGGGAAGGTGTGGACGAGGTCACTAGATACGGAAGGATCTACCAACCCCCACACTTAGCAAAAGATGCTAGCAAGGAAGTGGTCGTTATCCCCGGCCCTTCAAAATCATGCATTCCCAAAGCATCGCATCTCATGGGTAAAAACAATGTGTTAACCCCATATGATTTTGAAAATCACCTTGCTAAGATTCCCATAAACATGTCTATCCTAGAACTTATCCAAACATCCCCTAGACATAGACAAGTTTTAGAAAAGATCTTAGAGAAGGCCAAGGTTAACCCAACCATAACCCCTGAGTCCCTCTCCTTCTTGGTCTCACCCATTTGTGCTAAAACTCCCATTGTGTTTTCGGAAGATGAGCTAGAACAACCCTACCAAAACCATAACCAAGCCTTGCATATAGAGGTGGTATTGAATCACCAACCTCTAGACAAGTGTTTGGTTGATGGCGGAGGAGGTCTAAATATACTTCCACTACACAGCCTACAAAATAGGAGTCTCCTTGACCTCTCTAAACCCGAGTTCCATCGTGATCACAAGATACGATGGAAACGCATCCAAACCTTTAGGAGTCATAGAATTACCCATAGAAGTAGGGGGCATGAGTCATTCCGGGGTGTTTCATGTTTTAGACATACACCCCCATTACAACCTACTCCTAGGAAGGCCATGGATACACAGCTTGCGGGCTGTGCCATCCACCTTTCATAGGTGTGTAAAAATACCCCTCCAAAACCAAGTTGTGGTAATTCTAGGAGAGAATCACCCCCAGCTGTAGGGAATACAAAATTTCCCATGCTTATCAAGTGATAAAACCCATGAGTCAAAACTAGATGAACCCTTGGTAGCTCATCCCAAACCAAAAGGTGTCGTGCACATAAAAGGGCCGCCCAAGGCTAGCCCGCTCAAGACCATCTCAAAACTACCCAAAGTCCTCCCCAAGTCCATAAAAGTGTTTGAGCATGACATGGACGACACCAAGTTCAAAGGCCATCCTCTTTATAAAACATTTTCAAAATTAAAGAAGCCTTGGAACATGATGTTGAACATGGGTTATATCTATCAAGGCCTAGGAAGCCAAATCCAAGGTCGTCTTGAACCCATAGTGTCAAACATAAACCGAAACCGGTATGGGCTAGGCTACGACCCATCCATACCACCCGAACCTCCACCCACGACCACTTGGGTCAAGGGTGCCTTAGAACCTCCTAACACCGAAACCTATGACTTAGACCTCTTATTTAGAGCCTAATGCATGGTGTTTTCTTTGTAGGTTTGATGGAAGACCCCGCCACATCGAAAAACCCAAAAAAATTAGAAATTTGCAAAATCCAAAAACATTTAGAAAGTGCCCAAAACCCAAAAACAATAGAAAATTTCAAAAAAAATGTGATTTACATTTCTCCTCCTTCCATTTGTTTACAAAAAGCCAAAAAAATTGAAAATTTTGAAAATTCCAAAACGAATGTGGTTTTTGTTCCTTCCTTGTGTTTACAAAAAGCCAAAAAAATTGAAAAATGCGAAAACACCAAAAACAAGGTTTTATACATTCCATCTCCGAAGATCAATTTCGAAAAAGCCAAAAAAATCAAAAATCTTGGAAAACCCAAAAACATTGTCTTTGTGAAAAGCCCTAGTCTTTTGAAAGTGGTAGATGTTCCAAAACCGTGTGCCTTGCCTAGCACTTTCATAGAACCCAAATGTCTCAAGAGCGATCAAAGCGAAGAGGAAGATCCCCTCATCCCTGAGGAGGACCAAACCTCCGAGCTTCCCGAGTTCCATAGAATCCTTGATTTAGAAAAACCTTCAAATTCCGTAGGAGGGGATTTTGTGGAAGTAAATCTAGGGAGTGAGTCTAATCCTAAGCATGTTAAAATAGGCGCATGTTTACATGAGCATGAAAGGACATCATTCATTACATTTCTCAAATCATATGTAGATGTGTTTGCATGGACCTACGAAGACATGCCGGGTTTAGACCCAATGGTAGTAGAGCATCGTCTTCCCCTAGAATCAAATGCCAAACCCATAAAGCAAAAGCTTAGAAAGATTCACCCCGATGTACATGCACAAGTGAAAGAGGGTTTAGAAGATCTTTTAAAAGCCGAATTTATAAAACCCATTGCGTACTCAGAATGGCTTTCAAATATTGTTGTAGTTCGAAAATCCAATGGGAAAATTAGGATTTGCATTGATTTTAGAAATTTGAACAAAGCCACTCCAAAAGACAATTTTCCTCTACCAAATATTGATTTGATAGTAGATAGCACTACAAATCATGAAATGTTTTCTTTCATGGATGGCTATTCGGGTTACAATCAAATTAAGTTAGCACCAAAAGATCAGGCAAAAACTACTTTTACTACACCTTAGGACACATATTGTTACACAGTTATGCCGTTTGGTTTGAAAAATGCCGGTGCCACATACCAAAGAGCTATGACTACTATCTTTCATGACCAAATTCACGAGCTCTTGGAAGTATATGTGGATGACCTTTTGGTGAAATCAAAAACCAGAGTTACTCACATTGAGTCTTTGCAAAAAGTTTTTGAAAGGCTTAGGCTTTACAAAGTGAAACTGAACCCTCAAAAATGTGTATTCGGGGTAGAATCAGGTAAGCTTTTGGGCTTTATGGTGAGCCAAAGGGGTATTGAAGTAGACCCCTCTAAGTGCTGAGCCATCATAGATATGCCTCCACCATCCAACTTGACCCAAATCCGAAGCCTCCAAGGTCGCCTCCAAGCCATTAGGAGGTTCATTTCAAATTTAGCAACAAGATGCGAACCTTTCAACAAACTTTTGCGAAAAGGGGTAAAATTTTCGTGGGACGAGGATTGTCAAAAAGCTTTTGAAAGATTGAAAACTTATTTGGTGAATTCTCCAATTTTGAAACCTCCAAAGCAAGGAAAACCTTTACTTCTTTACATTTCCATACATACGAATGCATTGGGTGCTTTATTAGCCCAATATGAGGATGATGGCCACAAAGAGTGTGCCATTTACTATATTTCGAAAACTCTCTTGGCATATGAAAGAAATTATCAAGCCATGGAGAAAACGTGCTTGGCATTAGTATGGGCTTGCCAAAAGTTTAGACATTACTTCCTAGATCATGAGATATGGATAGTGTCTAAGCTTGATCCGATCAAGCACTTGTTTGAAAAACCTATCCTAACGGGTAGGCTTGGTAAATGGCAACTCCTCTTAATGGAATATGACTTGAAATATCACCACCAAACCTCCATTAAGGGGCAAGCCCTAGCCGATCATATGGCCGAGTTCCCCTTGGAAGAAACATATCCCATACTTGATGAGATGCCCGATGAAGGCATATTTGCAAACGATTTTCAAAACCATGTTTTAGCAAACTGTTTTAATGAAAACCAAGTATGGAAAATATACTTTGATGGGGCACGTAACCAACAAGGGGCAGGTGTTGGAGTCATTCTCATATCCCCCGAAAAGGGAGAAATACCCATTGCAATTCGTCTAGATTTTGAGTGTTCAAATAATGTGGCTGAATATGAGGCTCTCATACAAGGCCTAAAAGTCTTGAAAAATCTAGGGGCAGCTTGCATTGAAGTCTTTGGAGACTCTTTACTGGTTGTGAACCAAGTTTTAAAAGTTTGGCAAGTCAAACACGAAAAACTCATTCCGTATCACGAGTTGGCCACCAAGTTGGTCGACTCTTTCAAATCATGCACACTCACTCACATAGGGAGAGAGGACAACACCATAGCGGATGCCCTCTCCTCCTTAGGATCCGCTTTAAGGGTCGATCCCACCTTGGGAACCCGATCCCTAGAGATATGGCACTCACCCGTTCCATCCACGCACGATTTAGAGATTTGCCAAAACGACCAAAATCCAAATGATAAACCTTGGTTTTATGACATTAAAAACTTTTTAGAAAACGGAGGATTTCCCGAATATGCTTCTTCAAAAGATCAAGCTTTTATTAGAAAAATTTCAACCTGGTATATAATTTTGGGAGGGGTGCTTTATAAGAAAAGTTTTACGGGCATCTTGTTGCGATGTGTAGACCTTGAAGAGGCTAGGACCATAATGCACGAGTTCCATGATGGAGAGTGTGGAGGCCATGTTAATGCAAATATGATGGCCATGAAGATACTTAGAGCTGGGTATTTTTGGTCCACCCTAAGACAAGATTGCCATGATCATGTTAGGAAATGTCATCAATGTCAAATACATGGGCATATCATTCACACCCCATCATCCACTTTGCATTCCATCGTGAGCCCTTGGCCTTTTGCCATGTGAGCGTTCGATATCGTAGGACCCATATCCCCCAATGCATCCAATGGACATAGGTTCATCCTAGCGGCCACCGAATATTTCTCTAAATGGGTTGAAGCTACATCCTTGGCCAATGTCCAAGGACAACATGTAGTGGCATTCATTAAGAGAAATATCTTGGCCTGATTTGGAGTACCAAAAGACCTAGTGTCCGATAATGGCACCCCATTCAAGAATGAGAAGATGGAAAAATTGTGTGTCACATATGGCATGACTCAACACTTCTCATCGCCCTACTACCCTCAAGGCAACGGCCAAGCCGAAGCCACAAACAAAACCCTCATAAGCATCATTGAGAAAACCATAGAAAAAGGTAGGACATGGCATGAGAAGCTCAACGAAGCCTTGTGGGCTTATAGAACTTCCATTCGAACCGCAACAAATGCCACCCCATTCGAGTTGGTCTATGGCACGAGTGCCATACTCCCCATTCATACCAAGCTTCATTCATTTCATACATCACTTGCATTAGATATTCCATTAGAAACCCTACAACATACTAGAATGGCCGAACTTGACTTGTTGGATGAAAAGAGGCTACTTGCTATGGATCATGCACATGCATATAGGCAAAGGGTAGCTCGACACTACGAGAAGCACATGAAGGCTCGCCACTTCAAAGTGGGAGACCTAGTGCTAAAAACCATTCACCACCGAGGCCCACACCCCCTTGGAAAGTGGCGGCCCAAGTGGGATGGTCCTTATGTTGTGCGTGGAACCACCACTAACAATGCTTATTGGTTGGTTGATGTTGACGGTAGGAACTTGGTAGACCCTATAAATGCTCAGCATTTGAAAAGATATCATGTATAGGGTCTACTCTCTTTTGAAAATATTTTGAATGGGATCTCCTTTGAACTTCTTGAAGAAGGATCAAGGTGGATCGTGTGACCCTAAACAAGGGAAATAGGGTCTTATGAAAGGTAGAGTTTTCAAAATTTATGGGCTATATTTCAAAAGTCCCCATCTTACAAAATCGAGCCTTTTTCAAAATAGCAAAATATTTCCAAATGGTATATGCTATTTCAAAATAGGGTGATCTTAGATGAATCAAGTAAACCATTGGGATAAGTCTCTCCCCATTTCGCTTCTCCTTCCCAAAAAGGAAAATTTGGCAAAATAAAAAAAAGGATATCCCTCCAAAAATTTATCTTCAAAAAAAAAAAAAAGGAAAAGCAAAGCAGAAAAGAGTGCTTTGATTGAAAAAGAAAGAGGAAAAAGCAAAATCCTCCAAAAAGAAAAAGGGAGGCCCTCTATGAAAAAAAGAAAAAAAAAATTGCCAAAAGCTCAAAAGGAGCAAAATTTCCTCTTCTTGGCCTTAAACCACGGGACGCTTCAGAAGGGACCGTGGTAATTCTTTCCCTATCCCTATGACTTATCCTAGTGGAGAAAGGTTTTATCTAGGAAAATCCTAAAGTAGAAATAGGATTTATTCATTTGAATCTTATTTTGTTTGAGAATTAGACTTTGTTGTGTAAGTAGGAGAGTTTTGCAATGTTTCCTAGTTTTCCTATAAAAATCTCTACCAAGTAGTAGGTATTATGACCCGAGTAAAGGGAAATACAAGAAGCTGAAAATCCTTGTGATTGAAGCTAAAAAGGATTTCCCCTTTCTTTTGGAAAGTTGTGAAAACCTGAAAACATCAAGCCATATAAGGGCCATGATCACTTGGGGCAGTCGACCTTCACAAGCCTCCCAAGTTCGATCCTTGCATGTTAAGAGTCTCTAAAAGAATTATCGTGTGCATATCACTCACATCCTTCATACATGCCCATGCATGCATTTCAAAACCATTGAGTACATGATCGATATTAGGACCAAGGTCATAGCAGATTGAGTCCCCTTTGGCTCTAAATCCCCTCTTACTTATTTTTAAAAGTTAGGCACTCAGATGATCCATGCTCTTTAGAAAGGTTCGGAAAGAAGAGTAAAAGGGTGTTTTCTTCTTTGACATTATCCAAACACAGTTGGATTAATGCCAAAGAGGGGCATCTGTAAACACCCGAAATTTTTTCAAGTATTTTCAAAAACTCCTAAATTTTGAAGGCCAATTTAAAGCCTTTATGAACCTTTAAATTCAAAATCCCCAAATTTTAAAGTTTAGACCTTCTGGGAGAATATTTCAAAATAAAGGTTTTAAATCCAACTGTGCTAATACAAACCTTATGATTTCGAAAACCATCTTTCAAAGATTCCTATCCACATGTCCATCCTAGAGTTAATACAAACTTCGCCTAGGTATAGACTTGTGCTAGAGAAAATTCTAGAAAGAGCTAAGGTTAGTTCTAACATAACCCCTGAATCCCTGTCTGACCAAGTAGCATCAATAGGAGCAAAATCGCTCATCACCTTCTCGGAAGATGATGTAGAACGACCCTATGAGTCCCATAACCAGGCCCTGCATATCGAGGTGGTTCTGAATAACCACTCTCTGGATAGGTGCCTAGTCGATGAGGGAGGAGGGCTCAACATCCTTCCACTTCATGTGGCATATCAAATCGAAGTCACCTTGACTTCTGTAAACCCAAGTCCCATCATTATCACTGGATACGATGGGAATGCATCTAGACCCTTAGGATCAATTGAACTCCCTATGGAAACGGGAGGGATAGCACACACGGGGGTGTTCCATGTCTTGGACATCCACCCCCATTATAACCTATTGTTGGGAAGGCCCTGGATACACAGCTTGTGCGCTGTGCCATCCACCTTCCACAGGTGTGTCAAGATCCCTTTCAGGGACCAAGTCGTGGTGATCCTAGGTGAGAGTCACCCTCAGCTTTAGGGGTTCATAAACTCCCTTTGTTTGTCGAGTTCCCAGGCCCAAGAGGCTAACCTGGGGCAGACCATGGTCGAGCTGCCAACGCTCACATTGAAAAAACCTAGGAAAGTCGTATGCGTCAGGGGACCACCCAAAGCTGGTCCCCTCTCAATCTTGACCATCCCGGGAAAACCCAAGAATCCCTTATTTCCAAAACCCCTGGACAGAAAGCCTTATGTCCATGACATAGACGACAGCAAGTTCCAGGACCACGACCTATATTCAAACTTTTCTAAAAACAAAAAGTCATGGACCATGCTGTTAAACATGGGCTACATGCCATATACCAGTCTAGGGGCGCAAAATCAGGGTCTCCTAGAACCCATACTTCCTAGGGCCAACCGAAGCCGATATGGGATCGGCTATACTCCCAAAATACCACCAAAGCCACCACCTGTGACCACCTGGGTCAAGGGTGCCCAAGAGCCTACCCTAGAAGAAACCTATGATTTATACCTCTTGTTCCGAGTCTAACCCGTAGTGTTTTCCCTTTGTAGGTATGATGGAAGATCCCTTTTATAAAAATACAAAAACATTTGAAAAACTCAAAATCAAAAAAATGGAAAAATTACAAAATCCAAAAACATTGAAAAATCAAAAACTCGAAAATAGAGTAGTTTGTATAGTTCCTAAAGTTCTTGTTTTGCAAAAACACAAAAAAATTGAAAACTTACAAAATACCAAAAAGATTTTTGTACATAGTTTCTCCTGGTAAGGCTTTGGAAAAAGAAAAGGATTTCAAAAGAAACGTCGTCTACATAACCAGACCAAAAATTTCGAAATCAATTGAAATTCTAAGAATAAAACTAGGTCTTTTGAAAATCCACTCATCAAATTCCCTCAGGTCTATAATCCTCGAGAATGATCGAAGCCCAGAAGTGGATCCCCTTAAGGAAGATCCCACTTCTGAGCTCCCAAAATTTCATAAAGTTCTCGATTTTGAAAGACCTTCCAATTCAGTAGGAGGAGATTTCATAGAGGTGAACCTAGGGAGTGATTCCAATCCCAGACTCATTAAAGTAGGCGCATGTTTGCATGAGCATGAAAGATCAGCATTCATTGCATTTCTACGAACCTACTTAGATGTGTTTGCATGGACGTATGAAGACATGCCGGGCATAGATCCCAGCATTGTCGAACATCATCTTTCCTTAGATGTGGATGTAAAACCCATAAAGCAGAAGCTTAGGAAAATACATCCGAATGTACACGCACAAGTTAAAGAGGGTTTAGAAGATCTGCTAAAAGCTGGATTTATAAAACCCATTGCGTATTCTGATTGGTTATCAAACATCGTTGTGGTTCGAAAAACCAAAGAGAAAATTCGAATATGCATCGATTTCAGAAACCTGAATAAAGCCACTCCAAAGGATAATTATCCTTTACCAAACATAGATTTAATAGTCGATAGTACTGCAAATCACGAGATGTTTTCGTTTATGGATGGCTATTCAGGGTATAATCAAATTAAATTAAATCCACAAGATTAGGGTAAGACCGCATTCACAACCCCATGGGGCACATACTGCTATACAGTCATGCCCTTTGGTTTGAAAAATACCGGCGCAACATACCAGAGAGCCATGACCACGATCTTCCATGATCAGATTCATGAGCTCGTAGAAGTGTATATAGATGATCTCTTGGCAAAATCCAAAACCCGATGCACTCATATCGAATGTTTGCAAAAGATTTTCGAAAGGCTTAGACTTTACAAAGTAAAGCTAAACCCTAAAAAATGTGTATTCGGGGTAGAGTCCGGAAAGCTTCTAGGCTTTATGGTGAGCCAAAGGGGTATAGAAGTCGACCCCTCTAAGTGTCGAGCCATCATAGACATGGCTCCACCCTTCAATCTCACACAGATTCGTAGCCTCCAGGGTCGATTTCAATCCATTCGCCGGTTCATATCAAACCTGGCGACTAGATGCGAACCCTTCAACAAACTGTTGAGGAAGGGCACGAAATTTTCATGGGATGACGACTGCCAGAAGTCCTTCAAGAGACTAAAGGCATACCTGGTTAATCCCCCTGTTTTGAATCCTCCAAAGAAAGGAAAACCTCTTTTGCTTTACATTTCTGTGCATGCGAATGCTTTGGGAGCTCTATTAGCTCGATACGAGGATGACACCCATAAGGAGTATGCCATCTATTATATTTCGAAAACTGTCTTGGCTTACGAAAGGAATTATCAAGCCATGGAGAAGACATGCTTGGCCCTAGTCTGGGCCTGCCAGAAATTTAGACACTATTTCCGAGATCACGAGATCTGGATAGTGTCCAAGCTTGATCCCATCGAGCACTTATTTGAAAAACCCATTCTCACTGGTAGATTGGGCAAATGGCAACTCCTTCTAATGGAGTATGACCTGAAATACCATCACCAGATCTCCATTATGGGGCAAGCCCTAGCAGACTACGTGGCTGAGTTTCCCCTGGACGACGCATATCCCACATTTGATGAAATGCCTGATGAAGGCATATTGCAAAACCATTTTCAAAACCACATTTTGGCAAATTCTTTCGAAAACCAAGTGTGGAAAATGCACTTCGATGGGGCACGAAACCAACGAGGGGCTGGTGCTGGGGTCATCCTCATATCCCCTGAAAAGGGCAAGATTCCCATAGCAATCCGACTAGATTTCGAATGTTCCAACAACATAGCTGAGTATGAAGCACTCATACAAGGCTTAAGGGTTTCAAAAACTCTAGGGGCATCATGCATCGAGGTCTTTGGAGATTCACTCCTTGTTATAAACCAAGTTTTGAAAATTTGGCAAGTACATAATGAAAAACTACTTCCATATCACGAGTTGGCCACTCGATTGGTTGAGTCATTCCAATCGTGTAAACTCACACACGTAGGAAGAGAGGGTAATGACATTGCCAATGCCCTCTCCTCCTTGAGTTCAGCCCTAAAGGTCGATCCCATTTCTGGGACTCGATCCTTAGAGATATGGCATGCACCCAACCCATCCACACACGATTTGGATATTTGCCAAAATAATCCAGATTCTCTTGAAAAACCTTGGTTTTATGACATCAAACTTTTTCTAGAAAATAGGGGATTCGCCGAGGATGCCACATCCAAAGATAAGGCATTCATCCGTAAAATTTCAACCCGATACACCATTCTGGGTGGGGTTCTGTATAAGAAAAGTTTTACCGACATCCTACTAAGATGTGTCGATCTAGAGGAAGCTAGGATTGTTATGTATGAGTTCCACGATGGAGAATGTGGAGGTCATGTTAATGCCAACATGATGGCAATGAAAATACGTAGAGCGGGCTATTTTTGGTCCACCCTGAAAAAGGATTGTCACGATCATGTTAGGAAGTGTCATCCGTGTCAAGTGCATGGGCACGCCATTCATATCCCATCATCTTCATAACATTCCGTGGTCAGCCCCTAGCCATTTACCATGTGGGCGTTTGATATAGTAGGCCCGATCTTTCCAAAGGCATCGAATGGGCATAGATTCATTTTAGCAGCCACTGAGTATTTCTCCAAGTGGGTGGAAGCCATCTCCCTGACCAACGTACAGGGGCAACATGTGGTGGCTTTCATAGGAGGAATATCTTGGCTCGATTTGGGGTTCCACGAGACCTTGTGTCCGATAATGGCTTCCCATTCAAAAATGAGCGGATGGTTAAGTTGTGCAACACATATGGCATAACTCACCACTTCTCCTCGCCCTACTACCCTCAAGGCAACGGCCAAGCTGAAGCCACAAATAAGACTCTCATTAGCATAATTGAGAAGACTTTAGAGAAGGGTAGGACGTGGCATGCGAAGCTGGATAAAGCCTTATGGGCTTATAGGACTTCTATCCGGACTCCCATGAATGCCACACCATTTGAATTGGTCTATGGCACAAATCTGGATATTGGATCTCGGATATTTTGAGATCCGTATCCGATCCAAACCCAACATTTTTATGGATATGGATCTAGATATTTTGATCCAGATCCCATCCAATCCAAACACTATTTGGATCCAATCCAAATCCAAACACTATTTGGATCGACCCAAACACTATTTGGATTGGCCCAAATCCAAACACTATTCATTACATGGATTTGGATCTGGATATATATGGTCCAGATCCAAATCAAAATTTCTTCAGACAGTCCTTCTTGGCCTCTTGAGGCGAACGATCTGTGCGGGCACTGGCTTCATCAGCGCTCCGTCTGGTGCTGGGTTTTCCCCAACTTTGTCGTTCGGACTCCGTTTCGCCGTTCTGGACTCCGTTGAGCTTTTCATCAAATGGGCTCTGCTTTCTTTTGTTTTTTTATCAGGGAGTGGCTTCTGAAGCTCTGGGCTTGAATCCTCTTCGGGCCTAGGGTCTTCTTTTGCCTTCTGTACCTGTTTTCACATTTCAAAACAGGTCGTCGTTTTGGCACAAACGAGCTTTTTAGTGTTTTGAGAGTTTTTTGAAAAATAGAAGATTTGGGGTGTTTACAGATGCCCCTCTTTGGCATTATCCAAATGTATTTGGATAATGGCAAAGAAGAAACACCCCGTTCTCTCAAATTTTCTCGAGAATACACCATTTATTTCGCAAAAACCCTATTTTCTTTTTCCACAAGTGGGGATTTTCAGCAAAAGGGGGCTTTTCCTAGCTATTTCCCTATATGTATGATCATGCACGAATGACTCTTTGAATGCATGCATGAGAGAAATTTTTTTGTTTTTGAGCCCGAAGAGAGCCTTTTGAGGCTGGTTGCTCCGAGCAGGTTTTTACCCATGTCTTTTTGACATTCGTGGGTTTTTCGAAAATTTCTTTTTGAAAAGGAACTCCTTTTAACTTGTATCGAAAAGGACTTCCATTTTTCATACTTCCCTTCATTTGGGTTTCAATACCTGCTACTCAGTAGAGGTTTTTTGGGTAGGAAAACTTGGAAAACATTTTAAAGTTCCATTTCCTACAAAACAAAGTCGAGTTCTCAAACAAAATGAAATCCAAATAAGCCGATTTTATTCGTACTTTAGGATTTTTACAAATTTGAATCTTTTTCCTCGGGGATAAGCCGTAGGGATATGGGAAAGAGATACCACGGTCCCTTCTGAAGCGTCCCATGGTTTTAGGCAAAGAATCAGAAAATCGCTCTTTGGAGCTTTGGCTTTTTGTTTCTTTTTCATAGAGGGTCTCCCTTTGGGAGTATTTTTTCATTAATCCCTCTTTTCTTTAAAGGAGAGCAGCTCTTTGGAGGAGTTTTTGTATTCCCTGTTTATGAAGGGAAGACCTCTTTGGGAGGAGTGTTTTTATATCTCCTTTTTCTTTTGAAACGAGAAGACCTCTTTCGGAGGAGTTTTTGTATTCCCTGTTTATGAAGGGAAGACCACTTTCGGAGGAGTTTTTGCATTCTCGTTTTTTTTGTTTTTCTTTTGAAAACAGCCAATTTTCCTTTTCGGAGAGAAAGTAGGATGGGGGAGGGCTTATCCCTTTAGTTACTCGATTCAAACGAGATCGTCCTATTTCTTAATAGTATCTGCTATTCGAAAATATTTTGATATTTTGAACAAGGCTTAATCTTGTAAGCCAGGGTTCTTTGAAATATCGCCAATTCATTTTTGGAAGACTCTACTTTTCGAAAAGTATAGATTCCTCCATTCGGGGTTATACAATCTACTTCGATCCTTCTTTCAAGAAGTTTCAAAGGAGTTCGATTTTTCAAAATCTTTTTGAAAAAGAATTCAGCATAAACCCTTTTGAATATTCGGGCATTTTCAGGGTTTTGCTAATTTCTACCCACAATATCAACAAATTTCTAATTTTTGTTGCCCTTTTGAAGACATGGGGATATTTCTACTCTAGTTTGCCACCCTTTTGGGCTTTCTTCGGGGTGATATGATGCATGCTATGCCCTCTATGTGTTTTAAATTGGAAATACATGTCTTTATGCAACGATGAACCCATGAAATGTATCTCACAAATCACGAAGGAGATGCATTCGCTTATCCATGGAAAGTGTCTAGGGGCTGTGTTTAAAAATGCCCCTAGCTTGATGGGAATTTCGCATGGCCGTATGGTGAAGGGCCATGGCTTTTCAAAGGGATTTTGGATGGACAATGGTATGTTCATGTCCATGCACTTCCATGGTTTTTCTAACATGATTATGATACTTTTTGCTCAAAGATGGGAAACATAACCAGCCCTAAGTGATCGTCATGGCCATCAGGTTTTAGTTTTGACATGGTCTCCATATTTCATCGTGAGATTCATGTTCTTTATCCTAACACAATCAAGGTTTTCATATAAACCAGAAGTTGAAGAAAATCTTTCTTTTCAAAGCCATGAAAGGTTTTTGTGAAATGCTAACCCTTTTTCGAGATTCTCATTTCCTTTTTAAAATTTGCCTCGAAGGTGTTGGTTTTGATTTGTATGGAGACATGCCTATGAAGGCTCGATACTTAGGGGGTCGACTCTTATTGCCCCTTTGATTTTGCAAAACCCTGAATTCGATTTCTAGAATGATGTCTAGACTCGATGCATATGAATGATTTCAAAGTGTAATGCATGATGCTTATGCACACACTATGGGTTAACTTATTTCTAAAAATCCCCAATTTTCCATAAGTTAAGGATTTTGCGAAGTTCAGGAAGCTTGGAGGTGTTTATTCCTCCTTGCTTTGGTGATTCTCGAGCTTTTCATTTTTGAAAAAGCTCTAGGCAAAAGGGTGGATAGGACCAGTTTTTTTTTGGATACTTGGTTTCAGGGAGTATATACATTTTTTTGAAAGCATTTTTACAATTTTTCGAAAATGGGCTTTGTACATGGCCAAAGGCTTTTGAAACAAAATTTCTTTTTGGAATTTTCGTTTTTCCAAATGTTTTTGAGATTTTGAGAGTTTTCAATTTTTTTGGTTTTTTTTCAAAAGTAGGGATCTTCCATTGAACCTTCAAAGAAAACATTCATGAATTAGACTCTAATCAGATAGGTCTAAGACATGGGTTTCGGTTTTTAGAGGTTCTACAGGGCACCCTTGACCCAGATGGTCTTAGGTGGCGGCTCTGGTGGTATGGGTGGGCTATAGCCCAGTCCATATCGTTCCCTATTGGTTCTAGGTAGGACAGGCTCAAGTCTACCTTGGTTTCGGGTTCCCAGGCCCGCATAGGGTTTATATCCCATATTCAGAATCATGTTCCAAGACTTTTTGCTTTTCGAAAAGTTTTGGTATAAATCATGATCTTGGAACATGGAATCATCCATGTTGGGGATATATACCCTTTTGGATATCGGGAGTTTGGATTCCGGGGTGATGGAAGACTTGGGCTTCCATACAAACCTGGTTTGGGAGACTTTGCCCTCAAGGAAAGCCAAGCTTGGTTCCTTGAGGAGTTTTGGACATAGTAGGGTTATGGAAAACTTATGGTTCCATACCCCATTTTGGGAAAAATTTACTTCAAGGGGAGCCATGCAAGGTCCCTTGAAGTTTTTGACTTGGTCCCTAGGTTCAACTCGTGGTGCCCCTAGGGATTGATTTTGTTTCAAAGCCATAGCCTTGGTTCCAGGGCACAAGACTAGGCTCGAAGAAGTGGGTTTTTCTATGGTAGGGTTATGAGCTCCTAAGATGTCGATGCATGCATTAGGGGTCTCCATGTCTACCATTTTCGGAACTTTTTTTGTTTTTGAAATTCCTTTGAATGGTGCGCGACAGTTGGCGCACCTTGAAAATCCTCAAGTTTTGGCACAGTTTGTGGGTTTGTGTGTGCAAAGGGGTTATCCAATGCATCTGATGACCCTACATGAAGAAGAGAGTCTTGAGAAGGATGGGTTTCAGGCATACCTCTTTGTGGCTTGTCTACCTTTTCAGGGTGAGAGCAAGCCGATTTCCCGGGTAACTCTGTTTTGAGCCCCCAGGATTTAACGAGGCGTTTCCTTTCGAAACCTTCCTGTTTTTCACTCTCGTTCCTTTGTAGGGTGTGGACTTCATGTCCCACTGTATGTGTGTGCCTAGACTTAGGACTTGAAGTTTTCGAAATTCCAAAATTTTGTTTTTCAATTTTTTGGTCTTTTTCCAAATTTTCAAGATTTTTTTGGTTTTTTGAAATAGAAAAATCTTTTTTTGGTTTTTCTATGGATTTTGAAAAGCTTGAAGTTGTAAGAGTGGATGACTTATCCCTTTGCCGGGATTTGTCTCTAATCTCCAATCCTTCGTTGAGTTTGAGATCGGTTTTCAATTCACGATCTGTATGTGCCCTCGAAGAGCTGCTATGTGTTCGATGGGCTTTAAGCTCCATGCTTAAAGCATCCATCTTTTGAAATATTTTTTCAATCTCATCTAGCTCTCTTTGGGCTTTATCTGATTTGAAAACCTCTTTTAGTTTACTCAACGAAGATTTTTGTAGCTTTCTATCCATTTTCATGCAATTTTCCTAAGTATGCACGACTTTTGAAAAAAAAACACTCTTTTTTCCGAAAATTTGAGTATAACTCATTTGTTTGAAGTCTGCTTAAGTCCCGAGTCCCACCGGGCATGCCAAATCTGTAGACACCGAAAATTTTCACTTACGGGTTCTTAGGCCTGAAGTGAACCTTTTCGCAATCTACTTCGCTTTATGGGCGTGCCAGCTAGTTTACTTTAACTAGCAAAGTATGTTTTGAAAACAATCTGACTTTTGAAAGGCGATTGTAGGCAAGCGGGATTTTTACGTCGCAGACCTTCTTGCACCGATGCGCAAGAGTCAGTCTGTACGCTTAGAGACTTCGTTTTGAAACAAGTTTAACTCCAAATATATTTTGAATGAAGAAGTGTTTTAAAACCTTTTGAAAACCATGCATTTGGGCGATTTTGACTTTGTAAGGGTTGGACGACCCTAAGTCTTTCAAATTTTAATCTACTTAGGCACGATGGGCGTGCATCGAAATAGCCTAAGTCTTGCACGATTTGATTCGGGTTTGTATGATTTTCAGATTTTAGATCACGTGGATTTGCACGTGCCTAAGTCTTTCTTTTTATCCCTTTATGGGCCACCTAGGTGTGTGTTATGAACACTCCACTACATGGGGCGAATTTGAGCTGGAGTACGGGGCTTGCTTCGATGCAATATGCGTCCTACCTCGTGGTATGGCGTAGATGCAATGCAAACTCACGCTACTCCAAAGGGAAAACCCGAAATTAAAAGACAATGCCGAAGGGAAATTGCCGAAGGGAAATAACCGAAGGGAAATGACTTGTAAAATAAATAGCCGAAGGGAAATGACTTGTAAAGTAAATAGCGGAAGGGGAAATATGGCTATATCTTAAGAGCGGAAAGGCTCAATTGTGTAAGTGTGTGTCATGTATATATTGAAAGACAACGCACACGACTTGAACCTTAAAACCCGAATCTTAAAGACGTAGCCGAAAGAAATACTTTATATAGAGTATATGTAGGGGCCCTTACTTGGGTCTTGTAAATAAGAGCGAAGGCTCAATGTGTGTGCGTGCTTGAATTGAAAGACTTACACACACGACATGAAATGAAACCCAAATATAAATTGCAGTATGCCTTGACTAAGGTCTTGGGAGTAAGAGCGAAAGCTCAATGTGTGTGAGTGTAGAATTGAAGTACTACGCACACGACATAAATGAAACCCAAATATAACTGCAATAAGGCCTTTACTAAGGTCTTGGGAGTAAGAGCGAAGGCTCAATGTGTGTGCGTGTGGAAAATGGAAAGACAACACACACGACTTAATTAAAAACCCCCTTGACTTAAAATATATAAATATAACTATATATTAAGGGCTTGTTAGGCCCGTGTGTGTGCAAGAAGTGTACGACTAAGAGCGGGAAGGCTCAAGTGCGTGTGTGTGTGGGTGTGTCAAACCACGTTATTACAATCGGGGGGAGACGAAGCTCCTTTACTACAACCCCGTATCAAAATTTAATTGAATATAAAGCAAGTTAATGTAATAGACCAAGTTTAGACACTTACAAATAGCTGGTCCATGTTCAACTTGCTTGCACGTGGGCTCACGGTTCACCTTGGGCAGCCAAGAGGGGGTTATCCTAGGTGGCTTTGAGGGAGGTTCTATGGGGCACGATTAGGGTCTTAGGGGAACTAAGGTTCGGCCAAGACGGGGGCTGTGTAGGGTTTGTCCTAGGGTCGGTCCTAGGGTACAGGTCACGGCCAAGGTGCCGGTTAGGTCGGCAAGAAGGTGGTCAAGTCGGCAGGAAGGCATCGGGCGCAGCAATCGGGCGCCTGGCGCTGGGCGCTGGGCGCTAGCGGGCGTCTGGCGCTGGGGCGCGGGATGGCGTCAGGGCGCGCACGGCAGGCGCGGTCCGGTTAGGTTTAGGTTGGTTCAAGTCTAGGGTTAGGTTTGGTCGAACCTAGGTTGGGTTAGGGCTAGGTTTAGTTAGGGTTAGGTTCAGTTGGGGTTAGGTAGGTTCGAACCTAGGCTAGGTTGGGGTTAGGTTTAGAGGGGTGTAGAGAGAATGGCTAGGTTAGGTTAGGCTTACCTCTTGGAGCCGGTCCTTCTTGGCTTGAGCCCACGTCTCCACGGTTGCAGCCACTTGGTCCAGCCCACCTTGGTTGCAGCCCCTTGGTCTAGACCCACTTAGCCCACATGGCTTGAACCCACCTCACCCAATGAGCCCACATGGCTAGGTCTATCACTCCCTCTCTCTCCTCCCAAATATTTGCATGCAACCCTTTACATGGACCCCCTCACCTCTATTTATAGAGATTTGAGGTGGGTCTTGGATTTGGGTTTGGGTTTGGGTTTGGATCCATACCCAAATCCAAACACTATTTGGATCTGGATATTGGATCTCGGATATTTTGAGATCCGTATCCGATCCAAACCCAACATTTTTATGGATATGGATCTGGATATTTTGATCCAAATTCGATCCAATCCAAATCCAAACACTATTTGGATCGACCCAAATACTATTTGGATTGGCCCAAATCCAAACACTATTCATTACATGGATTTGGATCTGGATATATATGGTCCAGATCCAAATCAAAATTTCTTCGGACAGTCCTTCTTGGCCTCTTGAGGCGAACGATCTGTGCGGGCACTGGCTTCATCAGCGCTCCGTCTGGACTCCGTTGAGCTTTTCATCAAATGGGCTCTGCTTTCTTTTGTTTTTTTATCAGGGAGTGGCTTCTGAAGCTTTGGGCTTGAATCCTCTTCGGGCCTAGGGTCTTCTTTTGCCTTATGTACCTGTTTTCACATTTCAAAACAGGTCATCGTTTTGGCTCAAACGAGCTTTTTGGTGTTTTGAGAGTTTTTTGAAAAATAGAAGATTTGGGGTGTTTACAGATGCCCCTCTTTGGCATTATCCAGGCAAAGAAGAAACACCCCGTTCTCTCAAATTTTCTCGAGAATACACCATTTATTTCACAAAAACCCTGTTTTCTTTTTCCACAAGTGGGGATTTTCAGCAAAAGGGGGCTTTTCCTAGCTATTTCCCTATTTGTATGATCATGCACGAATGACTCTTTGAATGCATGCATGAGAGAAATTTTTTTGTTTTTGAGCCCGAAGAGAGCCTTTTGAGGCTGGTTGCTCCGAGCAGGTTTTTACCCATGTCTTTTTGACATTCGTGGGTTTTTCGAAAATTTCTTTTTGAAAAGGAACTCCTTTTAACTTGTATCGAAAAGGACTTCCATTTTTCATACTTCTCTTCATTCGGGTTTCAATACCTGCTACTCAGTAGAGGTTTTTTGGGTAGGAAAACTTGGAAAACATTTTAAAGTTCCATTTCCTACAAAACAAAGTCGAGTTCTCAAACAAAATGAAATCCAAATAAGCCGATTTTATTCGTACTTTAGGATTTTCGCAAATTTGAATCTTTTTCCTCAGGGATAAGCCGTAGGGATATGGGAAAGAGATACCACGGTCCCTTCTGAAGCGTCCCGTGGTTTTAGCAAAGAATCGGAAAATCGCTCTTTGGAGCTTTGGCTTTTTGTTTCTTTTTCATAGAGATTGGCTGCGTTGGAAACGAGATCAAATGGGCTGATAGGTTGTCAAGGTAAGCCCCTAAAATCCTGCCCAAAGTCCCTTCTTTTCGTACCTCTCAAAACCACCTAAACCCTAAAACATAAAACGTCAAAAGTCCAGCCAAGATGCTGGCCGAACTTCACTAAAGGAACGATCCTAGTTCTACCTAAGACTACTCTAATCTAGAACCATACCCAGCTCGGCCATTGGCTGGCCAAGCTCACCTTAGATCCCTCCAAGCCAAACCATCTAGCACTAAACCACCTAAACTATTTCCTAAACCAAAACTACTCCTAGAGACCTAGCCAAAATTGAGTGTCTAAAACACTCGGTTCCTTCCTTTGGACGAACCCGTTTTCACCCATCTAGTTCGGCCCATGCTAGCTGAGTTCATTTTAGGTTTTTCCCTAAACTAAATCCATTACCTAAGTTAGATCCTAACCAAAAGAACTAACCTACACCTACCCAGCTCGGCCACCCTTTGGCCGAGCCTCTCCCTTAGGATCTCACGTGAGATCAAACACCCAACACCAGCCCAAGCTCGGCCACCCTTTGGCCAAGCATTGCCCTAGAGCTTACCTTAGGATTTCCCCTAAGATCACTCACTATCCCTAAACCAATCTCGACCCATTGTGAGACGAGTATCCCTTCGCATCTTGCCCGAACCACTTCCCTAGACATCCCCTAACTCGTCCACTAGCTGGTCAGGTTTTCCCCTTAGAGCCTTGAGCTAACCTTCGACCAAAACAAATCACCTAGACCTAACTCAGATCCGTTAGTTTTTCACCCTAGATCTATCATATCTAAGCCCGAAACCCATAGTGCATTAGCTTGTCAATCTAGCCCAGGTCACGATCTAGGATCAACCTTCTACGCAGCTGGTCATCTCGCAGAGGAAAGTCCATCCAACGACTATATCCAAGGTCAGGTTTCGCTGAAAAAGGAAGCCCAAGCAAAAGACGAGTAAGTGCTTGAATCTGGTTCTTTACGTTGTTTCAAATTCAATTCAATTTGATACGGGGTTGTAATAATGGAGCGTAGTCTCCCCCCGGGATGTAATATTATGGTTTGAAACACGAATCACACATGTACACTCGAGCCTTTCCGCTCTTATCTGCACACCTTTTGCACACAAAACGGGCCTCAACAGCCCATAAGATATAGTTCTATTTATATATATTCAGCTGGGTTTTAAGGTTCAAGTCATGTGAGTTGTCTTTCATTTTACACACTCAAAGCACTCACTCACATTGAGCTTTTCCGCTCTTACATATATATACGTATTTCCCCTTTCAGCTGGGTTTTTAAGGTTCAAGTCGTGTGAGTTGCCCTTTCAATTTATACACTCAAAGCACTCACTCACATTGAGCCTTCTCGCTCTTAAGATATAGCTATATATATTTTCCCTTCCGCATCTAAGATATAGCCATATTTCCCTTTCTGCTATTTCCCTTCTGCTATGTCTCTAAATTCCGGGTTTTCCCTTCAAGTTGTGTGAGTTTGCATCACATATCCGCCACACTCGAGATAGGGAGCATACTTGCATCGAACCAGACTGGTCAAAATCGTGTAGTACTTGCCTTAAATCGAGCACTAGATGCACACGACTACACGCCAAAATCGGCTAAAAACCCGAGAGATATAGGAGCGCATAGATCCCATGTATAAAAGTTGCAAATTTGACAAAACCAGTAGATAAAACACTTTCAAGTTTTCAAAAAGAGTCGTGTTTGTGTAAAATCGAGTTTTTCTAAAGCGTACAGACTGACCCTTGCGCGCCGGTGCAAGAAAGTCTGCGACGAAAAGAACCCACTTGTCCACAGTCGCCCCAAAAGTCAGATATTTTCAAAAATTACTTCGCTAGCTTGAGAAAGCTAGCTGGCACGCCCTTTTTAAAGCGACGTAGGCACGAAAAGATTCGCTTCAGGCCTAAGAACCCGGAGACGAGGATTTTCCGTGTCTATAGATTTGGCACGCCCGGTGGGACGTGGGTCTTTAGGAAAAATTGATACAAAACAAACCAATCTCTAAAAAAAATCGTTTGTTTTCAAAGTGTTTTAACTCTTTGTCTTCTTGCATTTCATAGTTGGATTTATAAGCATCGGAGTCATGTCAAGTTCAGACTCCAATGAAGTGTCTAGCCGGTTCTCATGCTCTTCAAGTTCTCATTCTAGAAGATCTTTGAAAAATCGAAAACAAAAGGAGAAAGAATTAAAAAGAGAATACGAGGCCAAGGTCGCTGCACTCAGCCAAGAGGCTGAAGTAGCTGATTCGTGTTCGTCACATGGCGAACCAATAAAGGCCAAAAAGAAGTTTGGAAAAACTCGTAAAAACAAGGAGACCTCCGAGATAGAAGGCCACCAATACTTCGATTCCTTCACTCACAAGGATCGAAAAGCCCTATAGCAGTTGCTGAAAGGGCAAAATAGAGAGAAAACAACGTACGTCTTGTCTGATTTTCTCCCTTTAGATTACGAAACAGACAGTGACGACGAAATACCAAATTTCCATCGGTATGATGGCACGGGAGACCCTAGGTCTCACCTACAGCTTTTCTCTCGTCGAGCCCACAAGAAAAAGAAGGACTCGATGAAATGGGTATATTGGTTCCCTTTATCCCTCAAAGGCATAGTTTCTAAATGGCTGGCTTCCTACGATTTGAGCCAGTTCGCAACTTTTGAAGAGTTAGCGAACTGCTTCATGCAAAGATTTTCACACAACATAGAAGTCACGCCTACATTGAACACTTTGAGGGATACGAAGCAAGGTATGAACGAAGATGTGCATACATTTATCGTTCGATGGAGGTCTCTCCTTGGACAAGTATGAGAACCCATATTCGAAGGATGCGCAGTAATGCTCATCCTGGACAATTTCAAAACTGAATTGAAAACTCTTCTTTCTTTACATGAAATCTCTACTTTCCACAAACTGATTAAAAAAGCATCTCTTTTTGAGACGAATTTGAAAAAAGGGGTTTACGACCACCTGTGGAAAGGGAGCGTAAATCCAAAGACTCGCTTGGAAAAGTCTGGCAATTACGGGCTACCCACCATAGACAAAGGGGAAAAGCCCCACAAGATCACCAATGTCCGGGTAGATCCAAGGCTAGCGAGCACTTCAAAAAATTTCGAAAATTTTGAAAACAGAAAAGACAAAAAAATAAAAAAACCATTTGAAAAAAGGGAGTATACTCCGCTGGGGCAACCTGTGTCGGAGGTCCTAGACCTCCTACTCGCCCAAGGCATGATCGAACTCCCTGAAATCCCCGAGGGAATCACTTCCAAAGGGAGGTTTTTGAATCGCTTTTGTAAGTATCATCGGCTCAAAGGACATGATACAAAGCAGTGTTTTTCCCTCCTAAACAAAATCGAGAACTTGATACCAGAGGGCCGGCTCCAGGTCACTGAGGAACCGGAGCCTGCCCAAGCTATTTTCAAAGAACCCTTCCCTAATCATGCAAGTACCAGTGGGAAGGGTAAAGAGGTATGTGCTCTCATGATTTCGAAGAGTTTAGCGCATACATATAAGTCTGGCTTTTCTTGTGCATCTACCCTCGTCCTTCATAGAAAATCCGCCAAAGTAGTGATTCGGGGACCACCAAGAGTTCCGTCTCCGATTAAACCAGTTTTGAAAATTCGAGGTGCTCCAAAACAGTCGATTAGAGCCATCTTAAGCACGAACCCTAGGTTGATCGTGGGGGAAGTGACAAGATCCGGGAGGATCTATCAACCCCCACATCTACAAAATGCTAAAAAAGTGGTCAGTGTGCCTGGCCCTTCAAAAGCATGTATTCCTGGAGTTCTGCCCAAAACGGACAAAGGAAAAGTCGTTTTAAACTTGTATGATTTCGAAAACCATCTTTCAAAGATTCCCATTAACATGTCCATCCTAGAGCTGATACAAACCACGCCTAGGCATAAACTCGTGTTAGAGAAAATTCTAGAAAGAGCAAAGGTTAGTTCGGACATAACCCCAGAATCCTTGTCCAATCAAGTGGCGTCCATAGGTGCAAAAACACCTATCATGTTTTCGGAAGAGGATCTTGAAAGACCCTATGAAACCCATAATCAGGCCCTACACATTGAGGTGGTATTAAATCACCACTCTCTAGATAGGTGCCTAGTTGACGGGGGAGGAGGGCTCAACATCCTTCCACTTCACATAGCACATCAGATTGGAGTCACCTTAACTTCCATAAACCCAAGCACCATCGTAATCACTGGATACGATGGAAATGCATCCAGACCTTTAGGATCCATTGAACTTCCCATGGAAACGGGAGGGATAGCTCACGTGGGGGTATTCCATGTTTTGGACATCCACCCCCACTACAACCTATTGCTGGGAAGGCCTTGGATACACAGCCTGCATGCTGTGCCGTCCACCTTCCATAAGTGTGTTAAAATCCCTTTTGAAAACCAAGTCATTGTGATCCTAAGTGAGAGTCATCCACAGCTTCAGGGGATTCAAAATTCCCCATGCTTTTCAAGTTCCCAGTCCTACGAGGCCAACTTAGGGCAAACCGTGGTCGAACCACCAAAGCTCACCCTTCAGGTACCTAGGAAGGTCGTACACATCCAGGGGCCGCCCAAGGCTGGCCCACTCAAAACACTAACCATCCCAGGAAAATCCAAGCATCCACTATTTCCAAAACCCTTGGACAGAAAACCTTATGTGCGTAACATGGACGATAGCAAGTTCCAGGATCACGAATTATATGAAAACTTTTCCAAAAACAAAAAATCATGGAACATGTTATTAAACATGCGGTATATGCCATACAAAAGTCTAGGGGCACAAAATCAGGGTCTCGTAGAACCCATCTTGCCAAAAGCCAACCAAAGCCGACACGGGATCGGCTATACTCCCAGAATACCGCCAGAACCACCCCCTGTGACCACCTGGGTCAAGGGTGCCCTGGAGCCTACCCAAGCGGAAACCTACAATTTAGATCTCTTGTTCGGAGTCTAACTAGTGGCATTTTTCCTTTGTAGGTATGATGAAAGATCCCTCAATCAAAAATCCAAAAACATTTGTAAAACTCAAAATTCAAAAAATTGAAAAATCCCAAAAACCAAAAACATTTGAAAAAGATCAAAAACTCGAAAAAAGAGTTGTTTGTATAGTTCCAAAAGTTCTTTCCTTACAAAAATCCAAAAAAATCGGAAATTTACAAAATACCAAAAACAAAATCCTGTATTTAGCAGCTCCTGATAAAGGTTTTGAAGGAGAAAAGAATTTCGAAAAGAAAGTCCTCTTCATAAGAGGACCAAAATCTTCAAAACCTGCAGAAAATCCAAAACAAAAACCAAGCGTTTGCAAAAACTGTGCGTCAAGTCCAAATTCCCTAGGATTTAGAAGTCTTGAGAATGATCAAAGCCCAGAATTGGATTCCCTCGAGGAAGACCCTGCTTCTGAGCTCCCTGAATTTCATAAAATTCTTGATTTTGAAAAACCTTCGAAATCAGTAGGAGGAGATTTTATAGAGATAAACTTAGGGAATGATTTAAAGCCGAAAATCATTAAGGTAGGCACATGTCTGCATGAGCACGAAAAAGCATCATTCATTGCATTTTTGAAAACCTACGTTGATGTGTTTGCATGGACATATGAAGACATGCCGGGTATAGACCCGAATGTTGTAGAGCATCGTCTTCCCTTAGATTCAGATGCAAAACCCGTAAAACAAAAGCTTAGGAAGATACATCCGAATGTGCATTCACAAGTCAAAGAGGGTTTAGAAGATCTGTTAAAAGCCGGATTTATAAAACCCGTTGCGTATTCTGATTGGTTATCCAATATAGTTGTTGTTCGAAAAACCAGTGGGAAAATTCGAATATGCATCGATTTCAGAAACCTGAATAAAGCCACCCCAAAAGATAATTTCCCTTTACCAAACATTGATTTGATAGTCGATAGTACTGCAAATCATGAAATGTTTTCATTCATGGATGGCTATTCAGGATATAACCAAATCAAACTAAGCCCACGAGATCAGGCTAAAACCGCCTTCACGACCCCATGGGGCACGTACTGTTATACAGTCATGCCCTTTGGTTTGAAAAATGCTGGCGCCACGTACCAAAGAGCTATGACCTCGATCTTTCACGATCAAATTCATGAGCTCGTAGAGGTATATGTAGATGATCTCCTGGCTAAATCAAAAACTCGATGCACTCATCTCGAATGCTTACAAAAGATTTTCGAAAGGCTTAGACTTTACAACATAAAGCTAAACCCTCAAAAGTGCGTATTCGGTGTAGAATCCGGTAAGCTTTTAGGATTTATGGTAAGCCAAAGGGGCATAGAAGTCGACCCCTCTAAGTGTAGAGCCATCATAGACATGACTCCACCTTCCAATCTCACGCAGATTCGTAGCCTCCAGGGTCGCCTACAGTCCATTCGCAGGTTTATCTCAAACCTGGCAACTAGATGCGAACCCTTCAACAAGTTGCTGAGGAAGGGTACGAAATTTTTATGGGATGACGAGTGCCAAAAATCATTTGAAAGATTAAAAGAATACTTAGTTAATCCCCCTGTTTTAAACCCTCCAAAACCAGGAAAACCTCTTCTACTTCACATTTCTGTGCATGCGAATGCCTTGGGAGCTCTGTTAGCTCAATACGAGGATGACACTCACAAAGAATGTGCCATATACTATCTTTCAAAAACTCTCCTGGCTTATGAAAGGAATTATCAGGCCATGGAGAAGACGTGCTTGGCCCTAGTTTGGGCCTGCCAGAAATTTCGACACTATTTCCTAGATCATGAGATCTGGATAGTGTCCAAGCTTGACCCAATCAAGCACTTATTCGAAAAACCCATTCTCACGGGTAGATTGGGCAAATGGCAACTCCTTCTAATGGAGTATGGTTTAAAATACCATCACCAGGTCTCCATTAAGGGGCAAGCCCTAGCAGACTACGTGGCTGACTTCCCCCTAGAAGATGCGTATCCCACACTCAATGAAATGCCTGATGAAGGCATATTGCAAAACCATTTTCAAAACCACATTCTGGCAAACTCTTTCGAAAAACAAGTGTGGAAGATGCACTTCGACGGGGCATGAAACCAACGAGGGGCCGGTGCCGGGATCATCCTCGTATCCCCTGAAAAGGGAGAGATCCCCATAGCAATTCGCCTAAATTTCGAATGTTCCAACAATATAGCCGAGTATGAAGCACTCATACAAGGTTTAAAAGTTTCGAAAACTCTAGGGGCATCATGCATCGAGGTCTTTGGAGATTCCCTCCTTGTTATAAACCAAGTTTTAAAAATTTGGCAAGTTCGAAATGAAAAACTGCTTCCATACCACGAATTGGCCACTCGACTGGTTGAGTCGTTCCAATCGTGCACTCTCACACATGTAGGAAGAGAGGATAATGGCGTCACTGATGACCTCTCATCCTTGGGTTCAGCCCTAAGGGTCGATCCCACTTTGGGAACCAGACCCCTTGAAATATGGCACTCACCCACTCCTTCCATACACGATTTGCAAATTTGCCAAAATAACCCTAATTCTGATGAAAAACCTTGGTTTTATGACATAAAGAATTTTCTAGAAAATGGGGGATTCACTGAGGATGCCACGTCTAAAGATAAGGCATTCATCCAAAAAATTTCCACCCGATACACGATTTTGGGAGGGGTTCTGTACAAAAAGAGTTTTACGGGCATCTTACTAAGATGCGTCGACCTAGAGGAGGCTAGGATTGTTATGCACGAATTCCACAATGGAGAATGTGGAGGTCATGTCAATGCCAACATGATGGCAATGAAAATACTTAGAGCAGGTTATTTTTGGTCTACCCTGAGAAAGGATTGCCACGATCATGTTAGGAAGTGTCACCCGTGTCAAGTGCATGGTCACGCCATTCATATCCCCTCATCATCACTGCATTCTGTGGTCAGCCCCTGGCCATTCACCATGTGGGCATTTGATATCGTAGGACCAATTTTTCCAAAGGCCTCAAACGAACACAGGTTCATTTTAGCAGCCACTGAGTATTTTTCCAAGTGGGTCGAAGCCGCCTCCCTGACAAATGTCCAGGGACAACATGTGGTGGCCTTCATTAGGAAAAACATCTTGGCTCGATTTGGAGTTCCAAGAGATCTTGTGTCCGATAATGGCACCCCATTTAAAAATGAGCGGATGGTCAAGCTGTGCAACAAGTATGGCATAAATCATCACTTCTCATCGCCTTACTACCCTCAAGGCAACGGCCAAGCCGAAGCCACCAACAAGACTCTCATCAGCATTGTTGAGAAAACCTTAGAGAAGGGTAGAACATGGCACGAGAAGTTGGATGAAGCCTTATGGGCTTATAGGACTTCCATCCGCACTCCCACAAATGCCACGCCTTTTGAGTTGGTTTACGGCACAAACGCCATTCTCCCCATCCATACACGTCTGCATTCATTTCATACATCCGTTGCACTCGACCTCCCCCTAGAGATGCTTCAGCATGCTAGGATGGCCGAACTAGATCTATTAGATGAGAGGCGACTCCTTGCTATGGACCATGCTCACGCATACCGGCAAAGGATCGCCCGACATTATGAGAAACATATGAAACCTCGCCACTTTGAAGTGGGAGAGCTCGTTTTGAAAATCATCCACCATCGTGGCCCACATCCACTTGGAAAGTGGCGGCCCAAGTGGGAGGGCCCTTACGTCGTGCGTGGAGCCACCACAAACAATTTTTATTGGTTAACCGATGTCGAGGGTAGGAATTTAGCAGATCCCATAAATATTCAGTATTTGAAAAAGTATCACGTATAGGGTCTGAGTTAAATTCCCATTCTGCAAAAAAATATTCTTGGGAAAATCTATTTTGAAACTTCGAAATCAAGGACTCAAGGTGAGTTGTGTAAACCCGGATGAGAGAATCGACATTTTGTGAAAAAGGTAGAGCTTTTCAAATATGTGGTTACATTTCAAAATCCTTCTTTTTACAAAGAAAGGCCTAGTTCAATATAGCAAGATATTTACAAGTAGTACGTGCTATTTCTAAATAGGCTGATCTGGAATGGATCGAGTATGACCTTGGGATAAGTCTTCCCCTCTTCTCTTCTCCTTCCAAAAGGAAAACTTGGCCAAAATAAAGGGAAATTCCTGCCAGAATCTCTTTCCAAAGAAAGAAACCTGAATCAAAAGAAAAAAATTGATTCTTCCATGGAAAAGAGGGATTAAAGAAAAAATACTCCCAAAGGGAGACCCTCTATGAAAAAAGAAAGAGAAAGGCCAAAAAGCTCAAAAGAGCAGTTTTCCGCCTTCCTTGCCTCAAACCACGGGACACTTCAGAAGGGACCGTGGTACTTCTTTCCCATCCCTACGACTTATCCCAAGCGAAACAGGGTTCATTTCAGGGAATCCTAAAGTAAAAATAGGTTTACTTAACTTGAATTTCATCTTGTTTGAGAATTCGACGTTTTAAGTAAGGAGTAGGAATTTTAAAAATGTAGCTTGTTTTCTCGTAAAACCTCTGCTAGTTTAGCAAGTGTCGAGGCTCAAGTAAAGGCAAACACGAGGAGCTGAAGGTCCTTGGGATCAACGGTTCAAAAAGGTTTTTTCCTTCTAAAAATGAATTTTCCAAAAACTCGAACATCAAGCATACGTAAGGCCCGCTCACTTGGAGCAGCAGGTCTTCATAAAAGTCTCAAAAGTTCGACCATATGATTTGGTCTCTAGGAGATCGCCCTTTCTAACACCTCATCCATATCATGCACCTTTGCATATCCACGCATGAACATTTCATATGTGATCTCCACTTAGGGTTAGATCCACAGAAAGTCCCCTTTTGGCAAAAAAATCCCCTCCTATCGGGTTTTTAAAAGAAAGGTTCTTTTTCTCAAAATTTGGGACGATCCCATATTCTCAAGATCAAATCCGGGAGAAAACAAACAGGGGTGTTATCTTCTTCGCCATTATCCAAATCAATTTGGATAATGCCAAAGAGGGGCATCTGTAAACACCCCAAAAACCCAAATACTTTTCAAAACCAAATGCCTGGTTCGAAAACCAGTTCAAAAGATAAGTTTGGAATTTTCGAAGAAAACTCAGGAACTCAAAACATTTCAAAATTCTGTTTTCCAAACCTGTTTGAAACACGAAAAATCTTGAAAATGGACGAAAGTCCTATTTTTACGAAAGACCAGACGAACAGATGAAGCCTGGCTCAAAACAGTCTCAAAAGATTCAAAAAGTTCAAAGGTCAAGCCCAGCCCAATGAAAAGTGAATTTCAAGGACGAAAAAGAAGCCCAGGCCACAAACGCATTTCAAGCCTAAAGCATCAAAAGCCAAGCCAAAAGCATCTCTGAAATCACAGAAAATCCAAGTCAAAAGCAAGAAAAAGCAGTCGAAACAGAGTTCAGAAAGGCGAAAAGAAGCTCGGACGATGAAAATGGGAAAAACCCAGCGTAAGACGGAATCTTGATGAACTCAGGACCCGCACGAAGCATCCGGCTTGAAACGCCAGAAAGGACTGAAGAAGAGAAAAATTTGGATCAAATCTGGATCCAAAAATCCAGATCCAGATCCAAGATCCATATCCAAACGAAACTTGGATTGAATTGGATCTGGATTTTAGAAACCAACAAAGGATCCATATCCACACAAGGGGCCTATAAAAGGACGTGAGTTGGCTGGCTTTGAAGGGGACGAATTTCCAGCACTTCACGTTGATAGTTGGGAGGGGAAGAGAGAGAGAGAGAGAGAGAGAGGAAGGTCAACAAAAGGGGCTGGCCTTCCCCTCTTGTTTTGTAAAATAGTGGGTTGATCTTGTGGGCTGCACTCAAGTGTAAGTTGGAGCATTTCACGCCTTGTATGTTGTTGGAAATGGAGAGAAACCTGGCGGCATTGGATGGGCTTTCTTCAATGGAGATTGGCTGCGTTGGAAACGAGATCAAATGGGCTGATAGGTTGTCAAGGTAAGCCCCTAAAATCCTGCCCAAAGTCCCTTCTTTTCGTACCTCTCAAAACCACCTAAACCCTAAAACATAAAACGTCAAAAGTCCAGCCAAGATGCTGGCCGAACTTCACTAAAGGAACGATCCTAGTTCTACCTAAGACTACTCTAATCTAGAACCATACCCAGCTCGGCCATTGGCTGGCCAAGCTCACCTTAGATCCCTCCCAGCCAAACCATCTAGCACTAAACCACCTAAACTATTTCCTAAACCAAAACTACTCCTAGAGACCTAGCCAAAACCGAGTGTCTAAAACACTCGGTTCCTTCCTTTGGACGAACCCGTTTTCACCCATCTAGTTCGGCCCATGCTAGCTGAGTTCATTTTAGGTTTTTCCCTAAACTAAATCCATTACCTAAGTTAGATCCTAACCAAAAGAACTAACCTACACCTACCCAGCTCGGCCACCCTTTGGGTGAGCCACTCCCTTAGGATCTCACGTGAGATCAAACACCCAACACCAGCCCAAGCTCGGCCACCCTTTGGCCAAGCATTGCCCTAGAGCTTACCTTAGGATTTCCCCTAAGATCACTCACTATCCCTAAACCAATCTCGACCCATTGTGAGACGAGTATCCCTTCGCATCTCGCCCGAACCACTTCCCTAGACATCCCCTAACTCGTCCACTAGTTGGTCAGGTTTTCCCCTTAGAGCCTTGAGCTAACCTTCGACCAAAACAAATCACCTAGACCTAACTCAGATCCGTTAGTTTTTCACCCTAGATCTATCATATCTAATCCCGAAACCCATAGTGCATTAGCTTGTCAATCTAGCCCAGGTCACGATCTAGGATCAACCTTCTACGCAGCTGGTCATCTCGCAGAGGAAAGTCCATCCAATGGCTATATCCAAGGTCAGGTTTCGCTGAAAAAGGAAGCCCAAGCAAAAGACGAGTAAGTGCTCGAATCTGGTTCTTTACGTTGTTTCAAATTCAATTCAATTTGATACGGGGTTGTAATAATGGAGCGTAGTCTCCCCCCGGGATGTAATATTATGGTTTGAAACACGAATCACACACGTACACTCGAGCCTTTCCGCTCTTATCTGCACACCTTTTGCACACAAAACGGGCCTCAACAGCCCATAAGATATAGTTCTATTTATATATATTCAGCTGGGTTTTAAGGTTCAAGTCGTGTGAGTTGTCTTTCATTTTACACACTCAAAGCACTCACTCACATTGAGCCTTTCCGCTCTTACATATATATACGTATTTCCCCTTTCAGCTGGGTTTTTAAGGTTCAAGTCGTGTGAGTTGCCCTTTCAATTTATACACTCAAAGCACTCACTCACATTGAGCCTTCTCGCTCTTAAGATATAGCTATATATATTTTCCCTTCCGCATCTAAGATATAGCCATATTTCCCTTTCTGCTATTTCCCTTCTGCTATGTCTCTAAATTCCGGGTTTTCCCTTCAAGTTGTGTGAGTTTGCATCGCATATCCGCCACACTCGAGATAGGGAGCATACTTGCATCGAACCAGACTGGTCAAAATTGTGTAGTACTTGCCTTAAATCGAGCACTAGATGCACACGACTACACGCCAAAATGGGCTAAAAACCCGAGAGATATAGGAGCGCATAGATCCCATGTATAAAAGTTGCAAATTTGACAAAACCAGTAGATAAAACACTTTCAAGTTTTCAAAAAGAGTCGTGTTTGTGTAAAATCAAGTTTTTCTAAAGCGTACAGACTGACCCTTGCGCGCCGGTGCAAGAAAGTCTGCGACGAAAAGAACCCACTAGTCCACAGTCGCCCCAAAAGTCAGATATTTTCAAAAATTACTTCGCTAGCTTGAGAAAGCTAGCTGGCACGCCCTTTTTAAAGCGACGTAAGCACGAAAAGATTCGCTTCAGGCCTAAGAACCCGGAGACGAGGATTTTCCGTGTCTACAGATTTGACCCTTGCGCGCCGGTGCAAGAAAGTCTGCGACGAAAAGAACCCACTTGTTCACAGTCGCCCCAAAAGTCAGATATTTTCAAAAATTACTTCGCTAGCTTGAGAAAGCTAGCTGGCACACCCTTGACACAAGTCTTCCAACACCTCAAAATATCCAAAGTCTCTCGAGGGACCAAGTACGGTTTCCCTCGAAGACAAAAACATCCCGAAATATCCAAAACTTCTCAAAGGACCAAGCACGGTTTACTTTGAGAAACAAACCTCCCAAACCAGGGTTGTATGGAAGCCCAAGTCTTCCATCGCCCCAGAATCCAAAATCCCAAAATCCAAAAGGGTATATATCCCTGACATGGACGATTCCCTATTCCAAGGCCATGATTTATACAAAAACTTTTCAAAAAACAAGAAGTCTTGGAACATGATTCTAAATATGGGATATAAACCCTACCAGGGCCTGGGAACCCAAAACCAAGGTAGGCTCGAACCTGTCCTACCTCAGGCCAATCGACAAAAGTATGGATTGGGCTACAGCCCACCCATACCCCCAGAGCCGCCACCTAAGACCATCTGGGTCAAGGGTGCCCTGTAGAACCTCTAAAACCCAAAACCCATGTCTTAGACCTATTGATTAGAGTCTGATTCATGAATGTTTTCTTTGTAGGTTCATGGGAAGATCCCTCCTTTTTGAAAAAGCCAAAAAATCATATATTTGCCAAAAACCAAAAAAATGAAAACCCAAAACAAAATCTCAAAAACATTTGGAAAAATGAAAATTCTAAAAAGAAATTTGTTTTAAAGCCTTTGGCCATATACAAAGTCCATTTTCGAAAATTGTAAAAAAATGCTTTTCGAAAATTGTATATAACTCCCAAAAACCAAAAAAATCCAAAAAGTTGATCTTGAACACCCTTTTGTCTAGAGCTTTTTCAAAATGAAAAGCTCGAGAATCACCAAAGCTAGGAGGAATAAAAACCTCCGAACTTCCTGAAATTCGGAGTCTAGAATTTTAGAAATAAGCTTGACTTATGCAAAGATTGGGGATTTTTAGAAATAAGCTTAACCCATAGTGTGTGCATAAGCATCATGCATCACACTCTCAAATCATACATGTGCATCGAGTCTAGACATCATCTTAGAACTTGAATTCAGGGTTTTGTAAAACCAAAGGGGCAATGAAAGTCGACCCCCTAAGTATCGAGCCTTCATAAGCAGGTCTCCATACGAATCAAATCCAACACCTTCAAGGAAAATTTTAAACGGAAATGAGAATCTTGAAAAAAGGGTTATCATTTCACAAAAGCCTTTTCAAAATTCTTTTGAAAAAAACCTTCCATGCTTTGCAAATCCTGCATTGTTTGCTTGACTTGATCAAATGAAGATGTTGTTCATACTAAATATGCCATACATTTCGAAAACTCTATTGGCATGTGACAAAAATCACTATGCCAAAAGAAAAATCATGCTTAGCCTTGCTGTAGGCTTTCAAAATTCGAGACATCATCTCCCATGTCATGGAAAGGGGAATGATGTTCATTAAAGCACTCATTTTTAAAATCCTATCTCAACAGGTAGGCAAAATGGCAGCCCCTTTCAAAAGAGTATGAGTTCAAAACTCAAGACTCAATATAAGGGACAAGCCCTGTATCGTGTGGCTGAAGTGCCTCTGTGAGACACATTCCCCATACTTGATCAAATGCCCCATGAAGGCACGAATTTTAAAAATAAATTCCAAAAACCCTGCTTGACCAAAACCAAGTATGGAAACATATTTCAAATCAAAAGGTCGGGTATAGAACCATCTTCATATAGAAAGGGAGGATTTCCCAAAATTGCTTTCTCAAAAAGGATCAAAATTTCGAAAATTTAACCCTACATATACTTTGAAAAGAAAGATTTTTCAAAACTTCAGGTTTATATGAAAACCTTGATTGTGTTGGATAAGAACATGAATCTCACGATGAAATATGGAGACCATGTCAAAAACTAAAACCTGATGGCCATGACGATCACTTAGGGTTGGTTGTGTTTTTCCATCCTTGAGCAAAAAGTATCATGATCATGTTAGAAAAATCGTGGAAGTGCATGGACATGAACACACCATTGTCCATCCATAATCCTTTTGAAAAACCATGGCCCTTCACCGTGTGGCCATGCAAAATTTCCCTCAAGCTAGGGGCATTTTTAAATATAGCCCCTAGACACCTTCCATGAAGAAACGAATTTCATAGAATGCATCTCCTTCTTGACTTGTGAGATACATTTCATATGTTCACTCTTGCATAAAATCGTGTATTTCCATTTTGAATCACATGGAGTGCATAGCATGCATCATATCCATATCATATCACCCCAAAGAAAGCCCAAGAGGTGGACAAACCTGAGTAGGAATGTCCCCATGTCTTCAAAAAGGGCAACAAAAATCGAAATTTTGTTGATGTTGTGGGTAGAAATTAACAAAACCCCGAAAATACCTGAATATTCAAAAGGGTTTATGTTAAATTCCTTTTTCAAAAAGATCTTGAAAAATCAAACTCCTTTGAAACTTCTTGAAAGAAGGATCGAAGTAGATTGTACAACCCTGAATGGAGGAATTTATACTTTTCGAAAGGTAGAGTCTTCCAAAAACAAATTGGCAATATTCCAAAGAACCCTGGCTTGCAAGATTAAGCCTTGTTCAAAATATCAAAATAGTTTCAAATAGCAGATGCTATTAAGAAATAGGACGATCTCGTTTGAATCAAGTAACCAAAGGGATAAGCCTTCCCCCATTCTACTTTCTCTCCAAAAAAGGAAAATTGGCTGTATTCAAAAGAAAGAAAAAAATCGAGAATACAAAAACTCCTCCGAAAGAGGTCTTCTCATTTCCAAAGAAAAAGGAGATATAAAAACACTCCTCCCAAAGAGGTCTTCCCTTCATAAATGGGGAATACAAAAACTCCTCCAAAGAGCTGCTCTCCTTTAAAGAAAAGAGGGATTAATGAAAAAATACTCCCAAAGGGAGACCCTCTGTGGAAAAAAGAAACAAAAAGCCAAAAGCTCAAAGAGCGATTTTCCGACTCTTTGCCTAAAACCACGGGACGCTTCAGAAGGGACCGTGGTATCTCTTTCCCGTATCCCTATGGCTTATCCCCAAGGAAAAAGGTTCAAAATTGCGAAAATCCTAAAGTACGAATAAAATTGGCTTATTTGGATTTCATTTTGTTTGAGAACTCGACTTTGTTTTGCAGGAAATGGAACTTTGAAATGTTTTCCAAATTTTTCTACCCAAAAACCTCTACTGAGTAGCAGGTATTGAAACCCGAATGAAGGGAAGTATGAAAAATGGAAGTCCTTTTCGATACATGCTAAAAGGAGTTCGTTTTCAAAAAAAAAAAAAAAAATTCAAGAAAAACCCACGAATGTCAAAAAGACTAGGGTAGAACCTGCTTAGAGCAGACAGCCTCAAAAGGCTCTCTCCAAAGCTCGAAAACCCGAAAACGTCTAGAAGACATGAGTAAAAACTTGCTCGAAGCGGCCTGCCTCAAAAGCCACTCTTCGGGCTCAAAACCCCAAAAATAAAAATGTTTTTTCTCATGCATGCATCCAAAAATCGTCCATGCATGATCATACATAGGGAAACTTAGGAAAAGTCCCCTTTTGTTAAAAATCCCCACCTGTGGTAAAAGAAAATAGGGTTTTGCGAAATAAAAATTGTGTATTCTCGAGAAAATTTGAGAGAAAAACCAAAATGGGGTGTTATCTTCTTCGCCATTATCCAAATCAATTTGGATAATGCCGAAGAGGGGCATCTGTAAACACCCTGAATTTTCCAAAAATCAAAAACTCTCAAAAATACAAAAAAAGCTCGTTTGAGCCAAAATGACAACCTGTTTTAAAATGTGAAAACAGGTACAAAAGGCAAAAGAAAAGCCCAGGCAAGAAGAGGATTCGAGCCCAGAATTTCAGAAGCCACCCCTTGTTCAAAAACGAAAGAAAAAAGAGCCCGTTTGGAGAAAAGCCCGACAGAAGGGTAAAAATATAATTTGGGTCAAAGAAAAAGTGCAAAGCAGCTCCAAAATACAGAAAGAAGCCCAGTACCTGAGGAAGTCGACAGAAGTCCGAGACACGTCCCGTCAGAATGAAGAACGGAATCCGTGCGACAATCTGAGTTCGATATCAACAGGAACCGGCCAAAAACCAAAACGGCGGACCGAAACAAACGCCGAAAAAGTCCTGAAAAGCAGAACACCGGTTGGAACAAAGACTTGGGGAAGACCCAGGCCAGAGTTGGGCATCCAATGAATCGAAGCCCGCTCGAAACTGACGGTGAAAAGCACCAAAAAGGACCAGAAAACCAAGGAGCAGAAGAAAAAGTTTGAACTGGATCTGGACCCATAATATCCAGATCCAGATCCAAATTGTGTTTGGATTGGATCTGGATCTCAAAATCCAAGATCCGAGATCCGAGATCCAAACCCAAATAAATATTTGGACTGGATCTGGATCTCAAAAATATCCGAGATCCATGATCCAGATCCAAACAGGGTTTGGATTGGATCCGGATAGCCAGACCCAAAATCCTGGACCCAAGATCCAAGACCCACTTAAAACCTCTATAAATAGAGGTGAGTGGGCTAGAAATCATTCACGTGAAGTCTCCAGGAAACCCACTTCACATGAAATAAAGAGGGGGGGATGAGAGAGAAAGTGGCTCATACGCCCAAAATGTTTTTTGTTTGAGATGGGGATTGGCCAAGGGCTGCACCAATGGTAGACGCCTCTTCTTCAAAGCTGGGAACGTTGCATGGTGGAGCTTGGCGGCGTGAGTGGTGGCTGGAGCGGAGCTGCACCCTAGGTAAGCCTTAAAAACCTAATCTAACCCACCTCTTCCCTAACCTCTCTAGACCACCCATCAACCACCAAGAACCGCCCCTAAAAACACTACCTAAACAGCCAAGTCCTGGCCGATTTTTCCCAAAACATCTACCCTAGACAACCACCTAGCTAGGCTGCTCCAAGACCCAAACCTAGTTCGGCCACCACCTGGCCGAACTCCCCCCCTTCAACCCAACCAAGTTCGGCCAGCTTTGGCTGAACTTCAACCTAACTCGAGCCACCTTGGCTCGAGTCCTTTTTCCCCAAAAACCCTCGGCCTGCACCAGCAGGCCGTGTCCCCTTTTCCTACCCAAGGTGGCCTGCCCTAAAGGCAAGCCAACTACCTAAAAACCAGCCCAGCCCGTGGCTGGTTTTCCCCCTCCAACTACCTAAAACAGCCCGGCCAAAGGTGGCCGGGCTTCCTTGTTTTTCTTGCCAAAAACTTGGCCGGCCTTAGCCAGCCCACCTACCTAAGACCCACGGCCTGCTAGAGCAGGCCGTGTCCCACCTAAAATCAACTAAGGCCTGCCCTAAAGGCAGGCCATCCCAGCCCAAAACCTTAGGCCAGGGGTTGGCCGTGAACCAGCCCCTAAGCTCACCTTGGCAACCTAGTGAACCCTACCTAAACCTGGCCATGTATCATCCCTAGCTTAACCGTGTCCCATCTTCAGCACCTAGACTAGGACCAACTACACCCTAATACCACTCTTACTCGAGCCACCTTGGCTTGAGTTTCACAAGACCTAAACCATATCCTATCACTCGAGCCACCTTGGCTCGAGTCATGTCTAACACCAGGTCCAAAACATGACCTAAACCAAGGTCAAGTGCTGGCCTAATCCTAAGTCTAAACCTCACTAAACCTAAGGCCAAATGCTGGCCAAATCCTAAACCAAAAATCCTATCACTCGAGCCAAGGTGGCTCGAGTCATCCCTTACCCAAACCAGCCCCAAGCGGCCCTAAACCCGGTATAATTTGCAGCTCTCGGAACTCCAAGTCTCCCCAAGCTCTCAAGATCTCCGGCTTCGCTCCCACGTGCCCCGGACCCCATGTAATGATGATGGACTCACCTCTTGTACGAGCATAACTCAAGAATCTGGAAAATATGAGTTTATTTTGATATATATCAAGTTGTTTTTCGTATTCAATTCAATTTGATACGGGGTTGTAATAACGGAGCATCGTCTCCCCCCGGATGTAATAACAGTGCTGGACACACGAGACACACACGTACACTCGAGCCTTTTCGCTCTTATCTCGTACACAAGCACCACATACACAATTGAGCCTTTTCGCTCTTATTATACGTACGTATTTCAATTAAGCTGGGTTGTTACATTAAGTCGTGTGAGTTTGTTTTTCAATTACACACTCGCACCCAAGAAACACTCGAGCGTTTGCTCAAACACTTCACGCACATTTTGCCCTCAGAAGCCGCTAAGATATAGCCATATCTATATACTTTATGCTGCGTGAGTTTTTCCGGTTCAGTTGTGTACGCATTTCAATTCTGGGTTTTAAATTCAGTCGTGTGTGTTGTCTTTCAATTTATACACATACACACACACCACAATTGAGCCTTTCCGCTCTTACATATATCTATATCTCCCTTCTACTGCGTTTTACGGTTCAGTTGCGTGTGTTGCATTTCAATTTATACACAACACCCACACACACATTGAGCCTTTCCGCTCTTAAGATATAGAGATATTTGAATTTCTGCAATTTACATTCAAGTCGTGTGAGTTGCATTCAATTTGGGTTTTCCCTTCTGTTAAGTCTTTAAATTTTGGGTTTTACATTCAAGTTGTGTGAGTTGCATTGCATACTCGCCATACTCAAGCTAGGTTGCATACCTGCATCGAACAAACCCGAATAAATCGTGCAAAACGCCCATCTTAGGCACTTGATGCACACACTCCACGCCTAAGGCATAAATTTCAAAGACTTAGGGTCGCCCAAACCCAGTAAAAGCAAAAACTCGCCAAATGCATGCTTTCTGAAGTTTTCAAACACCTGTTCATTCAAAAATCGAATTTGAGTTTAACTTGTTTCAAACGAAGTCTCTAAGCGTACAAACTGACCCTTGAGCGTCGGTTCAAGAAGGTTTGCGATGAAAAGATCCCGCTTGTCCACAATTGCCTTTCAAAAGTCAGATATTTCAAAAACTACTTCGCTAGTTTGAGTAAGCTAGCTGACACGCCCTAAAAGCAAATGTAAGCACGAAAAGGTTCACTTTAGGCCTAAGAACCCGCAAGTGAAAATTTTCCGTGTCTACAGCTCTTACTCTCAAGACCTTAGTTAAGGCCATATTGCAATTTATATTTGGGTTTCATTTAAGTCGTGTGAGTTGTCTTTCAATATACACACAACACCCACGCAACACGTTGGCAACCTTCGGGCCCTTATATATTATAAGTATTTCCCTTTCGGCTATGTCTTTAAGATTTGGGTTTTAAGGTTCAGTAGTGTGCGTAGTCTTTACATATATACACGGCACACACTTGCACTATTGAGCCTTTCCGCTCTTAAGATATAGCCATATTTCCCTTTCGCAATTTTTCTTTTGCAATTTACATTTCAAGTCATTTCCCTTCCGCATTGTCTTTCAATTCGGGTTTTCCCTTTGGAGTTGCGTGAGTTTGCATTGCATATACGCCATACCATGAGTTAGGACGCATATTGCATCAAAGCAAACCCCATACTCCCGCTCAAAATCACCCCACTTAGGTCATGTGTTCATAACACACACCTAGTTGGCCCAAAAAGGGATAAAAAAGAAAGACATAGGCACGTGCAAATCCACGTGAAATAAAATCTGAAAATCAAACAAAAACAGCCCGAATCGAACACCTCAAACATTTTCGTAGGTTCTCATATTTAAAAACTCGATTTTCTAAGCGTACAGACTGACCCTTGCACATCGGTGCAAGAAGGTCTGCGACGAAAAGAGCTTGCTTGCTCACAATCGCCACGTTAGGAGTCAGATTTCAAAATATCTCTTCGCTAGCTTAAGCAAGCTAGCTGGCATGCCCTTTTGCTTAGAAAAGGACTTAGACACATGAAAGGATTCGCTTCAGGCCTAAAAACCAAAAGTGGGAACTTTCTGCGTCTACAACTATGTATACCTTAAAACTTAACCTTGACTTACCTAGGATAGCCAGCACCTAACCTAGGACAGCCACCTTGGCTCTCGCCTAGAACCCAGCCCAAACTCTATCCTAAAACCCCCCTACTCGAGCCACCTTGGCTCGAGTTTCACAAAACTAAACCCAAGTTCAAAGTGCTGGCCGAATCCCAAGTCTAAACCACACCTAAACCAAGGCCAAATGCTGGCCTAATCCCAAGTCTAAACCACACCTAAACTAAGGCCAAATGCTGGCCTAATCCCAAGTCTAAACCTCACTAAACCCAAGGCCAAATGCTGGCCGAATCCTAAACCTAAACCCTATCACTCGAGCCAAGGTGGCTCGAGTCATGCCTTGCCCAAACCAGCCCCAAGTGGCCCCAAACCCAGTATAGGCTTGCAACTCCCGAAACTCAAAGTCTCTCCAAGCTCTCAAGCTCTCAGCTTCGCTCCCACACGCCTCGGATGCCATGAGATGATGATGAACTCGTCCCCTGTACAATCCTAACTCAAGAATCTGGAAAAGTGTAAGTCATTTGATATATATCAAGTCTCTTTTCCATTCAATTCAATTCGTGATACGGGGTTGTAATAACGGAGCATCGTTGTAAACACCCCGAAATCCCATGACTTTCCCAAATCCATCTGGTTTTGTAAAAGCAGCCCCAAAGGGCCATTTTGAGTCTAGAAACCCAGGAGCCTTCCAGACAACCCTGCATATATGTTTTAAACTTTATCTTTCAAAAATATACAATATGGCTTTTAAAAACCTTTTTAAACATGTTTTTGAAACCCTGAAGCAGCTTCGGCCTAATCCAGATAGGACCAGGAGAGCCCGGAATCGGAGCACATGTCAAGCCCGGCACAGCAACTCTCGTATCAAATCCACACCCCCAGGATCTCGAACGTCCAAGACCCTGTTATCATCGAAACATTGTTTGAAGTCAGCTCCGGAAGGCGAAAACAGAGGCGGACGATCATGTTGGCGAGGACCCAACGCAGACGGAGCACTGACGTTGTCAGGCCCTGCACAAACCGTCCGTTTCGAACACAGCTCGAAGGAGTCAGAGTTCAGTTTGGATCGGATCTAGACCATATATATCCAGATCCCAATCCAAACCCATGTATGGACTTGGATTTGGATTTGGATTCAAAAATCCAATCCAATATCCATATCCATGGCCCACATCACCTTCTCATAAATGGAGGTGGGGCCCACTTGAATTTCACATGGGATTATGGGCATGAGAGAGAGTGGGGGTGGATAAGATCAAGTGTGTGTTGTAATTAAGCTTGACTTGTGTGTCAAGTTTGGGGTTAATCATGTGGGTTAGGCTAATTAAGTGGGTTTAAGCTTGTAATTAGCTAAAACCTAACCTAGGGCTGCACCAACATGATGTGGTTAAGGTCTATGGGCCATGCAAAGGGAGCTCCTTCACCTAAACCTAACCAAAAACACCTAATCCTAGCCATCCACCCTAATCCGGCCCTAATCTGAGCCTAATCACCTAACCCACTTCCCTAATCCCGGCCTAATCCCAACCTAATCACCTAACCCACTTCCCTAATCCTTCCCTAAACCTAGGTTAATTTCCCTAAACCTAGCCTAATCCTAGCCTAATCACCTAACCTACCTCACTAAACCTCACCCTAGAACCAACCCACCTAGCTAAACCCTAAACCTCTAAACCACCCCTAGCCCACAACCTACCCAAACCACTTGTATTTAAAATATCTGGCCCTACCCTTTCCAGCCCACCTTATCACCACACCACCCTACCTAAACCACCTAACCACTACCCCAAAACCAGCCCTATATAAACCCCCCCGCCCCGTTGGGGGCGGGTTTTCCCATCTAGAGGCTCCAACCTCCAATCCCGGGTCCTCCACTTTCCAGCCCAGCCGAATCCCCTCCTGCTCCACGTCCAGCCACCACATCTGCCACTACCTCCCAGCCGAGCACCACCACCACCATCACCCGGCCGAACTCCATCCTACGCATCCCAACCATCCGGCTGCTCCCCTTCCATCCGCCACCACCCCTTCACTCGGTTAGTACCCTACACTCCGCCTTACTCCTTCTTCACTCCTGTAAACACCCCGAAATGCCACGAATTCCTTAAAACAAACCTGGTTTTGTACAAGCAGCCCCAAAGGGCCATTTTGAGTTTGGAAACCCAGGAGCCTTCCAGACAACCCTGTACATATGTTTTAAACTTTATATTTCAAAAACATATAATATGGCTTTTGAAAACCTTTTAAAACATGTTTTGAAACCCCGAAGTGGCTTGGCCCGATCAAGACAGGACCAGGAGAGCTAAGAAGAGCCCGGAACCGGAGCACACGTCAAGCCCGGCGCAGCAACTCTTGTATCTGATTCACACCCCCAGGATCTCGAACGTCCAAGACCCTGTTCTTATCAAAATAGCATTTGAAGTCATCTCCGGAAGGCAGAAACGGAGGCGGACGACTATGTTGGCGAAGACCCAACGCAGACGGAGTACTGATGCTGTCAGGCCCCGCACGAATCGTCTGTTTCGAACCCAGCTCGAAGGAGTCAGAGTTCAGTTTGGATTGGATCTGGACCATATATATCCAGATTCCAATCCAAACCCATATGTGGACTTGGATTTGGATTTGGATCCAGAGATCCAATCCAATATCCATATCCATGGCCCACATCACCTTCTCATAAAGGGAGGTGGGGCCCACTTGAAATTCACGTGGGATATTGGGCATGAGAGAGAGTGGGGGTGAAAAATATCAAGAGTGTTGTATTAAGCTTGACTTGTGTGTCAAGTTTGGGTTTAATCATGTGGGTTAGCCTAATTGAGTGGGTTTAAGCTTGTAATTAGCTAAAACCTAACCTAGGGCTGCAACAACATGGGGTGATCAAGGTCTATGGGCCATGCTAAGGGAGCTCCTTCACCTAAACCTAACCCAAAATGCCTAAACCTAGCATAAACCCCTAATCCACCCCTAATCTGAACCTAATCACCTAACCCACTTCCCTAATCCCGTCCTAATCCCAACCTAATCACCTAACCCACTTCCCTAATCCTTCCCTAAACCTAGATTAATTTCCCTAATCCTAGCCTAAACCTAGCCTAATCACCTAACCTAGCTGTAAACACCCCGAAATCCCACGAATTTCTCAAAATCCATCTGGTTTTATACAAGCAGCCCCAAAGGGCCGTTTTTGAGTTTGGAAACCCAGGAGCCTTCCAAACAACCCTGTATATATGTTGTAAACTTTATCTTTCAAAAACATATAATATAGCTTTTGAAAACCCTTTTAAAACATGTTTTGAAACCCCGAAGTGGCTTGGCCTGATCAAGACAGGACCAGGAGAGCCAAGAAGAGCCCGGAACCGGAGCACCTGTCAAGCCCGGCGCAGCAACTCTTGCACCTGATTCACACCCCAGGATCTCGAACGTCCAAGACCCTGTTCTTATCAAAAAGCATTTGAAGTCATCTCCGGAAGGCAGAAACGGAGGCGGACGACTATGTTGGCGAAGACCCAACGCAGACGGAGTACTGATGCTGTCAGGCCCCACACGAATCGTCCGTTTCGAACCCAGCTCGAAGGAGTCAGAGTTCAGTTTGGATTGGATCTGGACCATATATATCCAGATTCCAATCCAAACCCATATGTGGATTTGGATTTGGATTTGGATCCAGAGATCCAATCCAATATCCATATCCATGGCCCACATCACCTCCTCATAAATGGAGGTGGGGCCCACTTGAAATTCACGTGGGATATTGGGCATGAGAGAGAGTGGGGGTGATAAATATCAAGAGTGTTGTATTAAGCTTGACTTGTGTGTCAAGTTTGGGTTAATCATGTGGGTTAGCCTAATTGAGTGGGTTTAAGCTTGTAATTAGCTAAAACCTAACCTAGGGCTGCACCAACATGGGGTGATCAAGGTCTATGGGCCATGCTAAGGGAGCTCCTTCACCTAAACCTAACCCAAAATGCCTAAACCTAGCCTAAACCCCTAATCCACCCCTAATCTGAACCTAATCACCTAACCCACTTCCCTAATCCCGGCCTAATCCCAACCTAATCACCTAACCCACTCCCCTAATCCTTCCCTAAACCTAGATTAATTTCCCTAAACCTAGCCTAAACCTAGCCTAAACCACCTAACCTAGCTCACTAAACCTCACCCTAAAACCCAACCACCTAACCTAGCCCTAAACCACCCTTAGCCCACGATTTTCCTAAACCCCTAGTTTTAAAATATCTGGCCCAGCCCCATCCAGCCCACCTTATCTACATACTACCCTACCTAAACCACCTAACCACTACCCACAACCCAGCCCTAACCGACCTACCCATCTCCTATTTAAACCCCCCCCCATTGTGGGCGGGTTTTCCAAGTGGGAACCACTCCACCACCCAACCGGGCCCTCTCCTTCTCCCATCTCTCACCCGTCTTCCCAGCAGCTCCAGCTCCACCAGCCGCCACCTGCTCCGCCACTCTCCCTCTTCCGTCCACCATCACTGCCCCCCCAGCCGGACACCACCACCTCACTCAGCCGGGCCCTCTCTTTCTCCCATCTTCCACCAGCCGACAGCCACCTTTTGCCGCCACTCCTTCCCATTCGGTAAGTCCCCCTAACTCCCTCAAAACCACTCTCTACCACCCCTCCACTCTTAGCCACCCATCTTCCCCTTAGCTCCACCTCTTTGCCGCCACCACCTAAGCCTAGCCGAACCTAGGATAACCCAAGTGGCTGGCCACTACTTAGCCACCATTTCCCATTCGGCCGACTCCCCTAGGTGCCCTATTTGGCCTTCCCACTAACTCACCTTTTAGGTCCAGTTTCCCTAAGTCCCTAACTTCACTAGTGACCCTAAGACCCACTTAGTCAGCCACTCTAAACTCCCTACTTGGAGGCGCCGCCCACTTGCCACCGGTCCCCTTCGAGGCGTCCATCCCGCACCCCATTTGTAGCCGGCCAGCACCCTTGGTCACGCACCTTCGCGGAGCTCCCATTTGCAGCCCAAAGCCAAGGCCACGCTCAAGCAAGACCTCTACGGACCAGCTACTTGTAAGTTTCTAAACTCGGTCTTTGATCATACACTTGCTTGAAATTCAATTTGATACGGGGTTGTAATAACGGAGCATAGTCTCCCCCCGCTTGTAATAACGTGGCTTGGCACAACCACACACGTGCACTCTCTTAGTCGTGCACAATTTTGAACACACACGGGCCTAATCAGCCCCTAATATATAAGTGTACGTATATATTTCATTTCCGAAGGGTTTTGTTTAAGTTGGGTGTGTTGTCTTTCAATTTAAACACTCTCACACACATTGAGCTTTCGCTCTTATTTGAAAGACCCAAGTAAGGGCCGACCTATACTATTTGGGTTTCATTTCATGTCGTGTGAGTAAGTCTTTCAATTTAAACACTCTCACACACATTGAGCTTTCGCTCTTATTTGAAAGACCCAAGTAAGGGCCGACCTATACTATTTGGGTTTTATTTCTTGTCGTGTGAGTAAGTCTTTCAATTCAAGCACTTTCACACACATTGAGCCTTCGCTCTTACTCCCAAGACCTTAGTAAAGGCCTTATTGCAGTTATATTTGGGTTTCATTTATGTCGTGTGTGTAGTACTTCAATTAAAACACTCTCACACACATTGAGCCTTCGCTCTTACTCCCAAGACCTTAGTCAAGGCCATACTGCAATTTATATTTGGGTTTAATTTCATGTCGTGTGTGTAAGTCTTTCAATTCAAACACGCACCCACATTGAGCCTTCGCTCTTATTTGCAAGACCCGAGTAAGGGCTCATATACATAAGATATATACGTATTTCCCTTCGGTTATTTCCCTTCGGTTATTTCCCTTCTGTTATTTCCCTTCTGTTATTTCCCTTCCGTATTGTCTTTACATTTCGGGTTTTCCCTTTGGAGTAGCGTGAGTTTGCATTGCATCTACGCCATACCACGAGGTAGGACGCATATTGCATCAAAGCAACCCCCGCTCGAATTCGCCCATGTAGTGGAGTGTTCATAACACACAAACTAGGCGACCCAAAAAAGGGATAAAAGAAAAGACTTAGGCACGTGCAAATCCACGTGATCTAAAACATGCAATCGCATCTTAAAGACCCGAAATAGACACCTCGAATCATTTCGTAGACTTTCTCCCTAAAACTCGATTTTTGCAAAAGCGTACAGACTGACCCTTGCGCATCGGTGCAAGAAGGTCTGCGACGACAAGAGCTCACTTGCTCACAGTCGCCACGTTTAGAAGTCAGTGTTGATATATCTTCGCTAGCTTAAGTAAGCTAGCTGGCACGCCCTGTTTGTATACATAGGCCTTAGACGCACGATAAGATCCACTCCAAGCCACGAAAGGGGCGAAGAGGCGGGGATTTTTCGCGCGTCTACACTAGCTCACTAAACCTCACCCTAAAACCCAACCACCTAACCTAGCCCTAAACCCCTAAACCACCCTTAGCCCACGATTTACCCAAACCCCTAGTTTTAAAATATCTGGCCCAACCCCTTCCAGCCCACCTTATCTACATACCACCCTACCTAAACCACCTAACCACTACCCTCAGCCCAGCCCTAACCGACCTACCCATCCCCTATTTAAACCCCCCTCCTTGTGGGCGGGCTTTCCAGGTGGGAACCACTCTCTCACCCAGCCGGGCCCTCTCCTTCTCCCTTCTCTCACCCAGCCGGGACCACTCCCCACCTCCGCCTGCTCCATCTGCTCCACCAGCCACCACCTGCACCGCCACCTTCCCTCTTCCATCCACCACCACCATTTGCCCAGCCGGACGCCATCACCTCCACCCAACCGAACCAGCCGACAGCCACCTGCCCGCCACCTTCCCACTTCATCCGCCACCTCTCCCCATTCGGTAAGTACCCCAAACTCCCTCAAAGCCCCTCTCTACCACCTCTCCACTCTTAGCCACCCATCCTACCTTCATCTCAGCCCTTTTGCCGCCACCACCTAAACCTAGCCGAACCTAGCATAACCCAAGTTGCTGGCCACCACCTAGCCATCATCTCCTATTCGGCCAACTCCCCTAGGTGTCCTATTCGGCCTTCCCACTAGCTCACCTGTTAGGTCCAGTTTCCCTAAACTCTCAACTCCCCTAGTGACCCTAAGAGTCCACTCGTTCGGCCCATTTAAACCCCTTACCTTGAGGCGCCATATACTTGCCACCGGCCACCTCCGAGGCGCCTATCCCTCGCCCCACTTGCAGCCGGCCAGCACCCTTGATCACCTACCTTCGCGGAGCTCCCACTTGCAGCCCAAGGCCAAGTCCACGCTCAAGCAAGACCTCTACGGACCAGCTACTCGTAAGTGTCTAAACTTGGTCTTTAGTTATACACTTGCTTGAGATTCAATTTGATACGGGGTTGTAATAACGGAGCGTAGTCTCCCCCCGCTTGTAATAACGTGGCTTGGCACAACCACACACGTGCACCCTCTTAGTCGTGCACGATTTTGAACACACACGGGCCTAATCAGCCCCTAATATATAAGTGGATATATATACTTTCATTTTCGAAGGGTTTTGTTTAAGTTGGGTGCGTTGTCTTTCAATTCACACACTCACACACATTGAGCTTTCGCTCTTAGTTGAAAGACCCAAGTAAGGGCCGACCTATACTATTTGGGTTTAATTTCTTGTCGTGTGAGTAAGTCTTTCAATTCAAGCACACTCACACACATTGAGCTTTCGCTCTTAGTTGAAAGACCCAAGTAAGGGCCGACCTATACTATTTGGGTTTAATTTCATGTCGTGTGAGTAAGTCTTTCAATTCAAGCACTTTCACACACATTGAGCCTTCGCTCTTACTCCCAAGACCTTAGTCAAGGCCATACTGCAATTTATATTTGGGTTTCATTTATGTCGTGTGTGTAGTACTTCAATTCAAGCACTCTCACACACATTGAGCCTTCGCTCTTACTCCCAAGACCTTAGTCAAGGCCATACTGCAATTTATATTTGGGTTTAATTTCATGTCGTGTGTGTAAGTCTTTCAATTCAAGCACGCACCCACATTGAGCCTTCGCTCTTATTTGCAAGACCCGAGTAAGGGCTCATATACATAAGATATATACATATCTCCTTTCGGTTATTTCCTTTCGGTTATTTCCCTTCGATTATTTCCCTTCTATTATTTCCCTTCAGCATTGTCTTTACATTTCGGGTTTTCCCTTTGGAGTAGCGTGAGTTTGCATTGCATCTACGCCATACCACGAGGTAGGACGCATATTGCATCGAAGCAAGCCCCGCTCGAATTCGCCCATGTAGTGGAGTGTTCATAACACACAAACTAGGCGACCCAAAAAGGGATAAAAGAAAAGACTTAGGCACGTGCAAATCCACGTGATCTAAAACATGCAATCGCATCTTAAAGACCCGAAATAGACACCTCGAACCGCTTCGTAGACTTTCTCTCCAAAACTCGATTTTTGCAAAAGCGTACAGACTGACCCTTGCGCATCGGTGCAAGAAGGTCTGCGACGACAAGAGCTTACTTGCTCACAGTCGCCACGTTTAGAAGTCAGTGATAAAAATATCTTCGCTAGCTTAAGTAAGCTAGCTGGCACGCCCTATTTGTATACATAGGCCTTAGACACACGATAAGATCCACTCCAAGCCCCGAAAGAGGCGAAGAGGCGGGGATTTTCGCGCGTCTACAACTCCCTCTCCACTCTCTGCCACCTAACCCCCTACCATATCACCCTAACACCAGCCATTCACTTGCTGCCACGACTCCCCCTCGGCCAAGCCCATAATCACCCTAACTACCCGCCACCACCTAGACACCTTAGCTCCATTCGGCCACCCTATCCGACTCCCTAAGACCTGCCCATATCACCCCAATACACCTACTACACCCACTACCACCTGGCCCCATCTCCTAGCTAGTTCCCCTCCCTTACACCACTCCTAGCCACCCTAGCAACCCGCCACCATCAAGTCCTCCTAGTCAGCCACTCCAACCGACTGTCATTTCATTCGGCCACCCTAGCAACCCGCCAACCTTAGGTGCCCCATTAGATCTTCCCTTAAGCTTCCCCTTAGTGCCATACTCCCTTAGTGACCCTACTTAGCCCCTTTAATCCCACACGTCAAAGCAGCACCCTTGCTAGCAGCCGGCCACCTTCAAGGCACCCGGCCAGCACCCCTTGCCGTTCAACCTCGCGGAGCTCCCTTTTGCAGCCCAAGGCGAAGGCCAAGCCCACACTCAAGCAAGGCTTCTTCGGACCAGCTATTAGTAAGTGCCTAACTCGGTCCTTAGTTGTGTACTTGCTTAAGATTTAATTCGATACGGGGTTGTAATAACGGAGCATAGTCTCCCCCCGCTTGTAATAACGTGGCTTGGCACACCCACACACATGCACTCTCTTAGTTGTGCATGATTTTGAACACACACGGGCCTAATCAGCCCCTAATACATAAATATATACATATACTTTAATTTTTGTAGGGTTTTGCTTAAGTTGGGTGTGTTGTCTTTCAATTCAAGCACTCACACACATTGAGCCTTCGCTCTTATTTGAAAGACCCAAGTAAGGGCCGACCTATACTATTTGGGTTTTCATTTCATGTCGTGTGTGTAAGTCTTTCAATTCAAGCACTCACACACATTGAGCCTTCGCTCTTATTTGAAAGACCCAAGTAAGGGCCGTGTTATACTATTTGGGCTTTCATTTCATGTTGTGTGTGTAAGTCTTTCAATTCAAGCACTCACACACATTGAGCCTTCGCTCTTATTTGAAAGACCCAAGTAAGGGTCGTGTTATACTATTTGGGTTTAATTTCATGTTGTGTGTGTAGTACTTCAATTCAAGCACTCACACACATTGAGCTTTCACTCTTATTCCCAAGACCTTAGTCAAGGCCATACTGCAAGTTATATTTGGGTTTAATTTCATGTCGTGTGTGTAAGTCTTTCAATTCAAGCACAAGACCCGAGTAAGGGCCCATATACATACTCTATATACATATCTCCCTTCGGCATTTACATTACAAGTCATTTCCCTTCGGTTATTTCCCTTCGGTTATTTTCCTTCGGCATTGTCTTTACATTCGGGTTTTCCCTTTGGAGTAGCGTGAGTTTGCATTGCATCTACGCCATACCACGAGGTAGGACACATATTGCATCAAAAGCAAGCCCCGCTCAAATTCGCCCATGTAGTGGAGTGTTCATAACACACAAACTAGGTGGCCCATAAAGGGATAAAAAGAAAGACTTAGGCACGTGAAATCCACGTGATCTAAAATCTGTAATCGCATCTAAAAGACCCGAATTAGACACCTCGAACCGCTTCGTAGGCTTTCTATCCCAAAAACTTGATTTTTGAAAAGCGTACAGACTTACCCTTGCGTATCGGTGCAAGAAGGTTTGCGACGACAAGAGCTCACTTGCTCACAGTCGCCACGATTAGAAGTCAGTTTAAAATATATCTTCGCTAGCTTAGGTAAGCTAGCTGGCACGCCCTGTTTACATAAATAGGCCTTAGACGCATAAGAGGATCCACTCCAAGCCCAGAAAAGGCGAAGAGGCGTGGGGATTTTTGCACGTCTACAGAGATTGGCACGCCCGGTGGGACGTGAGCCTTTCAAAAGTCGAGTTTTTAAGTTAGGAGCTTACAAAAATTTTCAAAGAGGTGTCATTTTTAACTTGTTTTCTTTGCTTGTACTTAGGACATTTTGAAAAAGCTTGAAAAGCATGTCAAAATCCAATCCAAGTGAAGTGTCGAGCCAAGGCTCATGTGCATCAAGTTCTCACTCTAGGAGGATTTTCAAAAACAAAATAAAACTAGATGAAATCGAAGACTTGAGAAGGGAGTTTGAGGCCAAAATCGATGCTCTCAACCAAGAGGCTGAAGTAGGCGATTCGTGTTCATCAAATGGTGAACCAAGGGCTAAGAGAAAATCTGAAAAAACCTCGCAAGCACAAAGAGGCCTCCATAATGGAAGGCAACCAATACCACGAGTCCTTCACACAAAAGGACCATAAAGCCCTACAACAGTTGTTGAAAGGGCAGAATAAAGAGAAAAGAAGCTACGCCCTGTCTGATTTCCTTCCTATGGATTACGAAACAGACAGTGACGATGAAATACCGAACTTCCATCGGTATGATGGCATGGGAGACCCTAGGTCTCACTTGCAACTTTTCTCACGTCGAGCCCATAAGAAGAAAAAGGACTCGATGAAATGGGTGTATTGGTTCCCTCTATCCCTTAAAGGCACAGCTGCCAAATGGCTGGCTTCCTACGACTTTAGCCAGTTCGCTACTTTTGAAGAGTTAGCGAACTGCTTCATGCAAAGATTTGCACACAGCATAGAAGTCACGCCGACTCTGAATACCTTAAGGGATACAAAGCAAGGCATGAATGAAGATGTACATGCCTTCATTATAAGATGGAGGTCACTTTTGGGCCAAGTGCGAGAGCCCATATCCAAAGGATGCGCAGTCATGCTCATCCTGGATAACTTTAAAAGTGAGTTAAAAACCCTTCTCTCGCTCCATGAGATCTCAACTTTCCATAAGTTGATAAAAAAGGCCTCCCTTTTCGAAACCAACTTGAGAAAAGGGACATACGATCACTTGTGGAAAGGAAGTGTCGTTTCCAAAACCCGCTTGGAAAAGCCCATCACATACGGGCTACCTACGATGGACAAAGGGGCAAAGCCCCATAAAATCGCCAATGTCCGGGTGGATCCAGGCGTGGCAGGAACTTCCAAAAATTTTGAAAAGTTAGAAAATAAGAGGGAGCGAAACTTTCAAAAACCGGTTGAAAAATGGGAGTACACTCCACTGGGGCAATCTGTGTCGGAGGTCCTAGACCTCCTACTTGCCCAGGGCATGATAGAACTCCCTAAAATCCCCGAATGAGTCACTTTCAAACGGGGGTATTTAAACCGATTTTGTAAGTATCATCGGCTCAAAGGCCATGATACCAAACGATGCTTCTCCCTCTTAAATAAAATTGAGAACTTGATAGCAGAAGGCCGGCTCCAGGTCACTGCGGAACCTGAGCCACCTCAAGCTATCTTCAAAGAACCCTTTCCCAAACACACTAGTGGCAGTGGGAAAGGAAATGAGGTATGTACCCTCACCATTTCTAAGGAACTAGCACAAAAACCCGAGTTTGGTCGACCCACTTGTGCGCCCATTCTTGTACTGTAAAAGAAGCCCGCCCAAGTCGTCATTCGGGGACCACCAAAAGTGGAATCCCCTGCAAAATCAGTTTTAAAAATCCAAGGTTCTCCTCAGCTCATCCTTAGAGCCAAATTTAACGCGAACCCTAGGCTGATCGTGGGGGAAGTAACTAGATCCGGGAGGATCTATCAACCCCCGCACCTTCAAGGTGCTCAAAAGGTGGTCAGTGTGCCTGGCCCCTCAAAAGCATGTATCCCTAGTGTTCTGCCAAAAGCAGATAAGGACAAAGTCATCCTAAATCCTTATGACTTCGAAAACCACCTTTCGAAGATTCCTATTCACATGTCTATCTTAGATCTTATACAAACCTCGCCTAAGCATAGACTTGTATTAGAGAAAATTCTAGAAAGGGCCAAGGTTGATTCGAACATAAGTCTGGAATCCTTATCTGCCCAAGTGGCTTTATTAGGAGTAAAATCGCCCATCACTTTCTAAGAAGATGATATAGATAGGCCCTACGAATCCCACAACCAGGCCCTACATATCGAGGTGGTTCTGAATAACCACTCTCTGGATAGGTGCCTAGTCGATGGTGGAGGAGGGCTCAACATCCTTCCACTTCATGTGGCATATAAAATCGGAGTCACCTTGACTTCAGTGAACCCAAGCCCCATCGTTATCACTGGATACGATGGGAATGCATCTAGACCTTTAGGATCCATCGAACTCCCAATGGATACGGGAGGGATCGAACACACGGGGGTGTTCCATGTCTTGGACATCCACCCCCATTATAACCTGTTGTTGGGAAGACCCTGGATACATAGTTTGTGCGTTGTGCCATCCACCTTCCACAGGTGTGTCAAGATCCATTTTAGGGACCAGGTCGTAGTGATCCTAGGTGAGAGTCACCCACAGCTTCAGGGGATCATAAACTCCCCTTGTTTATCAAGCTCCCAGGCCCATGAGGCTTACCTGGGGCAAATTGCGATTGAGCCACCTCGGCTCGTGTTAAACAACCCTAGGAAGGTTGTATGTGTGAAGGGGCCGCCCAAAGTAGGCCCCCTCCCGATCTTAACCCTTCTAGGACGATCCAAGCGTTCCCTATTTCCAAAGACCCTGGACAAATGGCCATATGAGCACAATATCGACGATAGCATGTTCCAGGACCACGACTTGTATCAAACTTTTTCAAAAAACAAAAAGTCGTGGAACATGTTGTTGAACATGGGCTACATGCCCTACAAGAGTCTAGGGGCACAGAATCAGGGTCTCCTAGAGCCCATCCTTCCTAGGGCCAACCCAAGCCGATATGGGATCGGCTATACTCCCCGAATACCGCCAGAACCACCCCCTGTGACCACCTGGGTCAAGGGTGCCCTGGAACCTGTCTTAGAAGAGACCTACGGTTTAGATCTCCTATTCCGAGTCTAACCCGTAGTGTTTTCCCTTTGTAGGTATGACGGAAGATCCCTTTTCTAAAAATACAAAATCATTTGAAAAGCTTAAAATCAAAAAAATCGAAAAACAAGAAAAACCAAAAACAATGGAAAAACAAAAACTCGAAAATAGAGTGCTTTGTATAGTTCCCAAGGTTCTTGTTTTACAAAAACCCAAAAAAATCGAAAATTTGGAAAATACCAAAAAGATTTTGTATATAGCTGCTCTTGGTAGGACTTTGGCAAAAGAAAAGGATTTCGAAAGAAACGTCGTCTGCATAGCCAGACCAAAATTTTCGAAATCACTTGAAAATCCAAGTACAAAACCAGGTCTTTTTGAAAACCACGCATCAAATTCCCTCGGATCTATAGCCCACGAGAATGATCAAAGCCCAGAAGTGGATCCCCTTGAGGAAGATCCCACTTTTGAGCTCCCAGAATTTCATAAGATTCTCGATTTTGAAAGACCTTCCCAATCAGTAGGAGGAGATTTCATAGAGCTGAACCTAGGGGATGATTCCAATCCCAAATCCATCAAAATAGGCGCATGTTTGCATGAAACTGAAAAGTTAGTCTTTATTACATTTCTACGAACCTATTTAGATGTGTTTGCATGGACGTATGAAGACATGCCGGGCATAGATCCCAGCATTGTCGAACATCGTCTTCCCTTAGATACAGGTGTAAAACCCATAAAGCAGAAGCTTAGGAAAATACACCCGAATGTACACACGCAAGTCAAAGAAGGTTTAGAAGATCTGTTCAAAGCCGGATTTATAAAACCCATTGCGTATTCTGATTGGTTGTCAAACATCGTTGTAGTTCGAAAAACCAATGGGAAAATTCAAATATGCATCGATTTCAAAAACCTGAATAAAGCCACTCCAAAGGATAATTATCCTTTACCAAACATAGATTTGATAGTCGATAGTACTGCAAATCATGAAATGTTTTCGTTTATGGATGGCTATCCAGGCCATAATCAAATCAAACTAAGTCCACGAGATCACGGTAAGACCGCCTTCACAACCCCATGGGGCACGTACTATTATACAGTCATGCCCTTTGGTTTGAAAAATGCCTGCGCAGCTGTAAACACCCCGAAATCCCACGAATTCCTTAAAACAAACCTGGTTTTGTACAAGCAGCCCCAAAGGGCCATTTTGAGTTTGGAAACCCAGGAGCCTTCCAGACAACCCTGTACATATGTTTTAAACTTTATATTTCAAAAACATATAATATGGCTTTTGAAAACCTTTTAAAACATGTTTTGAAACCCCGAAGTGGCTTGGCCCGATCAAGACAGGACCAGGAGAGCTAAGAAGAGCCCGGAACCGGAGCACACGTCAAGCCCGGCACAGCAACTCTTGTATCTGATTCACACCCCCAGGATCTCGAACGTCCAAGACCCTGTTCTTATCAAAATAGCATTTGAAGTCATCTCCGGAAGGCAGAAACGGAGGCGGACGACTATGTTGGCGAAGACCCAACGCAGACGGAGTACTGATGCTGTCAGGCCCCGCACGAATCGTCCGTTTCGAACCCAGCTCGAAGGAGTCAGAGTTCAGTTTGGATTGGATCTGGACCATATATATCCAGATTCCAATCCAAACCCATATGTGGACTTGGATTTGGATTTGGATCCAGAGATCCAATCCAATATCCATATCCATGGCCCACATCACCTTCTCATAAAGGGAGGTGGGGCCCACTTGAAATTCACGTGGGATATTGGGCATGAGAGAGAGTGGGGGTGAAAAATATCAAGAGTGTTGTATTAAGCTTGACTTGTGTGTCAAGTTTGGGTTTAATCATGTGGGTTAGCCTAATTGAGTGGGTTTAAGCTTGTAATTAGCTAAAACCTAACCTAGGGCTGCACCAACATGGGGTGATCAAGGTCTATGGGCCATGCTAAGGGAGCTCCTTCACCTAAACCTAGCCCAAAATGCCTAAACCTAGCCTAAACCCCTAATCCACCCCTAATCTGAACCTAATCACCTAACCCACTTCCCTAATCCCGTCCTAATCCTAACCTAATCACCTAACCCACTTCCCTAATCCTTCCCTAAACCTAGATTAATTTCCCTAATCCTAGCCTAAACCTAGCCTAATCACCTAACCTAGCTCACTAAACCTCACCCTAAAACCAAACCACCTAACCTAGCCCTAAACCCCTAAACCACCCTTAGCCCACGATTTACCCAAACCCCTAGTTTTAAAATATCTGGCCCAACCCCTTCCAGCCCACCTTATCTACATACCACCCTACCTAAACCACCTAACCACTACCCTTAGCCCAGCCCCAACCGACCTACCCATTCCCTATTTAAACCCCTCCCCTTTGTGGGCGGGTTTTCCAGGTGGGAACCACTCTCTCACCCAGCCGGGCCCTCTCCTTCTCCCTTCTCTCACCCAGCCGGGACCACTCCCCACCTCCGCCTGCTCCATCTGCTCCACCAGCCACCACCTGCACCGCCACCTTCCCTCTTCCATCCACCACCACCATTTGCCCAGCCGGACGCCATCACCTCCACCCAACCGAACCAGCCGACAGCCACCTGCCCGCCACCTTCCCACTTCATCCGCCACCTCTCCCCATTCGGTAAGTACCCCAAACTCCCTCAAAGCCCCTCTCTACCACCTCTCCACTCTTAGCCACCCATCCTACCTTCATCTCAGCCCTTTTGCCGCCACCACCTAAACCAAGCCGAACCTAGCATAACCCAAGTTGCTGGCCACCACCTAGCCATCATCTCCTATTCGGCCAACTCCCCTAGGTGTCCTATTCGGCCTTCCCACTAGCTCACCTGTTAGGTCCAGTTTCCCTAAACTCTCAACTCCCCTAGTGACCCTAAGAGTCCACTCGTTCGGCCCATTTCAACCCCTTACCTTGAGGCACCATATACTTGCCACCGGCCACCTCCGAGGCGCCTATCCCTCGCCCCACTTGCAGCCGGCCAGCACCCTTGATCACCTACCTTCGCGGAGCTCCCACTTGCAGCCCAAGGCCAAGTCCACGCTCAAGCAAGACCTCTACGGACCAGCTACTCGTAAGTGTCTAAACTCGGTCTTTAGTTATACACTTGCTTGAGATTCAATTTGATACGGGGTTGTAATAACGGAGCGTAGTCTCCCCCCGCTTGTAATAACGTGGCTTGGCACAACCACACACGTGCACCCTCTTAGTCGTGCACGATTTTGAACACACACGGGCCTAATCAACCCCTAATATATAAGTGGATATATATACTTTCATTTTCGAAGGGTTTTGTTTAAGTTGGGTGCGTTGTCTTTCAATTCACACACTCACACACATTGAGCTTTCGCTCTTAGTTGAAAGACCCAAGTAAGGGCCGACCTATACTATTTGGGTTTCATTTCTTGTCGTGTGAGTAAGTCTTTCAATTCAAGCACACTCACACACATTGAGCTTTCGCTCTTAGTTGAAAGACCCAAGTAAGGGCCGACCTATACTATTTGGGTTTCATTTCTTGTCGTGTGAGTAAGTCTTTCAATTCAAGCACACTCACACACATTGAGCTTTCGCTCTTAGTTGAAAGACCCAAGTAAGGGCCGACCTATACTATTTGGGTTTAATTTCATGTCGTGTGAGTAAGTCTTTCAATTCAAGCACTTTCACACACATTGAGCCTTCGCTCTTACTCCCAAGACCTTAGTAAAGGCCTTATTGCAGTTATATTTGGGTTTCATTCATGTCGTGTGGGTAGTCTTTTAATTCAAGCACTCTCACACACATTGAGCCTTCGCTCTTATTCCCAAGACCTTAGTCAAGGCCATACTGCAATTTATATTTGGGTTTAAATTCATGTCGTGTGTGTAAGTCTTTCAATTCAAGCACGCACCCACATTGAGCCTTCGCTCTTATTTGCAAGACCCGAGTAAGGGCTCATATACATAAGATATATACAATTCTCCTTTCGGTTATTTCCTTTCGGTTATTTCCCTTCGGTTATTTCCCTTCTGTTATTTCCCTTCAGCATTGTCTTTACATTTCGGGTTTTCCCTTTGGAGTAGCGTGAGTTTGCATTGCATCTACGCCATACCACGAGGTAGGACGCATATTGCATCGAAGCAAGCCCCGCTCGAATTCGCCCATGTAGTGGAGTGTTCATAACACACAAACTAGGCGACCCAAAAAGGGATAAAAGAAAAGACTTAGGCACGTGCAAATCCACGTGATCTAAAACATGCAATCGCATCTTAAAGACCCGAAATAGACACCTCGAACCGCTTCGTAGACTTTCTCTCCAAAACTCGATTTTTGCAAAAGCGTACAGACTGACCCTTGCGCATCGGCGCAAGAAGGTCTGCGACGACAAGAGCTTACTTGCTCACAATCGCCACGTTTAGAAGTCAGTGATAAAAATATCTTCGCTAGCTTAAGTAAGCTAGCTGGCACGCCCTATTTGTATACATAGGCCTTAGACACACGATAAGATCCACTCCAAGCCCCGAAAGAGGCGAAGAGGCGGGGATTTTCGCGCGTCTACAGTGATTGGCACACCCGGTGGGACGTGAGCCTTTTCAGAAATCGAGTTTACTTGTAGAAGTCTTGCGAAAATTTTGTAAAAAGGTATCGTTTTAACTTGTTTTCTTTGCTTGTACGTAGGAAATTTTGAAAAAGCTTGAAAAGCATGTCAAAATCCAATCCAAGTGAAGTGTCGAGCCAAGGCTCATGCGCATCAAGTTCTCACTCTAGGAGGATTTTCAAAAACAAAATAAAACTAGATGAAATCGAGGACTTGAGAAGGGAATTTGAGGCCAAAATCGATGCTCTCAGCCAAGAGGCTGAAGTAGGCGATTCATGTTCATCAAATGGTGAACAAAGGCCTAAAAAGAGATCTGAAAAACCTCGCAAGCAAAAAAGGCCTCCGTAATGGAAGGCAACCAATACCACGAGTCCTTCACACAAAAGGACCGTAAAGCCCTACAGCAGCTGCTGAAAGGGCAGAATAAAGAGAAAAGAAGCTACGCCCTGTCTGATTTCCTTCCTATGGATTACGAAACAGACAGTGACGATGAAATACCGAACTTCCATTGGTATGATGGCATGGGAGACCCTAGGTCTCACTTGCAGCTTTTCTCACGTCGAGCCCATAAGAAGAAAAAGGACTCGATGAAATGGGTGTATTGGTTCCCTCTATCCCTTAAAGGCACAGCTGCCAAATGGCTGGCTTCCTACGACTTTAGCCAGTTCGCTACTTTTGAAGAGTTAGCGAACTGCTTCATGCAAAGGTTTGCACACAACGTGGAAGTCACGCCAACCCTGAATACCTTAAGGGATACAAAGCAAGGCATGAACGAAGACGTGCATGCCTTTATTATAAGATGGAGGTCTCTTTTGGGCCAAGTGCGAGAGCCCATATCCGAAGGATGCGCAGTAATGCTCATCCTGGATAATTTCAAAAACGAGTTAAAAACCCTTCTCTCGCTCCATGAGATTTCAACTTTCCATAAGTTGATCAAAAAGGCCTCCCTTTTCGAAACCAACTTGAGAAAAGGGACATACGACCACTTATGGAAAGGAAGTGCCGTTCCAAAAACACGTTTGGAAAAGCCCATCGCATATGGGCTGCCCACGACGGACAAAGGGGCAAAGCCCCACAAAATCGCCAATGTCCGGGTGGATCCAGGCATGGCAGGCACTTCTAAAAATTTTGAAAAAATAGAAAATAAGAGAGAACGCAATTTTTCAAAACCGATTGAAAAACGGGAGTACACTCCACTGGGGCAACCCGTGTCGGAGGTCCTAGACCTCTTACTTGCCCAGGGCATGATCGAACTCCCTGAAATCCCCGAAGGAGTCACGTCCAAACGGGGGTATTTAAACCTATTTTGCAAGTATCATCGGCTCAAAGGCCATGATACCAAACGTTGCTTCTCTCTTCTAAATAAAATTGAGAACTTGATAGCGGAGGGCCGGCTCCAGGTCACTGCGGAACCTGAGCCACCTCAAGCTATCTTCAAGGAACCCTTTCCCAAACACGCCAGTGGCAGTGGGAAAGGAAAAGAGGTATGTACCCTCACTATTTCCAAGGAACTAGCGCAAAAACCAGAACCTGGTCGACCTGCTGGTGCGCCCATCCTTGTACTATACAAGAGGCCCGCCCAAGTCGTCATTCGGGGACCACCAAAAGTGGAAACCCCGGCAAAACCAGTTTTGAAAACTCAAGGTTCTCCTCAGCTCATCCTTAGAGCCAAGTTTAGCGCAAACCCTAGGCTGGTCGTGGGGGAAGTCACTAGATCCGGGAGGATCTACCAACCCCCGCACCTTCAAGGTGCTCAAAAGGTGGTCAGTGTGCCTGGCCCCTCAAAAGCATGTATCCCTAGTGGTCTGCCAAAAGCAGATAAGAACAAAATCATCCTAAATCCTTATGATTTCGAAAACCACCTTTCAAAGATTCCTATTCACATGTCTATTCTAGAGCTTATCAAAACCTCGCCTAGGCATAGACTTGTCTTAGAGAAAATTCTAGAAAGGGCCAAGGTTGATTCGAACATAAGTCCGGAATCCTTGTCTGCCCAAGTGGCTTTATTAGGAGCAAAATCGCCCATCACCTTTTCGGAAGATGATGTAGATAGACCCTACGAAACCCATAACCAGGCCCTGCATATCGAGGTGGTTCTAAACAACCACTCTCTAGACAGGTGCCTAGTCGATGGTGGAGGAGGGCTCAACATCCTTCCACTTCACGTGGCGTACAAAATCGGAGTCACCTTGACTTCAGTGAACCCAAGCCCCATCGTTATCACTGGATACGATGGGAATGCGTCTAGACCTTTAGGATCCATCGAACTCCTAATGGAAACGGGAGGGATCGAACACACGGGGGTGTTCCACGTCTTGGACATCCACCCCCATTATAACCTGTTGCTGGGAAGACCCTGGATACACAGTTTGTGCGCTCTGCCATCCACCTTCCACAGGTGTGTTAAGATCCCTTTTAGGGACCAGGTCGTAGTGATCCTAGGTGAGAGTCACCCACAGCTTCAGGGGATCATAAACTCCCCTTGTTTATCGAGCTCCCAAGCCCACGAGGCTAACCTGGGGCAAATTATGGTTGAGCCACCTCGGCTCGTGTTGAACAACCCTAGGAAGGTTGTATGTGTGAAGGGGCCGCCCAAAGCAGGCCCCCTCCCGACTCTAATCCTCCTAGGAAAACCCAAACGTTCCCTATTTCCAAAACCCCTGGACAAAAGGCCATACGAGCCTAACATGGACGATAGCATGTTCCAGGACCACGACTTGTATCCCATCTTTTCAAAAAACAAAAGGTCGTGGAACATGTTATTGAACATGGGCTACACGCCATACAAGAGTCTAGGGGCACAAAACCAGGGTCTCCTAGAGCCCATCCTGCCTAGGGCCAACCCAAGCCGATATGGGATCGGCTATACTCCCCGAATACCGCCGAAGCCACCCCCTGTGACCACCTGGGTCAAGGGTGCCCCGGAGCCTGTCTTAGAAGAAACCTATGGTTTAGACCTCCTATTCCGAGTCTAACCCGTAGTGTTTTCCCTTTGTAGGTATGACGGAAGATCCCTTTTTCTAAAAATACCAAAAACATTTGAAAACTTAAAATCAAAAAAATCGAAAAACAAGGAAAACCAAAAAACAATGGAAAAACAAAAACTCGAAAAAAGTGTGCTTCGTATAGTTCCCAAAGTTCTTGTTTTACAAAAACCCAAAAAAATCGAAAATTTAGAAAATACCAAAAAGATTTTGTACATAGCTGCTCCTGGTATGACTTTGGCGAAAGAAAAGGATTTTGAAAGAAACGTCGTCTGCATAGCCAGACCAAAAATTTCGAAATCATTTGAAATTCCAAGTAAAAACCAGGTTATTTTGAAAACCACGCATCAAGTTCCCTCGGATCTATAGCCCACGAGAATGATCAATGCCCAGAAGTGGATCCCCTTGAGGAAGATCCCACTTCTGAGCTCCCAGAATTTCATAGAATTCTCGATTTTGAAAGACCTTCCCAATCAGTAGGAGGAGATTTCGTAGAGGTGAACCTAGGGGATGATTCCAATCCCAAATCCATCAAAATAGGCGCATGTTTGCATGAAACTGAAAAGTTAGCCTTTATTACATTTCTACGAACCTATTTAGATGTGTTTGCATGGACGTATGAAGACATGCCGGGCATAGATCCCAGCATAGTCGAGCATCGTCTTCCCTTAGATGTAGGTGTAAAACCAATAAAGCAGAAGCTTAGGAAAATACACCCGAATGTACACACGCAAGTCAAAGAGGGTTTAGAAGATCTGCTAAAAGCCGAATTTATAAAACCCATTGCGTATTCTGATTGGTTGTCAAATATCGTTGTAGTTCGAAAAACCAATGGGAAAATTCGAATATGCATCGATTTCAGAAACCTGAATAAAGCCACTCCAAAGGATAATTATCCTTTACCAAACATAGATTTGATAGTCGATAGTACTGCAAATCATGAAATGTTTTCATTCATGGATGGTTATTCAGGCTATAATCAAATCAAACTAAGCCCACGAGATCAGGCTAAGACCGCCTTCACCACCCCATGGGGCACGTACTGCTATACAGTCATGCCCTTTGGTTTGAAAAATGCCGGCGCAACATACCAACGAGCCATGAACACGATCTTCCATGATCAAATTCACGAGCTTGTAGAAGTGTATGTAGATGATCTCTTGGCAAAATCCAAAACCCGATGCACCCATATCGAATGTTTACAAAAGATTTTCGAAAGGCTTAGGCTTTACAAAGTAAAGCTAAACCCTCAAAAATGTGTGTTCGGGGTAGAATCAGGAAAGCTTCTAGGCTTTATGGTGAGCCAAAGGGGAATAGAAGTCGACCCCTCTAAGTGTCGAGCCATCATAGACATGGCTCCACCCTCCAATCTCACCCAAGTCCGTAGCCTTCAGGGTCGATTACAATCTGTGCGCCGATTCATATCGAATCTGGCAACTAGATGCGAACCCTTCAACAAACTGTTGAGGAAGGGTACGAAATTCTTATGGGATGACGAATGCCAAAAGTCCTTCGAGAGACTAAAGGCATACTTGGTTAATCCCCTCGTTTTGAATCCTCCAAAACAAGGAAAACCGCTTTTATTATACATCTCCGTGCATGTAAACGCTTTAGGAGCCCTGTTGGCTCAATACGAGGATGACACCCATAAGGAGTATGCCATCTACTATATTTCGAAAACTCTCTTGGCTTATGAACGAAATTATCAAGCCATGGAGAAGACGTGCTTGGCCCTAGTCTGGGCCTGCCAGAAATTCAGACACTACTTCCTAGATCATGAGATCTGGATAGTGTCCAAGCTTGATCCAATCAAGCACTTGTTCGAAAAACCCATTCTCACGGGTAGGTTGGGCAAATGGCAACTCCTTCTAATGGAGTATGATCTGAAATACCATCACCAGATCTCCGTTAAGGGGCAAGCCCTAGCAGATTACGTGGCTGACTTCCCCTTGGAGGACGCATATCCCACTCTTGTCGAAATGCCTGATGAAGGCATATTGCAAAACCATTTTCAAAACCACATTTTGGCAAATTCTTTCGAAAACCAAGTGTGCAAGATGCACTTCGACGGGGCACGAAACCAACGAGGGGCTGGTGCCGGGATCATCCTAATCTCCCCTGAAAAGGGCGAGATTCCCATAGCAGTCCACTTAGATTTCGAATGTTCCAACAACGTAGCTGAGTATGAAGCACTCATACAAGGCTTGAGGATTTCGAAAACTCTAGGGGCATCATGCATCGAGGTCTTTGGAGATTCGCTCCTTGTCATAAACCAGGTTTTAAAAATTTGGCAAGTACGTAATGAGAAACTACTTCCATATCACGAGTTGGCCACTCGATTGGTCCAATCCTTCCAGTCGTGTAAGCTCACACACGTGGGAAGAGAGGACAATGGCATCGCCGATGCCCTCTCTTCCTTGGGTTCAGCCCTGAAGGTCGATCCCATTTCAGGGACCAGATCTTTGGAAATATGGCATGCGCCCCATCCATCCACACACGACTTGGATATTTACCAAAACAACCCAGAGTCTATTGAAAAACCCTGGTTCTATGACATAAAACAATTTTTAGAAAATGGGGGATTCACCGAGGATGCCACATCCAAAGATAAGGCATTCATTCATAAGATTTCGACCCGATACACCATTCTGGGTGGGGTCTTATACAAAAAGAGTTTTACCGGCATTCTGCTTAGGTGTATCGACCTAGAGGAGGCTAGGATAGTGATGCACGAGTTCCACGACGGAGAATGTGGAGGTCATGTTAATGCCAACATGATGGCGATGAAAATACTTAGAGGGGGTTATTTTTGGTCCACCCTGAAAAGGGATTGTCACGATCATGTTAGGAAGTGTCATCCATGTCAAGTGCATGGGCACGCCATTCATATCCCTTCATCGGCATTGCATTCCGTGGTCAGCCCCTGGCCATTTACCATGTGGGCGTTTGACATAGTAGGCCCAATATTTCCAAAGGCCTCGAATGGGCATCGTTTCATTTTAGCAGCCACGGAGTATTTCTCCAAGTGGGTGGAAGCCATTTCCCTAACGAATGTAATGGGGCAACATGTGGTGGCTTTCATCCGGAGGAATATCTTGGCTCGATTTGGGGTTCCACGAGACCTTGTGTCTGATAATGGTACCCCATTCAAGAATGAGCGGATGGTCAAGTTGTGCAACACGTATCGCATAACTCACCACTTCTCCTCGCCCTACTACCCTCAAGGCAACGGCCAAGCCGAAGCCACAAACAAGACTCTCATTGGTATCATTGAGAAAACCTTAGAGAAGGGTAGGATGTGGCACGAGAAGCTGGATGAAGCCTTATGGGCTTATAGGACTTCCATCCGGACTCCCACGAATGCCACACCATTCGAATTGATCTATGGCACAAACGCCATTCTTCCCATTCATACCCAACTGCATTCATTCCATACATCCATTGCACTCGACCTCCCCCTAGAGACGCTTCAGCATGCTAGGATGGCCGAGCTAGATTTGCTAGATGAGAGGCGACTCCTTGCCATGGATCATGCTCGTGCATACCGGCAAAGGATAGCCCGACATTATAGCAAACACATGAGACCTCGCCACTTTGCAGTGGGAAATCTGGTCTTGAAAACCATCCACCATCGTGGCCCACACCCCCTAGGCAAGTGGCGCCCCAACTGGGATGGACCCTATGTTGTACGAGCCACCACTACGAACAATTCGTATTGGTTGATCGATGTAGAAGGTAGGAATTTAGTAGATCCTATCAATATTCAATACTTAAAGAAGTATCATGTGTAGGATCTGGATTAAATTCCAGTTTTCGAAAATTTTAAAGGGATAGCTGCCCTGAGACGTGTGAATAAGGTGCAAAAGCAACTCGTGTGACCCTAAGTAAGAGAATTCGCACTTGTGAAAGAGTGGAGTTTTCAAAATCGTGGTTGCATTTCAAAATCCTTCATCTTACAAAGAAGGGCCTAGTTCAACATAGCAAGATACTTGCAAGTAGTACGTGCTATTTCTAAATAGGCTGATCTGGAATGGATCGAGTGTAGGCTTGGGATAAGTCCTCCCCTCTTCTCTTCTCCTTCCAAAAGGAAAACAAAGGCCCAAATCAAAAGGGAATTTCCCATTTAAAATCTCTTTCCAAAAGAAAGAAACCAGACTTCAAAAAGAAAAATCGATTCTCTTATGAAAAAGAGGGATTAAAGAAAAAATACTCCCAAAGGGAGACCCTCTATGAAAAAAAGGAAAAAGAGGCCAAAAAGCTCAAAAAGAGCAGTTTTCCGCCTTCTATGCCTTAAACCACGGGACGCTTCAGAAGAGACCGTGGTATCTCTTTCCCATCCCTGGCTTATCCCAAGCTAAAGCACGGTTCATTTCGAGGAATCCTAAAGTAAAAATAGGATTTACTTACTTGAATTTCATCTTGTTTGAGAATTCGACGTTTCGAGTAAGGCGTAGAGATTTGAAATGAAGCTGGTTTTCTTATAAAACCTCCGCTAGATGAGCGAGTGTTAAGACTCAAACAAGGGCAAGCACGAAGAGCTCGAGATCCTTAGGATCGAGGCTCAAGACAATTGTCCCATTTGTAAATAGCTTTTGTAAATAAGTTTTGAAAACCGAACATCGAACAGCATAGGATTTTTGCTCACTTGGAGCAGTAGGCCTTGTAAGTCTCTAGAGTTCGACCACATCTGGTCTCTGGGAGGTCGCCACTCTTGGTACCACACCCATGTCATCTGCATTCCACGCATGGTACTTCCATAAACATAATCCCATTTAGGACCAGATTCCATAAGTAAACCCTTTGGCGTGATATCTCCTCCTACCAGAGTTTGTAAAATTGAGATTTTGCTAAAATGGGACGATCCCATATTCTTCGTGGCTAGATCTAGGGAGACATTAAAAGGGGTGTTTGTCATCTTTGCCCTTATCCAAATCAATTTGGACAAGGCCAAAGAGGGGCATCTGTAAACACCCCGAAATCCCACGAATTCCTTAAAACAAACCTGGTTTTGTACAAGCAGCCCCAAAGGGCCATTTTGAGTTTGGAAACCCAGGAGCCTTCCAGACAACCCTGTACATATGTTTTAAACTTTATATTTCAAAAACATATAATATGGCTTTTGAAAACCTTTTAAAACATGTTTTGAAACCCCGAAGTAGCTTGGCCCGATCAAGACAGGACCAGGAGAGCTAAGAAGAGCCCGGAACCGGAGCACACGTCAAGCCCGGCGCAGCAACTCTTGTATCTGATTCACACCCCCAGGATCTCGAACGTCCAAGACCCTGTTCTTATCAAAATAGCATTTGAAGTCATCTCCGGAAGGCAAAAACGGAGGCGGACGACTATGTTGGCGAAGACCCAACGCAGACGGAGTACTGATGCTGTCAGGCCCCGCACGAATCGTCCGTTTCGAACCCAGCTCGAAGGAGTCAGAGTTCAGTTTGGATTGGATCTGGACCATATATATCCAGATTCCAATCCAAACCCATATGTGGACTTGGATTTGGATTTGGATCCAGAGATCCAATCCAATATCCATATCCATGGACCACATCACCTTCTCATAAAGGGAGGTGGGGCCCACTTGAAATTCACGTGGGATATTGGGCATGAGAGAGAGTGGGGGTGAAAAATATCAAGAGTGTTGTATTAAGCTTGACTTGTGTGTCAAGTTTGGGTTTAATCATGTGGGTTAGCCTAATTGAGTGGGTTTAAGCTTGTAATTAGCTAAAACCTAACCTAGGGCTGCACCAACATGGGGTGATCAAGGTCTATGGGCCATGCTAAGGGAGCTCCTTCACCTAAACCTAGCCCAAAATGCCTAAACCTAGCCTAAACCCCTAATCCACCCCTAATCTGAACCTAATCACCTAACCCACTTCCCTAATCCCGTCCTAATCCTAACCTAATCACCTAACCCACTTCCCTAATCCTTCCCTAAACCTAGATTAATTTCCCTAATCCTAGCCTAAACCTAGCCTAATCACCTAACCTAGCTCACTAAACCTCACACTAAAACCAAACCACCTAACCTAGCCCTAAACCCCTAAACCACCCTTAGCCCACGATTTACCCAAACCCCTAGTTTTAAAATATCTGGCCCAACCCCTTCCAGCCCACCTTATCTACATACCACCCTACCTAAACCACCTAACCACTACCCTTAGCCCAGCCCCAACCGACCTACCCATTCCCTATTTAAACCCCTCCCCTTTGTGGGCGGGTTTTCCAGGTGGGAACCACTCTCTCACCCAGCCGGGCCCTCTCCTTCTCCCTTCTCTCACCCAGCCGGGACCACTCCCCACCTCCGCCTGCTCCATCTGCTCCACCAGCCACCACTTGCACCGCCACCTTCCCTCTTCCATCCACCACCACCATTTGCCCAGCCGGACGCCATCACCTCCACCCAACCGAACCAGCCGACAGCCACCTGCCCGCCACCTTCCCACTTCATCCGCCACCTCTCCCCATTCGGTAAGTACCCCAAACTCCCTCAAAGCCCCTCTCTACCACCTCTCCACTCTTAGCCACCCATCCTACCTTCATCTCAGCCCTTTTGCCGCCACCACCTAAACCTAGCCGAACCTAGCATAACCCAAGTTGCTGGCCACCACCTAGCCATCATCTCCTATTCGGCCAACTCCCCTAGGTGTCCTATTCGGCCTTCCCACTAGCTCACCTATTAGGTCCAGTTTCCCTAAACTCTCAACTCCCCTAGTGACCCTAAGAGTCCACTCGTTCGGCCCATTTAAACCCCTTACCTTGAGGCGCCATATACTTGCCACCGGCCACCTCCGAGGCGCCTATCCCTCGCCCCACTTGCAGCCGGCCAGCACCCTTGATCACCTACCTTCGCGGAGCTCCCACTTGCAGCCCAAGGCCAAGTCCACGCTCAAGCAAGACCTCTACGGACCAGCTACTCGTAAGTGTCTAAACTCGGTCTTTAGTTATACACTTGCTTGAGATTCAATTTGATACGGGGTTGTAATAACGGAGCGTAGTCTCCCCCCGCTTGTAATAACGTGGCTTGGCACAACCACACACGTGCACCCTCTTAGTCGTGCACGATTTTGAACACACACGGGCCTAATCAGCCCCTAATATATAAGTGGATATATATACTTTCATTTTCGAAGGGTTTTGTTTAAGTTGGGTGCGTTGTCTTTCAATTCACACACTCACACACATTGAGCTTTCGCTCTTAGTTGAAAGACCCAAGTAAGGGCCGACCTATACTATTTGGGTTTCATTTCTTGTCGTGTGAGTAAGTCTTTCAATTCAAGCACACTCACACACATTGAGCTTTCGCTCTTAGTTGAAAGACCCAAGTAAGGGCCGACCTATACTATTTGGGTTTCATTTCTTGTCGTGTGAGTAAGTCTTTCAATTCAAGCACACTCACACACATTGAGCTTTCGCTCTTAGTTGAAAGACCCAAGTAAGGGCCGACCTATACTATTTGGGTTTAATTTCATGTCGTGTGAGTAAGTCTTTCAATTCAAGCACTTTCACACACATTGAGCCTTCGCTCTTACTCCCAAGATCTTAGTAAAGGCCTTATTGCAGTTATATTTGGGTTTCATTTATGTCGTGTGGGTAGTCTTTTAATTCAAGCACTCTCACACACATTGAGCCTTCGCTCTTATTCCCAAGACCTTAGTCAAGGCCATACTGCAATTTATATTTGGGTTTAAATTCATGTCGTGTGTGTAAGTCTTTCAATTCAAGCACGCACCCACATTGAGCCTTCGCTCTTATTTGCAAGACCCGAGTAAGGGCTCATATACATAAGATATATACATATCTCCTTTCGGTTATTTCCTTTCGGTTATTTCCCTTCGGTTATTTCCCTTCTGTTATTTCCCTTCAGCATTGTCTTTACATTTCGGGTTTTCCCTTTGGAGTAGCGTGAGTTTGCATTGCATCTACGCCATACCACGAGGTAGGACGCATATTGCATCGAAGCAAGCCCCGCTCGAATTCGCCCATGTAGTGGAGTGTCATAACACACAAACTAGGCGACCCAAAAAGGGATAAAAGAAAAGACTTAGGCACGTGCAAATCCACGTGATCTAAAACATGCAATCGCATCTTAAAGACCCGAAATAGACACCTCGAACCGCTTCGTAGACTTTCTCTCCAAAACTCGATTTTTGCAAAAGCGTACAGACTGACCCTTGCGCATCGAAGCAAGAAGGTCTGCGACGACAAGAGCTTACTTGCTCACAGTCGCCACGTTTAGAAGTCAGTGATAAAAATATCTTCGCTAGCTTAAGTAAGCTAGCTGGCACGCCCTATTTGTATACATAGGCCTTAGACACACGATAAGATCCACTCCAAGCCCCGAAAGAGGCGAAGAGGCGGGGATTTTCGCGCGTCTACAGCAGCATACCAACGAGCCATGACCATGATCTTCCATGATCAGATTCATGAGCTCGTAGAAGTGTATGTAGATGATCTCTTGGCAAAATCCAAAACCCGATGCACTCACATCGAATGTTTACAAAAGATTTTTGAAAGGCTTAGGCTTTACAAAGTAAAGCTAAACCCTCAAAAATGTGTATTCGGGGTAGAATCAGGGAAGCTTCTAGGCTTTATGGTGAGCCAAAGGGGAATAGAAGTTGACCCCTCTAAGTGTCGAGCCATCATAGACATGGCTCCACCCTCCAATCTCACCCAAATCCGTAGCCTCCAGGGTCGTTTACAATCCGTTCGCCGATTCATATCGAATCTGGCCACTAGATGCGAACCCTTCAACAAACTGTTGAGGAAGGGCACGAAATTCTTATGGGATGACGAATGCCAAAAGTCCTTCGAGAGACTAAAGGCATACTTGGTTAATCCCCCCATTTTGAACCCTCCAAAGCAAGGAAAACCGCTTTTATTATACATCTCTGTGCATGTGAATGCTTTAGGAGCCCTATTGGCTCAATACGAGGATGACACCGCTAAGGAGTATGCCATCTACTATATTTCAAAAACTCTCTTGGCTTATGAACGAAATTTTCAAGCCATGGAGAAGACGTGCTTGGCCCTAGTCTGGGCCTGCCAGAAATTCATACACTATTTCCTAGATCATGAGATCTGGATAGTGTCCAAGCTTGATCCAATCAAGCACTTATTCGAAAAACCCATTCTCACGGGTAGATTGGGCAAATGGCAACTCCTTCTAATGGAGTATGATCTGAAATACTATCACCAGATCTCCATTAAGGGGCAAGCCCTAGCAGATTACGTGGCTGAGTTCCCCTTAGAGGACGCATATCCCACTCTTGTTGAAATGCCTGATGAAGGCATATTGCAAAACCATTTTCAAAACCACATTTTGGCAAATTCTTTCGAAAACCAAGTGTGGAAGATGCACTTCGATGGGGCACGAAACCAACGAGGGGCTGGTGCTGGGGTCATCCTAATCTTCCCTGAAAAGGGCGAGATTCCCATAGCAGTCCGCTTAGATTTTGAATGTTCCAACAACGTAGCTGAGTATGAAGCACTCATACAAGGCTTAAGAATTTCGAAAACTCTAGGGGCATCATGCATCGAGGTCTTTGGAGATTCGCTCCTTGTTATAAACCAGGTTTTAAAATTTTGGCAAGTACGTAATGAGAAACTACTTCCATATCACAAGTTGGCCACTCGATTGGTCCAATCCTTCCAATCGTGTAAACTCACACACGTAGGAAGAGAGGACAATGGCATCGCCGATGCCCTCTCCTCCTTGGGTTCAGCCCTGAAGGTCGATCCCATTTCAGGGACCAGATCTTTGGAAATATGGCATGCGCCCCACCCATCCACACACGACTTGGATATTTGCCAAAACAACCTAGAGTCTATTGAAAAACCCTGGTTTTATGACATAAAACAATTTTTAGAAAATGGGGGATTCACCGAGGATGCCACATCCAAAGATAAGGCATTCATTCGTAAGATTTCGACCCGATACACCATTTTGGGTGGGGTTTTATACAAAAAGAGTTTTACCGGCATTCTGCTTAGGTGTATCGACCTAGAGGAGGCTAGGATAGTGATGCATGAGTTCCACGATGGAGAATGTGGAGGTCATATTAATGCCAACATGATGGCAATGAAAATACTTAGAGGGGGCTATTTTTGGTCCACCCTGAAAAAGGATTGTCACGATCATGTTAGGAAGTGTCATCCATGTCAGGTGCATGGGCACGCCATTCATATCCCATCATCTGCATTGCATTTCGTGGTCAGCCCCTGGCCATTTACCATGTGGGCGTTTGACATCGTAGGCCCAATATTTCCAAAGGCCTCGAATGGGCATCGATTTATTTTAGCAGCCACGGAGTATTTCTCCAAGTGGGTGGAAGCCATTTCCCTAACCAACGTGATGGGGCAACATGTGGTGGCTTTCATCCGGAGGAATATCTTGGCTCGATTTGGGGTTCCACGAGACCTTGTGTCTGATAATGGTACCCCATTCAAGAACGAGCGGATGGTTAAGTTGTGCAACACGTATGGCATAACTCACCACTTCTCCTCGCCCTACTACCCTCAAGGCAACGGCCAAGCCGAAGCCACAAACAAGACTCTCATTCAAGAACGTGGCACGAGAAGCTGGATGAAGCCTTATGGGCTTATAGGACCTCCATTCGGACTCCCACGAATGCCACACCATTCGAATTGGTCTATGGCACAAACGCCATTCTTTCCATTCATACCCAACTGCATTCATTCCATACATCCATTGCACTCGACCTCCCCCTAGAGACGCTTCAGCATGCTAGGATGGCCGAACTAGATTTGCTAGATGAGAGGCGACTCCTTGCCATGGATCATGCTCGTGCATACCGGCAAAGGATAGCCCGACATTATAGCAAACACATGAGACCTCACCACTTTGAAGTGGGAGATTTGGTCTTAAAAACCATCCATCATCGTGGCCCACACCCTTTGGGAAAGTGGCGCCCCAACTAGGATGGACCCTATGTTGTACGAGTAACCACTACAAACAATTCGTATTGGTTAATCGATGTAGAAGGTAGGAATTTAGCAGATCCTATCAATATTCAATACTTAAAGAAGTATCATGTGTAGGATTTGGATTAAATTCCAGTTTTTCGAAAATTTTAGGGATAGCTGCCCTGAGACATGTGAATAAGGTGCAAAGGCAAACTCGTGTGACCCTGAGTGAGAGAATTCACACTTGTGAAAGAGTGGAGTCTTCAAAAATCATGGTTACATTTCAAAACCCTTCTTCTTATAAAGAAAGGCCTAGTTCAATATAGCAAGATATTCGCAAGTAGTACGTGCTATTTCTAAAAAGGCTGATCTGGAATGGATCGAGTGTAGGCTTGGGATAAGTCCTCCCCTCTTCTCTTCTATTTCCAAAAGGAAAATAAAGGCCCAAACAAAAGAGAATTTCCCATTCAAAGTATCTTTCCAAAAGAAAGAAACCAGGATTCAAAAGAAAATCAATTTGCTTGTGAAAAAGAGGGATTAAAGAAAAAATACTCCCAAAGGGAGACCCTCGATGAAAAAAAAGAAAAGGAAAGGAAAAAGAGGCCAAAAAGCTCAAAAAAGAGCAGTTTTCCGCCTTCTGTGCCCCAAACCACGGGACGCTTCAGAAGGGACCGTGGTATCTCTTTCCCATCCCTAGCTTATCCCAAGCTAAAGCATGGTTCATTTCGAGGAATCCTAAAGTAAAAATAGGATTTACTTACTTGAATTTGATCTTGTTTGAGAATTTGACGTTTCGAGTAAGGTGTAGGAATTTGAAATACAGCTTGTTTTCTTATAAAACCTCTGCTAGATAAGCGAGTGTTAAAACTCAAACAAGGGCAAGCAGGAAGAGCTCGAGATCCTTAGGATCGAGACTTAAGACAGTTGTCCCTTTTGTAAATAACTTTTGTAAATAGGTTTTGAAAATCGAACATCGAACAGCATAGGATTTGCTCACTTGGAGCAGCAGGCCTTGTAAGTCTCTAGAGTTCGACCACATCTGGTCTCTGGGAGGTCGCCACTCTTGGCACCACACCCATGTCATCTGCATTCCATGCATGATACTTGCATAAACATGATCCCAATTAGGACCAGACTCCGTAACGAATCCCTTTGGCGTGATATCTCCTCCTACCAGAGTTTTAAATTGAGATTTTGTTAAAAGATTGGGGTGATCCCATATTCTTCGTGGATAGATCTAGGGAGACATTGAAAGGGGTGTTTGTCATCTTTGCCCTTATCCAAATCGATTTGGACAAGGCCAAAGAGGGGCATCTGTAAACACCCCGAAATCCCATGAATTTCCCAAATCCATCTAGTTTTGTAAAAGCAGCCCCAAAGGGCCATTTTGAGTCTGGAAACCCAGGAGCCTTCCAGACAACCCTGCATATATGTTTTAAACTTTATCTTTCAAAAATATACAATATGGCTTTTAAAAACCTTTTTAAACATGTTTTTGAAACCCTGAAGCAACTCTCGTATCAAATCCACACCCCGAGGATCTCGAACGTCCATGACCTTGTTATCATTGAAACATTGTTTGAAGTCATCTCCGGAAGGCGAAAACAGAGGCGGACGATCATGTTGGCAAAGACCCAACGCAGACGGAGCACTGATGCTGTCAGGCCCCGCACAAACCGTTTGTTTCGAACACAGCTCGAAGGAGTCAGAGTTCAGTTTGGATCGGATCTGGACCATATATATCCAGATCCCAATCCAAACCCATGTATGGACTTGGATTTGGATTTGGATTCAAAAATCCAATCCAATATCCATATCCATGGCCCACATCACCTTCTCATAAATGGAGGTGGGGCCCACTTGAATTTCACATGGGATTATGGGCATGAGAGAGAGTGGGGGTGGATAAGATCAAGTGTGTGTTGTAATTAAGCTTGACTTGTGTGTCAAGTTTGGGGTTAATCATGTGGGTTAGCCTAATTAAGTGGGTTTAAGCTTGTAATTAGCCAAAACCTAACCTAGGGCTGCACCAACATGATGTGGTTAAGGTCTATGGGCCATGCAAAGGGAGCTCCTTCACCTAAACCTAACCCAAAACACCTAATCCTAGCCTTCCACCCTAATCCGGCCCTAATCTGAGCCTAATCACCTAACCCACTTCTCTAATCCCGGCCTAATCCCAACCTAATCACCTAACCCACTTCCCTAATCCTTCCCTAAACCTAGGTTAATTTCCCTAAACCTAGCCTAATCCTAGCCTAATCACCTAACCTACCTCACTAAACCTCACCCTAGAACCAACCCACCTAGCTAAACCCTAAACCTCTAAACCACCCCTAGCCCACAACCTACCCAAACCACTTATATTTAAAATATCTGGCCCTACCCTTTCCAGCCCACCTTATCACCACAACACCCTACCTAAACCACCTAACCACTACCCCAAAACCAGCCCTAACCGACCTAGCCCAGCCCTATATAAACCCCCCCCCTTGGGGGCGGGTTTTCCCATCTAGAGGCTCCAACCTCCAATCCAGGTCCTCCACTTTCCAGCCCAGCCGAATCCCCTCCTGCTCCACCTGCTCCACGTCCAGCCACCACATCTGCCACTACCTCCCAGCCGAGCACCACCACCACCATCACCCGGTCGAACTCCATCCTGCGCATCCCACCCATCCGGCTGCTCCCCTTCCATCCGCCACCACCCCTTCACTCGGTTAGTACCCTACACTCCGCCTTACTCCTTCTTCACTCCCTCTCCACTCTCCGCCACCTAACCCCCTACCATATCACCCTAACACCAGCCATTCCACTTGCTGCCACCACTCCCCCTCGGCCAGGCCCATAATCACCCTAACTACCCGCCACCACCTAGACACCTTAGCTCCATTCGGCCACCCTATCCGACTCCCTAAGACCTGCCCATATCACCCCAATATAACTACTACACCCACTACCACCTGGCCCCATCTCCTAGCTAGTTCCCCTCCCTTACACCACTCCTAGCCACCCTAGCAACCCGCCACCATCAAGTCCTCCTAGTCAGCCACTCCAACCGACTGTCATTTCATTCGGCCACCCTAGCAACCCGCCAACCTTAGGTGCCCCATTAGATCTTCCCTTAAGCTTCCCCTTAGTTCCATACTCCCTTAGTGACCCTACTTAGCCCCTTTAATCCCACACGTCAAAGCGGCACCCTTGCTAGCAGCCGGCCACCTTCAAGGCACCCAGCCAGCACCCCTTGTCGTTCAACCTCGCGGAGCTCCCTTTTGCAGCCCAAGGCGAAGGCCAAGCCCACGCTCAAGCAAGGCTTCTTCGGACCAGCTATTAGTAAGTGCCTAACTCAGTCCTTAGTTGTATACTTGCTTAAGATTTAATTCGATACGGGGTTGTAATAACGGAGCATAGTCTCCCCCCGCTTGTAATAACGTGGCTTGGCACACCCACACACGTGCACTCTCTTAGTTGTGCACGATTTTGAACACACACGGGCCTAATCAGCCCCTAATACATAAATATATACATATACTTTAATTTTTGTAGGGTTTTGCTTAAGTTGGGTGTGTTGTCTTTCAATTCAAGCACTCACACACATTGAGCCTTCGCTCTTATTTGAAAGACCCAAGTAAGGGCCGACCTATACTATTTGGGTTTTCATTTCATGTCGTGTGTGTAAGTCTTTCAATTCAAGCACTCACACACATTGAGCCTTCGCTCTTATTTGAAAGACCCAAGTAAGGGCCGTGTTATACTATTTGGGCTTTCATTTCATGTCATGTGTGTAAGTCTTTCAATTCAAGCACTCACACACATGGAGCCTTCGCTCTTATTTGAAAGACCCAAGTAAGGGCCGTGTTATACTATTTGGGTTTAATTTCATGTTGTGTGCGTAGTACTTCAATTCAAGCACTCACACACATTGAGCTTTCGCTCTTATTCCCAAGACCTTAGTCAAGGCCATACTGCAAGTTATATTTGGGTTTAATTTCATGTCGTGTGTGTAAGTCTTTCAATTCAAGCACGCACCCACATTGAGCCTTCGCTCTTATTTGCAAGACCCGAGTAAGGGCCCATATACATACTCTATATACATATCTCCCTTCGGCATTTACATTACAAGTCATTTCCCTTCGGTTATTTCCCTTCGGTTATTTTCCTTCGGCATTGTCTTTACATTCGGGTTTTCCCTTTGGAGTAGCGTGAGTTTGCATTGCATCTACGCCATACCACGAGGTAGGACGCATATTGCATCAAAGCAAGCCCCGTTCAAATTCGCCCATGTAGTGGAGTGTTCATAACACACAAACTAGGTGGCCCATAAAGGGATAAAAAGAAAGACTTAGGCACGTGCAAATCCACGTGATCTAAAATCTGCAATCGCATCTAAAAGACCTGAATTAGACACCTCGAATCGCTTTGTAGGCTTTCTATTCCAAAAACTCGATTTTTACAAAGCGTACAGACTGACCCTTGCGCATCGGTGCAAGAAGGTTTGCGACAACAAGAGCTCACTTGCTCACAATCGCCACGATTAGAAGTCAGTTTAAAATATATCTTCGCTAGCTTAGGTAAGCTAGCTGGCATGCCCTGTTTACATAAATAGGCCTTAGACGCACGAGAGGATCCACTCCAAGCCCAGAAAAGGCGAAGAGGCGTGGGGATTTTCGCGCGTCTACAATCGTCTCCCCCCGGAATGTAATAACGGTGCTGGACACACGAGACACACACGTACACTTGAGCCTTTCCACTCTTATCTCGTACACAAGCACCACGTACACAATTAAGCCTTTTCGCTCTTATCATATACATACGTATTTCAATTCAGCTGGGTTGTTACATTAAGTTGTGTGAGTTTGTCTTTCAATTACACACTCGCACCCAAGAAACACCTAAGCGATTGCTCAAACACCTCATGCACATTTTGGCCTCAGAAGCCACTAAGATATAGCCATATCTATATATTTTCTGTTGTGTGAGTTTTCCCGGTTCAGCTGTGTATGCATTTCAATTTCGGCTTTTAAATTCAGTCGTGTGTGTTGTCTTTCAATTCATACATACACACACATGCCACAATTGAGCCTTTTCGCTCTTATATATATCTATATCTCCCTCCTACTGCATTTTACAGTTCAGTTGTGTGTGTTGCATTTCAATTTATACACCACCCATGCACACATTGAGCCTTTCCGCTCTTAAAATATAGATATATTTAAATTTCTGCAAATTACATTCAAGTCGTGTGAGTTGCATTCAATTTGGGTTTTCCCTTCTGTTATGTCTTTTAAATTCGGGTTGTACATACAATTTGTGTGAGTTGCATTGCATACTCACCATACTCGAGCTAGAGTGCATACCTGCATCAAACAAACCCCGAACAAAATCGTGCAACACGCCCAACTTAGGCCACTTTGCACACACTCCAAGCCTAAGTGGTTAAAACTGAAAGACTTAGGGTCACCCAAATCAAAAACTCACCAAGTGCATGATTTCAAACCTGACTTCTTACGTGGCGACTGTGAGCAAGCAAGCTCTTGTCATCGCAGACCTTCTTGCACCGATGCGCAAGGGTCAGTCTGTACGCTTTTAAAGAACAAGTTTTGGATATAAGGACCTACGAAAGGGGTTTGAGGTGTTTGATTCGGGTCTTGTTTGTACAATTTTCAAATTTTAGATCACATGGATTTGCACGTGCCTAAGTCTTTCTTTTTATCCCTTTACAGGCCACCTAGGTGTGTGTTATGAACACTCCACTAAATGTGGCGATTTTGAGCGGGAGTACGGGGTTTGCTTTGATGCAATATGCGTCCTAACTCGTGGTATGATATATATGCAATGCAAACTCACGCTACTCCAAAGGGAAAACCCGAATTTAAAAGACAATACCGAAGGGAAATGACTTGTATTGGAAATTGCCGAAGGGAAATGACTTGTAATGTAAAGGCCGAAGGGAAATATATATATACAGTATGTATGGGCCCTTACTTGGGTCTTGCAAATAAGAGCGAAGGCTCAATGTGGGTGCGTGCTTGAATTGAAATACTACACACACGACATGAAATGAAACCCAAATATAACTTGCAATATGGCCTTAACTAAGGTCTTGGGAATAAGAGCGAAAGCTCAATGTGTGTGAGTGCTTGAATTGAAGTACTACGCACACAACATGAAATTAAACCCAAATATAAATTACAGTATGGCCTTAACTAAGGTCTTGGGAATAAGAGTGAAAGCTCAATGTGTGTGAGTGCTTGAATTGAAGTACTACGCATACAACATGAAATTAAACCCAAATATAAATTGCAGTATGGCCTTAACTAAGGTCTTGGGAATAAGAGCAAAAGCTCAATGTGTGTGAGTGCTTGAATTGAAGTACTACGCACACAACATGAAATTAAATCCAAATATAAATTGCAGTATGGCCTTAACTAAGGTCTTGGGAATAAGAGCGAAAGCTCAATGTGTGTGAGTGCCTGAATTGAAGTACTACGCACACAACATGAAATAAACCCAAGGATAGTATAACACGGCCCTTTACTTGGGTCTTACAAATAAGAGCGAAGGCTCAATGTGTGTGCGTGCTTGAATTGAAAGACAACACACCCAACTTAAGCAAAACCCTACGTAATTTAAAGTATATACATAAATTTATATCTTAGGGGCTTATTAGGCCCGTGTGTGTTCAAAATCGTGCACAACTAAGAGAGTGCACGTGTGTGTGGGTGTGCCAAGCCACGTTATTACAAGCGGGGGGAGACTATGCTCCGTTATTACAACCCCGTATCAAATTTAATTTAAGCAAGTCTACAACTAAGGACCGAGTTAGGCACTTACTTATAGTTGGTCCGGAGGTAACTTGCTTGAGGGTAGGCTTGGCTTCGCCTTGGGCTGCAAGAGGGAGCTCCTCGGAGTTGAACGGCAAGGGGAGCTGCTGGCCGGGTGTCTTGGGTGCACGGGAAGGGCGCCTTGAAGCTGGCCGGCTGTTAGGAAGGGGTTGCCTTGGTGTGTTGGGCTAAGGTGACTAAGGAAGGTCACTAGAGGATGGGCTGGTATAAAGGAAAGTAGTGCTAAAGGGGAGCCTAAGGGAGTGTCTAAGGGAAATGTGTGGCTGGCCGGGAGGTGGTGCAGTCGGTTGGAGTGGCCGACTAAGGATAATTAAGTGGTGGTCGGCTGCTAGGGTGGCTAGGTAATGGTGAGGATGGGAAGGGAGCTAGCTAGGGTGTCGTGTGAGGTGGAGTTAGGGGGCTGGTGAAAAGGGGTATGGGTAGGTCTTAGGGAGCCAAGTAGTGTGGTCGGGTGTTACTAGGGGAAGTGGTTCAAGGCGGGTGGTGGAAATGGTTGAGGTCTGGCCGAATGGGTGAGGATGACGGATAGGTGGTGTTGGGGTGATGTGGTGGTGGTGTAGGTGGTTGAGAGTGGAGGGGGAGCGAAGAAGAGGTGGAGTTAGGTTGAGGTACTAACCGGGTGATGAAGAGGGGCGATGGATGGAAGAGGGGCAGCCAGGTGACTTGGATGCGCAGGATTCAGCCGGGAGGTGGTAGCGACGAGGAGCTGGCCGGATGGAAGTGGTGGTGTAGGAGGAGCTTGGTGGTGGATAGCGGTGGTGCAGGTGGAAGGCTCGGCTGGGAGGTTGGCCAAGGTCGGTTGGGCCAAGGTGGGCTGGTTTTGGGGAGGGGCCAGATATTTTAATACAAGGGGTTTTAGGTAGATGGTGTGCTAGGTTTAGGTGGGGTGGTTTAGGGGTTTAGGGTTTAGCTAGGTGGGTCGGTTTTGGGGTGAGGTTTAGTGAGGTGGGTTAGGTGATTAGGCTAGGATTAGGTTAGGTTTAGGAAAATTAAGCTAGGTTTAGTGAAGGATTTGGGAAGTGGGTTAGGTGATTAGGTTGGGATTAGGCTGGGATTAGGGAAGTGGGTTAGGTGATTAGGCTAGGTTTAGGCCAAGATTAGGGTAAAAGGCTAGGATTAGGGTTTTTTTTATTAGGATTGGGTTAGGGATCTCCCTTTGCATAACCCATAGACCTTGTTGCATCATGTTGGTGTAGCCCTAGGTTAGGTTTTGGCTAATACAAGCTAAAACCCATGCTAATTAGGCTAACCCACATGATTAACCCCAAACTTGACACACAAGTCAAGCTTAATTACAATTAACCCTCAAATCTTATCCTCCCCCACTCTCTCTCATGCCCATAATCCCACGTGAATTTCAAGTGGGCCCCACCTCCATTTATGAGAAGGTGATGTGGGCCATGGATGTGGATATTGGATTGGATCTCTGGATACGAATCCAAATCCAAATCCACACATAGGTTTGGATTGGGATCTGGATATATATGGTCCAGATCCAATCCAAACTGAATTCTGACTCCTTCAGGCTGTGTTCGAAATGAACAGTTTGTGCGGGGTCTGACAGCATCAGTACTCCATCTGCGTTGGGTCTTCGCCAACATGATCATCCGCTTCTGTTTTCACCTTCCAGAGTTGATTTCGAGTGATGTTAGCTGATAACAGGGTCTTGGACGTTCGAGATCATGGGGGTGGATTCAATACGAGAGTTGTTGTACCGGGCTTGACATGTGCTCCGATTCCGGACTCTCTTTAGCTCTTCTGGTCCTGCTTTGATCAGGCCAAGCTTCCTTTGTGGGGTTTCAAAACATATTTTAACAGTTTTCTAAAACATATTATACATATTTAAAACATATAAAAGTTTAAAACATCTGTACAGGGTTGCTTGGAAGGCTCCTGGGTTTCCAGACTCAAAATGGCCCTTTGGGGCTGCTTTTACAAAACCAGGTTGGTTTGAGGAATTCGTGGGATTTTGGGGTGTTTATAGATGCCCCTCTTTGGCCTTGTCCAAATCGATTTGGATAAGGGCAAAGATGACAAACACCCCTTTCAATGTCTCCCTAGATCTAACCACGAAAATATGGGATCGTCCCAATCTTTAGCAAAATCTCATTTTTAAAACCCTGGCAGGAGGAGATATCATGCCAAAGGGATATGTATGGAATCTGGTCCTAAAATGGGATCATGTTTATGCAAGTGTCATGTGTGGAATGCAGATGCATGATATGGGTGTGGTGCCAAGAGTGGCGACCTCCCAGAGACCAGATGTGGTCGAACTCTAGAGACTTACAAGGCCTACTGTTCCAAGTGAGCAGATCCTATGCTGTTCGATGTTCGATTTTTCAAAAACCTATTTACAAAATTATTTACAAAAGGGACAACTATCTTGAGTCTCGATCCTAAGGATCTCGAGCTCTTCATGTTTGCCCTTGTTTGAGTCTTAACACTCGCTTATCTAGCGAAGGTTTTGTAAGAAAACAAGCTATATTTCAAATTCCTACGCCTTACTCAAAACGTCGAATTCTCAAACAAGATGAAATTCAAGTAAGTAAATCCTATTTTTACTTTAGGATTCCTTGAAATGAATCATGCTTTAGCTTGGGATAATCCAAGGATGGGAAAGAGATACCACGGTCCCTTCTGGAGCGTCCCGTGGTTTAAGGCACAGAAGGCGAAAAACTGCTCTTTTTGAGCTTTTTGGCCTCTTTTTCCTTTTTTTCATAGAGGGTCTCCCTTTGGGAGTATTTTTTCCTTAATCCCTCTTTGTTACAAGAGAATCGATTTTTCCTTTTGAATTATGGTTTCTTTCTTTTGGAAAGAGACTTTTGAATGGGAAATTCCCTTTTGTTTGGGCCGTGTTTTTCCTTTTGGAAGGAAAAGAGAAGAGGGGAGGACTTATCCCAAGCTCACACTCGATCCATTCCAGATCAGCCTATTTAGAAATAGTACGTACTACTTGCAAGTATCTTGCTATATTGAACTAGGCCTTTCTTTGTAAGAAGAAGGATTTTGAAATGTAACCACGATTTTTGAAGACTCCACTCTTTCACAAGTGCGAATTCTCTCACTCAGGGTCACACGATTTCGCCTTTGCACCTTATTTTCAAGTCTCAAGGCAGCTATACCTAAAATTTTCGAAAATTGGAATTTAATACAAATCCTACACATGATACTTCTTTAAGTATTGAATATTGATAAGATCTACTAAATTCCTACCTTCTACATCGATCAACCAATACGAGTTGTTCGTAGTGGTTGCCCGTACAACATAGGGTCCATCCCACTTGGGGCGCCACTTTCCAAGTGGATGTGGGCCGTGATAGTGGACGATTTTCAAAACTAGATCCCCCACTTCAAAGTGGCGAGGTCTCATGTGTTTGCCATAGTGTCGGGCTATCCTTTGCTGGTATGCACGAGTATGATCCATAGCAAGGAGTCGCCTCTCATCTAGCAAATCTAGTTCGACCATCCTAGCATGCTGAAGCATCTCTAGGGGGAGGTCGAGTGTAATGGATGTATGGAATGAATGCAGTTGGGTATGAATGGGAAGAATGGCGTTTGTGCCATAGACCAATTCGAATGGTGTGGCATTCGTGGGAGTCCGGATGGAAGTCCTATAAGACCATAAGGCTTCATCCAGCTTCTCGTGCCACGTGCTACCCTTCTCTAAGGTTTTCTCAATTATATTAATGAGAGTCTTGTTTGTGGCTTCGGCTTGGCCGTTGCCATGAGGGTAGTAGGGCGAAGAGAAGTGGTGAGTTATGCCATACGTGTTGCACAACTTAACCATCTGCTCGTTCTTGAATGGGGTGCCATTATCAGACACAAGGTCTCGTGGAACCCCAAATCGAGCCAAGATATTCCTCCAAATGAAAGCCACCACATGTTGCCCCAGCACGTTGGTTAGGGAAATGGCTTCCACCCACTTAGAGAAATACTCTGTGGCTGCTAAAATGAATCGATGACCATTCGAGGCTTTTGGAAATATTGGGCCTACGATGTCAAACGCCCACATGGTAAATGGCCAGGGGCTGACCACGGAATGTGATGCAGATGATGGGATATGAATGGCGTGCCCATGCACCTGACATGGATGACACTTCCTAACATGATCGTGACAATCCTTTTTCAGGGTGGACCAAAAATAGCCCCCTCTAAGTATTTTCATTGCGATCATGTTGGCATTAACATGACCTCCACATTCTCCATCGTGGAACTCATGCATCACTATCCTAGCCTCCTCTAGATCCATACACCTAAGCAGGATGCCGGTAAAACTCTTTTTGTATAGAACCCCACCCAGAATGGTGTATCGGGTCGAAATCTTGCGGATGAATGAATTATCTTTAGATGTGGCATTCTCAGCGAATCCCCCATTTTCTAGAAATTGTTTTATGTCGTAAAACCAGGGTTTTTCAATAGACTCTAGGTTATTTTGGTAAATATCCAAATCGTGTGTGGATGGGTTGGGCGCATGCTATATTTCTAAAGACCGGGTCCCTGAAATGGGATCGACCTTTAGGGCTGAACCCAAGGAGGAGAGGGCATCGGCGATGCCATTGTCCTCTCTTCCTATGTGTGTGAGTTTGCACGATTAGAACGACTTAACCAATCGAGTGGCCAACTCATGATATGGAATCAGTTTTTCATTACGTACTTGCCAAATTTTCAAAACCTAGTTTATGACAAGGAGCGAATCTCCAAAGACCTCGATGCGTGATGCCCCTAGAGTTTTCGAAATCCTTAAGCCTTGTATGAGTGCTTCATACTCAGCTACGTTGTTCGAACATTCGAAATCTTGGCGGACTGCTATAAGAATCTCGCCCTTTTCAGGGGAGATGAGGATGACCCCAGCACCAGCCCCTCGTTGGTTTCGTGCCCCATTGAAGTGCATCTTCCACACTTGGTTTTTGAAAGAGTTTGCCAAAATGTGGTTTTGGAAATGGTTTTGTAATATGCCTTCATCAGGCATTTCCTCAAGCGTGGGATATGCGTCCTCCAGGGGGAACTCAGCCACGTAATCTGCAAGGACTTGCCCCTTAATGGAGATCTGGTGATGGTATTTCTGGTCATACTCCATTAGAAGGAGTTGCCATTTGCCCCATCTACCCGTGAGAATGGGTTTTTCGAACAAGTGCTTGATTGGGTCAAGCTTGGACACTATCCAGATCTCATGATCTAGGAAATAGTGTCTGAATTTCTGGCAGGCCCAGACTAGGGCCAAGCACGTCTTCTCCATGGCTTGATAATTTCGTTCATAAGCCAAGAGAGTTTTCGAAATATAGTATGGCATACTCCTTATAGGTGTCATCCTCGTATTGAGCCAATAGGGTCCCTAAAGCATTCGCATGCACACAGATGTAAAGTAGAAGTGGTTTTCCTTGCTTCGGAGGATTCAAAACGGGGGGATTAACCAAGTATGCCTTTAGTCTCTCGAAGGACTTCTGGCATTCGTCATCCCATAAGAATTTCATGCCCTTCCTCAACAGTTTGTTGAAGGGTTCGCATCTAGTCGCCAGATTTGATATGAATCGGCGAACGGACTGTAATCGACCCTGGAGGCTACGAATTTGAGTGAGATTGGAGGGTGGAGCCATGTCTATGATGGCTCGACACTTAGAGGGGTCGACTTCTATACCCCTTTGGCTCACCATAAAGCCTAGAAGCTTCCCTGATTCTACCCCGAATACACATTTTTGAGGGTTAAGCTTTACTTTGTAAAGCCTAAGCCTTTCGAAAATCTTTTGCAAACATTCGATATGAGTGCATTGGGTTTTGGATTTTGCCAAGAGATCATCTACATACACTTCTACGAGCTCATGAATTTGATCATGGAAGATCGTGGTCATGGCTCGTTGGTATGTCGCGCCGGCATTTTTCAAACCAAAGGGCATGACTGTATAGCAGTACGTGCCCCATGGGGTTGTGAAGGCGGTCTTACCCTGATCTCGTGGACTTAGTTTGATTTGATTATAGCCTGAATATCCATCCATAAATGAAAACATTTCATGATTTGCAGTACTATCGACTATCAAATCTATGTTTGGTAAAGGATAATTATCCTTTGGAGTGGCTTTATTCAGGTTTCTGAAATCGATGCATATTCGAATTTTCCCATTGGTTTTTCGAACTACAACGATGTTTGACAACCAATCAGAATACGCAATGGGTTTTATAAATCCGGCTTTTAACAGATCTTCTAAACCCTCTTTGACTTGCCTGTGTACATTCGGGTGTATTTTCCTAAGCTTCTGCTTTATGGGTTTTACATCCGCATCTAAGGGAAGATGATGCTCGATAATGCTGGGGTCTATGCCCGACATGTCTTCATACGTCCATGCAAACACATCTAAATAGGTTCGTAGAAATGCAATGAATGCTAATCTTTCATGTTCATGCAAGCATGTGCCTATTTTGATGGTTTTGGGATTGAAATTATCCCCAAGGTTCACCTCTATGAAATCTCCTCCTACTGAATTGGAAGGTCTTTCAAAATCTAGAATTTTATGAAATTCTGGGAGCTCAGAAGTGGGATCTTCCTCAAGGGGATCCACTTCTGTGCTTCAATCATTCTCGTGGGTTATAGACCAGAGGTAATTTGATTTTTGTTTTTCAAAAAGACCTGGTTTTGTACTCGGATTTTCAATTGATTTCAAAATTTTTGGTCCGGCTATGTAGCTGACGTTTCTTTCGTAATCTTTTTCCAAATTCCTACCAGGAGCAGCTATATACAAAATCTTTTTGGTATTTTCTAGCTTTTCGATTTTTTTGGGTTTTTGTAAAACAAGAACTTTAGGAACTATACAAAGCACTCTATTTTTGAGTTTTTATTTTTTGATTGTTTTTGGCTTTTCTTCTTTTTTGATTTTTTTTATTTTAAGTTTTCCAAATGTTTTTATATTTTTATGAAAGGGATCTTCCGTCATACCTACAAAGGGAAAACACTATGGGTTAGACTCGGAATAGGAGGTCTAAATCATAGGTCTCTTCTAGGGCAGGTTCCAGGGCACCCTTGACCCAGGTGGTCACAGGGAGTGGCTCTGGCGGTATTCTGAGAGTATAGCCGATCCCGTATCGGCTTGGGTTGGCCCTAGGAAGGATGGGCTCTAGGAGACCCTAGTTTTGCGCCCCTAGACTTTTGTAGGGCGTGTAGCCCATATTTAACAACATATTCCACGATTTCTTATTTTTTGAAAATTTTTGATAAAGATCGTGGTCCTAGAACTTGTTGTCGTCCATATCGTGCTCGTATGGCTTTTTGTCTAGGGGCTTTGGAAATAGGGAATGCTTGGGTTTTCCTAGAAGGGTTAAGATCGGGAGGGGGCCTGCTTTGGGTGGCCCCTTCACACATACAACCTTCCTAGGGCTGTTTAACACGAGCCTTGGCGGCTCAATCACAATCTGCCCCAGGTTAGCCTCATGGGCCTGGGAGCTCGATAAACAAGGGGAGTTTATGATCCCCTGAAGTTGTGGGTGACTCTCACCTAGGATCACCATGACCTGGTCCCTGAAAGGGATCTTGACACACTTGTGGAAGGTGGATGGCACAGCGCACAAGCTGTGTATCCAGGGCCTCCGCAGCAATAGGTTATAATGGGGTGGATGTCCAAGACATGGAACACCCCCATGTGTGTGATCCCTCCCGTTTCCATTGGGAGTTCGATCGATCCTAATGGCCTAGACGCATTCCCATCGTATGCAGTGATAACAATGGGGCTTGGGTTCACTGAAGTCAAGGTGACTCCGATTTGATACGCCACATGAAGTGGAAGGATGTTGAGCCCTCCTCCCCCATCGACTAGGCACCTGTCCAGAGAGTGGTTATTCAGAACCACCTCGATATGCAGGGCCTAGTTGTGGGACTCGTAGGGTCTATCTACATCATCTTCCGAGAAAGTGATGGGCGATTTTGCTCCTATTAAAGCCACTTGGGCAGACAGGGATTCTGGACTTATGTTCGAATCAACCTTGGCTCTTTCTAGAATTTTCTCTAGCACGAGTCTATGCCTAGGCGAGGTTTGTATAAGCTCTAGGATAGACATGTGGATAGGAATCTTTGAAAGGTGGTTTTCGAAGTCATAAGGATTTAGGATGACTTTATCCTTGTCTGCTTTTGGCAGAACTCCAGGAATACATGCTTTTGAGGGGCCAGGCACACTGACCACCTTTTTAGCACTTTGTAGGTGCGGGGGTTGATAGATCCTCCCGGATCTAGTCACTTCCCCCACGACTAGCCTAGGGTTCGCGCTAAATTTGGTTCTAAGTATGAGTTGAGGAGCACCTTAAAGTTTTAAAACTGGTTTAGCGGGGGATTCAGCTCTTGGTGGTCCTCGGATGACGACTTTGGCGGGCTTCTTGTACAGTACAAGAATGGGCGCACAAGTGGGTCGACCAGACTCAAGATTTTGCGCTAGTTCCTTTGAAGGTGAGGGTACATACTTCCTTTCCTTTCCCACTGCTACTAGCGTGCTTGGGAAAGGGTTCTTTGAAGATAGCTTGAGGTGGCTCAGGTTCCGTAGTGACCTGGAGCCGGCCCTCCGCTATCAAGTTCTCAATTTTATTTAAAAGAGAGAAACAGCATTTGGTATCATGGCCTTTGAGTCGATGATACCTACAAAATCGATTTAAATACCCCCCTTTGGAAGTGACTCCTTCGGGGATTTCGGGAAGTTCGATCATGCCTTGGGCAAGTAGGAGGTCTAGGACCTCCGACACAGGTTGCCCCAGCGGTGTGTACTCCCATTTTTCAATCAGTTTTTGAAAGGTTCGCTCCCTTTTGTTTTCTAGCTTTTCAAAATTTTTGGAAGTGCCTGCCACACCTGGATCCACCCGAACATTGGCGATTTTATGGGGTTTTGCCCCTTTGTCCATCGTGGGTAGCCCATAAGTGATGGGCTTTTCCAAGCGGGTTTTAGAAACGACACTTCCTTTCCATAAGTGATCGTATGTCCCTTTTCTCAAGTTTGTTTTGAAAAGGGATGCCTTTTTGATCAACTTATGAAAAGTTGAGATCTCATGGACCGAGAGAAGGGTTTTTAACTCGCTTTTAAAATTATCTAGGATGAGCATGACTGCGCATCCTTCGGATATGGGCTCTCGCACTTGGCCCAAAAGTGACCTCCATCGTATAATGAAGGCATGTACGTCTTCGTTCATGCCTTGCTTCGTATCCCTTAAAGTATTTAGAGTCGGCGTGACTTCTACGTTGTGTGCAAATCTTTGCATGAAGCAGTTCGCTAACTCTTCAAAAGTAGCGAACTGGCTTAAGTTGTAGGAAGCCAGCCATTTGGCAGGTGTGCCTTTAAGGGATAAAGGAAACCAATACACCCATTTTATCGAGTCATTTTTCTTCTTATGGGCTCGACGCAAAAAAAGTTGCAAGTGAGACCTAGGGTCTCCCATGCCATCATACCGATGAAAGTTTGGTATTTCATCGTCGTTGTCTGTTTCGTAATCCATAGGAAGGAAATCAGACAGGGCGTAACTTCTTTTCTCTTTATTTTGCCCTTTCAGCAGCTACTGTAGGGCTTTACGGTCCTTTTGTGTGAAGGACTCGTGGTATTGGTTGCCTTCCATTACGGAGGCCTCTTTGTGCTTGCGAGGTTTTTCAGATTTTTTCTTGGCCCTTTGTTCACCATTTGATGAACAGGAATCGCCTACTTTAGCCTCTTGGCTGAGAGCATCGATTTTGGCCTCGAATTCCCTTATCAGGTCCTCTATCTCGTCTAGTTTGATCTTGTTTTTGAAAATCCTCCTAGAGTGAGAACTTGATGCGCATGAGCCTTGGCTCGACACTTCACTTGGGTTGGATTTTGACATGCTTTGAAGCCTTTTTCAAAATTCCTAAGTACAAGTAAAGAAAAGAAAGTTAAAACAACACCTCTTTGAAAATCTCTTTCGCAAGTTCCTAAAATGACTCGATTTTTAAAAGACTCACGTCCCACCGGGCGTGCCAAACTTCTGTAGACGCAGAAAATCTCCGCCTCCTGGTTTCTTAGGCCTGGAGCGAACCTTTTCGTGTGTCTAAGTCCTATTTAAATAAACAGGGCGTGCCAGCTAGCTTACCTAAGCTAGCGAAGATATATTTTTTAAACCTGACTTCTAACCTGGCGACTGTGAACAAGCAAGCTCTTGTCGTCGCAGACCTTCTTGCACCGATGCACAAGGGTCAGTCTGTACGCTTTTAAAGATCGAGTTTTGGATATAAGGACCTACGAAAGCGGTTTGAGGTGTTTGATTCGGGTCTTGTTTGTACGATTTTCAGATTTTAGATCACGTGGATTTGCACGTGCCTAAGTCTTTCTTTTTATCCCTCTACGGGCCACCTAGGTGTGTGTTATGAACACTCCACTAAATGTGGCAATTTTGAGCGAGAGTACGGGGTTTGCATTGCATACTCACCATACTCGAGCTAGAGTGCATACCTGCATCAAACAAACCCCGAACAAAATCGTGCAACACGCCCAACTTAGGCCACTTTGCACACACTCCAAGCCTAAGTGGTTAAAACTGAAAGACTTAGGGTCACCCAAATCAAAAACTCACCAAGTGCATGATTTCAAACCTGACTTCTTACGTGGCGACTGTGAGCAAGCAAGCTCTTGTCATCGCAGACCTTCTTGCACCGATGCGCAAGGGTCAGTCTGTACGCTTTTAAAGAACAAGTTTTGGATATAAGGACCTACGAAAGGGGTTTGAGGTGTTTGATTCGGGTCTTGTTTGTACAATTTTCAAATTTTAGATCACATGGATTTGCACGTGCCTAAGTCTTTCTTTTTATCCCTTTACAGGCCACCTAGGTGTGTGTTATGAACACTCCACTAAATGTGGCGATTTTGAGCGGGAGTACGGGGTTTGCTTTGATGCAATATGCGTCCTAACTCGTGGTATGGTATATATGCAATGCAAACTCACGCTACTCCAAAGGGAAAACCCGAATTTAAAAGACAATACCGAAGGGAAATGACTTGTATTGGAAATTGCCGAAGGGAAATGACTTGTAATGTAAAGGCCGAAGGGAAATATATATATACAGTATGTATGGGCCCTTACTTGGGTCTTGCAAATAAGAGCGAAGGCTCAATGTGGGTGCGTGCTTGAATTGAAATACTACACACACGACATGAAATGAAACCCAAATATAACTTGCAATATGGCCTTAACTAAGGTCTTGGGAATAAGAGCGAAAGCTCAATGTGTGTGAGTGCTTGAATTGAAGTACTACGCACACAACATGAAATTAAACCCAAATATAAATTACAGTATGGCCTTAACTAAGGTCTTGGGAATAAGAGTGAAAGCTCAATGTGTGTGAGTGCTTGAATTGAAGTACTACGCATACAACATGAAATTAAACCCAAATATAAATTGCAGTATGGCCTTAACTAAGGTCTTGGGAATAAGAGCAAAAGCTCAATGTGTGTGAGTGCTTGAATTGAAGTACTACGCACACAACATGAAATTAAATCCAAATATAAATTGCAGTATGGCCTTAACTAAGGTCTTGGGAATAAGAGCGAAAGCTCAATGTGTGTGAGTGCCTGAATTGAAGTACTACGCACACAACATGAAATAAACCCAAGGATAGTATAACACGGAGCGAAGGCTCAATGTGTGTGCGTGCTTGAATTGAAAGACAACACACCCAACTTAAGCAAAACCCTACGTAATTTAAAGTATATACATAAATTTATATCTTAGGGGCTGATTAGGCCCGTGTGTGTTCAAAATCGTGCACAACTAAGAGAGTGCACGTGTGTGTGGGTGTGCCAAGCCACGTTATTACAAGCGGGGGGAGACTATGCTCCGTTATTACAACCCCGTATCAAATTTAATTTAAGCAAGTCTACAACTAAGGACCGAGTTAGGCACTTACTTATAGCTGGTCCAGAGGTAACTTGCTTGAGCGTAGGCTTGGCTTCGTCTTGGGCTGCAAGAGGGAGCTCCTCGGAATTGAACGGCAAGGGGAGCTGCTGGCCGGGTATCTTGGGTGCACGAGAAGGGCGCCTTGAAGCTGGCCGGCTGTTAGGAAGGGGTTGCCTTGGTGTGTTGGGCTAAGGTGACTAAGGAAGGTCACTAGAGGATGGGCTGGTATAAAGGAAAGTAGTGCTAAAGGGGAGCCTAAGGGAGTGTCTAAGGGAAATGTATGGCTGGCCGGGAGGTGGTGCAGTCAGTTGGAGTGGCCGACTAAGGATAATTAAGTGGTGGCCGGCTGCTAGGGTGGCCAGGTAATGGCGAGGATGGGAAGGGAGCTAGCTAGGGTGTCGTGTGAGGTGGAGTTAGGGGCTGGTGAAAAGGGGTATGGGCAGGTCTTAGGGAGCCAAGTAGAGTGGTCGGGTGTTACTAGGGGAAGTGGTTCAAGGCGGGTGGTGGAAATGGTTGAGGTCTGGCCAAATGGGTGAGGATGACGAATAGGTGGTGTTGGGGTGATGTGGTGGTGGTGTAGGTGGTTGAGAGTGGAGGGGGGAGCGAAGAAGAGGTGGAGTTAGGTTGATGTACTAACCGGGTGATGAAGAGGGGCGATGGATGGAAGAGGGGCAGTCTAGGATTAGGCTAGGTTTAGGGAAATTAACCTAGGATTAGGGAAGTGGGTTAGGTGATTAGGTTGGAATTAGGCCGGGATTAGGGAAGTGGGTTAGGTGATTAGGCTCAGATTAGGACCAGATTAGGGTAGAAGGCTAGGATTAGGTGTTTTTGGTTAGGTTTAGGTGAAGGAGCTCCCTTTGCATGACCCATAGACCCTAATCACATCATGTTGGTGCAGCCCTAGGTTAGGTTTTGGCTAATTACAAGCTTAAACCCACTTAATCAGGCTAACCCACATGATTAACCCCAAACTTGACACACAAGTCAAGCTTAATTACAACACACAACTTAATCTTATCCACCCCCACTCTCTCTCATGCCCATAATCCCAAGTGAAATTCAAGTGGGCCCCACCTCCATTTATGAGAAGGTGATGTGGGCCATGGATATGGATATTGGATTGGATTTTTGAATCCAAATCCAAATCTAAGTCCATACATGGGTTTGGATTGGGATCTGGATATATATGGTCTAGATCCGATCCAAACTGAACTTTGACTCCTTCGAGCTGTATTCAAAATGAACGGTTTGTGCGCGGTCTGACAGCATCAGTACTCCGTCTGCGTTGGGTCTTCGCCAACATGATCGTCCGCCTCTGTTTTCGCCTTTCGGAGATGACTTCAAATGATGTTTTGATGATAACAGGGTCTTGGACGTTCGAAATCCTGGGAGTGGATTCAATGTAAGAGTTGCTGTGCCGGGCTTGACATGTGCTCCGGTTCCGGGCTCTCCTTAGCTTTCTTGGTCCTGTCTGGATGAGGCCAAAGCTGCTTCGGGGTTTCAAAAAATGTGTTTTAAAAGGTTTTTAAAAACCATATCACATATTTTTGAAATATAAAGTTTAAAACATATATACAGGGTTGTCTGGAAGGCTCCTGGTTCCAAACTCAAAATAGCCCATTGGGGCTGCTTTTAAAAAATCAGGCTGTTTTCAGGAGTTCGTGGGATTTCGGGGTGTTTACAGTTTCCTTGGGTTTTCTTGCTTTTGTAGTTCTTTTCTTGGCTTTGGCAGGTTCGCCATGTGACGAACAAGAGTCTGCCACCTCAGCCTCTTGGCTAAGGGCATCGATTCTTGCATCTATTTTAGCCTCGAATTCCCTACGCAAGTTCTCTAACTCTTCCTTTTTACACTTTATTTGAGATTTTGAAATCTTTTTGGAAAGGGAACTTGACGAGCGTGAGGCCCGGCTAATTACTTCGTTAGAGCCTGAACTAGACATGACTCAACAAAAGGTTTTAAATTCCTACAAATGCAATTTAGGCGAAAAATGTTAACACTTTCGGAAAAATTTCGCATAGTTCTGCTTGTTTTATCAACTTTTTAAGTCCTGAGTCCCACCGGGCGTGCCAATTTTCACTTCTGGTTTTAAAGCCGGAAATGAACCTTTTCGCATCTACATCGTTTCCATGGGCGTGTCAGCTTGCTTGCTCAAGCTAGTGAAGTTTTTGAAATACCTGACGTTTTAAAGGCAATTGTGAGCAAGCGAGATCTTTTCGCTTTAAACCTTCTTAAACCGGTGCTCAAGGGTCAGTTTAAGCGCTTATGGATTTTGATAAAACAATTTTGGACTCTAGAAAAGAGACAAGTGTTTTGTAAACTCGAGTATTGCCTAAGTTTGCAAATTTTATGTACGGGGGCTGAACGATGCCAAGTCTTGGAGTTTTAGCTATTTTAGGCAAGATATGTGTGTGCACAAGTGGCCTAATTTCAGCGTGTTTGAGCGTAGATTTGGGGTTTCTTTGAAAATGCATGAATGCAAGGATGCACAAATTGTTTTTCGGGTTTGAGAAGATTATGTGAGCTAGGCTCGAATTGAAAGCAACTCACACAACTTAAAGTAACTACCCGAAATTGAAAGTGCAACTCACGCAACTTAAGGGAAATACCCGAATTTGAAAGCAACTCACACGACTTGAATTTAAATTGCAAAATTGAAATATACTTATATCTTAAGAGCGAAAAGGCTCAATTGTGAGTGAGTGCTTTTGGTGTGTAAATGGAAAGATAACTCACACGACTTGAATTGAACTTGCCGAAATTGAAATATAAGTATATAGTAAGAGCAGAAAGGCTCAATTGTGAGTGAGTGCTTTTGGTATGTAAATGTAAATGACAACTCACACAACTTGAATTGAACCCACCCAGAATGTAAGTGCTTATACGACTTAATGTAAAACTCACGCAGCTTGAAAGTATATAAGTATGCTATATCTTATGAGCAACAAAGGCTCAAAATGTGCATGAGAGTGTAGAGCAAGTGCTTGAGTACTTTTGTGTGCGAGTGTGAAATTTAAATGACAAACTCACACAACGTGAATGTAACAACCCGAATTGAATTGCAACTCACACAGCTTTCACTAAAGTAAATACCCAAAGAGAAATATATACTTTAGCTTAAGAGCGGAAAGGGTCAATGTGTGTGCAATCGTGTGCAATTAAGAGCGGAAAGGCTCAAGTGCACGTGGGAGTTTTGTATACGTCTACGAGCAATATGGCTCAAGTGTACGTGTGTGCCTTGTGTATCAAGCACGAATATTACATTTCGGGGGGAGACTACACTCCATTATTACAACCCCGTATCGAATTGAATTAAATTTCAAATGAGTAAGGTAAAAACCGAATTTAAACACTTACAAGTGGTCGGCTTTTCTTTCAACTTGCTCGGGTCCGTCCACCTTGGCAACCAAGAGATAGGTCTCCCTAGGTGGGTTTAGACGTGAATTGTTAGGCTTAGGGTGTGCTTGGGGGCAGCCGAGTGTTTGTGGCTTAGGAGAGGGTAGGTTCGGCCAAGACGTGGGCTAAGGAGGGTCACAGCTAAGGTAAGCTGGGAAAGGGTTTGGTCAAGTGGGATGGGGATTAGGGAGATGGGATGTTGGTTCGGCTAAGGTGGGTTGGGGTGTTGGTGTGATGCTAGGGAGGTAGGTTACGGCAAGCAGGTGGTGCGGAGGCTATGGGAGGGCGCTAGGAAAGTGGTGCAGTGCTAGGGTGCTAGGGGGATAGTGGAGTGACGCTAGGTGCGCCGGGTGCTGCATTGCGGCAGGCGGCCCGAGGTAGGTGTTAGGGCAGGTGCGGCAGTGGAGCGGCGCTAGGTGCACCGGGTGTCGGTAGGGAGAGGAGAACAATGGGGTGACGCTAGCTGGGAGGTATGGCAAGGATGGCAGGTGGCAGGTAAGATTGGTTGGGTGTTAAGGAATGGGGTGCGGCTCTAGGGACAGGCGGCAGGTAGGGAAAGGGTTCGGCTGGGGGTTGTGACTAGGGACAAGGCGGCAGGTAGGGAAAGGGTTCGGCTGGGGGTTGTGACTAGGGACAAGGCACTGCACTAGGTGCAGGCCGACTGTTTAGCTAAGGCGGTGTGGGGCAAAAACCGAGTGCTGGCTGCACTCGGTTAGGACTAGGTTAGGTCTAGATCAAAGGGAGTCGGTTTGAGGGAGTTTGGGTCGGTTTAGGTGAAAGGGGCTAGTTCTAGGCTAGGTTTGAGTTAGGTTTAGTGGGGTCGGTTAGATGGTTTAGTTTAGGTTAGGGTGAGGTTAAGAGACCTACCTCTTGGAGCCGGTCCACCATGCATAGCCCGTCCTTCCACGCCTCTTTGTAGCTATTCTTCAAGTTGGTGCAGCCCTTTGGTTGAGCCTAGGTTCATACAAGGCTTGAACCCACACTCTTGATCAAGCTCACATGGTTATGGCCCACCACATCTACTTTATGCCCTCCACTCATTCTCTCTCTTCCCAAGCCTTTCACTTGCAATTTCACTTGAATTTTATGGCCCCCCCTCACCTTTATTTATAGGCAAATGAGGTGGGTCTTGGATTTAGATTTTGAGATCCAAGTCCGATCTAAACACTATTTGGGTTTGGATCTAGATATTTGGGTCCAGATCCAATCCAATTTTTCATTTCTTCAATTCTTCTTGGTGTTTTGAGACGGACAGCTTCTGTGGTCCCTGGCTTCATCAATGCTCTGTCTTGGGCTGGGTCTTCTCCAACCTTTTCATCCGAATTCCTTCTCACCTTTCTAGACTCCATTTTGGTTGATTTTCGATATTTCAGGCTTGGATTTCTGATGATTTAGTGGATGCTCTTAGCTTGGTATTTGATGCTCTAGGCTTGAAGTCTGCTTCTGGCCTGGGCTCTCCTTTTGCCTTTTAATCCTACTTTTATTAGGCCAAGCTTGACTATGGGCTTTTAAACCTGTTTTTGAGGCTGCTTTTGATCAGGCTCCACCTGTTGGTTTTGGCTTTTTACAAAATTGGGACTTGGCCTGAGTTTAAGAAATTTTCATTTTGAACGGGTTTTCAAACAGAAGTTTAAAGCTTTTGCAACTCCTGAGTTTTTCAAAACTCAAAATCTGGCTTTGAAATTGATTTTTAAACCAGGTGTTTATTTTGGAAAATCATTTGATTTGGGGGTATTTACATCATCCAATTTCTTAATAGCATCTACCATTTGAAAATATTTTGCTATTTTAAACAAGGCTTCATTTTCTAAGCCAAGGATTTTTGAAATGTCACCAATTTGATTTTGAAAACTCTTCTTTTCATAAAGCATCAATTCCCTCATTCGGGGTCATACAATCAATCTTGATCCTTCTTTCGAGAAGTTTCAAGGAGATCTATTTAAAAATCTTTTCGAAAGAATTTACATAGACCCTTTCAAGTATTGGGCATTTTCGGGGTCTACTAAATTTCTACCCATAACATCAATCAATCAACACGTATTATCAATTTTGTTGCCTTTTTTTATGACATGGGGACATTCCTACTTGGGTTGCCACCTTTTTGGGACTCTTTGGGTGAATGTGATGCATGACATGTAAAAATGTACTCCATGTGATACAATGGAAATACATGCTTTATGAAATGATGACAATATGAAATGTATTCCACATGATATGATGGAGATACATGTTTTATGAGCTTGAGTCTCCATGAAGGTGTCTAGGGGATGCATTTTTATTGCCCCTAGTTTGATATGAGTCTATGATATCACACGGCCTCAAGGTGAAGGGCCATGGATTTTCAAAGGAAATTCTAGATGGATGATGGAATGACATGTCCATGCACTTGACACTTATGACATTTCTAACATGATCATGATAAGTTTTTGCTTAAGGATGGACAAACATAACCAGCCCTAAGTGATCTTCATGGCCATCATATTTGAATTGACATGATCTCCACATTCTCGTGGAATTCATGTATTGTGTCCTAACCTCATCAAGGTTTTCATATCAACAAGATGCTGAAAATTTTTCTTTTCAAAGTCATATGTAGGGTTTAAAATTTTTCCAATCAAAACTTTGATCTTTTGAAGAAGTAAATTTGGGAAATCCTCCCTTTCTAAAGATTTTCCATGTCTTGAAACCAATACAATTTTGGTCATTTTGGCAAGCATTCTAAATCGTGAGTGCCAATGGGGCATGTTTTGAAAGAACCGGCCACTCTAATGGCTAACTCTTGATGAATTTTCATTCTTGAATTGCCAAATTTTCGAAACTTGGTTTGTAACAAGCACATAATCTCCAAAGATTTTAATGCATGAGGCCCTAGATTTTCAAAATTTTTAGTCCTTGTATGAGTGTTTCATACTTAGCAACATCATTTGAACATGCAAAATCTAGTCGAATGGCACTTGAAATTTTTCTTCTTTCCCGAGAGATATGAAGATGATTCTTATACCTGCCCCTTGATTCTTTGTTTTCTCAAAATACATTTTTCATACTTGATTTAAAATAATTTGTCAAAGCATGGTTTTGAAATTCATTTGGAAAATATGCCTTCATGGGGCATTTGATCAAGTATGGGATATGTTTCTCGAAGAGGCAATTTGGCCGCATGATGTAGGGCTTGTTCCTTTAATGGAGCTGTCATTTATATAGCCTACTCGTTAGGATAGGATTTTCAAACAAGTGCTTGATTCAGTCAACATTATCCCTCTTTCATGACATGGGGAATAATGTCTCAATTTTGGAAGCCTATACCAAGCACGATTTTCTCTATGACTTGGTGATTTCTTTCACATGCCAATAGAGTTTTCGAAAATGGCCTACTTTCTATGGATATCATCTTCACATTTATCAAGTAAAACACCCAATGCATTCACATGAATTGGAATGTAAAGCTTTACTTTGGAGGTTTATCAAATTGGAAGATTTACCATAAACTTTTCGAAAGCTTTTTGGAAATTATCGTGCAAATTTTTAACCCGTTTTCAAAAGCCTATTGAGAGAGTAGCATCTTGTTGGCCTGGAATTAACCTTGAAGGTTTCAGATTTGATTCATATGGAGACATGCCTATGATGGCTCGATACTTAGGGGTCAACTCTCATGCCCCTTTGGCTTAACACAAACCTTAAACTTGAGTTCTAAGATGATGTCTAGACCCGATATTGTTCATGCAAATATATGACTTCAAAATGCAATGCATGATGCTCATGTAAACATGCACACACTATGGGTTAGACTCACTCTAAAATCCCCTTCTATGAAATTTCCAAGTCAAGGATTCTATGAATTTCGGGAAGCTTGAGGCATGGTCTTTCCTCATTGCGTTGATGATTCTCAAGCATTAGACTCTAGGGAAGTGCTAGGTAAGAGAGAGCTATGACCAGCTTAGACGATTTTGACTTGGGATTATATACATTCTTCGAAAGGATTTTGAAATTGGTTTTGTATATGGCCATTGTTTTTGGAGTTTTTGAAAATTTTTTATTTTTTTGTTTTTTTCAAAACACAATTTCAAGGATCCCTATAAAAGACTTTCTTTTTGAAACTTTTTCTCAAATGAAGAATGGGGGAATGAATGAAAACAAATTTCTTTTCGAAATTTTTAGATTTTTCAAATGCTTTTGAGATTTTGAAGGTTTTTTTTTATTTTTTTGGTTTCGGGAATATCTAATTTTTTTGATTTTTGAAAAGGGGGGGTCTTCCATTGAACCTACAAAGAAAACTCCATGAATTAGACTTCAAACAATAGATCTAAGCCATGGGTTTCGGTTTTAGTGGGTTTTAGAGGCACCCTTAATTCAAGTGGTCTTAGGTGGTGGCTCAGGGGGTATGGATGGGATATAGCCCAATCCATATCGATTTGGGTTTGGTGTAGGTAAGATTGGTTCTAGATTACCTTGGTTTTTAGCTCCTAGTCCTTGGTATGGTGTATATCCCATGTTTAAGATCATATTCCAAGGCTTTTTTATTTTTAAAAAAGTTTTATAAAGTGCATGTCCTTGGAACTTGGAATTGTCTACATCATGGGTATATACCCGTTTTATTTTAGGTTGGAGCTGGGATGGATGGGTGGTGGAGGACTTGAGCTTCCACACGACCCTAGGCTTAGGTTCTAATTGAGGAATGGTTTTGACATGCTCCCTAGGTGTAACACAAGGTGTCCCTAGGGATGGATTTTTTGGCTTTAGGGCCATAGGGTTGGGTTCATGGCACAAGACTAGACTCGAGAAAGTTTGCATGGTAGAGTTAGGTGTTCCTTGGATGTCAATACATGCCTTATGTGGACACGCGAAAATCCCCGCCTCTTCGCCTCTTTCGGGGGCTTGGAGTGGATCTTCTCGTGTGTCTAAGGCCTATGTATGCAAATAGGGCGTGCCAGCTAGCTTACTTAAGCTAGCGAAGATATTTTTAACACTGACTTCTAAACGTGGCGACTGTGAGCAAGTAAGCTCTTGTCGTCGCAGACCTTCTTGCACCGATGCGCAAGGGTCAGTCCGTACGCTTTGCAAAAATCGAGTTTTGGAGAGAAAGTCTACGAAGCGGTTCGAGGTGTCTATTTCGGGTCTTTAAGATGCGGTTGCATGTTTTAGATCACGTGGATTTGCACGTGCCTAAGTCTTTTCTTTTATCCCTATTCGGGCCACCTAGTTTGTGTGTTATGAACACTCCACTACATGGGCGAATTCGAGCGGGGCTTGCTTTGATGCAATATGCGTCCTACCTCGTGGTATAGCGTAGATGCAATGCAAACTCACGCTACTCCAAAGGGAAAACCCGAAATGTAAAGACAATACTGAAGGGGAAATAACAGAAGGGAAATAACCGAAGGGAAATAACCGAAGGGAAATGACCGAAGGGAAATAACCGAAGGGAAATGACCGAAGGGAAATAACCGAAGGGAGATATGTATATAGCTAATGTATATGAGCCCTTACTCGGGTCTTGCAAATAAGAGCGAAGGCTCAATGTGGGTGCGTGCTTGAATTGAAAGACTTACACACACGACATGAAATTAAACCCAAATATAAATTGCAGTATGGCCTTGACTAAGGTCTTGGGAATAAGAGCGAAGGCTCAATGTGTGTGAGAGTGCTTGAATTGAAAGACTACCCACACGACATAAATGAAACCCAAATATAACTGCAATAAGGCCTTTACTAAGGTCTTGGGAGTAAGAGCAAAGGCTCAATGTGTGTGAAAGTGCTTGAATTGAAAGACTTACTCACACGACATGAAATAAAACCCAAATAGTATAGGTCGGCCCTTACTTGGGTCTTTCAAATAAGAGCGAAAGCTCAATGTGTGCGAGTGCTTGAATTGAAAGACAACGCACCCAACTTAAACAAAACCCTTCGAAAATGAAAGTATATATATATACTTATGTACTAGGGGCTGATTAGGCCCGTGTGTGTTCAAAATCGTGCACGACTAAGAGAGCGCACGTGTGTGGTTGTGCCAAGCCACGTTATTACAAGCAGGGGGAGACTATGCTCCGTTATTACAACCCCGTATCAAATTGAATCTCAAGCAAGTGTACAACTAAAGACCGAGTTTAGACACTTACGAGTAGCTGGTCCGTAGAGGTCTTGCTTGAGCGTGGGCTTGGCCTTGGGCTGCAAACGGGAGCTCCGCGAAGATAGGTGATCAAAGGTGCTGGCCGGCTGCAAGTGGGGCGCGGGATGGGTGCCTCAAAGGTGGCCGGTGGCAAGTGGATGTCGCCTCGAGGTGGGGGTTTAAAGGGGCTAAATAAGTGGGTTTTTTTAGGGTCACTAGGGGAGTATAGTGTTTAGGGAAAACTGGACCTAAAGGAGAGTTTGTGGGAAGGCCGAATGGGACACCTAGGGGAAGGCCGAATGGGACATGATGGTTAGGTAATGGCCGGCAGTTTGGGCTATGCTAGGTTCGGCTAAGTAAAAAGGGTGATGGCAAAAGGGCTGAGATGAGGATAGGGTAGGTGGCTAGGAGTGGAGAGGTGGAAGAGAAGGGCTTTGATGGAGTTAGGGTACTTACCGAATGGGGAGAGGCGGTGGAAGGCAATGAGAAGCAGGCGAGCAGGTGGGCTCTTGGCTGGTTCGGTTGGGTGAAGGTGGTGGCGTCCGGCTGGGTAATGGTGGTGGATGGAAGAGGGAAGGTGGCGGTGCAGGTGGCGTCGGTGGAAAGTGGAGCAGTTGGGGAGTGGAGCAGGCGGACAGGTTGGAGAGTGGAGTCGGCTGGGCTGAGGTGAGGGCTCCCTTCCTTTCAAAACCCTCCCCAAAGGGGAGGGGTTTAAATAGGGGATGGGTAGGTCGGTTAGGGATGGGCTGAGGGTAGTGGTTAGGTGGTTTAGGTAGGGTGGTATGTAGATAAGGTGGGCTGGAAAGGGTTGGGCCAGATATTTTAAAACTAGGGGTTTGGGTAGATTGTGGGCTAAGGGTGGTTTAGGGGTTTAGGGCTAGGTTAGGTGGTTGGGTTTTAGGGTGAGGTTTAGTGAGCTAGGTTAGGTGATTAGGCTAGGTTTAGGCTAGGATTAGGGAAATTAGTCTAGGTTTAGGGAAGGATTAGGGAAGTGGGTTAGGTGATTAGGTTGGGATTAGGCCGGGATTAGGGAAGTGGGTTAGGTGATTAGGTTGGGATTAGGGGTGGATTAGGGGTTTAGGCTAGGATTAGTCATTTTGGGTTAGGTTTAGGTGAGGGAGCTCCCTTAGCATGGCCCATAGACCTTGATCACCCCATGTTGGTGCAGCCCTAGGTTAGGTTTTAGCTAACTACAAGCTTAAACCCACTCAATTAGGCTAACCCACATGTTTAAACCCAAACTTGACACACAAGTCAAGCTTAATACAACACTCTTGATATTTTTCATCCCCACTCTCTCTCATGCCCAATATCCCACGTGAATTTCAAGTGGGCCCCACCTCCATTTATGAGAAGGTGATGTGGGCCATGGATATGGATATTGGATTGGATCTCTAGATCCAAATCCAAATCCAAGTCCAGATATGGGTTTGGATTCGAATCTGGATATATATGGTCCAGATCCAATCCAAACTGAACTCTGACTCCTTCGAGCTGGGTTCGAAACGGACAATTCGTGTGGGGCCTGACAGCATCAGTACTCCGTCTGCGTTGGGTCTTCGCAAACATGGTCGTCCGCCTCCGTTTCTACCTTCCGGAGATGACTTCAAAGGATATTTTGATAAGAACAGGGTCTTGGACGTTCGAGATCCTGGGGGTGTGAATCAGATACAAGAGTTGTTGTGCCGGGCTCGACATGTGCTCCGATTCCGGGCTCTTCTTAGCTCTCCTGGTCCTGTCTTGATCGGGCCAAGCCACTTCGGGGTTTCAAAACATATTTTAAAAAGTTTTCAAAAGCCATATCATATATTTTTGAAAGATAAAGTTTAAAACATATATATAGGGTTGTCTGGAAGGCTCCTGGGTTTCCAAACTCAAAATGGCCCTTTGGGGCTGCTTTTACAAAACCAGATTTGTTTAAGAAATTCGTGGGATTTCGGGGTGTTTACACCTTAGTAACCACGTCTACCACATTTTTATCTTTATTTGGCTTTTGATTTTGAAATTCCTTTTGGTGCGGGACATTCGGCGCACCTTCAAAATCCTTATTTTTTGGCATGTTTGGTGGGTTTGTGGGTGCATGAGTGTGATTCAATACATCCAATGACCCTACACCGAGAAGAGGAGGAGTGAGAGGGGAGTTGGACGTACCTCTTTCTAGCTCGTCTACCTTTTGTAGACACGCAAAAATCCCCGCCTCTTCGCCTTTTTCAGGGCTTGGAGCGGATCCTCTTGTGTGTCTAAGGCCTATGTATGCAAACAGGGCGTGCCAGCTAGCTTACCTAAGCTAGCGAAGATATTTTTAACACTGACTTCTAAACGTGGCGACTGTGAGCAAGTAAGCTCTTGTCGTCGCAGACCTTCTTGCACCGATGCGCAAGGGTCAGTCTATACGCTTTGCAAAAATCGAGTTTTTGGAGAGAAAGTCTACGAAGCGGTTCGAGGTGTCTATTTCGGGTCTTTAAGATGCGATTGCATGTTTTAGATCACGTGGATTTGCACGTGCCTAAGTCTTTTTCTTTTATCCCTTTTCGGGCCACCTAGTTTGTGTGTTATGAACACTCCACTACATGGGCGAATTCGAGCGGGGCTTGCTTCGATGCAATATGCGTCCTACCTCGTGGTATGGCGTAGATGCAATGCAAACTCACGCTACTCCAAAGGGAAAACCCGAAATGTAAAGACAATACTGAAGGGAAATAACTGAAGGGAAATAACCGAAGGGAAATAACCGAAGGGAAATAACTAAAGGGAAATAACCGAAGGGAGATATGTATATAGATTATGTATATGAGCCCTTACTCGGGTCTTGCAAATAAGAGTGAAGGCTCAATGTGGGTGCGTGCTTGAATTGAAAGACTTACACACACGACATGAAATTAAACCCAAATATAAATTGCAGTATGGCCTTGACTAAGGTCTTGGGAGTAAGTGCGAAGGCTCAATGTGTGTGAAAGTGCTTGAATTGAAGTACTACACACACGACATAAATGAAACCCAAATAAAACTGCAATAAGGCCTTTACTAAGGTCTTGGGAGTAAGAGCGAAGGCTCAATGTGTGTGAAAGTGCTTGAATTGAAAGACTTACTCACACGACATGAAATGAAACCCAAATAGTATAGGTCGGCCCTTACTTGGGTCTTTCAAATAAGAGCGAAAGCTCAATGTGTGTGAGAGTGCTTGAATTGAAAGACAACGCACCCAACTTAAGCAAAACCCTTCGAAAATGAAAGTATATATATACACTTATGTATTAGGGGCTGATTAGGCCCGTGTGTGTTCAAAATCGTGCACGACTAAGAGAGTGCACGTGTGTGGGTGTGCCAAGCCACGTTATTACAAGCGGGGGGAGACTATGCTCCGTTATTACAACCCCGTATCAAATTGAATCTCAAGCAAGTATACAACTAAAGACCGAGTTTAGGCACTTACGAGTAGCTGGTCCGTAGAGGCCTTGCTTGAGCGTGGGCTTGGGCTTCGCCTTGGGCTGCAAACGGGAGCTCCGCGAGGATAGGTGACCAAAGGTGCTGGCCGGCTGCAAGTGGGGCGCGGGATGGGCGCCTCGAAGGTGTCCGGCTGCAAAAATGGGTGTCGCCTAGAGGTGGGGGATTAAAGGGGCTGGACCCAGTGAGTGTTTAGGGTCACTAGGAGAGTCAAGTGTTTAGGGAATGTGGACCTAAGGGGAGTTTAGGGGAAGGCCGAATGGGATAGAATGGTTAGGTAATGGCCGGTAGTTTAGGTTATGCTAGGTTCGGCTAGGTGAAAAGGGTGGCAACAAAGGGCTGAGATGATGATAGGGTGGGTGGCTAGGAAAGGAGAGAGAGTAGAGAAGGGTTTAGGTAGAGTTGGGGAAGGCTTACCGAATGGGGAGAGGCGGTGGATGAAGAGAGATGCAGCCGGATGTGGGAGCTCGGCTGGTTCGGTTGGGTGAAGGTGGTGGCGTCCAGCTGGGTGAGGTGGTGGTGGATGGAAGAGGGAAGGTGGCGGTGCAGGTAGAGCTGGTGGAGCAGGCGGGCAGCTGGAGGTGATGGAAAGTGGTCCCGGCTAGGTGAGGAAATGGGAGAAGGAGAGGGCCCGGCTGGGTGAGGTGAGGGCTCTTGCTTGCAAAACCCGCCCCCAAAGGGGGGGGTTTAAATAGGGGATGGGTAGGTCGGTTAGGGCTGGGCTTGGGGTAGTGGTTAGGTGGTTTAGGTAGGGTGGTATGTAGATAAGGTGGGCTGGAAAGGGTTGGGCCAGATATTTTGAAAACTAGGGGTTTGGGTAGATTGTGGGCTAGGGGTGGTTTAGGGGTTTAGGGCTAGGTTAGGTGGTTGGGTTTTAGGGTGAGGTTTAGTGAGCTAGGTTAGGTGATTAGGCTAGGTTTAGGCTAGGATTAGGGAAATTAATCTAGGTTTAGGGAAGGATTAGGGAAGTGGGTTAGGTGATTAGGTTGGGATTAGGCCGGGATTAGGGAAGTGGGTTAGGTGATTAGGTTCAGATTAGGGGTGGATTAGGGGTTTAGGCTAGGTTTAGGCATTTTGGGCTAGGTTTAGGTGAAGGAGCTCCCTTAGCATGGCCCATAGACCTCGACCACCTCATGTTGGTGCAGCCCTAGGTTAGGTTTTAGCTAATTACAAGCTTAAACCCACTCGATTAGGCTAACCCACATGATTAAACCCAAACTTGACACACAAGTCAAGCTTAATACAACACTCTTGATATTTTCTATCCCCACTCTCTCTCATGCCCAATATCCCACGTGAATTTCAAGTGGGCCCCACCTCCATTTATGAGAAGATGATGTGGGCCATGGATATGGATATTGGATTGGATCTCTGGATCCAAATCCAAATCCAAGTCCACATATGGGTTTGGATTGGGATCTGGATATATATGGTCCAGATCCAATCCAAACTAAACTCTGACTCCTTCGAGCTGGGTTCGAAACGGACGATTTGTGCGGGGCCTGACAGCATCAGTACTCCGTCTGCGTTGGGTCTTCGCCAACATGGTCGTCCGCCTCCGTTTCTGCCTTCCGGAGATGACTTCAAATGATATTTTGAAAGGAACAGGGTCTTGGACGTTCGAGATCCTGGGGGTATGGATGTGATACAAGAGTTGCTGTGCCGGGCTCGACATGTGCTCCGGTTCCGGGCTCTTCTTAGCTCTCCTGGTCCTGTCTTGATCGGGCCAAGCCGCTTCGGGGTTTCAAAACATGTTTTAAAAAGGTTTTAAAAGCTATATTGTATGTTTTCGAAATATAGAGTTCAAAACGTATGTACAGGGTTGTCTAGAAGGCTCCTGGGTTTCCAGACTCAAAATGGCCCTTTGGGGCTGCTTGTATAAAACCAGGTTTGTTTTAAGAAGTTCGTGGGATTTCGGGGTGTTTACACCTTTGCATGGTGAGAGTAAGTCTCGTCTTTGAGTGATTCATGCGTGGCTTCGAGCTCCCGTTTCCTGTCTATTTCCAATCCTAGGTGTATATGACTCTCTCGTGAGGTGTGTTGAGTGTGGATCTCATGCCCCACTCTGTGTGTGTGCCCAGGAACGTGGACTTCATTCCCTACTTTCGAAATTTCAACTTTTTGTTTTTCAAGTTTTTTTAGTTTTTGAAACTTTTCCATATTTTTTTGGCTTTTTGAATTATAAAAATCTTTTTTTGGTTGTTACTTGGAACTTGGGGTGCTTGGATGATTAGAATTGGATGATTTGATCCACATTCGAGCTTCATCTCCAACCTCATATCCTTCATCGAATTTTGGATTTGATTTGGTTTTCCTTTCATGATCTTTCTCTCTATGTGCCCGAGATGAGCTTTTATGTGATCGATGCACCTTGGCCTCATGGCTTAGAGCATCAATTTTTCTAAAGATTTCCTTTATAGCAACCATCTCTTCTTAGGCTTTAGAGGATTTGGAAAACCATTTTGAAGTATTCGATGAGGATTTCCTCGGCTTGCTTTCATCCATTGTTTTCAAAATTTGTGCACAAGTTTGAAAAACACCACGAATTTGTAAAATTTTTGGAGTTTTACTTGCTTGAAATGAAATTTCTCAAGACCCGTGTCCCACCGGGCGTGCCATTTTTGTGGACATGAAAATTTTTATTCCGGATTTTATGAGAAAAACCCGAAACAAAAGTTTTCACACCTACGCTTGCGCGAGCGTGCTAACTAGTTTGCAAAACTAACAAAGTTTTTGAAAATACATGACTTCTTAGGCGATTTGTGGGCAAGCTAATTCTTTTCGCTTTAGACCTTCTTGAACCGATACTCAAGGGTCAGTCTAAGCGCTTGAGAATTTCAATTTTAAAACCAAGATGAACTCCAAATCACGTCAAGAGTTGGTGTTTGTGAAAGAAGTAGTATGTGCACTTCATTCAACACTTTGAAATGAACAAGTCCTAAAAAACAGAATGTTCTGTTTTCAGGGCTTGTTTCCCGGATTGATCTGAACACTTTACAGACCTTCAAAAATCACAAAAAATTTACCAGGCAAAGATTATGGTGTGAGGATCTATAATACTTTACAGATCTCGATTTGGAAGAGTATTAAATCCAGATTAAGTGTTTGAAATAGACTGACTCACTGGCTCAGAACAGTTCTGTTATATTAATATAGAGACTCAAAGATGAGTCTATATTTCCTCAATCAGAATTCTAATTTTTATGATTTTGATGTTGTTGGAAACTGTGGATGTTAGCTTTCTAGTGCATTAAAAATCAAGTGAATTGGATTCCTGTAGACAGAGATATGGGATCTTTACCCAACATTTATTTCAAGGAATCTGACTGTACAAAACGTGATTCAGAAAATGCTTCAATTCTTTTCCAGTTTTATTATGGGATTGAACAATCCTAAAATCTTGCCAATTTTACTTAGAGTGCCCTAGGGTGTGTGGAGTATGTGTGCTGAATTTTAATCGAATTAGAGCAAGCATCATAGAATGAAAATTACATGAAGGAACAGATGCATAGATGCTGAAATACTATTTTCTATTTTATGAACATAATGATGAAAACTCACACCGAAGCAAATTGCAACAATACTAACTTCGAATTGAAATTGCAGAAACGTAAAGGAAAGGAAATTATTTTATAGCTTATGCATAGAAGGGGTTAGAAGTATAGAGGGTTTACAGTATATAGGAAGGAAGAAACATAACATCAAACACATGACGTGTGTGTGTAATGTTGCATCCATCGAATAAAATTTGCAGCAAATCCTAACTTATTACAACGTGGGGGGAGATGAAACCCCATTATTACAACCCCATTTAATTGAATTTGAATAAAGAAGATGCATTAAAATTGAATCAAAAGGCACTTATATGAGTTGGCACGAGAAAACCGAAGATTCACAAGTGAATTCCAGTCACTTTGGTTCTTTCTTCTTCACCCAAACTCCTTAGCACACACCTACCTACCTTCTTCTTCCCCCAAACTTGGAAGTGGATGTCCTCCCTTTGCTGAAAATGTTCAGCACCTAGACTAACACACACCCTTGAGATGGCCTCTCTCTCTCTCCCTTGCAAGATCTCTCCACCTTGTGAAACCCGCCCCCCCTTGGCCCTATTTATAGACCAAGGGACTGGTCTAGGCCCCTCTTTGGGGCGGGTTGGATCACCCCTTTGTTTGGTTTGAGACCCATTTGAGTGATCCCTTCCATGATAGAATGGATCAGCTTCATGTGGGCTGGTTTCTAGGCTTGGATCGGCCATGAACTTGGTCCAATCGAGTGAGCCTTCTTGGCTTGGTTGGCCCATATGAACAAAGCAAGCTTGGCCTGATCAAGACAGGACCAGAAAAGCTAAAGAGAGCCTAGAACCGGAGCACAAGTCAAGCCTGGCACAGCAACTCTCGTATTGAATCCACCCCCAGGATCTCGAACGTCCAAGACCCTGTTATCATCAAACATCACTTGAAATCATCTCTAGAAGGTGAAAACAGAAGCGGACGATCATGTTGGCGAAGACCCAACGCAGACAGAGTACTGATGCTGTCAGACCCCACACAAACCGTTCGTTTCAAACACAGTCTGAAGGAGTCAGAATTCAGTTTAGATCGGATCTGGACCATATATATCCAAATCCCAATCCAAACCTATGTGTGGATTTGGATTTGGATTTAGATCCAAAGATCCAATCCAATATCCACATCCATGACCCACATTACCTTCTCATAAATGGAGGTGGGGCCCACTTGAAATTCACGTGGGATTATGGGCATGAGAGAGAGTGGGGGAGGATAAGATTTGGGAGTGATTGTAATTAAGCTTGACTTGTGTGTCAAGTTTGGGGTTAATCATGTGGGTTAGCCTAATTAGCATGGGTTTAAGCTTGTATTAGCCAAAACCTAACCTAGGGCTGCACCAACATGATGCAACAAGGTCTATGGGTTATGCAAAGGGAGCTCCCTAACCCAATCCTAATCAAAAACCCCTAATCCTAGCCTTTTACCCTAATCCTAGCCTAATCACCTAACCCACTTCCCTAATCCTCCCCTAAACCTAGCTTAATTTTCCTAAACCCCTAAACCACCCCACCTAAACCTAGCACACCATATACCTAAAACCCCTTGTATTAAAATATTTGGCCCCTCCCCAAAACCAGCTCACCTTATCACCACACCACCACTACCTAAACCACCTTACCACCCTCCAAATACAGGCCCCAACCACCATCTCCAACCCTCTATATAAAACCCCCCCTAGTGGGCGTGTTTTCCATGAAGTCTTCACCACCTTGTCCCAGCCGACCTTGGCCAGCCACCTCTAAGCCGAATCCTCCACCTTCCTCTACCTGCACCACCACTGCCCCCGGCCAAGCTCCTCCTACACCACCACTTCCATCCGGCCAGCTCCTCGTCGCCACCACCTCCTACACCACCACTTCCATCCGGCCAGCCATACATTTCCCTTAGGTATTCCCTTAGGCTCCCCTTTAGCACTATCTTCCTTAATACCAGCCCATCCTTTAGTGACCTTCCTTAGTCACCTTAGCCCAAAACACCAAGGCAACACACTCCTAGAAGCCGGCCAGCTTCAAGGCGCCCTTCCCGCGCACCCAAGGCACCCGACCAGCATCTCCCCTTGCCGTTCCATTCCGAGGAGCTCCCTCTTGTAGCCCAAGGCAAAGCCAAGCCCACGTTCAAGCAAGTCATCTTCGGACCAGCTATAAGTAAGTGCCTAACCCGGTCCTTAGTTGTAGACTTGCTTAAATTAAATTTGCTACGGGGTTGTAAGAACGGAGCATAGTCCCCCCCGCTTGTAATAACGTGGCTTGGCACACCCACACACACGTGCACTTGAGCCTACCTCGCTCTTAGTCGTGCATGATTTTGAACACACACGGGCCTAATCAGCCCCTAAGATATAAATTTATTTATATAGTTTATGTTGAGTAGGGTTTTTGCTTGAGTTGTGTGTGTTGTTTTTCAATCGCACTCACACACATTGAGCCTTCGCTCTTATTTGTAAGACCCAAGTAAGGGCCGTGTTATACTATCCTTGGGTTTATTTCATGTTGTGTGTGTAGTACTTCAATTCAAGCACTCACACACATTGAGCTTTCGCTCTTATTCCCAAGACCTTAGTTAAGGCCATACTACAATTTATATTTGGGTTTAATTTCATGTTGTGTGCGTAGTACTTCAATTCAAGCACTCACACACATTGAGCTTTCGCTCTTATTCCCAAGACCTTAGTTAAGGCCATATTGCAAGTTATATTTGGGTTTCATTTCATGTCGTGTGTGTAGTACTTCAATTCTTGCATGCACCCACATTGAGCCTTCGCTCTTATTTGCAAGACCCAAGTAAGGGCCCATATATACATTATATACGTATTTCCCTTTTGGCAATTTCCCTTCGGCAATTTTCATTACAAGTCATTTCCCTTCAGCAATTTCCATTATAAGTCATTTCCCTTCGGCATTGTCTTTAAATTTGGGTTTTCCCTTTGGAGTAGCGTGAGTTTGCATTGCATATACACCATACTACGAGTTAGGACGCATATTGCATCAAAGCAAACCCCATACTCCCCCTCAAAGTCGCCACATTTAGTGGAGTGTTCATAACACACACCTAGGTGGCCCGTAAAGGGATAAAAAGAAAGACTTAGGCACATGCAAATCCACGTGATCTAAAAATCGTACAAACAAGACCCGAATCAAACACCTCGAACCGCTTTCGTAGGTCCTTATATCCAAAACTCGATCTTTAAAAGAGTACAGACTGACCCTTGCACATCAGTGCAAGAAGGTCTGCGACGACAAGAGCTTGCTTGCTCACAATCGCTACGTTAGAAGTCAGGTTCTAGAATATATCTTCGCTAGCTTAGGTATGCTAGCTGGCATGCCCTGTTTATTTAAATAGGACTTAGACACACAAACAGGTTCGCTCCAGGCCTAAAAGCCAGAAAAGCGAAGATTTTTTGCATCTACAGAAGATTGGCATGCCCGGTGGGACGTGAGTCTTTTAAAAGTCGAGTCATTTCTAGGAACTTGCAAAAAGATTTTCAAAGAGGTGTTGTTTTAACTCTGTTTTCTTTACTTGTACTTAGGAAATTTTGAAAATGGCTTGAAAGCATGTCAAAATCCAACCCAAGTGAAGTGTCGAGCTAAGGCTCATGCGCATTAAGTTCTCACTCTAGGAGGATTTTAAACAACAAGATCAAACTAGACGAGATAGGATGAAGGCATGCACGTCTTCGTTCTTGCCTTGCTTTGTATCCCTTAAAGTATTTAGAGTCGGCGTGACTTCTACGTTGTGTGCAAATCTTTGCATGAAGCAGTTCGCTAACTCTTCAAAAGTAGCGAACTGGCTTAAATCGTAGGAAGCTAGCCATTTGGCAACTGTGCCTTTAAGGGATAAAGGGAACCAATACACCCATTTCATCGAGTCCTTTTTCTTTTTATGGGCTCGACGTGAGAAAAGTTGCAAGTGAGACCTAGGGTCTCCCATGCCGTCATACCGATGGAAGTTCGGTATTTCATCATCACTGTCTGTTTCGCAATCCATGGGAAGGAAATCAGACAGGGCGTAACTCCTTTTCTCTTTATTTTGCCCTTTCAGCAGCTGCTGTAGGGCTTTACGGTCCATTTGTATGAAGGACTCGTGGTATTGGTTGACTTCCATTACGGAGGCCTCTTTGTGCTTGCGAGGTTTTTCAGATTTTCTTTTGGCCTTTTGTTCACCATTTGATGAACACGAATCGCCTACTTCAGCCTCTTCGCTGAGAGCATCGATTTTGGCCTCGATGGAGGTCCCTTTTGGGCCAAGTGCGAGAGCCCATATCCGAAGGATGCGTAGTCATGCTCATCCTGGATAACTTCAAAAGCGAGTTAAAGACCCTTCTCTCGCTCCATGAAATCTCAACTTTCTATAAGTTGATCAAAAAGGCATCCCTTTTCGAAACAATCTTAAGAAAAGGGACATACGATCACTTATGGAAAGGAAGTGTTGTTTCTAAAACCCGCTTAGAAAAGCCCATCACTTATGGGCTACCCACGATGGACAAAGGGGCAAAGCCCCATAAAATTGCCAATGTCCGGGTGGATACAGGCGTGGCAAGCACTTCCAAAAATTTTGAAAAACTAGAGAATAAAAGGGAGTGAATCTTTCAAAAACTAATTGAAAAACGGGAGTACACTCCGCTGGGGCAACCTGTGTCGGAGGTCCTAGACCTCCTACTCGCCTAAGGCATGATCGAGCTTCCTGAAATCCCCGAAGGAGTCACTTCCAAAGGGGGTACTTAAATCAATTTTGTAAGTATCATCGGCTCAAAGGCCATGATACCAAACATTGTTTCTCCCTTTTAAATAAAATTGAGAACTTGATAGCGGAGGGCCGGCTCCAGGTCACTGCGGAACCTGAGCCACCTCAAGCTATCTTCAAAGAACCCTTTCCCAAGCATGCCAATAGCATTGGAAAAGGAAAGGAGGTATGTACCCTCACCTTTTCAAAGGAACTAGCGCAAAAACTTGAGTCTGATCGACCCACTTGTGCGCCCACTCTTGTACTGTACAAGAAGCCCGCCCAAGTCGTCATCCGGGGACCACTAAGAGTCGAATCCCCGGCTAAACCACTCTTAAAACTTCAAGGTGCTACTCAACTCATACTTAGAGCTAAATTTAGTTAGAACCCTAGGCTGGTCGTGGGGGAAGTGACTAGATCTGGGAGAATCTATCAACCCCCGCACCTACAAAGTGCAAAAAAGGTGGTCAGTGTGCCTGGCGCCTCAAAAGCATGTATTCCTGGAGTTCTGCCAAAAGCAGATAAGGATAAAGTCATCCTAAATCCTTATGACTTCGAAAACCACCTTTCAAAGATTCCTATCCACATGTCTATCCTAGAGCTTATACAAACCTCGCCTAGGCATAAACTCGTGCTAGAGAAAATTCTAGAAAGAGCCAAGGTTGATTCGAACATAAGATCGGAATCCCTGTCTGCCCAAGTGGCTTTAATAGGAGCAAAATCGCCCATCACTTTCTTGGACATCCACCCCCATTATAACCTATTGCTGGGAAGGCCCTAGATACACAGCTTGTGCACTGTGCCATCCACCTTCCACAGGTGCGTCAAGATCCCTTTCAAGGACCAAGTCATGGTGATCCTAGGTGAGAGTCACCCACAGCTTCAGGGGATCATAAACTCCCCTTGTTTATCAAGCTCCCAGGCCCATGAGGCTAACTTGGGGCAGACCATGATTGAGCCGCCAAGGCTCGTGTTAAACAGCCCTAGGAAGGTTGTATATGTGAAGGGGCCGCCCAAAGCTGCCCCCTCTCGATCTTAACCTTTCTAGGAAGACCCAAGCGTTCCCTATTTCCAAAGCCCCTGTACAAAAAGCCATACGAGCACGATATGGACGACAGCAAGTTCCAGGACCACGATCTTTATCAAAACTTTTCAAAAAATAAGAAATCATAGAACATGTTGTTAAATATGGGCTACACGCCCTACAAAAGTCTAGGGGCACAAAACCAGGGTCTCCTAGAGCCTATCCTTCCTAGGGCAACCCAAGCCGATACGAGATCGGCTATACTCCCAAAATACCGCCAGAGCCACCCCTTGTGACCACCTGGGTCAAGGGTGCCCTGGAGCTTATCCTAGAAGAGACCTACGATTTAGACCTCCTATTCCGAGTCTAACCCGTAGTGTTTTCCCTTTCTAGGTATGATGGAAGATCCCTTTCATAAAAACACAAAAACATTTGGAAAATGTAAAATCAAAAAAATCGAAAAAGAGGAAAAACCAAAAACAATGGAAAAACAAAAACTCCAAAATAGAGTGCTTTGTATATAGTTCCTAAAGTTCTTGTTTTACAAAAACCCAAAAAAATAGAAATTCTAGAAAATACCAAAAAGATTTTGTATATAGCTGCTCTTAGTAGGACTTTGGAAAAAGATTTCAAAAAGAACGTCGTCTGCACAGCCAGACCAAAAATTTCGAAATCAATTGAAAATCCGAGTACAAAACCAGGTCTTTTTGAAAATCATGCATCAAATTCCCTCGGGTCTATAACCCACGAGAATGATCGAAGCCCAAAAGTGGATCCCCTTGAGGAAGATCCCACTTCTAAGCTCCCAGAATTTCATAAAATTCTCGATTTTGAAAGACCTTCTAGTTCAGTAGGAGGAGATTTCATAGAGGTGAACCTAGGTTGTGATTCCAATCCCAAATCCATCAAAATAGGCGCATGCTTGCATGAACATGAAAGATCAGCATTCATTGCATTTCTAAAAACCTATTTAGATGTGTTTGCATGGACGTATGAAGACATGCCCGGCATAGACCCCAGCATTGTCGAACATCATCTTCCTTTAGATGCGGATGTAAAACCCATAAAGCAGAAGCTTAGGAAAATACACCCGAATGTACATACGCAAGTCAAAGAGAGTTTAGAAGATCTGTTAAAAGCCGGATTTATAAAACCCATTGCGTATTCTGATTGGTTGTCAAACATCGTTGTAGTTCAAAAAACCAATGAGAAAATTCGAATATGCATCGATTTCAGAAACCTGAATAAAGCCACTCCAAAGGATAATTATCCTTTACCAAACATAGATTTGATAGTCGATAGTACTGCAAATCATGAAATGTTTTCATTTATGGACGGTTATTCAGGCTATAATCAAATCAAACTAAGTCCACGAGATCAGGGTAAGACCGCCTTCACAACCCCACGGGGCATGTACTGCTATACAGTCATGCCCTTTGGTTTGAAAAATGCTGGCGCAACATACCAACGAGCCATGACCACGATCTTCCATGATCAAATTCATGAGCTTGTAGAAGTGTATGTAGATGATCTCTTGGCAAAATCCAAAACCCGATGCACTCACATCGAATGTTTACAAAAGATTTTCGAAAGGCTTAGGCTTTACAAAGTAAAGCTAAACCCTCAAAAATGTGTATTCGGGGTAGAGTCAGGAAAGCTTCTAGGCTTTATGGTGAGCCAAAGGGGAATAGAAGTTGACCCCTCTAAGTGTCGAGCCATCATAGACATGGCTCCACCCTCCAATCTCACCCAAATCCGTAGCCTCCAGGGTCGTTTACAATCCGTTCGCCGATTCATATCGAATCTGGTAACTAGATGCGAACCCTTCAACAAACTATTGAGGAAGGGCACGAAATTCTTATGGGATGACGAATGCCAGAAGTCCTTCGAGAGACTGAAGGCATACTTGGTTAATCCCCCCGTTTTGAACCCTCCAAAGCAAGGAAAACCGCTTTTATTATACATCTCCGTGCATACGAATGCTTTAGGAGCCCTGTTGGCTCAATACGAGGATGACACCCATAAGGAGTATGCCATTACTATATTTCGAAAACTCTCTTGGCTTATGAACGAAATTATCAAGCCATGGAGAAGACGTGCTTGGCCCTAGTCTGGGCCTGCCAGAAATTCAGACACTATTTCCTAGATCATGAGATCTAGATAGTGTCCAAGCTTGATCTAATCAAGCACTTGTTCGAAAAACCCATTCTCACGAGTAGATTGGGCAAATGGCAACTCCTTCTAATGGAGTATGACCTTAAATACCATCACTGAATCTCTATTAAGGGGCAAGCCCTAGCAAACTACGTGGCAGAGCTCCCCCTGGAGGACGCATATCCCACGCTTGATGAAATGCCTGATGAAGGCATATTGCAAAACCATTTTCAAAACCACATTTTGGCAAACTCTTTCGAACACCAAGTGTGGAAGATGCACTTCGATGGGGCACGAAACCAACGAGGGGCTGGTGCTGGGGTCATCCTCATCTCCCTTGAAAAGGGCGAGATTCCTATAGCAGTCCGCTTAGATTTCGAATGTTCCAACAACATAGCTGAGTATGAAGCACTCATACAAGGCTTAAGAATTTCGAAAACTCTAGGGGCATCATGCATCGAGGTCTTTGGAGATTTGCTCCTTGTCATAAACCAGGTTTTGAAAATTTGGCAAGTGCGCAATAAAAAACTACTTCCATATCACGAGTTAGCCACTCGATTGGTTCAGTCCTTCCAATCGTGCAAACTCACACACTGGGAAGAGAGGACAATGGCATCGCCGATGCCCTCTCCTCCTTGGGTTCAGCCCTAAAGGTCGATCCCATCTCAGGGATCCGATCTTTAGAAATATGGCATGCGCCCAACCCATCCACACACGACTTGGACATTTGCCAAAATAACCCAGAGTCTATTGAAAAACCCTGGTTTTATGACATAAAACAATTTTTAGAAAATGGGGGATTCGCCGAGGATGCCACATCCAAAGATAAGGCATTCATCCGTAAGATTTCGACCCGATACACCATTCTGGGTGGGGTTATATACAAAAAAAGTTTTACCGGCATTCTGCTTAGGTGTATCGACCTAGAGGAGGCTAAGATTGTGATGCATGAATTCCACGATGGAGAATGTGGAGGTCATGTTAATGCCAACATGATGGCAATGAAAATACTTAGAGGGGGCTATTTTTGGTCCACCCTAAAAAGGGATTGTCATGACCATGTTAGGAAGTGTCATCCATGTCAAGTGCATGAGCACGCCATTCATATCCCATCATCTGCATTGCATTCTGTGGTCAGCCCCTGGCCATTTACCATGTGGGCATTTGACATCGTAGGCCCAATATTTCCAAAAGCCTCGAATGGGCATCGATTCATTTTAGCAGCCACGGAGTATTTCTCCAAGTGGGTGGAAGCCATTTCCCTAACCAACGTGCTGGGGCAACATGTGGTGGCTTTCATTCGGAGGAATATCCTGGCTCGATTTGGGGTTCCACGAGACCTTGTGTCTGATAATGACACCCCATTTAAGAACGAGCGGATGGTTAAGTTGTGCAACACGTATGACATAACTCACCACTTCTCTTCGCCTTACTACCCTCAAGACAATGGCCAAGCCGAAGCCACAAACAAGACTCTCATTAGTATAATTGAGAAAACCTTAGAGAAGGGTAGGACGTGGCACGAGAAGCTGGATGAAGCCTTATGGGCTTATAGGACTTCCATCCGGACTCCCACGAATGCCACACCATTCGAATTGGTCTATGGCACAAACGCCATTCTTCCCATTCATACTCAACTGCATTCATTCCATACATCCATAGCACTCGACCTCCCCCTAGAGACGCTTCAGCATGCTAGGATGGCCGAACTAGATTTGCTAGATGAGAGGCGACTCCTTGCTATGGATCATGCTCGTGCATACCGGCAAAGGATAGCCCGACACTATGGCAAACACAAGAGACCTCGCCACCTTGAAGTGGGGGATCTGGTCTTGAAAATCATCCACTATCATGGCCCACATCCACTTAAAAAGTGGCGCCCCAAGTGGGATGGACCCTATGTTGTACGAGCAACCACTACGAACAACTCGTATTGGTTGATCGATGTAAAAGGTAGGAATTTAGCAGATCCTATCAATATTCAATACTTAAAGAAGTATTATGTGTAGGATTTGGATTAAATTTTCCATTTTCGAAAAATTTTAGGGATAGCTGCTCTGAGACATGAAAATAAGGTGCAAAGGCAAAGTCGTGTGACCCTGAGTGAGAGAATTCGCACTTGTGAAAGAGTGGAGTCTTCAAAATCGTGGTTACATTTCAAAATCCTTTTTCTTACAAAGAAATGCCTAGTTCAACATAGCAAGATACTTGCAAGTAGTACATGCTATTTCTAAATAGGCTGATCTGGAATGGATCGAGCATGACCTTGGGATAAGTCCTCCCCTCTTCTTTTCTCCTTCCAAAAGGAAAACAAAGGCCCAAACAAAGGGAATTTCCCATTCAAAGTCTCTTTCCAAAAGAAAGAAACTAGAATTTGAAAGAAAAATTGATTCTCTTGTGAAAAAAAGGGATTAAAGAAAAATACTCCCAAAGGGAGACCCTCTATGAAAAAAGGAAAAAGAGGCCAAAAAGCTTAAAAAGAGCAGTTTCCGCCTTCTATGCCCTAAACCACGAGACGCTTCAGAAGGGACCGTGGTATCTCTTTCCCATCCCTGGCTTATCCCAAGCTAAAGCATGGTTCATTTCGAGGAATCCTAAAGTAAAAATAGGATTTACTTACTTGAATTTCATCTTGTTTGAGAATTCGACGTTTTGAGTAAGGCATAGGAATTTGAAATATAGCTTGTTTTCTTACAAAACCTCCGCTAGATAAGCGAGTGTTAAGACTCAAACAAGGGCAAACACGAAGAGCTCGAGATCCTTAAGATCGAGACTCAAGACAGTTGTCCCTTTTGTAAATAGTTTTTGTAAATAAATTTTGAAAATCGAACATCGAACAGCATAGGATTTGCTCACTTGGAGCAGTAGGCCTTGTAAGTCTCTAGAGTTCGACCACATCTGGTCTCTGGGAGGTCGCCACTCTTGGCACCACACCCATGTCATGTATCTGCATTCCACGCATGGTACTTGCATAAACATGATCCCATTTAAGACCAGATTCCATACATATCCCTTTGGCGTGATATCTCCTCCTACCAGGGTTTTCAAACTGAGATTTTGCTAAAGATTGGGACGATCCCATGTTCTTCGTGATTAGATCTAGGGAGACATTGAAAGGGGTGTTTGTCATCTTTGCCCTTATTCAAATCAATTTGGACAAGGCCAAAGAGGGGCATCTGTAAACACCCCGAAATCCCACAAATTTCTCAAAACAACCTGGTTTTGTAAAAGCAGCCCCAAAGGGCTATTTTAAGTCTGGAAACCCAAGAGCCTTCCAGGCAACCCTATACAGATGTTTTGAACTTTTATATGTTTTAAATATATATAATATATTTTAAAAAACTGTTAAAATATGTTTTGAAACCCCATAAAGCAAGCTTGACCTGATCAAGATAGGACCAGAAAAGCTAAAGAGAGCCTAGAACTGGAGCACAAGTCAAGCCCGGCACAACAACTCTCGTATTGAATCGACCCCTAGGATCTCGAACGTCCAAGACCCTATTATCATCAAACATCACTTGAAATCATCTCCGGAAGGTGAAAACAGAAGCGGATGATCATGTTGGCGAAGACCCAATGCAGACGGAGTACTAATTTGTCAGACCCCGCACAAACCGTTAGTTTCGAACACAGTCTGAAGGAGTCAGAATTCAGTTTGGATCGGATCTGGACCATATATATCCAAATCTCAATCCAAACCTATGTGTGGATTTGGATTTGGATTTAGATCCAAAGATCCAATCCAATATCCACATCCATGGCCCACATCACCTTCTCATAAATGGAGGTGGGGCCCACTTGAAATTCATGTGGGATTATGGGCATGAGAGAGAGTGGGGGAGGATAAGATTTGGGAGTGATTGTAATTAAGCTTGACTTGTGTGTCAAGTTTGGGGTTAATCATGTGGGCTAGCCTAATTAGCATGGGTTTAAGCTTGTATTATCCAAAACCTAACCTAGGGCTGCACCAACATGATGCAACAAGATCTATGGGTTATGAAAAGGGAGCTCCCTAACCCAATCCTAATCAAAAAACCCTAATCCTAGCCTTTTACCCTAATCCCGGCCTAATCCTAGCCTAATCACCTAACCCACTTCCCTAATCCTCCCCTAAACCTAGCTTAATTTCCCTAAACCTAACCTAATCCTAGCCTAATCACCTAACCCACCTCACTAAACCTCACTCCAAAACCAACCCACCTAGCCAAACCCTAAACCCCTAAACCACCCCACCTAAACTTAGCACACCATATACCTAAAACCCCTTGTATTAAAATATCTGGCCCCTCCCCAAAACCAGCCCACCTTATCACCACACCACCACTACCTAAACCACCTTACCACCCTCCAAATACCAGCCCCAACCGCCATCTCCAACCCTATATAAACCCCCCCTAGTGGGCGGGTTTTCCATGAAGTCTTCACCACCTTGGCCAGCCACCTCTCAACCGAATCCTCCACCTTCCTCTACCTGCACCACCACTACCCCCGGCCAAGCTCCTCCTACACCACCACTTCCATCCGGTCAGCTCCCCGTCACCACCACCTCCCGGTTGAATCCCGCGCATCCAAGTCACCCGGCTGCCCTTCTTCCATCCGCCAACTCCTTCCCCTTTCGGTTAGTACCCTACACTTAGCTCCACCTCTTCTTCACTCTCCCTCCACTCTCAACCACCTATACCACCACCACATCACCCCATCACAGCCACCCGCCATCCTCACCCATTCGGCCAGACCTCAACCATTTCCACCACCCGACACTCTACCTTCGCCTAGTGACACCCGGCCACCCTACTTGGCTCCCTAGGACCTGCCCCTTCCACTCTCCACCAGCCCTTAGCCCCACCTTCCACAACACCCTAGCTAACTCCCTTCCCATCCATAACATCCCTAGCTACCCTAGCAGCCAGCCACCACTAAGCTCCCCTTAGTCGGTCACTCCAACTGACTGTACCAAATCCATTCGGCCAGCCATACATTTCCCTTAGGTATTCCCTTAGGCTCCCCTTTAGCACTATCTTCCTTAATACCAGCCCATCCTTTAGTGACCTTCCTTAGTCACCTTAGCCCAAAACACCAAGGCAGCACACTCCTAGCAGCCGACCAGCTTCAAGGCGCCCTTCCCGCGCACCCAAGGCACCCGGCCAGCATCTCCCCTTGCCGTTCCATTCCGAGGAGCTCCCTCTTGCAGCCCAAGGCAAAGCCAAGCCCACGTTCAAGCAAGTCATCTTCGGACCAGCTATAAGTAAGTGCCTAACCCAGTCCTTAGTTGTAGACTTGCTTAAATTAAATTTGATACGGGGTTGTAATAACGGAGCATAGTCCCCCCCGCTTGTAATAACGTGGCTTGGCACACCCACACACATGTGCACTTGAGCCTACCTCGCTCTTAGTCGTGCACGATTTTGAACACACACGGGCCTAATCAGCCCCTAAGATATAAATTTATTTATATAGTTTATGTTACGTAGGGTTTTTGCTTGAGTTGTGTGTGTTGTTTTTCAATTCTTGCACTCACACACATTGAGCCTTCGCTCTTATTTGTAAGACCCAAGTAAGGGCCGTGTTATACTATCCTTGGGTTTATTTCATGTTGTGTGCATAGTACTTCAATTCAAGCACTCACACACATTGAGCTTTCGCTCTTATTCCCAAGACCTTAGTTAAGGCCATACTGCAATTTATATTTGGGTTTAATTTCATGTTGTGTGCGTAGTACTTCAATTCAAGCACTCACACACATTGAGCTTTCGCTCTTATTCTCAAGACCTTAGTTAAGGCCATATTACAAGTTATATTTGGGTTTCATTTCATGTCGTGTGTGTAGTACTTCAATTCTCGCACGCACCCACATTGAGCCTTCGCTCTTATTTGCAAGACCCAAGTAAGGGCCCATATATACATTATATACGTATTTCCCTTTTGGCAATTTCCCTTCGGCAATTTTCATTACAAGTCATTTCCCTTCGGCAATTTCCCTTTGGCAATTTCCATTACAAGTCATTTCCCTTCGGCATTGTCTTTAAATTCGGGTTTTCCCTTTGGAGTAGCGTGAGTTTGCCTTGCATATATGCCATACTACGAGTTAGGACGCATATTGCATCAAAGCAAACCCCATACTCCCGCTCAAAGTCACCACATTTAGTGGAGTGTTTATAACACACACCTAGATGGCCCGTAAAGGGATAAAAAGAAAGACTTAGGCACGTGCAAATCCACGTGATCTAAAAATCGTACAAACAAGACCCGAATCAAATACCTCGAACTGCTTTCGTAGGTCCTTATATCCAAAACTCGATATTTAAAAGAGTACAGACTGACCCTTGCGCATCGGTACAAGAAGGTCTGCGACGACAAGAACTTGCTTGCTCACAGTCGCCACGTTAGAAGTCAGGTTCTAGAATATATCTTCGCTAGCTTAGATAAACTAGCTGGCACGCCCTGTTTATTTAAATAGAACTTAGACACACGAAAAGGTTCGCTCCAGGCCTAAAAGCCAGAAAAGCGGAGATTTTCTGCGTCTACAAGGGTAATATTGGATAACTCGTGTAGTGGTTTAAACCGAAAGATACCATTACTAAAAGTATAATATGATGGATGGATGAAGAGAACACTTTTACACATAAAGACTTTGTAGTGATTGTTGGATTGAATGTGTATTTAATGACATTTAATTCATGTTGATATCCCTAAATATTTAATTGATATATGTGAAAGTCATAAAGTATAAAAGTAACATATGAGAGACTTTGCAAAAGATTACTAAGAGGAGACAAAGTTTAGTCCCATATTGAAGAATGTGATAAACCTACGAGTTCTTTTATATATATGATAGCTCATGAACCTTAGTTCAAAGAGCTTGGAGAGGACATGTCATACCATACACACGCGCTGGGCCAGGTCGGGCTTGGGCTTGTGGCTTGTGGTTTGGGTTTGAGTTTGAGTCTTCATATATATTTAAATAATTCTAGATAAAACGGGATAATTGTGGTTAAAATGGTGCATTGTTTGGATCAAATTCATGATCCATGATCCACATGTACATCCTTTAAATAAGTAATTAGGGGTCCTCCCTAAACACACAATTTTAACTCTCTCTTCCTGTCTCCTGGTTTTGTCTTTCTGCCTATGGTGTTACTCTAGTCCTTATGCCCGTGATTAGTCTCTCTCTGCCCCAATCATAGATGATTGAGGCGTGTTCGAGATCGACTACGTGCTCTTCGAGTTTTGTATTTTATCTTGAGAAGAAGACATAGGTACTCGTATGTACTCATAGTGGGATGCTTACTTTTTTAAGGTAAGTTTGTAAGGGCGACTCGTACACATAAGTTTCTATTTTGTTTTTGCTTTTATTTTTCATACAACTTATTATGACTTATTTTGGATGTGCGACTGTTGGTTATGATTGAGACATATTTATATTTATTTATATATTATATATTATTTTATTATGTATGTATGTCTACTGTTTTTTCGCACCAAATGTCACAAAAGATCCCACTTAATGTGCTTAACCGACTCGGATCAGTATGAGAAGTAATTTTGGATTTGGTTGGGAAGCGAGTTCGCAGGCCCACCTTGCGACGGTAAAGGCCGAACTAGTGGGGATGTGGACCAAGAGAGGGAGAGACAAACAGAGAAGTGGGTGGGGGGGGGGGGGGTTGGTGGTGCTGGCGTTGACTCGAAGGCTGTGATCGTGGTGTGGGGGCCTCCATGGGAGCTGCTGGCAAAGATATACACGGTAGAGAAATGGTGTCCTTTTTCTCCAATCTTTTACACCTTCTGATTCGCCGCCGTTCCTTGTGCCCTCTGCTACTTCCGGCAGTTTCTCTCTTGGAGTGTTTGCTCTGTGAGATATAATTGAAAACATGGAGAAAGCCATGACCGGCGGCAGAGAAATTCTCCACAAGATGAAGGTAAACCCTATGCCCCCCCTCTCTCGGGCGTGACGGTGCCTTAAAATTGTTCACGGGCCTGTTTCTTTCGAATGCCTTTATGTCAGAAAGTTAATTACTGTTGATTTTCAAGAATTCAGGTGATGATTGGCTAGGAAAAGGCCCAATGGAACTCTGCCTTCCTCGCAGTTCCTTTGGACTAGACCATATTTTCTTTTGTGTGTGTGGGGGGCGGGGAGGAGAGGGTGGGGTGCGCTGAGGCCGTCCCGTTGCTCATTGGCAAAGCGGTCCCTCTTGTATGTGTGTTTGATCCCTAAGATCTGCAAATTCACATGGAACGCAGACTGGAAAATTCGGAGATAACAATTCAAGCGAGTCTTTGATTTTGTGTTTTAGCATGTAGACTTTGTGATTCATGTCGGCTAGCAAACTTGTTAGAGATAACAATCAAGGAGTTATGCTAGGCACCTATTTACTAGTCCTACATATACTCAATTTTGTTGCTATTTCAACTCTCGCACTCCGTCAGGGTCGTGAAAAGGTGGTGGGTAGAATGGGACCGTTTGTTACTGTCAAGAAGTCGGTGGCAGTTTTCTTGTGTGGTTTGCGGAGTAGAGTGGCGCCACTGAGTCATTCGTTGAAACAGGTGTCTTTCTTTTCGTTGATAGCGATCACTCGGGTTCTGATAAATATTGGGAAGTTTTCACCCGTTCAAATCTGGATCCAGTACATGGCTAATGGGTAAGGTGTAAATTCAATGAAACGAGTATGGATTGGGATACAGTTTGTATTTCATTTAACCCGTATTGTCCTAATGGGAAATCCTGTTCCAATACTTCCCAAGTTATGAAATGTAGCAACGACGTTGCAAGCCTCTTGTTCCATAACAAAAAGAACTTTCTGTTCCTGCATACTTCAGATATAATGGTGTACTCTTTGGGAAATAACATTCTCCGTACTAATATTTTCTTTTTTCTAAACCATGACTTCAATGCAACAGATCTTGAGACACTTAGCAATGATGTCCTATCAATTAATATTAAGGAAAAGAGGATCATCATAGACATTGTGTCATAGAAACTGATACAGTAATACCAATGGTAATATCTTGCAAAGAAGCTGCCACCCCTGAAAAAATATAATCTATTTTTAGTCATTCCTTAAGTCTTTGTTCAAAATGGATTGTAACAATAGTATCATTTGAAGTAGATGCAGGAGATCTATCTATGGGCTAAAGTCCTTGTTTTTGTCAGCAAGAGATATTGACTGATGCTGCAAGCCCTTATGTAATACCTCTTCTGAAAAATAGAACTGGAGAATGACACCTTGTAGGTATCGCAAGTTGTTTGGAGAAAAAAATTCTCGAAGACCACGAAAGAAATTGTTTATACACACTCATCTCTCTCTCTCTCTGTATATTAATATATATATATATATATATATATATATATATATATATATATATATATATATATATATTTTCAACATTAAGGTCAACTACATGATCCTAAATGACCATTAACCTTGATCTGGTGCCATTGTTTAATTCATTCAAAGTTCAAACATTTTAGAGGTCTATGTAATGAATCACCTACAACAACTATACTTGGTGGCATCCACAGTCCACCAAACAGATTCAGTGGTAAACAATCCACAATGGACATGGAAATACAACTCAAAAAAGTCAATCTCACGTTGCATTCAGGGTAGCAGAGATAAACTCAAGAAAACCTCAAGTATTTCATTCATAACATATGCCATAAGGCATTACATTTAGCGTAGAGATATACAGGAGAGAGACAGCCAATGCAGCAACCCTCCAAACAGCTATAAATGTAGCCATTAAAATGCTTCCAATGGTAGATTTCTAGCTGTTGGAGGCACCAGCTGAAAAAGAAAATAAAATAAAAAAGAAGGAAAAATATATTGAACTCTAATTATACTTAACATCCCCTCAAGCTTAGGGGGATAACATGGAAAGTTTCTTAATTAAGAAGTGAAATCTTGGAGGAGGAAGTGACTTGGTAAACACATTTGCAAGTGGTGACGTATAGTGCACCCTTGTTACCCCATAACATCATGGGGATAGAATCGATGCTGTCATCAAGATCCTGAAGTAGCCTTCTCAACCAAACTAATTCATTTGTGATATTGGCCATGACTATGTATTCGGCTCCAGGAGAAGAAAGGAATACATTTTGTTTTCTTACATCTTTATGAGACGAGGGAATCACCAAACAAGATGCAACATCCAATCATGGAGTGCTTGTCATTAACATCACCAACCCAATCTGAATTGGCGTATGAAGTTACATAGACAAAGAAGAGAAAGATAAGAAAATTCCCTTGCAAATGGTATGCTTGATGTATCTTAGTGTCCTTGTAACGATACTCATATGCATTGTAGTAAGTGCATGTTAGAATTTGGTGATTGTGTGAATAAACATGGGTGATGTCGGGATACATGTAATAGTAAGATAAGTCAAGACTCAAAACACCTATCATTTGCCAGTAAGGTGTGAGATCACTCAACAATTCTCCATATGTAAGCCTCAATTTTTAATTAAAGACATCTCAAACATCTTATTATCTGTTAACCCTAGCCCAACAACAGTATCATTAGTAAGTTTTGTTTGAGATAAGTACCCCTTTAAGCCGCATCATGTGAATACCGAAAAATATCTCAAATATATGAGGTCCTTCATTTTAAACTCTTGACTTAATTCTTACTTAATTTGCTGTACACCTATATCATCGTTCCCTATAATATCAATAATATTTAATACTACTACTACTATTATACTTGCAATAGATTTCCTTATAAACAAAGTAGTGTCAGCATAACAATTAATAAAGCCTAAAGTCATTCTTAAACATTAAATCACCCATCTTATCAAACTAGGCCTGAAGGACTTGTTGAATACAATAAAAAGCTTTTCTTAAATGAAGATTATGATTTTAGGAAACAATAAAACGTGGAGGAGGTTCTATATTGACTTCTTCCCTCATCCATCCATTTAAGAAAGCATTTTTCACATCCATTTAAAAGAGACAATAAAAGATTAGTTTCTAAGAGCATATACATCAATAAAAGTCTTAATGGTGGTCATTCTCGCTACTTAGAGCAAATGTCTCTTTATAATTTATTCTATATTCTTATGTATAGCCTTTCACAACTGGACATGCTTTTTACCTTTATATCGTACCATCATTTTTGGTCTTTATTTTGTACATCAATCTACATTTAATAGTTTTCTTGTTTTTAGGCGGTGTAACAACTTTCTGGATTTGGGATTTTTCTAAAACATCTAACTCCTTTTTCATAGCATTAAGTCAATCTTGAGAAGCTTTGGCTTCCTTAGAGGTTTTAGGCTCACTAAAGGATGCAACAAAGGATAAGAGAGCTTTATGTTATGGAGAAAAGATTTCAATGGAAATAAATCTATTGGGTGGCTTGGATTCTTTACTAATCTTCTTAGAGCAATAGGCTCAGAAGTTTCTTGGTTCCTCCTAACATAATCTTTCAAATGAAGTCACAATGTTGTTAAATGTAATAGCTATCATGGATGGCGTGGGCCACTAGGGCCCACAGCTATACAGTGCCTCCAATGGCTACTTGCAGGCCAACAACTAGTTGCTTGGCCAGCACTTGCTCCTCTGTTTTGCTGCTTCTTCCTTCCTCTCTCTATTGTACAACACTCTATATATACCCCTTTTCTCTTCAATAAAGATATGCTGTCTAACACAACTTTTGTTTGTAGTTTATCTCTCTTCACTCTTGCATTCTTTACTTGAGACATCCATTGTTGGATGGTTTGATATCTTGGCGCTTTGACGAATTGCAACTTGGGCGATTCAACCTTCGGTTATCAACAAATATTTACAAATGTCTCTTAGAATGCATGAATTGACCATAGTCACTTTGGTTTTCTAATTTTCTTCTTGATCTTCATTGTGTTTAATAACATCAATCAAGCAAGAATATCTAGAATTAAAAGAAGAATTTGAAACATCATTTTGAAAATAAAATTCATCCTCCACAAATCAAACATATTTAAAAACATAAAGTGTATCACCCTTAGGGTTATAGCATCTCTAACCCTTCTTTTCGACACCATACCTAACAAAGACACATTCAGTAACTCGAGAGGAAAGTTTGTCACTTTTATTAGAAAAACCAAAGCATTTGCATCCAAAGATTCTTAAATAAAGGTAATTAGGAACAATTGTAAACAACCTTTCAAACTTCTTGATGGGTGAAATATTTTCTTAAACAGAAGATGACATCCAATTTATCAAATAAGGAGATGTCATTGCAATCTCAAGACAAAGATTTTTAGGAATTCTACTAAACATTACTAAATATTTGTAGTGGTTTTCATAATATATCGGTGCTTACGCTAAGTAAGACCATTTTATTAAGGGGTTTTGGTACAAAATTTTTGATGCAAAATATTGTTTCTTTATAAGTAGGCTTAAAACTCATTTGAGGTAAACTTACCTTCAGAATCGGATCTACAGATTTTGTTGTCAACAACAAATTGATTTTTAACAACATGAAAGGTGATAAATTTTTTAAAAACATCTAATTTAATTTTCATCAAATACATTCATGTATATCTAGTAAAATCGTTAACAAAGGTAATGTAATATCCTTCTTTTGACATAAGCAATATGGGACTCCAAACATCAGGAAACATAAGTTCAAACGGTTTACTTATAACAAAGGTTCGACTTGAAAAAAAAAATACTTTATTTTGCTAAGAGTACACTCTTTTAAAAGAAAGTTTTTAATATTCTTAATACCAAAAGGAGAGCAATTATAAAACTTTGAATATCCAAATGTCCAAGCCTTTTGTGCCATTAAAGTATACAAGACATTACAATGACCAAAGTTTAGAATTCACAAATTATCCTATCACATATAACCTACCTTCCCTATGGCTATATCCAATCACCTTCTTCGAGAAGTGATCTCATAGAATTCAACCCATACATGAGGACACAATACACCCATTATCCAAAATTTTAGAAAAAAAAGAAAGTTTAAATTCAACTTTAAAACTAAACTAGCTTTAGGAACCAAAAAGTCGAAAGTGTTTCTTGTATTTTGGCAAAATAGTTTCATCGCACACATATGAAAGGAGGCCCCATAATCAAACAACCAAGGATTCATACTTCGTGAGGGGATGGTTGAGCATGCAACAATGAAGATAGAAGCTTTTCTCTTTAGTTGTACTTCAAGTTGCTTTATCTTTTCTTGAAATGCAAGGAGTATTGAAGATTGATCTATTTCTCCATCAATATAGACTACTTTCTTTTTTAACTTTGGACATCTTGGCTTGATATATCCAACTTCTTTGCAAATATTCAAGTCACTTCTCTTTGAGTATCACTAGTTCCTTTATTCTTAAAGTTTCTCTCATTCTTAAAATGAGGGCGTCGGTAAGGCTTCATGCTAGCTCTTGGCCTAAAAGCGACCAAGATAGAATCCTTTTTACTCTTGCTTCACTAAGTCTCGTTCTCACCATAAGAAATTAGCAAGAACATCCACTGGTGTGTGAAAGGGTTTTCGATGCATTAATGAAGATCAAACACCTTCAAACTCTTCTCTCAACCCTCTCATGAATTGATAGTAAAAGTCTTCATTTTGATCACATTGTTAGGCATCTAGGAAATATGTCCATTTCTTCTCATATTCGCGAAGTTGATTCTAAATATTGGAAGACTCGCTAAAAAATTCATTTATCCCTTTATCTCCTTGCCTTAATGAAGGCAATTTGTCTCTAAGTTCTATTCTATGTGCAACATTGCTTTGCTAATGTGCCCTCTTTAGAGATTCTCATGCTTTTTTAGAATTGATAAAGTCTAACAAATTATCTCGAAAATGATCACTAATATTGTTCATAAGAACCTACAAGACGGTTCTATAACCTCCTTCATATTCTTCTTTTTGCTCTTGTGAGGTATCAATGACCGGTTCTATTTTTGTTTCTTATATGACTCACAACTTTTTCAAATAGAGATAGTTTCCCATGTCTCATAGTTTGTGCTTGTCAAACGGAAGTTAGACCTTTTACTTTGGTCTTCGTGGCTATAAAGAGGTACTAACCTTGAATGATTCCAAATAGGAGCAAAGAAGATATTATAGATATGCTTTAAGAGCACACAACTCAAATGAGCTTCTAAGACGTCTTATAAAGATCACCAATAGGCTTGAAACACTTCCGCAAAATGACTTCGCAACCTATGTGAATTTTCTTTATTTGACACCTATGTTGCATGGGTACGCCCTTTTGGGACCCGTACCCATATTCGGTACGTATCGGGTATGGGTACGTGTATGAGTACGTCTGGTACATACCCATATACGCGTACCCACCTTTGGGATTAAATAAGGGGTGAGTTTATGGTGTTGCTGCTGCGTATGCATATACTCAGAAGGTCGCCGATCCAAAGCGTGTGAACCTCATCAGCGCTCGCGGGTAGTTGTTGCTGCTGCTATGGAGGCGGCTGAAGGGGATATTGAGTCTGAACTTGTTGCATCTGGGGAGGCTGTGCAGCGGCTGACGGCTGTGACCACATCACCGGAGGCAACACCTGTTGAGGTTGGAAAGGAGGCTGCTGCTGGTACTGTTGGGGATAAGGAGGAGGCATCTGTTGAGAGAGAGGAGGCAACATCACCATCTATTGCTGAGGCTACTGCGGCGGAGCCTGTTGGTTCATGGTCGGAGGAGCCATCAGAGGCGGAGCACCGGGCACTGGCTGCATCATCTTCTCAGCCAAGAGAAAGAATGAAACACCACAAATCGGAGAACCTAAGAGTTCGATTGATTTGGCCGAAACCCTAACCCTAGAACAACGAAACGAAGATGATGGAAGGAAAAAGACCCAAAAGGAAAGGAAAGAAAAGTTAGACTTAGAAAGAGGAAACAAAGAGAGGCAAAAACCAAAGTGGTGATGAAACTCTAACCCAGAGAGAGAGGGAGAGTTGATAAGGAAGAAGTGGCCGGGGACTTTTATTTGATGAGCAGATGCCTAGAGCCTCAATAGACAAAAAGATCATGTTTTCTGAGAAACTGCAAATACCCTTTGTGCTTTTTGCCACATCCATTTTTACCACATACTTATGGGTAAGCACAACCGGGTTAAAATCCAAAACCCGAAACAAACTGACCCAAGTTTCACTTCGTTCAGCCTCTTGGTATGTGTTTGTTGTTTAATTGTCCTTACTAGTATAAATGACATTCTCATACAACAACAACAACTAAGCCTTTTCCCATACTAGACGGGGTCAGCTACATGGATTCTTTGTTTCCAGTTTCCACATATCCCTATCGTGTGCCATGTTAGCAGTTAACTCCCAATAAGCTAGATCATTCTTTATTGTTTCTTTCCAATACTTTTGTGGTCGTCCTCTACCTCTTTTAATACTTTTCAAATTTAGTTTTTCTAACCTTCTTACACGTTCTTCTTTTGATCTTCTTTCTATATGTCCAAACCATCTTAAACGATGTTCTCTCATTTTATCCTCTATTGGTGTCACTCCTAATTTGTTTCTAATAACCTCATTATGTATACGGTCTTTTCTTGTATGACCACTCATCCATCTCAACATCTTCATTTCTGTCACAGACATCTTTTGTACATGTTGATGATTAACTTCCCAACACTCAGAACCATAAAACATGGCAGGCTTAATTGCTGCTCTATAATATTTACCTTTTAATTTTAATGGTATCTTCTTATCACAAAGAATACCTGATGCTCCTCTCCATTTTAACCAACCAGCATTAATTCTATGTGTAACATCTCCATCAATTCTTCCATCACTTTGAAAAATTGACCCTAGGTATTTAAAACTTTCCTTTTGGAGAATGCAATGTGTGCCAATTTTAATTTCTATGTCCTCTGAAGTAGCCAAATGATCAAACTTACATTCCATATATTTTGTCTTTGTTCTACTAAGTCGGAGGCCTTTGCTTTCTAATGTTTCTCTCCATAGTTCCAATTTTCTATTAACTTTTTCCTTAGACTCCTCCACTAATACAATGTCATGTGCAAATAACATACACCAAGGTACTTCATCTTGAATATGTTTTGTTAACTCATCCATCCCCATTATAAATAAGTATGGATTTAAAGTTGATCCTTGATGTAACCCAATATTAACTTCAAAGAAGCCTGTCGTTCCTTTATGAGTCCTCACATGTTTTTGCACCATCATACATGTCTCTTATAAGGTTAATATATGTCAATGGGATACCTTTTTTTTCTAAAGTTCTCCAAAGAACCTCCCTCGGTACCCTATCATAAGCTTTTTCTAGATCAATAAATATCATGTGAAGGTATTTCTTTTTTGCTCTAAAATGTTCCATAAGACGTCTCAAAAGGTGAATTGCTTCAATAGTAGATCTGCCTCGCATAAATCCAAATTGGTTCTCTGTTGTACTTGATACTTGTCTTAACCTACGTTCGATAATTCTTTCCCATAATTTCATAGTATGACTCATTAACTTGATACCTCGATAATTCGCACAATTTTGAATGTCTCCCTTGTTCTTATATATGGGTATAAGTGTACTTGCTCTCCATTCCTCGGGCATCTTTTGGTTTTTCCATATTTCATTAAATTGTCCCAAACTTCTATAGGAATATTATCTGGTCCTACGGATTTACCACTCTTCATATGTTTAAGAGCCTCTTTGACTTCATTCTTTTGAATACGTCGGTAGAAATTGTGGTTTATATACTTTTCTAACTTGGCTAAATCTCCTAAACTAATACTAACATCTTTATTTTCATTAAAAAGATTATAAAAATAGTTTTTCCATCTATTTCTTATATCATCATTTGCCACTAGAATTTTTTCATCCTCGTCTTTTATGCATCTAACATAATTAAGATCTTTAGTTTTCTTATCTCTAACCCTAGCTATCCTAAAAATATCTCTTTCACCCTCTTTTGAGTTGAGTTTTTTATATAAGTCATCCCAAATCTTAGCTTTTGCTTCACTAACGGCCTTTTTCGCTTCTTCTTTGCTTTCTTATAAGCTTCTAAAGTTTCATTAGTTTTCTTAGCATAATGTAATTTGTAACATGCCCTCTTTGCCTTCATTTTATTTTGTACTACTTCACTCCACCACCAAGCTTCTTTTTGTGCCGGTACACCTCCCTTAGATACCCCTAACACATCTTTCGCCACTTTCCTAATATGTATAGCCATATTGTTCCACATATCAGAGGGTGTGCCAACATAATTCCAAACATCTCCTTGAAGGACTTTCTGTTTAAATATATCTTCTTTCTCGCTTTTGAGGTTCCACCATTTAGTCCGAATAGCTCGATGCACTCTTTTCTTCTTTGTCCATTTTTTTATTTGTAAATTCATAACTAAAAGTCGATGTTGGGTGGTTAAGCTTTCTCTTGGAATTACCTTACAATCTTTATAACACGCTCTATCTTTTTTTTCTACAAATAAAGTAATCAATTTGTGTTTGTGATAAGCCACTCTTATAAGTAATTAAATGTTCATCTCGTTTTTTGAAGATTGTATCGACTATACCAAAGTTTAAAATCAAATGCCATACCAAAATTTAAAGAGATCAAATGCCATAGCAAAATTTAAAATCTCCTTACCTTCCTCGTTTATATCCCCAAAACCAAAGTTTTCATGAATCCCTTGATATCCTAATGCCTCTTTACCAACATGTCCATTTAAATCTCCTCCTAAACAAATCATCTCCCTTTGTGGAATCTTTTGAAACACCTTATCTAACTCTTCCCAAAAAATTGTCTTTATACTATCTTCCAGTCCTACTTGGGATACGTAAGCACAAACTATATTCAAAACCTCTGCTCCTAACACTAATTTCAATGTCATGATTCGGTCACCATATCGTTGTATGTCTACTACACTCTCTTTTAAATCTTTATTTATGATAATACCAACTCTGTTTCGAGCCTTTTCTTTACCTGAGTACCATAATTTAAAACCTGTATCCTCTATCTCTTTTGCTTTTTCTCCAACCCATTTTGTCTCTTAAACATAGAATATGAATCTTTCTCCGAATAATAGTATCTACCACCTCCATTAGCTTACCCGATAATGTTCCGATATTCCAAGAACCAATACGAATCTTATTATTTAGGACTAGCTTCCTTACCCCTCGCATCCGTCCATAATGAAAATGCGGAGACCCTCTCTGAAAAATTTTCACTACATTCGGACGGCAATGTAGCGGGACTAACTTCTTTACCCACACCCGTCCATGATGTGAGAACCCTCTCTGCAATTGATTCACTACATTCGGGCGAAAATGTAGTGGCCCTTGCTTACTTCTTACTGCATTCGGGCTCTGCAACACGCCGCTAGGCAGGGATGCCCCAAAGCAATGCTCATAATTTTTGTAATCCATGTTGTAAAAATCCGACGAAGTTTTACGCTGGTTGTCGGAAGCCTAACACAACCCTCCTCCTTTATCCGGGCTTGGGACCGGCAATGCAAGGGTGATCCCTTACATGGGCGGAGTTAAATGACATTCTCTTAGTTAGAATAAAATTATTCTCAAACATTAGAATCTTTATATAATTGTGTATATATATTTATGTAAATTTATTTTATTATTATGTTATGTAAGGAATCACCCTTTCATGGCCGGTCTCAAGCCCGGAAAAAGGAGGAGGGTTGTGTTAGGCTTCCGACAGCCAGCGTAAAACTTTGTCGGACTTAACATGGATTCTAAAAAAAAAAAAAAACAAAGAATCCATGTAGCTGACCCCATCTAGTATGGGAAAAGGCTTAGTTGTAGTTGTAGTTGTAGTAGTTTTTTTAATAGTGCCGTACTCGTACCTTAGTTTTAAAAGAAAATTGTGTACTCCGTACCCGTACCGGGTACCAGTACCGTACTCATATCCATGCAACATAGTTTGGCACACAAATCAATATACATCAAAAAGGCTCTTATTGGGCTCCAGTACCATGTAATAAAATCACCCACAACAATTATACTTGGTGGCAGCCACAGTCCATAAAACAGATTTAGCTGAAAACAATGTACATTATATAATAAACATGAAAATACAACTCAAAAGGCAATCTCACGTTGCATTCAAGGGAGCAGAGAGTAAACAAGAAAATCTCAAGTATTTTATTCATAACACATGCCATAAGGCATTACATTTACAGGCCATAGGGGAGAGATATATAGGAGAGAGATAGCCACTTTATCAACCCTCCAAACGACTGAAATTTAGCTGTAGAGTGCTTCTAATAGCTAGATTTCTAGCCGTTGGAGGCACTGTTGGCTGCCTTAACTGGAAAAGAAAATAAAATAAAAACAAATAAAGAAAGAAAAATACGTTGAACTCTAATTATATTTAACAATCTATTTCTCTTTGTTTTAGAGTGTACATCATCCAGTAGGGGTGTAATCAAGTTGAGTTGAGCCTGAGAACAATGAAGATCATCTCCGCTTGTTCTAGAATATCAAGCTCAAACTCGGCCAAGCTTCAAGTTTCAAGCTCAAAGCTTGGTCAAACTCACTCATTCTTGGCCGAGATCAGTGTTGTAGAGCCCTTAATAGTGCAAGCTAACAACACATCAAGCCACTTTACAAGGATCCAGGTGGCATGATAATATAGGCGATCCTTTATCCACAATAACAATTACACCTTTTCTCGTACTAGATGGGATTGACTATATGGATTCTTTGTTACTATAAGGTTTGATCCTGTGCCATGTTAACAATTAACTCAACATAAGTTAGATAATTCTCTATTAATTCCTTCCGACACTTCTGTGTTATTCCTTTTCCTCTTTTAACATATTCACCGTTTAGTTTCTCACACCTTATCACAACTTTCTTAAGTCGCCTTTCTATGTATTCAAAACTATCTTAAACGATTTTTTTTTATTTTATTATCTATTGGTGCCACTTTTAATTTGTGTTTGATAACCTCATTATAAATACGGTCTTTCCTTGTACGACAACACATCCATCTTAGTATCTTTATTTTCATTACAAACATCTTTTGTACACGCTGATGATTAACTACCCAATGTTAACACCATATATTATAGTGGCTCTAATGGCTATTCCACAATATTTACCTTTTAACTTTAATGATATCCTCTTATCACATAGAATACTTGATTCACCGCTCCATTGCATCAATTCTAGAGGTAACATCTCCATGAATTTTTCCATCACTCTGAAAAACGTGTCATAGGTACTTAAAACTTTCTTTTGAGGAATGCAATATGTATCAATCTTAATTTCAATATTGTTTTTGGTAACCAAATAATCAAACTTGCATTTCATATATTTTGTTTTTATTCTACTAAGTCAAAAGCTTTTATTTTCTAATATTTCTCTCTATAATTTTTATTAACTTTTTCTTTACACTCATTTACTAAGACAATGTTATCCATGAATAACATACATGAAGGTACTTTATTTTGAATATGCTTTGTTAACTCGTCAATAACCATGATAAGTACAAATTTAAAGCTTATCCTTGAACTAATCTCATAATAGCTTCAAAGAAATCTATCCTTCCTTCTTGAGTTCTCATTGCACATGTTTGTGCACTATTATACTTCTCTTATAAAATTGATGTAAATCATTGGGATACATCTCTTTTCCAAGATTCTCCAAACAATATCTCTTGGTACCCGATCGTAAGCTTTTCCTAAATCAGTAAATACCATGTAAAAGTTCTTTTTCCCTCTAAAATATTTCATAAGACATGTAAATAATTCAATAGCCACAATAGTAGATATCCCTAGCTTGAATTTCAATTGGTTTTCTGTTGTATTCAATACTTGTTTCAACCTTTATTTAATAATTTTTTCTTATAAATTTTATTATATGACTTGTAACTTGATACCTTTATTCAATACTTGTGTTAGGCTTCCGACAACCAACGTAAAACTTTGTCGGATTTTTATAACATGGATTACAAAAATTATGAGCATTGCTTTGGGGCGTCCCCGTCTAATGTTGCGCTGCAGAGCCCGAATGCAGTGATAAGTAAGCAAGGGTAATTACATTTTCGCCCGAATGTAGTGAATGAATTGTAGAGAGGGTTCCCACATCATGGATGAGTGTAGGTAAAGAAGTTAGTCCCGCTATATTGCTGTTCGAATGTAGTGAATAATTTTCAGAGAGGGTCTTCGCATTTTGAATATGGATGGATGTGGGGGGTAAAGAAGTTAGTCCTCGATAATAAGATTCGTATTGGTTCTTGGAATATCGGAACATTATCCGGTAAGCTAATGGAGGTGGTAGATACTATGATTCGAAGAAAGATTCATATTCTATATTTACAAGAGACACAATGGGTTGGAGAAACAGCAAAGGAGATAGAGGATATAGGTTTTAAATTATGGTACTCATGTAAAGAAAAGGCTCGAAATGGAGTTGGTATTATCATAAATAAAGATTTAAAGGATAGTGTAGTAGACATACAACGATATGGTGACCGAATTATGACATTGAAATTAGTGTTAAGAGCAAAGGTTTTGAATATAGTTTGTGCTTATGCACCCCAAGTAGGACTAGAAGATAGTATAAAGATAACTTTTTGGGAAGAGTTAGATAAGGTGATTCAAAAGATTCCACAAAGGGAGATGATTTATTTAGGAGGAGACTTAAATGGACATGTTGGTAAAGAGGATTAGGATATCAAGGTATTCATGAAAACTTTGGTTTTGGGGATATAAATGAGGAAGGTAGGGAGATTTTAAATTTTGCTATGGCATTTAATCTCTTTATAGTCAATTCAATCTTCAAAAAACTAGATGAACATTTAATTACTTATAATAGTGGCTTATCACATACACAAATTCATTACTTTATTTGTAGAAAAAAAGATAGAGCGTGTTGTAAAGATTGCAAGGTAATTCCAGGGAAAAGCTTAACCACCCAACATTGACTTGTAGTTCTGGATTTACAAATAAAAAAATGGACAAAGAAGAAAAGAGTGCATCGAGCTATTCAGACTAAATAGGTTAAGACAAGTATCAAGTACAACAGAGAACCAATTTGGATTCATGCCAGACAGATCTACGGTTGGAGCGATTTACCTTTTGAGACGTCTTATGGAACATTTTAGAGCAAAAAAGAAAGACCTTCACATGACATTTATTGATCTAGAAAAAGCTTATGATAGGGTATCCCATTGACATACATTAACCTTATAAGAGATATGTACGATGGTGCAAAAACATGTGTGAGGACTCATGAAGGAATGACAGAATTCTTTGAAGTTAATATTGGGTTACATCAAGGATCAACTTTAAGTCCATACTTATTTATAATGGTGATTGATGAGTTAACAAAACATATTCAAGATGAAGTACCTTGTGTATGTTATTTCAAGATGACACTGTGTTAATAGAGGAGTCTAAGGAAAAAGTTAATAGAAAATTGGAACTATGGAGAGAAACGTTAGAAAGCAAAGGCCTCCGACTTAGTAGAACAAAGACAAAATATATGGAATGTAAGTTTGATCATTTGGTTACTTCAGAGGACATAGAAATTAAAATTGGCACACATTGCATCCCCAAAAGGAAAGTTTTAAATACCTAGGGTCAATTTTTAAGAGTGATGGAAGAATTGATGGAGATGCTACGCATAGAATTAATGCTGATTGGTTAAAATGGAGAGGAGCATCAATATTCTTTGTGATAAGAAGATACCATTAAAGTTAAAAGGTAAATATTATAGAGCAGCAATTAGGCCTGCTATGTTTTATGGTTCTGAGTGTTGGGCAATTAATCATCAACATGTACAAAAGATGTCTATGACAGAAATGAAGATGTTGAGATGGATGAGTGGTCATACAAGAAAATACCGTATACTTAATGAGGTTATTAGAAACAAATTAGGAGTGACACCAATAGAGGATAAAATGAGAGAATATCATTTAAGATGGTTTGGACATATAGAAAGTAGATCAAAAGAAGAACCTGTAAGAAGGTATGAAAAACTAAATTTGAAAAGTATTAAAAGAGGTAGAGGACGACCACAAAAGTGTTGGAAAGAAACAGTAAAGAATGATCTAGCTTATTGTGAGTTAACTGCTAACATGGCACACGATAGAGATATGTGGAAACAAAGAATCCATGTAGCCGACCCCGTCTAGTATGGGAAAAGGCTTAGTTGTTGTTGTTGTTGTTTGTATCATGTTGTCCAATGAATCATGCTGTCAAGTGGACCATAGATGTAGGTGATCTATTGATAGCATGGCAAACTCGAGTAAAGTATCAATTAGTTGAGTATCAATGAGCTTGAGCTTGGTTGCTTACCTGTTAAGCTTGACAAGACTGCATTGAGTTCGGTCTCAATATCAAAGACTAAGTTGAGTCTGAGTTATGGTTAAGTCGATGTTGATTAGCTCATGAGCAGCTCGGCTCACTTGCGCCCCTACCATCCAATTTTTTGAACTTTCTACTGGAGCTCCTTGCCTTTCCAAATGTCCTAACCACCTCAGGTGTGTCTCTATCATCTTATCTTATTAGTCCTTTACCAACACTTTCCTTAATAACCTTATTATCAGTTTGTCCTTTCCTTGTAAGCCCACACATCCAGGGTCCACCCTGATGTTTTCTATCATAAGGAAGGAGAATAGAGAAGCCACTTTGGGAAATTATGTAGCCATTAAACTCGTTACAAGAAAGAAGCTAGTTTGTCAAATTATCAAGATTTAGTTTCCCAATTCCATTTATGATGTTTTAGTGTTTAAATAAAAGGGTCAACCCCCATCATGCAGAATTTGAAAAGTTAAAGTCTGATTTTCATTATCTATCGTTGACCATTGCCTCAAAATTTCTGTGGGTGATGATTCTTCCTCATAGAAGTCGATCTCCCTTCTTATCAATCCAACTTCATACCAAGACTGTGGGTCAATCTCCCATATTGGTAGGAGAGCCTGACCTGAAGTTTTGTTGCATTCTCATTTTGAATTAAATTCAATCACATCGAATGCAGCCGTAGGCATTAGTCAAGGGCTGCATTCATAATCCCAACCAGCTGTTCTCAACAGACCAGCACAAACTGTGCGCCTCATAGAGGGACAGCAAAAGAGTGAGTTACAAATTGCATTATTGGTCTCTCTGGTACGGAGCACATCATATAGCATGCTTTCTGTTTGACACTGATACAAAACATCATATAATACATTTAAATGAGTCATGCCAGTTGTCCATACTTCATTCATATAGTAAATCAAACTTAATGAATGCACTCACATCCTAACCTTATAGTCAAACATGAGGCAGAAAACATGAATTGCTTGCCTCACCTACCATCACCTGTAGATTTTATGCTTGTTTAGTCTCAAAAGATTCCCTGAGTTTAAGGGCCATGTGGATGATGTTTTCAGAATTTTGTTTTGATATTTCATTTAGTGGAGATGTTTTTAGTGATGCTCTCTAGATAAAGTCTCTCACAAAGTGCTTTGCAGGCAAAAACATTTATGTGGCATTTGTGGTGCATTGCTACTCACATGGTTACCACTGTATTTTCCCTCCACCATCCACCACCACCACAACCACCTCCATCCATAATTTGCATTCGTCCTAACCATGGGGTTTCATCCCCACCTTAGCCATATCCTTAACCACTTTCCTTGAGCACTATATCTACTGAAAATGTTTGGAAAATTCACATGTCACCACATTCATCAAAAGAATTGCAGAGAACCTATCATGAATTCTTTTTGTAGGTTAGGAGGGCAAACCATTGTTGGAAAGTTGCTTAATCTTGTCATAGACCATGCAATACCATACCCTTCATTGCTCTACAGATTTTAATGAAAATAGATGTGCTAATTATTGGGTATGGAGTTATTCAGAGAGCAGCATAAGAGCTCAGGAGTGTCATCAGTTGTGCGGTGCTAAGGAGCAAGGTTTAGCAAGAAGTTGCGCTTCACCTGGTTCACTGAAGTTTGACCAAAAGTGGCTGTTGCAAGCGGAGACATAGATCATTGAAGATAGGAGGATGATATCCATTGAGCTTTTTCCCCAATCGTGTCCAAGGGAAGAAAAAAGGAGTTTGATGAAGAAGACAATGGGCCAATAAGTTTTCCTACATGACTTTCTGAAAAGATGGGACCAACTTTAAAGAAGTTATCTTTGGGCATTAAAACAATAACAACAACAACAACAAAACCTTTTCCCATACTAGATGTGGTCGGCTACGTGAATTCTTTGTTTCCACAAGGCTCTATCATAATTTGTAGAATCCATGGTAAATAAGTTCGACAAAGTTTTACGCTGGCTTTCAAAAGCCTAATGCAACCCTCCTTTATCCAGGCTTGGGAGTGGCCATGCAAGGGTCATCCCTTACATGGGCGGAGTTGGACATTAAAACATTCTCAAAAATATTTTTTCCATAGAAGTGTGCATCCATCTCCGCCCATGGAAGGGATCACCGTTGCATGGCCGGTTCTAAGCCCAAATAAACGAGGAGGGTTGCATTAGGCTTTCCGACAACAACAACTAAGCGTTTTCTCATACTAGATGGGGTCGGCTTTCAACAACCAACGTAAAATTATTAGATTTATCTACCATCGATTGTATAAATTATGAGCATTGTGTTGGGGCATCCCCTCTTAATGACGCACTTTAGAGCCCAAATGCAGTGAAAAGTAAGCAAGGGCCTCTAATCTTTGCCTGGATATAATAGGTATGTTATCAATAGCGGTTAGTGGGCTGTTAGCAGTTGACCCTAATATAGCGGATTTAATAGTATACTTTCATTTATGATTAAATAAAATTATATATATATATATATATATAATGAATTCTCTAGTTTCTAAGAAATATAAAGAAACACATAAATATGAATAAAACAAAATAAGCAAATTCTGAGAAGACATAATAAATTTCATCTTGTATATACATATAATTTGAAATATATATTATACTTATCTCTTCAAGTATGGTAAGTGTGGTCCAATCTACTTTGAGCAATGGAACAAATTACACTTACCTGCAAAAAGAATAGAATAATACAACAACAACAACCAAGCCTTTTTCCATACTAGATGGGGTCGGCTACATAGATTCTTTGTTTCCACATATCCCTATCATGTGCCATGTTAGCAGTTAACTCACAATAAGCTGCATCATTCTTTACTGTTGCTTTCCAATACTTTTGTGGCCGTCCTCTACCTATTTTAATACTTTCAAAATCTAGTTTTTCATACCTTCTTAGAGGTTCTTTTAATATTTATTTCTATATGTCCAAACCATCTTAAACGATATTTTCTCATTTTATCCTCTATTGGTGCCACTCCTAATTTGTTTCTAATAACCTCATCTATCTCAACATCTTCATTTATGTTACAAACATCTTTTGTACATGTTGATGACACTCATAACCATAAAACATAACAGGTCTAATTGTTGCTCTATAAAATTTACCTTTTAACTTTAATAGTATCTTCTTATCACAAAGAATACATGATGCTTCTCTCCATTTTAACCAACCAACATTAATTGTATGCATAACATCTCCATCAATTCTTCCATAACTTTGAAAAATTGACCAAACCTTTCCTTTTGGGGATGCAATGTGTGCCAATTTTAATATCTATGTCCTCTAAAGTAACCAAATGATCAAACTTACATTCCATATATTCTGTCTTTGTTGTAGTAAGTCAGAAGCCTTTATTTTTAATGTTTCTCTCCATAGTTCCAATTTTCTATTAACTTTTTCCTTAGACTCCTCCACTAACACAATGTCATCTAAAAATAACATACACCATATTGAATATGTTTTGTTAACTCATTAATCACCATTATAAATAAGTATGGACTTAAAGTTGATCCTTGATATAACCCAATATTAACTTCAAAGAAGTCTGTCATTCCTTCAGGAGTCTTCCTCACCAGTGTTGTCTGACGCATATCGTATCGTGTATCGCTGGGCTCCATGATAAGGGCGTATCGTATCGTATCATACTTTAATATTAAAATAATGTAAAAATTAATTAAAAATAAATAAAAATTAGTATAAATCCGAAAAAAATCGAAAAAAATAGGAAAAATTCAAGAAAAATCTAGTAATTGCTTTAAATTCATATACTGTAAGTTTAGTACAGATTGAGCATTCAACATTGAACAATTGCATCTCAATTTATATATTTTGAATTCAAAAAATGAAATACACATTACAGACACAGTTACATTTTACAAATTGTAATCAGGATCATCAACTAAATAATCTTCATCCTCTCCTTGTTGCAGATCCTCCTCATCATCATCAGCGACACCTTCTTCTTGAAAATCAAATTCTTCCTTGATATTGTTGTTGCGCTCCTTTCAAATTAATCCAAGCAACGTCTTCTTCAGTTAGGAGGGCATTTTTTTCAGTGTCTTCCATAACCCTATCTTCTAATATATCAAAATTATCCAAACTTGGATCGAAGTGACTTTCTTCTCTATTTACTTTTTTTAATTGCCTACGGCAAACAAAGATAAACAATTAGTAAATAATATTAACAATTGAAGACTGAAGTTAAACTATATTGAATTGAAAATTTGAAAGTAATACAACATTACCTTTCACGAAAGCGCATGTTATAACGAATATAAACTAAATCATTTAGTCTTTTGTGTTCCAACCTGTTGCGCTTCTTTGTGTGGATGTGTTCAAAAAACTTCAATTTCTTTCACAACCTGTTGCACTAAAGGTTTGGCTTAAGACTCTCACTGCAAAATCTTTAAGGTTTGGACAATCAGTTTCAAACCTGTTCCACCAAACATCTGTAGAAAAAGACAAACATTATAGACATAATCCACAGTAATGTAAGATGAAACTTAAATATGAAAATAAACAATTTACCTGGATGCATCGTACTGCGGTTGCGAATTGCAACAGGTAAACCCATCAAGTGAAGAGCATTATCATATATCTCCATCTCTCGATGTATCGCATTTGCTATGCTCTCATAAGGGACTAATCTGTCGATGCATTCAATGATTCCTTGATTAACTTCACCGTCCCTTTTGAAGGTTGCTGAGTACCTCAATGATGGGTTTAGATAGTAGGCTGCTGCATGAATAGGCTGATGCAATTGTTTATTCCATCTACTATCAATTATTTTCCACATGGGCACATAATCTCTTTTTTTTTCCATTAAAGTTATTTATGATTGCTTCTTTTGCCCTGTCCATTGCTTCATAAAGGTAGCCCATAGATGGTTTCTCCTCGCTGTCAGCCAATCTTAAAACTTTCACTAAAGGACAATTAATTTTCAATAATTTGATACATGCATTCCAAAATGAACTTCTAAAAACCGTTTCTGCAATCTCATTTAACTTTCTGTTCCTTCTGTTTTGAGACAACTCTACAAATTGTTGCCACTCATCTGAGGAGAATATTCTCTTTAAAGCTTGCTTCTGTCTCACAATACTCTGTACAGATAAGAAGTTTGTTGCGAACCGAGTTGCAGCTGTGCGAAGAAGCTCTGCACCTTCTGTGTATCTCCTCATCATACATAAAACAAATGCATGGTTGTAAATGAATTTTGTAATATCTTGGCAACACTCAGTTGCTGCCTTTATTTCATCCATCTCACCAATGTCCTCGAGGATGAGATCTAAACAATGGGCTGCACATGGTGTCCAGTAGAAAGTCCCATAAATATCAGCTAACTCCTTTCTAGCTGCTTTGTAGTTAGTTATATTATCTGTAATCAATTGGACTACATTTTCTAGCCCAACCTCCTGTATAACCTTATCAAATTCTTCTCGTAGGATCTCTGCAGTGTGCCTCTCCTCTAACATATCTAGAGATCTCAAAAACATAGTCCTTTAGGACAATATACAAGAAAGTTTAGCAATGTCCTTCCTCGCCTATCGGTCCATCCATTTGTCATGATAGTGCATCCTGTTTCCTTCCACGATTGTCTCAAAGTCGAACAATATTGCTGCACTTCAATCACGGTCTGATCTAATATCTTCCCTCTCAACTTCTAATAAGAGGGCATCCTGTATCCTAGACCAATATTAGCAATTGCATCTGCCATTGCTTGAAAATGAAAACTTTTTGCTGCATTAAATGGAATGCATGCATCATAAAACCATCTGCCCACTGCAAGGTCTGCTTGATCATGCAGTTGTTCTGAAGCCATAGCAGCACGAATTCCTGGCTGAGCATCAGGTGTAGTGGAAGGAGGAAAGAACGAATGTATGCTAGAAGAAGAAGCTCTTCCTTTACTCCTTCTTGAACTTCCTCTTCTACCACCTCCAAAGTCTTCAGCTGCAACCCTCTTTCCCCTACTAGGTGCTCGCGAACTGCTACTACCAATATCTGTTCTAGCATCTGAAGGCAAACTATCAGGGAATCCAACTCTAGTGGCAGTAGCATCATCAACTTCTTCACACATCTGGAAATCATCCTTTTGTTGTCTCCTTTCCTGTATGCTCTCAATCATTTGCAAGCATTGCCATTTAATACCTTCTGGCACACTTCTAACTCTGCCTGTGCATGGTGCAACTTCTTTCCTGGTTCCTGCTAGGTGGTGTTTCAACCTTGAAATTCCACCACTAACCACATTTTCACAAAATAAACATCTGATTTTTAACCTTGAACCCTCAACTGGTATACCCCACTGCCATGCCGGATCATCAGACTTTGAATGAGAGTCTCTACCACCCCTTCCTGCCATCTCAACGGAGTACTTTAATTCAAACAAAAACCTGAAAATAAAAGCACTTCGTAAATCTCCCAATCTTCAAATAACACTCAAATCGAGTGTCTCCCACTTCATGAATGCAATAAAAATCGTATACACACTTAATAACTTCATATTTTGTCATTAAAAAAAACCCCGAAATAACATAAAAAAACAATAAATATAAAGGAAAAAAATGGAAAAAACATTAAAAATATACCAAAATCCGAGTTTGGAGGCTTGCACGAACACCGTAGGACACGATTTTGGAGCTTTGAACACTAAGGAGGTGAAAACCGGCTCTTAGGGAGCTTGAGGAACCCAAGACGAGAGAGGAAACCCGCGAAAAATCACGGGTTTCAGTCGGCCCGGGACCCTTTATAAGGGTCCCAGGGCGTATCGTCCGTATCGTACGATACGGGCGATAAGCACCATATCGCACGATACGGTGTGATACGCCCTCACCTGCGATAAGGGCCCCCATATCATACATGATACGATACGTATCGCACCGTATCGTACATATGTCTCTTATAAGGTTTATGTATGTCATGTGCAAATGAAAATATATCAGATATACAAATAAGAAATATGACTTAGTTGAGAAGATGGTGGAGGTCCGGTCTGTCTCTGTGCAGTCGCCGCCCTCAAATCTCTTTCTTCCTTGCTGCAAATTATAAGTTGACTGATAGGGTTTGAACCCTTAAATATCAGTTTTACAATGATGCTCTAAATTACAAGAATGCCATTAATGAGGCTTATTTAAAACTAACTTTAAAAACAAAATAAAGAAAGATATAATGCAGAGGATAAATAACAATGAACAAGATGAATGTGTCGTCTCTTGATATCTCTTCTATCTGGCTGAATGCTTTAACACTCCCCCTCAAGTTGGGTGAAAGATGGATGTTACACCCAACTTGCATTTCAATATGTTTTGTTCTAGAAGTGCGACGAATGAGATTTTTGGACAAATTAATTGCACTAGTATTATCACACCTTATAGGATATGTGATTAAGACTTATAGTCTAGAAGTTGTTGCTTCATCCAAAAGATTTGAGCACAATAACTTCTAGATGCAACATATTCAGTTTCGAAATTTGTGAACAATGCCACACTATTTTTTTCTTGTTATGCCAAGAAACTAGTGAGCTTCAAGCAAGTGGCATGTCCTACTAGTGCTTTTCCTATCCATTTTGCATCCAACAAAATCGAGAATCGGAATACCCAATTAAGCTACAAGAAGCACCTTTAGGGTACTATAATCCCATTTGTGAAGTGCCTATTAGATATCATGATTCTTTTAACAACACTTTGGTGTGATTCTTTAGGATTTGCTTGAAATATAGCATATATGCATACTAAACATAATATACGGCCTACTTACTATAAGATGAAGGAGTGAGCCTATCATACCTCTATATTTTGTAATTTTACAAATTTACCTCATTCATCCTTGTCCAAGTAGCAAGAAGTGCCCATTGGTGTAGCCATTTGCTTGGCACCTTCCATTCCAAACTTCTTAAGTAGTTCTTTACAATATTTAGATTGACTTATGAAAGTCTCATTCTTTGTTTGCTTGATTTGGAGACCAAGGAAGAAGTTGAGCTCACCCATCATGGACATCTCAAACTCACTTTACATAATATTAGCAAATTCTTTTCAAAGAGAGTTATTAGTAGCACTAAATATAATATCATCAATATATTTTTCAACAAGAAGAATGTCATGCTTTTTATGCTTGATGAAAAGAGTAGAGTCAACTTTTCCTCTAGAAAATCCATTTTCCCCAAACGAACTTACTCAACCTTTCATACTAAGCTCTAAGAGCTTGTTTTAAGTCCATACAAGGCCTTTTTAATATAAAAACATGGTTGGGCAGTTCAAAATTTTCAAAACTAGGAGGTTGTTTCACACACACTTCTTCTTGTATAAGACCATTTAAAAAGGCACTTTTGACATCCATTTGAAACAATTTAAAATCCATGATGCATGCGTATACAAGTAGCATTCTAATGGCTTCCAATCTAGCTACGGGAGCATATGTTTCTTCATAGTCACACAAAATTCTAATAACTTGAAGATAATTGATCATAAGAAATGAATTGTGAAATTGGATACTTACCACATAATCTTTTCCCTTTTCTGTGAGCTATTGGAACATTCAAATCGTCTGCTTCAAATGGAATTGAATCTGAGGAATCAGAGGAATTTGAGGTAGGTACTCTCCCTTGGTTCATGGTGTTTGTAGGACTGGGCATAATTATATTCCTTTTTCCCTTTTTATACACTTGAGTCTCCTTTTCTTCCTGTTGTTGATCATCTTCATTAACAACTGTCTCATCACCAGTAATATTGATCGTAAGAATAGTATCTTTGATAGTAGAGTCTGACTCACCAGTAGAATTGTTGAAGAAGGGAGTATTTTCAAAGAATGTTATATCCATTAAAATGTATTTCCTATGTGAATTGGGGTCATAACAAACATATCATTTTTTTTCACCGAAATATCCAATAAAGACACATTTGACAGCTCTTGGATCAAGTTTGTCCCTAAATTGATTGTGAATATGAACATAGCATACACATCCAAACACTCTAGGAATAAGATGAAATAGATTAGCATTAGGTTTGACCATGTGAAATGGATATTTTCCACCCAGAACAATAGAGGGAAGTCTGTTCATGAGATATACAGCTGTAAATATTGCATCTGGCCAAAAATATTTTGGGACTTTGTGTTCAAGGGAGTTCGAGTAATTTCCAAAATATGTTTGTTTTTTCTTTCAGCAACTCCATTTTGTTGAGGGGTGTACACACAAGAAGTTTGATGAAGAATCCCATGACTTTGAAGATATGATTCTAAAGCGGAATTACAAAATTCACCACCATTATTAGATCGAAGGATTTTAATTGTGTATCCAAACTGAGTCTTAATTAGATTGTGAACCATAGAAAAAATAGATGGTATTTCTGCCTTTGATTTAATAAGGTAAACAAATGTGAGTTTGGAATAGTCATTAATGAAAGTAACAATGTACTTGAAATTGCCTAAAGAAGGTGTCAAACATGGACCCCATACATCAGAATGTATTAACTTAAATAGAACTAACGACTTAGAGTTACTACTAGGAAATGAGGCTCTATGGTGTTTAGCTCTCTGATATACGTCATCTTGAATAACCATATCTTTTGGAATTACAAAAGGAACAAACTCATGAATCTTAGACATAGGCAGATGTCCTAATCTACTATGTCAAAGTCTTATTTCTTCTTCTGCTGGAGTAGCAGTAGCTGCCAATGCTCTTCTCTGTATTGTAGGATGTGGACCAGGAAGTAGATATAGCCCATTTTTCAATTCACCAAGTCCAAAGGTTCTTCCCATCCTCATATCCTGAAACACACAGCCAGATGAAGAAAATGTGATTGAACAATTCATGTCTCTAACCAAAGAGCTTACAGAAAGTAAATTTACTAGAAATTTGGGAATGTATATCACTGAATTAAGTTTAAAGTTATTCTCTTCAATTTCTCCTGTTCCTTCCATTGGAATCAAGGAACCATTGGAGTAACTTTATATTCTTTAAAACCAGATTTATCTCCTACCATATGATTTGTAGCCCCTGAGTCAATCACCCAATAATTTGAATATACAGAATTTTTTCCAGAAAAATTACCACTAATTCTATAGGAAGTGGGTTGGTTAATTTCAGACTTTGAAGATGATGTTGAAAGATGATAACGAAGTCGACTTTCTATCTCTGCAAGTTGTTTTTTTAGTTCGACCATTTCATTTGTAGGATTTGGTTCTGCCTTTTCTTTTTCAGATGTAGCAGTCACATGATTACCATAATTTTTGTACTCTATAGGTTTTTCAATAATTTCCCAGCAATGTTCTTTTGTATGTCTTCTTTTTCCACAATACGTACATTGGAGCTTATTTCTATCTTCATAATTCTGTGATCTTCCTCTTCCACGAGCTCTGCTGAATCTCTACCTCTTTGATAATTCATATTGCCTCTACCCATAAATGCAGATTTTTCAGTTTGGGTATGTTCTCCTTTTTCCAAGCTTTTTCTGTCTTCTTCTCTTAGTAAGAGTGAGTATACCGTCCCCAGTGATGACAAATCTTCTTTACTGAGAATATTCAACTTGATTGAGTCGTATTCTAGTGAGACTCCCCAAAGTAAATCAAACACTCTCCGAATTTCACTTTATGCTGTTCTTTCTTTCACACAATAACTGCATTTATTCTCCACAAAATATCTCTGTTCATTCCATAATTCTCTATAATACTCATTAACTAATCTAGTACCTTATCGACACCTTCTTATTTTCTTAATAATCTTATATTCTTTTGCTATATTACTTTGTCTTGAAAATGCTTCTTCAACTGCTCCCCAAATCTATGCAGCAGATTCTAAATACATGAATGTTTTACTGATAGACTGATTCATTGATTGAAGAAGCCACGAGCTTACTAATACATCATCTTTGGACCATCTCTCAAAATCTGCATTCTCTGCATCAGGTTGTGGTTGGCTTGGTTTAATCATTGATAGTTTCCCACCTGCACGAAGAACTAGTTCAATTGATCTTTTCCATTCTCTCTAATTTTTGCCTTCTAAACGGATATTTGTAATTTGAAATGGTTCTAGTTTCTATTCGTTGCCACCAATAACTGATTGTTGTTCCTCTTTCATTCTTTTCTCCATTTTATATATACTTGAGTATGTAAACTGATTTATTGTTTCACTTCAATATAGATGAAATACAGTATGGAGTTATGTCCCACGATGTGATGCACAGTTGTTGTGTTATAGATCAAATTATATATGCATACCTGATGTAGCATATCCTTCAATGGTCACAATAAATTCTGCGTGTTGTCTTTATGGTGCAAATGATTGCAGATAGCTTAATATACGCAGTAAATTATGCGTATTGTCTTCTTGATGCAATAAGACAAATGATTGGCTTATTACGTGCCAGGTTCTATCTTGCCAAACAATAATGGCAAAAAAACTTTACCTATTATATGCCAAAAAATTTTTCCTATCCAGTCAACGACAGGCCAATGCAATATATTTCTTGTCCCTTATCCAGTCAATGATAGGCCAATGTAATATATTTTCTGTCCAGTCAACAACAGACCAATGCAATATATCAAATTCCCTGTGCAGTCAACGAAAGGTCAATATAATATCGTGATGATTTTATATCAAATTTTGCCCTGTCCATCCAACGACGGGTTGTTGCACTTTAGCAGTGACTTCCTTCAATGCAACTTTTTACTTGTAATGCATGTGCAGGCTCTGATACCATGTGCAAATGAAAATATATTAGATATACAAATAAGAAATATGACTTAATTGAGAAGATGGTGGAGGTGCGGTCTGTCTCTATGCAGTCGCCTCCCTCAAATCTCTTTCTTCCTTGCTGCAAATTACAAGTCCGCTAATAGGGTTTGAACCCTTAAATATCAGCTTTACATTGATGCTCTAAATTACAAGAATGCCATTAATGAGGCATATTTAAAACTAACTTTAAAAATAAAATAAAGAAAGACATAATGCAGAGGATAAATAACAATGAACAAGATGAATGTGTCATCTCCTGATATCTCTTCTATCTGGCTGAATGCTTTAACATGTCAATAGGATACATTTTTTTTCAAGGTTCTCAAAAGAACCTCCCTCGGTACCTTATTATAAGATTTTCTAGATCAATAAATATCATTTGAAGGTCTTTCTTTTTTTCTCTAAAATGTTGAATAAGACGTCTCAAAAGGTGAATCGCTTCAACAGTAGATCTGCCTGGCATGAATCCAAATTTGGTTCTTTGTTGTACTTGATACTTGTCTTAACCTATGTTCGATAATTCTTTCCCATAATTTCATAGTATGGCTCATTAATTTGATATCCCGATAATTCACACAATTTTGAATGTCTTCCTTGTTCTTATATATGGGTATAAGTATACTCGCTCTCCATTCCTCGGGCATCTTTTGGTTTCTCAATGCCAAGTGATTATTGTTTCTCCTAGGATTTTTCAAACTTCTATAGGGATATTATTTGGTCCTACCGATTTGTAAGAATAGAATAATATTAGGGTAGAGAAATAAATGCTTCTAAAACATAAAAAGATCTTCAGGATCTAAAAGAAAATATAACACTCACAAAAAAAAATTATAGGTTTAAGGATCAAAATAACATCTATCAAATGACGATAATGTTGATAATACTTTTGAAGTAACAACTTTAACATGCATTAAATATAACAACTAACAACTTAACAAATAGCAAGTCCAAAACTTAACATCCATTAAATGCGATTACAATATAAACTTAATTGTTTAAGATAAACAAAAAAAATCTACATATTTTATATTCAACATAAAACTAATCAAGTTCATTTTTAGATGAAGAATAAAAAACAAAAAACATAATGATAAATTAAGAAGCTAAAAAATTTAACTTTTAAAGGTAATTAACAAGCTACGTAGAGAGAGTGAGAGAGAACTAGCTAAAAGAGAGTGCAAACAACGAACAAGAGAGAGAGAGCAAGTAAGGCTGTCCATTGCTTGTTGCAAGAGAAAAGTTGCAGACAACAAGTAACAACATTGCTTCTTGCGAGAGATCGGTAGACAATCGGTAGAGAAGCAACGGAGAGAGAGAGACACTGGTATAAGGGGACCAGAGAGAGAAATGGTTACCGAATGGCGACAAAAGTGGTGCCATTAATGGCAGAGGGCGCATGCGGGTGGTGGTCGTCATAGAACAGGTAGAAAAGAGAGGGAGAGAGCATGAGGGAGAATGAAGAATAGAGTGAGAGAACTTAAGAACATAGGTTTTTATTTTATTTGGGTTGGGCCTAGATAAACTCAACCCAAATAACCTTGTACGCTAATACGATCGGTTAACAGTGCATTTAGCTCCTAAGATGGTTGTTTGTTAATATTTAGATGCTATAACGGTCTATGAACCGTTAAAATGCTATAGCGCGCTATTAGTAACATAGATAGGGAATCAATTGCAGAGAGGGTTCCCACATCATGGATGAGTGTGGGTAAAGAATCTATTCTCGCTACATTGTCGCGCGAATGTAGTGAACAAATCGAAGAGAGGGTTTCTGTATTTTCAGCATGGACGAATGTGGGGGTAAGGAAGTTCCAGATAATAAGTTTCGTATTGGTACTTAGAATATCAAAATATTGACCGACAAGCTAATGGAGGTAGTAGATACTATGATTAGGATAAATATTCATGTTCTATGTTTAAAAGAGATAAAGTAGGTTGGAGAAAAAGTAAAGAAGATTGAGAATACAAGTTTTAAATTATGGTACTCGAAAAGACTCGAAATGGATTTAGTATTATTATAAATAAAGATTTAAAAGATAGTGTAGTGGATATACAACGATATGAGGACTGAATTATGATAGTGAAATTAGTGCTAGGAGTAGAGACTTCTAATATAGTTTGTGCATACGTACCCCAAGTAGGACTAGACGATAGTATAAAGAAAGCATTTTTGGAAGAGTTAGATAAGGTAATTCAACAAATTTCATAAAGAGATGATTCGTTTGGGAGGAGACTTAAATGGACATGTCGTTAAAAAGACATTAGGATATAGGGGTATTCATGAAAATGATGGTTATGGGGATTTAAATGAGGAAGGTAGAGACATTTTAAATTTTGCTGCGACATGATTTCTTTACTTTAACTCTACTCATGTAAGAGATCACCCTCGCATGGCCGGTCCCAAGCCCTGATAAAGGAGGAGGGTTGCGTTAGGCTTTCAACAGACAACATAAAACTTTGTCAGACTTATTTACCATGGATTCTATAAATTATGATAGGGCTATGTGGAAACAAAGAATCCATGTAACCGACCCCATCTAGTACGAGAAAAGTCTTAATTGTTGTTCTTGTTGATATGATTTATTTATTTTGTTTGTAGGAAAATAGATAGATCGTGTTTTAAGGATTGCAAGGTAATTGTAGGATAAAACTTAATTACCCAATATCGACTTTTAGTTATAGATTTTGTGGTAAAAAAGTAGACACAGAAGAAAAGGGTGCATAGAGTTATTGAGACTAAATGGTGGAACCTCAAAAGTAAGAGAGAAGATGTATTTGAAACAAAAAGTTCTTCAAGGAGATGGTTGAAATTATGTAGGTGTGTCCTTCTGATATGTGGAATAATATGACTATACATATTAGTAAAGTGGTAAAATATATGTTAGGTGAATCTAAGGGAGGCATACCGGCACAAAAGGAAGCTTAATGGTAGAGTGAAATGGTGTAAGATAAAATTAAGGCAAAGAGGGCTTGTTGCAAATTGCATTATTCTAAGAAAACTAGTAAAACTTAGGAGGCTTATAAGAAAGCAAAGAAAGAAGCGAAAAAAGCTGTCAGTGAAGCAAAAGGCAAAATTTGGGAGGATTTATATAAAAGCTTAAGTCAAAAGAAGGTGAAAGAGATATTTTTAGGATATCTATGGCTACAGATAAGAAAACTAATGATCTTACTTTTGTTAGATGTATCAAAGATAAGAATGAGAAGATTGTAGTGGTAAATAACGATATAAAAAGTACATGGAACAAATTATTCTATAAGCTTTTTAACGAAAACACATATGTTAGTATTAGTTTAGAAGAGTTAACCAAATAAAAAAAGTATATAAATCGTAATTTCTACTGACATATTCAAAAGAATGAAGTCAAAGAGACTCTTAAATAAATGAAATTTGGTAAATCTATAGGATCATACAATATTCCTATACAAGTATGGAAAATTCTAGGAGAGACGAGGATCACTTGACTTACAAGACTATTTAATGAAATATAGAGAAACCAAAAGATGCTTGAGGAATAGAGAGCAAGCATACTTATACCCATATACAAGAGAGCCATCTAGAATTGTGTGAATGATCAAGGTATCAAGTTAATGAGCCATACTATAAAATTATGAGAAAGAATTATTGAATGTAGGTTAAGACAAGTATCGAGTACAACTCAGAACCAATTTGGATTCATGCCAAACATATCTTCCATTGAAGCGATTGATCTATTCAGATGTCTTATGAAACATTTTAGAGCAAAGAGAAATAACCTTCACATGATATTTATTGATCTATAAAAAGCTTATGCTAGGGTGCCAAGAGATGTTCTTTGCAGAACCTTGGAAAAGAGAAGTATTACATTAACTTATATAATTCTTATAAGAGACATATATGATGGTGCAAAAATATGTGAGAAGACTCACGAAAGAATGACAAACTTCTTTGGATTTAATATTGGGTTACATTATGGATAACTTTAAGTCTATATTAATTTATATTGGTATTTGATGAGTTAATAAAACATATTCAAGATAAAGTTAGTGTATGCTATTTGTAGATGATATTATGTTAGTGGATGAGTCTAACAAAAGAGTTAATAGGAAATTAAAACTATGGAAAGAACCATTAGAAAGTAAAGGTCTATGACTTGTAGAATAAAGACAATATATGAAATGTACGTTTAATGATTTGGTACTTTAAATGTATTTAGAAATTAAGATTGACACACATTGCATCTCTTATAAAGAAAGTTTTAAATACCTAAGGTCAATTTTTCAAAGTGATGAAAAAATTGATGGAGATGTTACGTATAGAATTAATAAATATTGGTTAAAATGAAGAGGGGCATTAGGTATTTTATGTGACAAAAAGATACCATTCAAGTTGAAAGGTAAATATTATAGAGCAACAATTAAACCCAAGGTTGTAATTAGCGTATCGGTGCCCATATCATACTGGGTAGCATATTGTATGATACGGTACGATACATTACATAAAAAATTGAATTATTTTGTAAAATTTATAAAAAAATCAAAAAAAAAAAAAACGAAAACTTGTAATTAAAAAATAAAAGGTAACCAAGTGGTAGATAATACCATCAGAATGCAACTAAAAATGACATTTTCACGATTAGTAAACTAATACCATGAGGCTATAAGCCTAATAGAGTAAGAAAATTAAAATTAACGTTAACAATATACCAAAAATCTTTTGAAAGTTTAAAAAGTTAAGATTATAATTTATTACATAACACAAATACAAAGTTATAAACTACAACAGTCCAATTTCATTATTTTATTCTACAAAACATTGATCATAATCAACAAATGCATCATAAGCATTATAATCAGGGTCACTGGCATCATCGCCACCATCACCTCCCTCCTCTTCCTCCAAAATTGGGTCATCCAATCCTTCGCCATCTACATTGTAAGCTCCAATCTCTGCTTCTACTTCTATTGCTCTTCAATTTGCATCCTCTAAAATATTAGGAGGTTCTTCTTCTTCGATCCAATCAAGAAGAATATCAATATTTTTGTAGCTAAGTGGGTCATATGGCACTTTCCTTGCCTTTCTTGCATCTCCTTGCATTTGTCTATAAAAAAAAGCAAAAAAAAGAATAAATTTACTTAAAGTTAGAAAATATTATTACTTATAAGTATAAGTAATAACAAACATATAACAAAAAGTATCTTTTTACCTTTGCCTTAACTTCGTATTATAGAGCCTTTTTAATGTATTTTTTTATACAACAATTTGTAGCAAATCTTATGAATGAAGGCTTAATCAACTCTCTTCCACCAATGTGGATTCTCATCAAATGTAATACAGATAAGTAATTATAAATAAACTTTGTGACATTTTATATGCATCAATTGCCCCCTTAATGTCTATCTATTGTACTTAAATCATCAAGCATTATGTCTATGCAACGTACGTCTATACTAAGGATGGATGATTCGCCTCAAGATCTTACCAACTGCTCTAAAGTTTACAACATTATCAGTGATGAATTGAATAATATTTTGAACATCAACATCCTCAATATCTTAAAAAAGAAGTTTTATCAATATGGGATAAGTCATAACCCCGATGCTACTGCAACTAGGACCTACACTCTTTCCTTTATCTCATCTTCTCGTGCTCTCCTCAAGTATCTCTTCCTCCTCCTCTCTAGTTATAGCATGAATTTCTTCTCGAGAAATATCTTGAGACATATCTCAACCACCTATTTTTCCTTTCTCTTTGTCGGAATCTTTTTTTTTCTCTTTGTGAGCTTTAGAACTTTTTGATTTTCATACTGCACACTTTTAGGCACTCGACGACAAACACTTACATTCTTTTTAGTTCTCGTAAGATATTTCATGCACAAAATACCTTTATGCTTCACCTCGTTATGGAACATACACATATTCACAAGCCTATTGCCTTTATACACTGGGTACAATACTTTCATGTTAGATCACCTCATTATAGAACATATCTCAACTACAATAAGGACAAGACTTTACGAAGGTGAGAAATCTCCGAACTTATGAAAGACCCAAAATTTTTAAGTGAAAAATCAAGTTACAAAGGAGTAGGGATGAAGAAAATGGAGTATGACATGGTTTGAGAAAAACCGAATGATTTTTCAAGAGTTTGAGACTAAAAACATGTGATTTCTTCACAAAATTGAGTAAATATGGAAGGTATGAAAACCATTTGGGAACAAGATAGGGGTAAGCGCGTGGTGGCAGAGAGATCAAGTGCAGAGGCGGGAGATGAGAGGCGGCAGATAAGAGGCGAGAATAAGAAAAGATCCTTGGTGCGTTGACCGTACCAAAAAAACTTCGACACATTGACTATGTCGAAGTTGCCCGATACAGTGTCAGTGTTGCACCAGTATTGGTACCAACACTTCACCTCCTAGAGGTGTATGTGTGGCATAGTCTCTGACCATCATTCAAGCACCTTCTTAGTTTTAGGAATGGCTATGTCAGAGTAAGTTAGGTGTAAGTATGGGAGGAATTGTTATCATTAGTTCATGTCTGTGATGGCACGTATGCAATTTAGAAGCTCTGGATCAGGTAGGTGTTACGTACATGATTGAGTTTTTCTTGCCTTGGGAGCACTGTAGTCTTTTCAAGTGTGCCTATACAGTTGGCTTTCTTCTTGTCGTAAAGGTACTTGAGTTCATAAATGAACAGCGTTAAGCAATACATGGCTTCACATGCACCAAAAATAAAGATCTCCAAATAAATCAAAGGTTTCAAACTTAACCATATACCTGTAATGAAACAGCACCTTTAAGTGCGACAGTTGATGCTTTTATTCGCAGAAATCTGCCACTAAAAAGTGACTATAAAATACCTTACATAAGGCCCAAATCACCAAATAAGAATGCTTGACTGAATAACCTTAGAACGAACTTTCATTAATCATTCATCAGGCATAGAATTTATGTACAATAGAAGAGGCTTTTATAGGAAAGGAAGTTCAGCAGAATACCCTCCAAATGGCTAGATTTCTAGGTGTTGGAGGGTTTTCAATGACTAGAAATCTAGCTAATGGAGGCCTGGTGGCCTGCGGCCTAGGCTTGGGTTTGAGGGCCCGTACTTGAACCCAATTACAGAAAAGAGAAAAAAAGAAAAAGAATATATACATATATATATATATACATACATGCATATATATATATATACATACATACATGCATATATATATATACATATATATATATATATATATATGTATACATATATATACATATATATGTATATATATCTATATATATATGTATACATATATATATATATATATTATGTTGGTTGTATGTACATATCAATTAGCTGTACATATATATATATATATATATAACATTCCTTTTAACAATGCCGAATGATGCGGTGTATCTCTGTTCGACATAGAAAGGCATCTCTTTTGAGCAAATGCGTTGCTACCCTGGCACCTTCTCACAATACATGATAATGATCAAGTCTCGTCGTCCCTCAGAAGTGGTTGTTATTTTCTCAAGCAAAGATAGTCTAAAATGGAGTGTGTGGACATAACTATGATACTCAATGCCTTTCTTTGCAAGGAAGTACAACATTCAAGCATGGGCATAACCCATCCCTTCCCCTCTGCCAAGGACACAAATAATTTAAAACCATAGTGTACAATTGCTTAAAAATCTACTTTGTGGCTTTAATCTTTAAGGACAATACATCGAACTATATCAGTGCAAATGAGTATATGTGCAAAGTTATTTAAGTTCCTGTTGGGAAACAGCTAATTGATGGAATCATTATGGGATTTAACCATGGGTTCTTGGATATAACATATTTAAGCTATATCCCATCCCCTCTACCAAGGACTCAAATCATTTAAAATCATAGTGTACAATTGCTTAAAAATGTCAGAAGGTTCACGGTCACTACTTTATGGTTTTAATCTTTAAGGACGATACATCAAACTATATCAGTGCAAATGAGTATGCATCCAAAGTTATTTAAGTTCCTGTTGAGAAACAACAAACCGATGGAATCATTATGGGACTTAACCATGGGTTCTTGCATAGAACATATGTAAGCTATGACTTTTACTGTGCAGTTCATTTTCATAAATTGAATTGTTCTGTTGGTTTTTGTACATTTTATTGTTATGAACATGTCAAAAAGTAGTTCAATCATATGTATTCACTTGGGACTGATGATTATATCTCTTATTTTAGGAGAAAGCTCGTTTTAGTAGTTCTGCATCTGATACAGGAAAAGGGAAGAGCAAGAAATCTGCTAGGCGCATCACACATGGGTTCCATTTGGTCAAAGGGAAATCATATCATCCAATGGAAGACTATGTTGTATCAGAGTTCAGGCAGGTTGATGATTCTGAATTGGGTCTGTTTGCTATATTTGATGGACACTTAGGGCATGATGTGCCAAATTATCTGAAAACAAATCTGTTCGTTAACATTCTAAATGAGGTATGGATGTTAGCTCCCAACAAGTACTTATGCAGTTTGTCATTCTACTGGACAAAGTAGGGGCAGATATTTCATCTTCTAAGTTACAGGATATAGAGTTTTGTCTTGCCACCGTATGCTACAGTAGAATTTCTTTCTTGTCTTTTGTTGTTGCTACACCACCATTCATCGCCCATAGTCTAGGCTACCTTGGTGCAAACATGATGGACTTAATGTTTTCTGTTACCAGCCAAACTTCTGGGAAGAGACAGAGGAAGCAATCAAGAACGCATATATGATAACTAATGAGACGATCTTGGAGAAGGCTGTTGAATTGGGCAGAGGAGGTTCCACTGCTGTGACAGCTATACTGATCGATGGGGAAAGATTAGTAGTGGCAAATGTAGGAGATTCTCGGGCAGTCATATGCATAAAGGGCAAGGCAAAACAACTAACAATCGATCATGAACCTGACAAAGAGCGAGGCTCCATAGAGGAGAGAGGCGGTTTTGTTACGCGGTTTCCAGGTTTCAAAACTTTCTAGGTCTTTCATGACATGCACCTCTTCTCACCTAGTTCATCATGTGATCATGCGTTGATACTTTTTCTTTTTTTTCCTTGGGGTCCAGATTTGATATGTTGACTATCAAAAATACTCATGGCTTGTCTTGGTTATCCAGGCCTTTGCAGAAGTTGGTTATAGGTCACAAAACAACCAATTGCAGGAAAGGAAAAGTATGGGAGGTCATGGAGCTATAATTGTGATTCCCATATACCATTACCAACTTAATAAATGGCAAAGATAAGAACGGTTCATAACATAGTTAGCAGCCCAAATCCCCGTTTTAACTCCTCTAAGAGGACCTTCTTCTCAAATCAATAATCCTTTCCTTTGTAATTTATTGAAAATAGTGTTATACATGGAGGGTTTGGTTATTCCAGTGGTCATCTACTGACCCTGCTCTCTCCTAGCAATTGTAGTTTAATGCTATAAATGGCATGTAGATATGGATTTGATTATGAGTCCCATGAAGTATTGCATTTGACCACTCTCCAATTTGTCAAATTCTTGATTTACTAAATGGCAGATTTATATTTTAGATACCCATCTTCAACTTCCAAACAGAGCGTTGTTAGTAATGAACAATTCATTTGCTGGAATATTGCCACTTTTGTGCTTGTTGATAGTCAAGATTACAGGGGTGTGTGTTGGTAGAACACACGTTATAGTGAGGTCAAGGGGTACTTAAGACTCTATGGTCCTTCATGTAGGAGAAACAATGATTGATACTCTTCAAGTCGGTCAGTAAACTTGAGCAGCTAACTGTGCTTTATTGAACTCAGGGGATGTCCCACGTGTTGATGGCCGCCTGGCAGTGGCACGTGCTTTTGGCGATAGGAGCCTGAAGGAGCATCTCAGTTCGGAACCATATGTGACAGTTGAGAAGATTGACATGGAAACAGAGTTTCTTATACTTGCCAGTGATGGATTATGGAAGGTGACCTTTCTTGAAAAATGGTTGGGAATAGAACGTTATAGAGATAGAACTTTAAGGTTGATTTTGCTGATGATTTGTGTTTCAAGAACAGCATAACTCGTAAGATGTCCATTAGGAAAACAAGGAATGTGCACACCGGGCTAAGCAAACTATCTTTTTTGGCAACAAAACATGGAAAGGTGTCATAAACTACTACAGTGCCTCTCCTTGAAAAAGGAGAAATGGGGTGACAAAGCCAGCGCCTATTGTGGTGCCTGGATCCTCTTGGTCCATTACTGCTTTGCATCTAACAAAGAACTAAAGTATTCTGAAGTGGAAATGCTCATTTAATCAACCATATCTAGATAAATGCTACAAACCACTAATTTGAGGAATCTAATAAGACAAAAGCTTGTTGCGCCAATAAGTTGTGGGCCTTGTCCACCAAATAATTTGGAGTGCCATAGCTGCATGGCTATAGATGTTGCATCCCCACTCTAGTTTAAGCTGCTTGATGCACGTGACTTGATCTGTCACCATTGGAGATGATGTATCTGATGGGAAGAGGACAATCCATTTTTTGATTTTTTCTGCATTTTTGCCTATAAGTTTTTCATTGTTCTGGCCTTTCTAGCATTGGCCTGCAGATTCCCCCTTTTCTCGATAAATGCATCTGATGAGGGGCATTTCTTCCACTAATCAAGGGATTCATGCGAGGGAAGGATTCATTCATTGTCTCACTTGAATCCTTTTTGAAGCCTCTCAAGGGCATGATTGATCCCCCTCAAGTTGAAAGAATTCAGTTTTCTTTAGGGCCTGACTGGTGGAGGTTTCTCACATTCGCTTCAGCTGCCAAACAAATGAATTTATATTTGGATTCTGAAGATTTGAGAATCCAAATCAGGTTCAAAGGTGAACCGTGGAAAAGCAAGTTATTATTTAGAACCGGAGATGGAATGGTGGATGTGTAAGTTGATGTAATGTGCTTGATCTCTTGTAGGTACTGACAAACCAAGAGGCAGTGGATGCAATTAGAACTATCAAGGATGCACAGTCAGCAGCTAAACATCTGACGGAGCAGGCTATCTCAAAAAAGAGCAGGGATGATATATCATGCATCGTTGTACGCTTCCATTGATCTTCCTTCTATGGCATGTGTATTGGACCTTTTAAAGATCTCGTGATGCAATGTGTGGAATGGTCATTGTTGGTTTTATCTAATTTGTTCTAGAACTTTGTGATTAACAAATTATTGCTGTATATGTATATGCTCAAGTGAGTGTTTAACACTCTTATTCATCCACCCTAACTCCTGTTGTCAGGTCTCTCCTTGCACAGCAGTCCCGAGGCAGGATACTGACTTGTATTAGCTAGCTAACTGTTAACGTAAACCTTTCTCACGGTAGCACTGCACGCTGATGTTCATCAAAAGTTTGAAGTATCCTTGCACGAGGATGAAATGCTTTGGTAAGGTTAAGGTTGCGGATCAACCCCCGGTCGAAAATATCAATTTCATAATTCTTCTATTCCTAGTATATGATCAGCATTATGTTATTATATTATCTGAATTAAGCCCTAGGGATGTGATCTTTATGGTTTGGCTTGTTGTAAAGATGTTCTAGAGTACACATTTTATTGGAGAGTTTCAAAATCTAATGATCCACAATGCATGATAAGATCATTACTGATAATCTCATTAAATTACATTGAAACAACTTGATCCAAGAACTTAATTTTCAAATAGTATGAGTTTTAGCTATTGTGGATATTTGAAGTCAGATTAGTTGAAAAAAGCTGAAAAATGAGTTTTAGCTAAACTGCACCATGCCCTAGATTGTAGCCAATATTTTTCTTTATGTTGAATCAAATGGCAAATCTCCCAGTTTTCATGGAGCTGATTGAATGTGAGTAGGTAAATAGATATCAGCGGACTTTCTATATGCTGTACTTTGTCTATTTTGGGAGGCGTTGGCTCATCTACTAGAGAATGAGGCTTTGAAGATTGATTTGTGGTCCTGAAGGAATTTGCACATTGACAAAACTTGCTTGCTATATATGTCGCAAGGGGTCCCAACTTTTCTGATATTATATTTAACTCATTTTTCCTAATTATGCATTGAACAGCTGCTTGGAGTTCCATGTTACGTCTTCATCCATTTTTGGTAAAGCAAACGTATGTACCTTGCTTTACTAGGCTTTGTCAGTGTGCTATTAGTGATGGGTGTCAGTAGTCAATATTTTAGAACAGTCAGTTCACTTGTTTGAGTTGTCACATGGGTGCAGGCTTGCGTAAGTCATGGGTGCGATAAATATATACACAATAATGCCTCAAAAAAAATATTGACAACTATCAAACAAATCTATTAGAATCAATCGAAATGACCGGTTTTATAGGATTACTCACTAATGAAGTAACAATCTAGCAATATTCAGTCTTAAGTGTCACAGCACTAAATATATTTAAAATAGATAGTGAGTGCCCAGTCGGGCATGGGAGAAGTGCGGTTGTCAGTGTCGGAGCGTGCGATATTGGTGCAGCACTTTGTAGATGATATCATTTTGACAAGGTGGTGTGGTCTTAAATGCAGAATAGCTGATCTGTAAATAGCCAACTGGCTGTGTATAATATTCTGTGCTCATGTGCGACACCGAACAACTGCATGTACAGAACTCGAAGCTCTTAATCAATCTAAGATTAGAATAGTTCCCATGAGCTGTTTAGGTGATCTTGAAGATCACAGAGCGAATGAGATATTGATCTTGGTCATGTAAGATGGAATGGAGACAACCAGGATAAAGTACTTAACGAAAAAATATAAAGTGCAATCTGGCATGCCTGATGTCTGATGCAGTGGGTATTGTTGATGAATATCATCACGACATTCCAAAATATATCGAATTGTGTTGTTGATATGGTAGTAGATCGGTTTTGCCTAAAAGGAAAGAAATTAGATCAAAGCTTCATTTCCACACGAAAGGATCTTACGTGTTCTTAGTGGACGTCTCACATCAAGCTTCAGCTTGTGTTGTAGATATGCCGTTTACGAACAGCAACTGAAGGATACTCATGGCTCTCTATTCGACTCACCTCATGCGTTATACACTAGAACATTAAGCTTTGATGTTAGGCAATATGTTTTAATGTCATACCAACTATCTGTCAGGTCAAATTATTACCTCTAGCAGTGGTGGCAAATCGGGTAATCGCATTGGGTTCGGGTCGGGTCAATGCGAGGTTTACATAGATATGAAGAGGCAATTTTCAACATCCGAACATGACCCACCCTAACATGACCAGGGTTGACTTTGGGTCGATCTGGTTGTCCGGAGGATTTGGTTCTTCCTTCTTTGGTCGACCCCGGTTTTCTGGCAAAAACTCCTAGATTTTTTTAGGCTTCACTGAGTACCCACAAGGATTACCGGTACTGGCTGAACAAATCGTGCAGCAGGAGGAGTACGCCTAGAGGCAGTGGGGCATCTACCACTTCATCATGCTGACCTATGGTGATTTTGAGTGATCTTCATTTTCCTGAGTTTCGGGTCCACATGAACCAAAAAAAGCCTTCCTTTTGCAGTTTGGCATAATATTCCCTAGCATTTTCAACGTGGTGGTGATCATCGGCCTAGCCCGCTTATGTAGAGAGGTTGCTATCTTCACTGTAAAAGACCTACACCCGTCTCCATATAATAAGTTCAATGGGAGTCACCAGCTACTTCACCTTCATGTAGTAGTATAATAGGGTTGGACACGAAGATGTCTAGAAAGAGGAACACCATGCCTTGCTTCCTTGTGACCTTTCTGGGCATCATGCGGAAGTACCTCCACTAGGTATAGGTCATCACCTCCAAAGGTCGGTTAGCCCTAGCCCCTTGGTTGTGTACGACACTAAATCAATCAATCAACCAAGTTGTGCGGATATGAAGACCTCATTGCAGATTAAGGCCTATGATTCCATAGCTGCAACCAGCCTGTTTTCGCTCTTCCAACTCTATATTTATTTTTGCTTTTTAGAGCTTGACTTGGTAATTTTGTAGCCTTAGAGGTGCCCGCAGATCTTGAAACCTTAGGACCGATGTTTCAGAGTTTATCCCTCAACATCATATGAGAGATGTTGTCGAAGCCATTACAAGTTGATGAAGAGTTTGTTGCGGGCTTGACTGTAGCCCAACCATGGTCCTTGCAGATCAGATCATACATATAGGATACATACGGAAACTCCAGATATTTGATATCTTTCTCTTTGAATGAGATCTCAATTCCATCTAATGTTTCATTAGATATCTTACAATTAGAATCCCTCTTTTCCGATCCGGTTCCTCCCATGCAAGAACTGATTAAATTCGGGCATGATACACTTTTGGTGTGGGAGAACAGAGTACTTTCTTTCGGATCGAGAAGAGCTCTCGGATATCTTTTCCTTTGGTAGATACTGAGAAAGCAGAAACAATCAACCTATTGATATTGGGAGACCCAAAAGATTCTTCCAATGTATCATTTCTGAGTCCAATGGAATTCATAGGTATAGGAAGAAGCCCCATCAAATAGAGATTTTTTCTTTCGACCATATTTCGATTGTTAATACGATATATAAGGACCGCTACTACAAGCAGTACTACACCTTTGATCGTGAAATATCGATTGCTTGTTAAACCCTGTGAATCACGTGAAAGCAAACCCTGTGAATCACGGGAAAGCACTTAGGCACCTAGACACATTGCCTTACCTTCTGACACTAGACCAACCTGAAGGTTAATCTTATTGTAGCCTCAATTGCACTGGTTGACATTGCCCTCTACAGAAACAAGTTTGACGAGAATTCTTGCTGGCAAGTTCCCTTGGCTCTTGGCATAAACTCATTGGTTTCCATATAACCTGAGATGATCTCTATAGCCTGATTATAGGTAGGTGGTACAACAAGCATTGAGCGATAATAGATCGATTGTGTTAGAGGCAGTATTGAGTGATGATAGATCGAATGGGTTAGAGGCAATAGCTACAAACTTGATGAAGATAAAAGAAGCAACAGGATTTAGCTGAAAACCATAGAGTAGCTTGAATAAGAATTAGTGAATGTTGTAATAAAAACATTGTCATGAGCAAATCATTTGGGTGTGTCTCTAATGAGACCGATCTGAATTGATGTCTATCAATACCCATTCTACAAATTGTAATGGCATGAAATGAAATCAGAACAATCAACCCTTCTTCTCAATACTTCGAAACTTGCATCTCTCTTCTTCGATCCACTTTTTACTTTGAAATTTGGTGCTATGGATTTACATAATTAAATCTAGAATAGACCACTGCTCAAATGTTTCAGGATACTCTATTACAGAATCACAAAGGCCTAAAGAAGCCTCTTTATCTCAGTGTACAGAATCCAAATTGTATGATTTTAGTCTTGTTGGAAAGCTATGGATATCAGCTTTCCAGTAAGACTAATTTTATCAATTTTGGTTGACTACATATGGAGTTATGGGACTTTTACTCAGACTCGATTCCAGGAAATAGAGATTGACAGAAATGATTCTCGATTTTCTTGATTTTACATACCTTTTATTACGGAGTTGCACAACCCTAAAATTCTTACAAATTTTATCAGATGTGGGCTTGCGTGTGTAGAAGAAGTGTGCCAAATTTCAGTTCAATCAAAGCAGAGATGAAGAAATGAAAATTAAAGCAACATACATATGTAGAGATGCTAGAAACATTTTTTCAGTGTTTTTATAACATATGTGATGCAACTCACCCAAATTTAAATAACATAAACACAGCAATTCAAAGTAAATTACTGAAAGGAAATGAACATAAATATGTAGATTAACTTAAGCATAGAGGGGATTAGGAGATATAGAGGGTATATAGAATATAGAGAGGTAGAAGAGACATCAAAGCAAACAAGTAGAAGGCATATGCATAACCGAAATGAAATGGCAGCACTCCTACTTTATTACAACATGGGGAGACTAGCTCCATTAATACAACCCCTTCTCAAATTAAATAGGAAAAAAAAGAGAATTAAAATCAAAAGGGAGAAGAATACTTACAATCACCGGCCCTCTAATGGATGCATGGTTTGAAGAAGGAACTCGTCCTCTTCTTCTTCTCCTCTCTCACTCTCTCTCTAGTTGCAGCACCTCCTCTCTCTCTTCCCTCATGTTTTGGAAGGTCTCTCCAAGTGCTAGATGCCAGAAATGAGCCCCCCTTGGCCTCTATTTATAGGCCAAAGGGGGGTCTCTAGTGCCTTCCATGGGGCGGGTAGCTCCTTGGCCCAAACCCAATCCAAATCTCATGGCCAGCCCCAAGCTCCTTCACGTGGCCTTCATGTGGTCTCCTAGGTCAACATAGACCCAACAAGTGTAGCCCTAGGTGGTCAGTTTTGCCTTGGCTTGAGCTAGGTTAGGTTTAATGTGGTTTGGCCAATGTGGCCTAGGTGGGTTAAGTCGATGTGGTTCGGTCCATATGGGTTAGATGGGTTAAGTCTATGCGGTTTGGTCCATGGTGGATTAGGTAGGCTAGGTTAATGTGGCTAGGCCAAAGTAGATTGGGTAGGCTAGGTTAATGTGGTTTGGTTTGAACTCAACACTTTGAACTTGAATCCGCCTTGCATGCTTTGAACCAAGTCTTCATGAAGATTTGTCTAGATGGGCCCCATTGGCCCGGTTAAGTCATGTGAGCTTGGCCAATGTGGGCTTGGCCGTGATGTGTGCCTTGGGTCTTTCCTTAGCTTGATGCTTGCTGTGGTCGTGATTCTCGCTAATTATTCGGAGAGACGATTCGGCTTCATCCCTGTTTGACTGTGCTTTACCTCAGCTTTGATTTGAAAATATTTAACTTCAAAATATCCATTTTAAGGGTCTTGCGAAATTTTCCAATTTAAAGCCATGCTTCAAAACAAGGTATTTTTTGAGAGTGCTAAGTCATGTTTTTACAAAATTTATTTAGGGTGTTTACAGAAGTGATCCACATGTCCCACTCCGCTTGTGTGCCTAGGGATGTTTTCATTTTAAGTTTTCAAAATTTCAACTTTTTGATTTTCAAAAGTTTTTTATTTTAAAAGATTTTCCAGATTTTTTTATTTTTCTCAATAAAGATTTTTTTTGGCTTTTCAATGAAAAAATGGGTGTTTGGATGATTAGCAAGGTTAAACGATTCGATCTCAACACTTGCTGCATTTGTGGCCTCATTTCCTTCATCGGATTTTGGGCTCAATTTTGTTTTCCAGGAATGCTTTTTCTCTATATGTACCCGAGATGATTTTTTATGGGAATGATGTGCCTTAGCCTTTTGGCTTACAATCTTCATTTCCCTTCTAAGTTGCCTTGCCCTTTCCCTCAAAGAGGCAAGTTCTTCATCTCGGGATTTAGAGGATTTCTTTTGGGTTTTGAAAAACCGATTTGGGAAATGTGATGAGGCTTTCCTTGACATGTTTTTAAAGGAATCATCCAAACTTGACATTATTTGAAAATCAACTTGTGCACAAAACATATATTAAGAACAAAAGATTTTCGAAAAAGTGAATTTAAAAACTAAAACCAAATCAATCAACCCTCAAAGACTCAAATCCCACCGGGCTTGCCAATTCTATAGATGTAAAAATTTTACTCCAGAGCTTATGTAGAGACTTGAAATAAAATTTTCAATCTACTTCGTTCTTGCATGAGCGTGCCAACTAGTTTTACTAAAACTGACAAAGTTATAATTCCGACTTTGTGAGGCGATTGTGGCTAAGTGGGATCTTTTCGTCTTAGGCCTTCTTGAACCGATGCTCAAGAGTCAGCCTAGACGCTTTGAAGATTAATTTGGGCTGAGTGTGTATTTCCAAAATTCACTTTGAAATACAATTTTAATCAAACAATTCGTGCACCTGGTCTAGAGAATGAAAAATTTTCAAGTTCTGAAAAACAGAAACTGGTTCTATTTTTAGAGCTTGTTTCTGAATTTTTTTGGACAACTTAGATCTTCAAAATTCATAAAAAATTTACAAGTGGAGATTCTAAGACTATTTTTATTTTATGTTTTTGTGCTGTGAATTGGCAAAATTAAATCGGGAAATGACCTCTGCTCATGCGTTTCAGAATGTTTTGTTAGAGAAACACAGAGGCCTAAAGAAGCCTCTATATTTCGGTGTACAGAGCTCCAATTTTTATGAATTTAATCTTGTTGAAAATATATGGATATCAGCTTTCCAATAAGACTATTTCATTAAATTGGACTCATTGCAAACAAAGTTATGGAAAGATTACCCAACCTTTGTTGCAAGAAAAATAGACTGTATATAACTGACTCTGAATTTGGTCGACATTTCTCTATTATATTTACGATGCTACATGGCCTAAAATTCTTGAAAAATTTATCAAATCATTCAGACCAACAGTTCAGAAATGAAAAATGCAACAACAGACATGTGTAGGATGTTGGAAAACAGAGTTTCAGTTTTTAGAACATACGTGCATGCATTTATCAGAAATTAAAAGCAATCCACTGGTACATTAAATTAAATGATTGAAGGGAAATGAATGTAAATACATATTTAGCTTAAGCATCGAGGAGATTAGGAGATATAAGAGTGTATAGAATATAAAGAGATAGAGAAACGTGAAATCAAATAAGTAGAACGCATAAACGTAAACGAAATGAAACGGGCAACATTTCTACTCTATTACAACATGGGGAGATACTAAAGCTCTATTAATACAACCCCTTTCAAATTGAATAAGAGGAAGAAAGAATTAAGATCAACAAAAGAGGGAGAAAACACATTTACACTTCCTCCAATGGCTCACGACTCAAAGGGGATGTTTCCTTCTTGCCTTCTTCTCTCTCTCTCTCTCTTTTCTCTCTCTTTACAACACCTACTCTCTCTCCTAGACCCTAAGCTCCTCTTGAAATGCTCTTAGATATCCCTCCAATGCTGGAAATCATCCCCCCATGGCCTCTATTTATAGGCCAGGGGGATGCTAGACCCTTTTTTGATGTGGGTTGGATAGGTTCCTTCTTGGCCCCAACTTAGCTCCAATTCAAAAAGGCATGGTTGCACATAGCCTCAAGGGGTCTTGTGGTTCCCTAGGTCAAGGGGAGTCCAACATATGCAACCCTTGACTCGAGTGGGTGCGGTCCTTGGCTCGAGCTAGCATGACCGAGTGAGTTCCTTAGCTAGGCTTTGTGCGGTTGGGTGTGGCCGGTTGGGTTCTCCTTTTGGGCCTCCTTTGATGGAGTTCATTTCGGTCCAGCCAAGGTGCAGCCCACAGCCTCAAGATGAATTCGGCTAGGCAAGGTGCGGTTCCTTGCCTTTATGTGGCACGATCCAGCTAGGTGTGCTTGATGGGCTAAGTAAGTCACAATTGGCAAAGGTGCCATCCCTAGTCCCTTCATGTGCATGGGCCGGGTGCCATCCCCACTAGGCATGGCTTGGATTGATCTAGCCCTTGTTGTAGTCCGGCTATGCCTTGTGTAACTTGATGTAGCCTTTGATGCAAGAGACCTCGCTGGCCGTACTTGATGTGGGCTTGGTTCAACTGTTGCATTGATCCTCGCTCCCATCTTGATTTGTACTTATCCTTGATTTGATCTAGGCTTTATTCTTTTTCATTTGTGGATTCAAATATTTTCTTTTTTATTATTTAAAACCATTTCATTTGAGATATATTTGAAAACATCAAGTTTTAACGAAATCTTCAAATATTCTTTTCTTTTAAAAATAATTGAGTTCCATTACCGGTGTTTGTTTGCACGGGAGACCTGCTTTTGTCCCGTCGGTTAATCTTTTACCATTTCAATCACTTTAATCCTTTGTTGGGTGTAGGATTTTAAACCACTTTAACCCTTTGATGGGTGTAGGGTTCCGGAGTAGGACTATCCTCAATCGGGCGAGTTTTTTAGGACTAATTTGAATTTCAAAGATTTTTGACAAATTTGACGTTTAGCAAACCTTTTTGGGTTTGGTTATGTAAACACCCAAAATTTTCTTATAAATTTTTTACCTTTTTAGGGAAATTGCTACTTTTGGTAATTCTGGGTTTTCGAATGAAAAAGGCACTAAAGGAGCTTAATTCAGTATCAAAATTTTATATAAGCTTTAAAATGATGAAAAAAGGCTTCCCTTTCTGAAAATTTTGAATTTTGACAAAATTGGGAAAAATGATGATTTTGCCCTCAGCACTGGAAAAACAGAATTTCGTTTCCTCAAAAGATTTTTGTTGCAAAGCATGTTGAAAATTTGCCTTTTGAAAAGAAACTGGTATTGAAAAGACAAGTCGACACCTGAAAAGGAAGGTGGGCGCCCTGAAAGGAACACGAGCGTTAAAAAGGGAAAGTGAGCTTCCGAGAAAGAAAAGCTCATATTTGGAAAGAAATCAATTTCCAGAGGGTAAGGTCGGTATTATCAAAAGAAAGGAAAGACTGAAACAAGAACGATAGCTTTCGAAAAGAAAGATCGGCCTTATTGAAAAGGTTGAATCATAAGCTGTATCTCATAGCAATCATTCTTCAAGAACATGAAGGGAAATCCAAAGTTGATGAAGTCAAGCGTTGCTGATATGGTTGTAAACACCCAAAATTTTCTTTTAAAATTTTTACCTTTTTTAGGAAAGTAGCTATTTTTGGCAATTTTGGGTTTTCAAATGAAAAAGGTATTAAACGAGCTTGTTTAGGTACCAAAATTTTATGAAAGCTTTAAAATGATGAAAGAATGCTTTCCTTTCTGAAAATTTCGAATTTGGACAAAATTTGATAAAAATGACGATTTTGTCCTCAGCACTGGAAAAGCAGGATTTCATTTCTTTGAAAGATTTCTGTTGAAAAGTATGTTTAAAATTTACCATTTGAAAAGAAATAGGCATTAAAAAGACAAGTTGACACCTGAAAAGAAAGGTGGGCGCCCAGAAAGGAAAGTGGGCATTAAAAAGGGAAAGTGGGCTTCCCGGAAAGAAAAGCTCATATTTGGAAAGAAATAAATTCTACAGGGTAAAGTTGGTACCACCAAGAGAAAGGAAGGATTGAAGCAAGAACGATAGTTTCCGAAAAGAAAGGTTTGGTATGGAACGCCTTTCGTAACGTGTCCATGTTATGTTTGGTTGTCGAGGTAATTAGTGTACTGATATGCATCAGTTTTACATTGTCATCTGTTACTATGGTGTTGAAAATAAGGTTAATGTTTTAACACTCATGGAGGAAATCTAGCGAGCATCATGGTTGGTTTTCAAAAACGTAACATAGGCCTACTTGAACATTTTCATAACAGGTAGGCATGTAACATGGATTTGCATAACCACTTTCACAGCAGACGTGCAGGTAATGTGGGTTGGTTTAAATACTCTTATAAGTATGGCATTAAGAGATCCTGGTAATGAAACCAAGTGAGGCATGAGCAGACAACTGCGGATGCACTAATCAACAGGAGTCGGCTGCTGTTTTCTTTTTATCATTGTTGTGAAGTTATGTTCTCAAAGTGCAAGCAGACTGAACGAGTGACTCTTGGATGGAGCCACCTTGGATTCACTTATTCGTGAACTAAAGAATGTTGGAAACGGACAAAATTGCTGGCAAGAGATACTGCTGATTCTGATTGGGACATTTGGTACTGATGGGAAATTCTTCCAGTTTGCTAAATCACAACACAGGCTGATGTCGTGAAGTTACTGAAGAATCTGAAAAGAAACTGACAATGCTTGTTATCAGTCATGACATGAAGGAGTTAGCATCCGTGGTGGATAAATCATGGATCAAGGATTAACTGTAGGGGGCTTTCTTGAGAAGCAAAGATGTAAGTCGGTTAATTGCAGTGACCTAAGTACAATGGATCCACTGAATTCTTCAGAAAAGAACGAGGTAGATGTCTTACGGTGGGAAGAGTTGGAGACAAATCCCGGGCCCCTAAACCTGGGCTATTGTCCTTGCTCAATGCTGGATAAGCAATCCTGTCAAGGTATCATTGAACCCATGGGTTCTTTAACCGAAGATTTAAGGTTCATGCTAAAACACGAGTTTGGAAACTTAGATGACCTCATCGTGATCAGCTACCAAAATCAGCGGCAACCTACCATCCTCCTCAGTCAGCGTGAATAGCAACCTTGGCTGATCCATCAAGACAGCACATAGCTGCCAATTTCAGTTTCCACAGCCAACACCACTTACCAAAAGCCTGCTCATCGACAATTTTGGAAGACAGCCACAATTACCAATCCCGATTCCCATTGAATTCTGCAAGGAACGCCCTGTGACTCCATGGCAGCACACTTTTTGAGTTCTGGCTTAATCCAGCAACCAAAGAAGGTCAAAACAACCGATTTCTGCAAGATTCACCAGCTTACCTTCAATAGCAGCCTTGGCTAATCCATCAAGACAGCATACAACTGCCGATTTCAGCTCCCACAGCAAACGATCAACGTTTGGAAAGGCATGTACAACAGCTACTTGCCAAGAGACTACTCTTTGCAATAAGGCAACTTGCCTTATCAAAATTTACAGCAAAAGAGCATCCTTTGGCCTATAAAAGGGGCCTCAAAGGTGCTGCAAGAGGGGGATCCGAGGTGAGCACAAAGATAGATCCAAGCTAGGAGGAACCAGCCAGAGCAAAGCATCAATCCGAAAATCAATCCTCCACTGACCACAGAGCATCAATGCGGGGATCAATGGGTGAGTGGAAAATCAATTCATGGTGAGACATCCAAGAACCAGAGAAAGAGAGAAAGAGAGGGAGAGAAGGAGAGGAAGAAAGAGAGAGAAAGAGAGGAAGAACAGGCGGTTCATATCCAGCTGTTCTTCATCCACAGGCGGTCCACATCCAGCTGATCTTCGTCCACGGGTGGTAGTTCTTCATCCACGTTCAGCCATTTGTCTGCTTCATGTTACAGGTTTGAATTTTCACTTTAGACGTGTGACTGTTTGGAAGTCTGGAAATTTGTAAACAAAGAAGCAGCAACTTCTGCAAAAAAACTGTGTTGATGCTGAACTAAGAACGTGGCTCGCTGTTGCTTTATGATTGCTGTTGATGCGAACGTGCATCCTAACCCTTCAACTCCAGGAACAAATTCAAAACCATAAACCTCTTTGATTCTCTAGGATTTACATGATTTAGGATTAGAAGCAGTTGATTATATGCTATAGATCATTCCAAATCACTAAAGCGACAGGTATAATTTTCTGCAAAAACTGAAGTTCTAAAACTGTATTTCTGCACACACCTGATCACGGATTTTTCTGAAACAAACGGCTGATCCAATCAAGTTGAGACTTGACACATCTAAATCAGACATATCAGTGAGTGCTTGGTAAAAATTTGAAGATTTTATACAGTTTTAACATGGTAAATTAAATCTGAAAAGTTTTGCAAAAATCAGAACAAGCTCTGTAAAAACAAAAAACTCAAAAACATGTGTCTGTTATTTCCTGCATATTTCTGTACATACTGCATGGAATCCAATGAAAATTAATTCTTTGGAAAGGTAATATCCAGAATTTTCCAACAAAATAAATTTCATCGAAATTGGCTGTTTGAGCGCGGAGATATTGCTATTTTTCTGAGTCTATGAGTTTCTGACACAAAAATGTTTCGAGTGCCTAACTGATCAGTAGTTTGATTTAATTCTGACAATCTGTAGCATAAAAATAAAAAAATAAAACTATTCTATGATTCTAGTTCTGTAAAATTTTAAAAATTTTTCAAAACCCAGAAGCATTTTAAAACAATCAGAGAACAGGTCTCTAAAAACAGAACAGTTTCTGTTTTTTAGAACTTGAAAATTTTCAGAAATAGGAACTTAATCACGGTTTTCTAAAACTTTTAAAGTTGGGTTTTGCTTTTTCCAAATTTAATGAATTTCAAATATTTTCCAACCATCTAGGCTGACCCTTGAGTGCCGGTTCAAAAAGGCCTATGTCGATAAGAACTCACTTTTCCACGATTGTCTAAGAAAGTCAGAAAAATAAATCTTTGTTAGTTTTAGTAAACTAACTAGCATGCTCGCGCAACACGACGTAGTTTGAGAATTTGGTTTCGGATCACAAATGATTTGAAACAAATTCACGTCTATAGATTTGGCACTCCCGGTGGAACTTGGGTCTTGAAAATTTTGTTTGAAATCCGTTACGCTAATCAAGTTTCTAGATTTGTGGAAAGTTCTTGTACACAGGTAGATCATGTCGAGTTCAGAAGCATCTTCCAAAATGCCAAGGCGGGGCTCATGCCATAAGAGCAAAATCTTAAACAGTATTTCAAAAAATGCGTTGGCCTTCCTAAAAAGGGGAATAATGAAAGTAGAAGAAGGGATAACTGCTTTAAAAGCCGAAGAAGAGGAATCTTGCTCCTATCATAGTAAGAAACATAGGAAATCAAGCCATTCAAAGATAACTTTTTTTGATTTTCAAAACCAGTTTTCCAAAACCACAGAAAGACTTTCTCAAGAACAAATTACTTATCTTACGAAGAAAGCAACCGAAGCTAGAAGGAAAATTGAGGCCTTAGAGGCTAAGATGTACCATAAAAACCTATCTTGTGAATGTAGAGAGAAGATCCATACTCGAAAAACCAAAAAATGTCAATTCTCTTAGAGATGATTTGAGTGATATAAATTTACATAAACTTCCTCAAAATCAACAAAGTCTTGGACTTGGGCAAACATTCAAATTCCTTAGAATGTGACCAACAAGGAATTAAACCTATATCCAAAATACATCAAGGCTAGGATCATATCATGCATATTCCTAAGCCATTCCCAAACACCAAAATCGTGCATGCATAAATCATTCATTCATCACACTAAATATCATTCATCACATGCCACAATATGGGTCGGCCATAGTGTTGATGTTCATATCATTTATTACCTCCAAACTAGGGGCATTATAATGCATTCCCCAGGTATCTTTCATGGAAACATACATCATGCCATGCATCTCCATCACCTCATATGGGGATATATTTTACATATCATGCATCTCCCTAGTTCACATAAAAAATAAGATGTCCAATTACATAGTGCATGTAAGAATCATTCATGCATTTCATTGAAAATCATTCATCACATGCCACAATAGGGGTCAACCATAGCGTATGAATGCTCATGTCATCTCTACCAAACTAGGGGCATGTAGAATGCATTCCCCAAACACATTTCATGGAGACTTAACACATTCATCATTTCATAAAGCATGTATCTCCATCATTTCATATGGAATACATTTTTACATGTCATGCATCACATGCACATCATTCACCCAAAGAGGCCCAAAAAGGTGGAAGCCCAAGTGGTAATGTCCCCATGTCATAAAAGGGGCAACAAAAAAATCGATCATGCATATTGGCTCATTGATGCCTAGAAAAAAAAAACATGGTAGATGTAAACACCCAAAATTTTTAAATGTTTTCAAAAACTCCTGAATTTCGAAAACCAAGTTAAAGCCTTTATATTCAAAAACCCCAAATTCTAAAGTTTAAGCCTTATGGGGAATGTTTCAAAATAAAGGTTTTTAATTCAAACAACCTATGAGTTTTCGAAGCAGATAAACAGGTGACCCAATCCCGGATCCAAATCGATTCCCAAAAAGAAGATAAGATCAAGATATGGGATCAAGCTAAAGTCCAAATCTGACATGGAACCAAGAATCAAAGATCAAGCCAAAACCATGATAGAGCCGGACCATTCAAATATCAAACATGGCAGAATTGATTAAATTGGAAGAGCCTAACTAGGCATACCCGGCCACTACTTGGTATCAAGTTGTAGGATCAAGTCAAGGACCGGGCTTATCAAAGATGGAATCAATATCCACTTCAAGTATGGGATCGACCTCATCAAGTGCAAGTTCAAGGTAGGGTCGAGTTGATCAAGCCAAGCATCAAATAATCAAGTCATAAAATCAAGCATTGGCCGGTTAAGTGAACTTGATGGAACCTAGTCTAAGGTCGGGTTCACTTGGAGACTAGCCCACATGGGGCTGGTCCATTCCTTCTTAAAGGGGACCACTTATGTGAATCAAGATCAAGGCATGGAGCTGGTCCAACCCGCCCCATGGAAGGGGCTAGAAACCAGCCCCCTTGGCCTATAAAGCCACTTGGGCAGACAGGGATTCCGGACTTATGTTTGAATCAACCTTAGCCCTTTCTAGAATTTTCTCTAGCACGAGTCTATGCCTAGGCGAGGCTTGTATAAGCTCTAGGATAGACAAGTGGATAGGAATCTTTGAAAGGTGGTTTTCGAAGTCATAAGGGATGACTTTATCCTTGTCTGCTTTTGGCAGAACTCCAGGGATACATGCTTTTGAGGGGCCAGGCACATTGACCACCTTTTTAGCACTTTGTAGGTGCGGGGGTTGATAGATCCTCCCGGATCTAGTCACTTCCCCTACGACCAGCCTAGGGTTCGCGCTAAATTTGGCTCTAAGGATGAGTTGAGGAGCACCTTGAAATTTTAAAACTGGTTTTGCCGGGGATTTAGCTTTTGGTGGTCCCCGGATGACGACTTGGGCGGGCTTCTTGTAAAGCACAAGAGTGGGCGCACAAGTGGGTCGACCAGACTCAGGTTTTTCCGCTAGTTCCTTAGAAAAGGTGAGGGTACATACCTCCTTTCTTTTCCCACTGCCACTGGCGTGTTTGGGAAAGGGTTCTTTGAAGATAGCTTGAGGTGGCTCAAGTTCTGCAGTGACCTGGAGCCTGCCCTCCGCTATCAAGTTCTCAATTTTATTTTAAAGGGAGAAACATCGTTTGGTATCATGGCCTTTGAGCTGATGATACTTACAAAATCAATTTAAATACCCCCCTTTAGAAGTGACTCCTTCGGGGATTTCAGGTAGTTCTATCATGCCTTGGGCAAGTAGGAGGTCTAGGACCTCCGACACAGGTTGCCCCAGCGGAGTGTACTCCCGTTTTTCAACCGGTTTTTGAAAGGTTCGCTCCCTTTTATTTTCTAGTTTTTCAAAATTTTTGGAAGTGCCTGCCATGCCTGGATCCACTCGGACATTGGCGATTTTATGGGGCTTTGCCCCTTTGTCCATCGTGGGTAGCCCGTAAGTGATGGGCTTTTCCAAGCGGGTTTTAGAAACGATACTTCCCTTCCATAAGTGATCGTATGTCCCTTTTCTCAAGTTGGTTTCTGTAGACGCGCGAAAATCCCCGCCTCTTCGCCTCTTTCGTGGCTTGGAGTGGATCTTATCGTGCGTCTAAGGCCTATGTATACAAACAGGGCGTGCCAGCTAGCTTACTTAAGCTAGCGAAGATATACTTTAACACTGACTTCTAAACGTGGAGACTGTGAGCAAGTGAGCTCTTGTCGTCGCAGACCTTCTTGCACCGATGCGCAAGGGTCAGTCTGTACGCTTTTGCAAAAAATCGAGTTTTGGGGAGAAAGTCTACGAAACGGTTCGAGGTGTCTATTTCGGGTCTTTAAGATGCGATTGCATGTTTTAGATCACGTGGATTTGCACGTGCCTAAGTCTTTTCTTTTATCCCTTTTTGGGTCGCCTAGTTTGTGTGTTATGAACACTCCACTACATGGGCGAATTCGAGCGGGGGTTGCTTCGATGCAATATGCGTCCTACCTCGTGGTATGGCGTAGATGCAATGCAAACTCACGCTACTCCAAAGGGAAAACCCGAAATGTAAAGACAATACTGAAGGGAAATAGCGGAAGGGAAATAACCGAAGGGAAATAACCGAAGGGAAATAACCGAAGGGAAATATGTATATATCTTATGTATATGAGCCCTTACTCGGGTCTTGCAAATAAGAGCGAAGGCTCAATGTGGATGCGTGCTTGAATTGAAAGACTTACACACACGACATGAAATTAAACCCAAATATAAATTGCAGTATGGCCTTGACTAAGGTCTTGGGAGTAAGAGCGAAGGCTCAATGTGTGTGAGAGTGCTTGAATTGAAGTACTACACACACGACATAAATGAAACCCAAATATAACTGCAATAAGGCCTTTACTAAGGTCTTGGGAGTAAGAGCGAAGGCTCAATGTGTGTGAAAGTGCTTGAATTGAAAGACTTACTCACACGACAAGAAATAAAACCCAAATAGTATAGGTCGGCCCTTACTTGGGTCTTTCAAATAAGAGCGAAAGCTCAATGTGTGTGAGAGTGTTTAAATTGAAAGACTTACTCACACGACATGAAATGAAACCCAAATAGTATAGGTCGGCCCTTACTTGGGTCTTTCAAATAAGAGCGGAAGCTCAATGTGTGTGAGAGTGTTTAAATTGAAAGACTTACTCACACGACATGAAATGAAACCCAAATAGTATAGGTCGGCCCTTACTTGGGTCTTTCAAATAAGAGCGGAAGCTCAATGTGTGTGAGAGTGTTTAATCGAAAGACAACGCACCCAACTTAAACAAAACCCTTCGGAAATGAAATATATACGTACACTTATATATTAGGGGCTGATTAGGCCCGTGTGTGTTCGAAATTGTGCACGACTAAGAGAGTGCACGTGTGTGGTTGTGCCAAGCCACGTTATTACAAGCGGGGGGAGACTATGCTCCGTTATTACAACCCCGTATCAAATTGAATTTCAAGCAAGTGTATGATTAAAGACCGAGTTTAGAAACTTACAAGTAGCTGGTCCGTAGAGGTCTTGCTTGAGCGTGGCCTTGGCTTTGGGCTGCAAACGGGAGCTCCGCGAAGGTATGTGACCAAGAGTGCTGGCCGGCTGCAAATGGGCGCGGGATGGACGCCTCGAAGGGGGCCGGTGGCAAGTAGGCGGCGCCTCCAAGTAGGGAGTTTAGAGTGGCTGACTAAGTGGGTCTTAGGGTCACTAGGGAAGTTAGGTACTAAGGGAAAACTGGCCCTAAAAGGTGAGTTAGTGGGAAGGCCAAATAGGGCACCTAGGGGGGTCGGCCGAATGGGAGATGGTGGCTAAGCAGTGGCCAGCCACTTGGGTTATCCTAGGTTCGGCTAGGCTTAGATGGTGGCGGCAAAGAGGTTGAGCTAAGGGGAAGATGGGTGGCTAAGAGTGGAGGGGTGGTAGAGAGTGGCTTTGAGGGAGTTAGGGGGACTTACCGAATGGGGAGGAGTGGCGGATGGAGTGGGAGAGTGGCGGGCAGGTGGCTGTCGGCTGGTGGAGTTGGGGGAAAGGTGGTGACGTCCAGCTGGGGGGGCAGTGATGGTGACGTGGGAGAGGGAAGGTGGCGGAGCAGGTGGCGGCTGGTGGAGGAGCTGGAGCTGCTGGGAAGACGGATGAGAGATGGGAGAAGGAGAGGGCCCGGCTGGGTGGTGGAGTGGTTCCCACTTGGAAAACCCGCCCACAATGAGGGGGGTTTAAATAGGGGATGGGTAGGTCGGTTAGGGCTGGGTTGTGGGTAGTGGTTAGGTGGTTTAGGTAGGGTAGTATGTGGATAAGGTGGGCTGGATGGGGCTGGGCCAGATATTTTAAAACTAGGGGTTTGGGAAAATCGTGGGCTAAGGGTGGTTTAGGGGTTTAGGGCTAGGTTAGGTGGTTGGGTTTTAGGGTGAGGTTTAGTGAGCTAGGTTAGGTGGTTTAGGCTAGGTTTAGGCTAGGATTAGGGAAATTAATCTAGGTTTAGGGAAGGATTAGGGAAGTGGGTTAGGTGATTAGGTTGGGATTAGGCCGGGATTAGGGAAGTGGGTTAGGTGATTAGGTTCAGATTAGGGGTGGATTAGGGGTTTAGGCTAGGTTTAGGCATTTTGGGTTAGGTTTAGGTGAGGGAGCTCCCTTAGCATGGCCCATAGACCTTGATCACCCCATGTTGGTGCAGCCCTAGGTTAGGTTTTAGCTAATTACAAGCTTAAACCCACTCAATTAGGCTAACCCACATGATTAACCCAAACTTGACACACAAGTCAAGCTTAATACAACACTCTTGATATTTTTCACCCCCACTCTCTCTCATGCCCAATATCCCACGTGAATTTCAAGTGGGCCCCACCTCCATTTATGAGAAGGTGATGTGGGCCATGGATATGGATATTGGATTGGATCTCTGGATCCAAATCCAAACCCAAATCCACATATGGGTTTGGATTGGAATCTGGATATATATGGTCCAGATCCAATCCAAACTGAACTCTGACTCCTTCGGGCTGGGTTCGAGACGGACGAGTCGTGCGGGGCCTGACAGCATCAGTGCTCCGTCTGCGTTGGGTCTTCGCCAACATGGTCGCCCGCCTCCGTTTCTGCCTTCCGGAGATGACTTCAAATGATATTTTGGTAAGAACAGGGTCTTGGACGTTCGAGATCCTGGGATGTGAATTAGATGCAAGAGTTGCTGCGCCGGGCTCGACAGGTGCTCCGGTTCCGGGCTCTTCTTGGCTCTCCTGGTCCTGTCTCGATCGAGCCAAGCCACTTCGGGGTTTCAAAACATGTTTTAAAAGGGTTTTCAAAAGCCATATCGTATGTTTTTGAAAGATATAGTTTAAAACATATGTACAGGGTTGTTTGGAAGGCTCCTGGGTTTCCAAACTCAAAATGGCCCTTTGGGGGCTGCTTGTATAAAACCATATTTGTTTAAGAAATTCGTGGGATTTCGGGGTGTTTACAGATGCCCCTCTTTGGCCTTGTCCAAATAGATTTGGATAAGGGCAAAGATGACAAACACCCCTTTTAATGTCTCCCTAGATCTAGCCACGAAGAATATGGGATCGTCCCATTTTAACAAAATCTCATTTTTACAAACTCTGGTAGGAGGAGATATCACGCCAAAGGGTTCACTTATGGAATCTGGTCCTAAATGGGATCATGTTCATGCAAGTACCATGCGTGGAATGCAGATGACATGAGTGTGGTGCCACCAGTGGCGACCTCCCAGAGACCAGGTGTGGTCGAACTCTAGAGACTTACAAGGCCTACTGCTCCAAGTGAGCAAAAACCCTATGCTGTTCGATGTTCGGTTTTTAAAACTTATTTACAAAAGCTATTTACAAAAGGGACAACTGTCTTGAGCCTCGATCCTAAGGATCTCGAGCTCTTCGTGCTTGCCCTTGTTTGAGTCTTAACACTCGCTTATCTAGCGGAGATTTTATAAGAAAACAAGCTTCATTTCAAATTCCTACGTCTTACTCGAAACGTCGAATTCTCAAACAAGATGAAATTCAAGTAAGTAAATCCTATTTTTACTTTAGGATTCCTCGAAATGAACCATGCTTTAGCTTGGGATAAGCCAGGGATGGGAAAGAGATACCACGGTCCCTTCTGAAGCGTCCCGTGGTTTAAGGCACAGAAGGCGGAAAACTGCTCTTTTTGAGCTTTTTGGCCTCTTTTTCCTTTTTTCCATAGAGGGTCTCCCTTTGGGAGTATTTTTTCTTTAATCCCTCTTTTTATAAGAGAATCGATTTTTCTTTTTCAAGTCTGGTTTCTTTCTTTTGGAAAGAGACTTTAAATGGGAAATTCCCTTTTGATTTGGGCCTTTGTTTTCCTTTTGGAAGGAGAAGAGAAGAGGGGAGGACTTATCCCAAGCCTACACTCGATCCATTCCAGATCAGCCTATTTAGAAATAGCACGTACTACTTGCAAGTATCTTGCTATGTTGAACTAGGCCCTTCTTTGTAAGATGAAGGATTTTGAAATGCAACCACGATTTTGAAAACTCCACTCTTTCACAAGTGCGAATTCTCTTACTTAGGGTCACACGAGTTGCTTTTGCACCTTATTCACATGTCTCAGGGCAGCTATCCCCCTCAAATTTTCGAAAAACTGGAATTTAATCCAGATCCTACACATGATACTTCTTTAAGTATTGAATATTTATAGGATCTGCTAAATTCCTACCTTCTACATCGATAAACCAATACGAATTGTTCGTAGTGGTTGCTCGTACAACATAGGGTCCATCCCAGTTGGGGCGCCACTTGCCTAGGGGGTGTGGGCCACGATGGTGGATGGTTCTCAAGACCAGATCTCCCACTTCAAAGTGGCGAGGTCTCATGTGTTTGCTATAATGTCGGGCTATCCTTTGCCGGTATGCACGAGCATGATCCATGGCAAGGAGTCGCCTCTCATCTAGCAAATCTAGCTCGGCCATCCTAGCATGCTGAAGCGTCTCTAGGGGAGGTCGAGTGCAATTGATGTATGGAATGAATGCAGTTGGGTATGAATGGGAAGAATGGCGTTTGTGCCATAGACCAATTCGAATGGTGTGGCATTCGTGGGAGTCCGGATGGAAGTCCTATAAGCCCATAAGGCTTCATCCAGCTTCTCATGCCACCTCCTACCCTTCTCTAAGGTCTTCTCAATGATACCAATGAGAGTCTTGTTTGTGGCTTCGGCTTGGCCGTTGCCTTGAGGGTAGTAGGGTGAGGAGAAGTGGTGAGTTATGCCATACGTGTTGCACAACTTAACCATCCGCTCGTTCTTGAATGGGGTACCATTATCAGACACAAGGTCTCGTGGAACCCCAAATCGAGCCAAAATATTCCTCCGGATGAAAGCCACCACATGTTGCCCCATTACATTCGTTAGGGAAATGGCTTCCACCCACTTGGAGAAATACTCCGTGGCTGCTAAAATAAAACGATGCCCATTCGAGGCCTTTGGAAATATGGGGCCTACAATGTCAAACGCCCACATGGTAAATGGCCAGGGGCTGACCACGGAATGCAATGCCGATGAAGGGATATGAATGGCGTGCCCATGCACTTGACATGGATGACACTTTCTAACATGATCGTGACAATCCTTTTTCAGGGTGGACCAAAAATAACCCCCTCTAAGTATTTTCATTGCCATCATGTTGGCATTAACATGACCTCCACATTCTCCGTCGTGGAACTCGTGCATCACTATCCTAGCCTCCTCTAGGTCGATACACCTAAGCAGAATGCCGGTAAAACTCTTTTTGTATAAGACCCCACCCAAAATGGTGTATCGGGTCGAAATCTTACGAATGAATGCTCTATCTTTGGATGTGGCATCATCGGTGAATCCCCCATTTTCTAAAAATTGTTTTATGTCATAGAACCAGGGTTTTTCAATAGACTCTGGGTTGTTTTGGTAAATATCTAAGTCGTGTGTGGATGGATGGGGCGCATGCCATATTTCCAAAGATCTGGTCCCTGAAATGGGATCGACCTTCAGGGCTGAACCCAAGGAGGAGAGGGCATCGGCGATGCCATTGTCCTCTCTTCCCACGTGTGTGAGCTTACACGACTGGAAGGAGTGGACCAATCGAGTGGCCAACTCGTGATATGGAAGTAGTTTCTCATTACGTACTTGCCAAATTTTTAAAATCTGATTTATGACAAGGAGCGAATCTCCAAAGACCTCGATGCATGATGCCCCTAGAGTTTTCGAAATCCTTAAGCCTTGTATGAGTGCTTCATACTCAGCTACGTTGTTGGAACATTCGAAATCTAAGCGACCGCTATGGGAATCTCGCCCTTTTCAGGGGAGATTAGGATGATCCCGGCACCAGCCCCTCGTTGGTTTCGTGCCCCGTCGAAGTGCATCTTCCACACTTGGTTTTCAAAAGAATTTGCCAAAATGTGGTTTTGAAAATGGTTTTGCAATATGCCTTCATCAGGCATTTCGACAAGAGTGGGATATGCGTCCTCCAAGGGGAAGTCAGCCACGTAATCTGCTAGGGCTTGCCCCTTAACGGAGATCTGGTGATGGTATTTTAGATCATACTCCATTAGAAGGAGTTGCCATTTGCCCAATCTACCTGTGAGAATGGGTTTTTCGAACAAGTGCTTGATTGGATCAAGCTTGGACACTATCCAGATCTCATGATCTAGGAAGTAGTGTCTGAATTTCTGGCAGGCCCAGACTAGGGCCAAGCACGTCTTCTCCATGGCTTGATAATTTCGTTCATAAGCCAAGAGAGTTTTCGAAATATAGTAGATGGCATACTCCTTAAGGGTGTCATCTTCGTATTGAGCCAACAGGGCTCCTAAAGCGTTTACATGCACGGAGATGTATAATAAAAGCGGTTTTCCTTGCTTTGGAGGATTCAAAACGGGGGGATTAACCAAGTATGCCTTTAGTCTCTCGAAGGACTTTTGGCATTCGTCATCCCATAAGAATTTCGTGCCCTTCCTCAACAGTTTGTTGAAGGGTTCGCATCTAGTTGCCAGATTCGATATGAATCGGCGCACAGATTGTAATCGACCCTGGAGGCTACGGACTTGGGTGAGATTGGAGGGTGGAGCCATGTCTATGATGGCTCGACACTTAGAGGGGTCGACTTCTATTCCCCTTTGGCTCACCATAAAGCCTAGAAGCTTTCCTGATTCTACCCCGAACACACATTTTTGAGGGTTTAGCTTTACTTTGTAAAGCCTAAGCCTTTCGAAGATTTTTTGTAAACATTCGATATGGGTGCATCGGGTTTTGGATTTTGCCAAGAGATCATCTACATACACTTCTACAAGCTCGTGAATTTGATCATGGAAGATCGTGTTCATGGCTCGTTGGTATGTTGCGCCGGCATTTTTCAAACCAAAGGGCATGACTGTATAGCAGTACGTGCCCCATGGGGTTGTGAAGGCGGTCTTACCCTGATCTCGTGGGCTTAGTTTGATTTGATTATAGCCTGAATAGCCATCCATAAATGAAAACATTTCATGATTTGCAGTACTATCGACTATCAAATCTATGTTTGGTAAAGGATAATTATCCTTTGGAGTGGCTTTATTCAGGTTTCTGAAATCGATGCATATTCGAATTTTCCCATTGGTTTTTCGAACTACAACGATATTTGACAACCAATCAGAATACGCAATGGGTTTTATAAATCCGGCTTTTAGCAGATCTTCTAAACCCTCTTTGACTTGCGTGTGTACATTCGGGTGTATTTTCCTAAGCTTCTGCTTTATTGGTTTTACACCTACATCTAAGGGAAGACGATGTTCGACTATGCTGGGATCTATGCCCGGCATGTCTTCATACGTCCATGCAAACACATCTAAATAGGTTTGTAGAAATGCAATGAATGCTAACTTTTCAGTTTCATGCAAGCATGCGCCTATTTTGATGGTTTTGGGATTGGAATCATCCCCTAGGTTCACCTCTACGAAATCTCCTCCTACTGATTGGGAAGGTCTTTCAAAATCGAGAATTCTATGAAATTCTGGGAGCTCAGAAGTGGGATCTTCCTCAAGGGGATCCACTTCTGGGCTTCGATCATTCTCGTGGACTTTAGACCCGAGGGAACTTGATGCGTGGTTTTCAAAATAACCTGGTTTTGTACTTGGATTTTCAAGTGATTTCGAAATTTTTGGTCTGGCTATGCAGACGACGTTTCTTTCGAAATCCTTTTCTTTTGCCAAAGTTATACCAGGAGCAGCTATGTACAAAATCTTTTTGGTATTTTCCAAATTTTCGATTTTTTTGGGTTTTTGTAAAACAAGAACTTTGGGAACTATACAAAGCACACTTTTTTCGAGTTTTTGCTTTTTCATTGTTTTTGGTTTTTCTTGTTTTTCGATTTTTTTCGATTTTAAGTTTTCAAATGTTTTTGGTATTTTTAGAAACAGGGATCTTCCGTCATACCTACAAAGGGAAAACACTATGGGTTAGACTCGGAACAGGAGGTCAAAACCATAGGTCTCTTCTAAGACAGGCTCCGGGGCACCCTTGACCCAGGTGGTCACAGGGGGTGGCTCCGGCGGTATTCGGGGAGTATAGCCGATCCCGTATCGGCTTGGGTTGGCCCTAGGAAGGATGGGCTCTAGGAGACCCTGGTTTTGTGCCCCTAGACTCTTGTAGGGCGTGTAGCCCATGTTCAATAACATGTTCCACGACCTTTTGTTTTTTGAAAAGATGGGATATAAGTCGTGGTCCTGGAACATGCTATCGTCCATATTAGGCTCGTAGGGCCTTTTGTCCAGGGGTTTTGGAAATAGGGAACGCTTGGGTTTTCCTAGGAGGATTAGAGTTGGGAGGGGGCCTGCTTTGGGCGGCCCCTTCACACATACAACCTTCCTAGGGTTGTTTAACACGAGCCGAGGTGGCTCAACCATGATTTGCCCCAGGTTAGCCTCATGGGCCTGGGAGCTCGATAAACAAGGGGAGTTTATGATCCCCTGAAGCTGTGGGTGACTCTCACCTAGGATCACTATGACTTGGTCCTTAAAAGGGATCTTGACACACTTGTGGAAGGTGGATGGCACAGCGCACAAACTGTGTATCCAGGGTCTTCCCAGCAACAGGTTATAATGGGGGTGGATGTCCAAGACATGGAACACCCCCGTGTGTTCGATCCCTCCCGTTTCCATTGGGAGTTCGATGGATCCTAAAGGCCTAGACGCATTCCCATCGTATCCAGTGATAACGATGGGGCTTGGGTTTACTGAAGTCAAGGTGACTCCGATTTTGTACGCCACGTGAAGTGGAAGGATGTTGAGCCCTCCTCCACCATCAACTAGGCACCTGTCCAGAGAGTGGTTGTTTAGAACCACCTCGATGTGCAGGGCCTGGTTATGGGTTTCGTAGGGTCTATCTACATCATCTTCCGAAAAGGTGATGGGCGATTTTGCTCCTAATAAAGCCACTTGGGCAGACAAGGACTCCGGACTTATGTTCGAATCAACCTTGGCCCTTTCTAGAATTTTCTCTAAGACAAGTCTATGCCTAGGCGAGGTTTTGATAAGCTCTAGGATAGACATGTGAATAGGAATCTTTGAAAGGTGGTTTTCGAAATCATAAGGATTTAGGATGATTTTGTCCTTATCTGCTTTTGGCAGACCACTAGGGATACATGCTTTTGAGGGGCCAGGCACACTGACCACCTTTTGAGCACCTTGAAGGTGCGGGGGTTGGTAGATCCTCCCGGATCTAGTGACTTCCCCCACGACCAGCCTACGGTTCGCGCTAAACTTGGCTCTAAGGATGAGCTGAGGAGAACCTTGGATTTTCAAAACTGGTTTTGCCGGGGTTTCCACTTTTGATGGTCCCCGAATGACGACTTGGGCGGGCCTCTTGTATAGTACAAGGATGGGCGCACAAGCAGGTCGACCAGGTTCGGGCTTTCGCGCTAGTTCCTTGGAAATGGTGAGGGTACATACCTCCTTTCCTTTCCCACTTCCACTGGCGTGTTTGGGAAAGGGTTCCTTGAAGATAGCTTGAGGTGGCTCAGATTCGCAGTGACCTGGAGCCGGCCCTCCGCTATCAAGTTCTCAATTTTATTTAGAAGAGAGAAGCACCGTTTGGTATCATGGCCTTTGAGCCGATGATACTTGCAAAATCGGTTTAAATACCCCCCTTTGGACGTGACTCCTTCGGGGATTTCAGGGAGTTCGATCATGCCCTGGGCAAGTAGGAGGTCTAGGACCTCCGACACAGGTTGCCCCAGCGGGGTGTACTCCCGTTTTTCAATTGGTTTTGAAAAGTTGCGTTCTCTCTTATTTTCTATTTTTTCAAAATTTTTAGAAGTGCCTGCCATGCCTGGATCCACCCGGACATTGGCGATTTTATGGGGCTTTGCCCCTTTGTCCGTTGTGGGCAGCCCATATGCGATGGGCTTTTCCACACGTGTTTTGGGAACGGCACTTCCTTTCCATAAGTGGTCGTATGTCCCTTTTCGCAAGTTGGTTTCGAAAAGGGAGGCCTTTTTGATCAACTTATGGAAAGTTGAAATCTCATGGAGCGAGAGAAGGGTTTTTAACTCGCTTTTGAAATTATCCAGGATGAGCATTACTGCGCATCATTCGGATATAGGCTCTCGCACTTGGCCTAAAAGAGACCTCCATCTTATAATGAAGGCATGCACGTCTTCGTTCATGCCTTGCTTTGTATCCCTTAAGGTATTCAGGGTTGGCGTGACTTCCACGTTGTGTGCAAATCTTTGCATGAAGCAGTTCGCTAACTCCTCAAAAGTAGCGAACTGGCTTAAGTCGTAGGAAGCCAGCCATTTGGCAGCTGTGCCTTTAAGGGATAGAGGGAACCAATACACCCATTTCATCGAGTCCTTTTTCTTCTTATGGGCTCGACGTGAGAAAAGCTGCAAGTGAGACCTAGGGTCTCCCATGCCATCATACCGATGGAAGTTCGGTATTTCATCGTCACTGTCTGTTTCGTAATCCATAGGAAGGAAATCAGACAGGGCGTAGCTTCTTTTCTCTTTATTTTGCCCTTTCAGCAGTTGCTGTAGGGCTTTACGGTCCTTTTGTGTGAAGGACTCGTGGTATTGGTTGCCTTCCATTACGGAGGCCTCTTTTTGCTTGCGAGGTTTTTCAATTTTCTTTTTAGGCCTTTGTTCACCGTTTGATGAACATGAATCGCCTACTTCAGCCTCTTGGCTGAGAGCATCGATTTTGGCCTCAAATTCCCTTCTCAAGTCCTCGATTTCATCTAGTTTTATTTTGTTTTTGAAAATCCTCCTAGAGTGAGAACTTGATGCGCATGAGCCTTGGCTCGACACTTCACTTGGATTGGATTTTGACATGCTTTTCAAGCTTTTTCAAAATTTCCTAAGTGAAAGCAAAGAAAACAAGTTAAAACGACACCTTTATAAAATTTTCGCAAGACTTCTACAAGTAAACTCGATTTTTGAAAAGGCTCACGTCCCACCGGGCGTGCCAATCTCTGTAGATGCGCGAAAATCCCCGCCTCTTCGCCTCTTTCGTGGCTTGGAGTGGATCTTATCGTGCGTCTAAGGCCTATGTATACAAACAGGGCGTGCCAGCTAGCTTACTTAAGCTAGCGAAGATATACTTTAACACTGACTTCTAAACGTGGCGACTGTGAGCAAGTGAGCTCTTGTCGTCGCAGACCTTCTTGCACCGATGCGCAAGGGTCAGTCTGTACGCTTTTGCAAAAAATCGAGTTTTGGGGAGAAAGTCTACGAAACGGTTCGAGGTGTCTATTTCGGGTCTTTAAGATGCGATTGCATGTTTTAGTTCACGTGGATTTGCACGTGCCTAAGTCTTTTCTTTTATCCCTTTTTGGGTCGCCTAGTTTGTGTGTTATGAACACTCCACTACATGGGCGAATTCGAGCGGGGGTTGCTTCGATGCAATATGCGTCCTACCTCGTGGTATGGCGTAGATGCAATGCAAACTCACGCTACTCCAAAGGGAAAACCCGAAATGTAAAGACAATACTGAAGGGAAATAGCGGAAGGGAAATAACCGAAGGGAAATAACCGAAGGGAAATAACCGAAGGGAAATAACCGAAGGGAAATATGTATATATCTTATGTATATGAGCCCTTACTCGGGTCTTGCAAATAAGAGCGAAGGCTCAATGTGGATGCGTGCTTGAATTGAAAGACTTACACACACGACATGAAATTAAACCCAAATATAAATTGCAGTATGGCCTTGACTAAGGTCTTGGGAGTAAGAGCGAAGGCTCAATGTGTGTGAGAGTGCTTGAATTGAAGTACTACACACACGACATAAATGAAACCCAAATATAACTGCAATAAGGCCTTTACTAAGGTCTTGGGAGTAAGAGCGAAGGCTCAATGTGTGTGAAAGTGCTTGAATTGAAAGACTTACTCACACGACAAGAAATAAAACCCAAATAGTATAGGTCGGCCCTTACTTGGGTCTTTCAAATAAGAGCGAAAGCTCAATGTGTGTGAGAGTGTTTAAATTGAAAGACTTACTCACACGACATGAAATGAAACCCAAATAGTATAGGTCGGCCCTTACTTGGGTCTTTCAAATAAGAGCGGAAGCTCAATGTGTGTGAGAGTGTTTAAATTGAAAGACTTACTCACACGACATGAAATGAAACCCAAATAGTATAGGTCGGCCCTTACTTGGGTCTTTCAAATAAGAGCGGAAGCTCAATGTGTGTGAGAGTGTTTAATCGAAAGACAACGCACCCAACTTAAACAAAACCCTTCGGAAATGAAATATATACGTACACTTATATATTAGGGGCTGATTAGGCCCGTGTGTGTTCGAAATTGTGCACGACTAAGAGAGTGCACGTGTGTGGTTGTGCCAAGCCACGTTATTACAAGCGGGGGGAGACTATGCTCCGTTATTACAACCCCGTATCAAATTGAATTTCAAGCAAGTGTATGATTAAAGACCGAGTTTAGAAACTTACAAGTAGCTGGTCCGTAGAGGTCTTGCTTGAGCGTGGCCTTGGCTTTGGGCTGCAAACGGGAGCTCCGCGAAGGTATGTGACCAAGAGTGCTGGCCGGCTGCAAATGGGCGCGGGATGGACGCCTCGAAGGGGGCCGGTGGCAAGTAGGCGGCGCCTCCAAGTAGGGAGTTTAGAGTGGCTGACTAAGTGGGTCTTAGGGTCACTAGGGAAGTTAGGTACTAAGGGAAAACTGGCCCTAAAAGGTGAGTTAGTGGGAAGGCCAAATAGGGCACCTAGGGGGGTCGGCCGAATGGGAGATGGTGGCTAAGCAGTGGCCAGCCACTTGGGTTATCCTAGGTTCGGCTAGGCTTAGATGGTGGCGGCAAAGAGGTTGAGCTAAGGGGAAGATGGGTGGCTAAGAGTGGAGGGGTGGTAGAGAGTGGCTTTGAGGGAGTTAGGGGGACTTACCGAATGGGGAGGAGTGGCGGATGGAGTGGGAGAGTGGCGGGCAGGTGGCTGTCGGCTGGTGGAGTTGGGGGAAAGGTGGTGACGTCCAGCTGGGGGGGCAGTGATGGTGACGTGGGAGAGGGAAGGTGGCGGAGCAGGTGGCGGCTGGTGGAGGAGCTGGAGCTGCTGGGAAGACGGATGAGAGATGGGAGAAGGAGAGGGCCCGGCTGGGTGGTGGAGTGGTTCCCACTTGGAAAACCCGCCCACAATGAGGGGGGTTTAAATAGGGGATGGGTAGGTCGGTTAGGGCTGGGTTGTGGGTAGTGGTTAGGTGGTTTAGGTAGGGTAGTATGTGGATAAGGTGGGCTGGATGGGGCTGGGCCAGATATTTTAAAACTAGGGGTTTGGGAAAATCGTGGGCTAAGGGTGGTTTAGGGGTTTAGGGCTAGGTTAGGTGGTTGGGTTTTAGGGTGAGGTTTAGTGAGCTAGGTTAGGTGGTTTAGGCTAGGTTTAGGCTAGGATTAGGGAAATTAATCTAGGTTTAGGGAAGGATTAGGGAAGTGGGTTAGGTGATTAGGTTGGGATTAGGCCGGGATTAGGGAAGTGGGTTAGGTGATTAGGTTCAGATTAGGGGTGGATTAGGGGTTTAGGCTAGGTTTAGGCATTTTGGGTTAGGTTTAGGTGAGGGAGCTCCCTTAGCATGGCCCATAGACCTTGATCACCCCATGTTGGTGCAGCCCTAGGTTAGGTTTTAGCTAATTACAAGCTTAAACCCACTCAATTAGGCTAACCCACATGATTAACCCAAACTTGACACACAAGTCAAGCTTAATACAACACTCTTGATATTTTTCACCCCCACTCTCTCTCATGCCCAATATCCCACGTGAATTTCAAGTGGGCCCCACCTCCATTTATGAGAAGGTGATGTGGGCCATGGATATGGATATTGGATTGGATCTCTGGATCCAAATCCAAACCCAAATCCACATATGGGTTTGGATTGGAATCTGGATATATATGGTCCAGATCCAATCCAAACTGAACTCTGACTCCTTCGGGCTGGGTTCGAGACGGACGATTCGTGCGGGGCCTGACAGCATCAGTGCTCCGTCTGCGTTGGGTCTTCGCCAACATGGTCGCCCGCCTCCGTTTCTGCCTTCCGGAGATGACTTCAAATGATATTTTGGTAAGAACAAGGTCTTGGACGTTCGAGATCCTGGGATGTGAATTAGATGCAAGAGTTGCTGCGCCGGGCTCGACAGGTGCTCCGGTTCCGGGCTCTTCTTGGCTCTCCTGGTCCTGTCTCGATCGAGCCAAGCCACTTCGGGGTTTCAAAACATGTTTTAAAAGGGTTTTCAAAAGCCATATCGTATGTTTTTGAAAGATATAGTTTAAAACATATGTACAGGGTTGTTTGGAAGGCTCCTGGGTTTCCAAACTCAAAATGGCCCTTTGGGGGCTGCTTGTATAAAACCATATTTGTTTAAGAAATTCGTGGGATTTCGGGGTGTTTACAGTTTCGAAAAGGAATGCCTTTTTGATCAACTTATGGAAAGTTGAGATCTCATGGAGCGAGAGAAGGGTTTTTAACTCGCTTTTAAAGTTATCCAAGATGAGCATTACTGCGCATCCTTCGGATATGGGCTCTCGCACTTGGCCCAAAAGTGACCTCCATCGTATAATGAAGGCATGTACGTCTTCATTCATGCCTTGCTTTGTATCCCTTAAGGTATTCAGAGTCGACGTGACTTCTACGTTGTGTGCAAATCTTTGCATGAAGCAGTTCGCTAACTCTTCAAAAGTAGCGAACTGGCTTAAGTCGTAGGAAGCCAGCCATTTGGCAGCTGTGCCTTTAAGAGATAAAGGGAACTAATACACCAATTTCATCGAGTCCTTTTTCTTCTTATGGGCTCGACGCGAGAAAAGTTGCAAGTGAGACCTAGGGTCTCCCATGCCATCATACCGATGGAAGTTCGGTATTTCATCATCACTGTCTGTTTTGTAATCCATGGGAAGGAAATCAGACAGGGCGTAGCTTATTTTCTCTTTATTCTGCCCTTACAGCAACTGTTGTAGGGCTTTACGGTCCTTTTGTGTGAAGGACTCGTGGTATTGGTTGCATTCCATTACGGAGGCCTCTTTGTGCTTGCGAGGTTTTTCAGATTTTTTCTTAGGCCTTTGTTCACCGTTTGATGAACACGAATCGCCTACTTCAGCCTCTTGGTTGAGAGCATCGATTTTGGCCTCAAACTCCCTTGTCAGGTCATCGATCTCATCTAGTTTGTTTTTGTTTTTGAAAATCCTCCTAGAGTGAGAACTTGATGCGCATGAGCCTTGGCTCGACACTTCACTTGGGTTGGATTTTGACATGCTTTTCAAGCTTTTTCAAAATTTCCTAAGTACAAGTAAAGAAAACAAGGTTAAAAACGACACCTCTTTGAAAAATTTTTGCAAGCTCTAGACTTAACTCGATTTTTGAAAGGCTCACGTCCCACCGGGCGTGCCAATCTCTGTAGACGCAGGAAAATCCCTGCCTCCCTGGCTTCTTAAGGGCCTGGAGCGGATCCTCTCGTGTGTCTAAGTCCTATTTGTATATACAGGGCGTGCCAGCTAGCTTACCTTCTTGTCGTGGCGACTATGAGCAAGTGAGCTCTTGTCGTCGCAGACCTTCTTGCACCGATACGTAAGGGTCAGTCTGTACGCTTTAAAAATCGAATTTGGGATAGAAAAAGCCTATGAAAGCAGTTCGAGGTGTTTGATTCGGGTCTTTTTAATGCGATTGCAAATTTTAGATCACGTGGATTTGCACGTGCCTAAGTCTTTCTTTTTATCCCTTTATGGGCCACCTAGGTGTGTGTTATGAACACTACACTACATGGGGCGAATTTGAGCGGGGTTTTGCTTTGATGCAATATGCGTCCTACCTCGTGGTATGGCGTAGATGCAATGCAAACTCACGCTACTCCAAAGGAAAAACCCGAATGTAAAGACAATGCCGAAGGAAAATAACCGAAGGGAAATGACTTGTAATGTAAATGTCGAAGGGAGATATGTATATAAGGTATATACGGGCCCTTACTCGGGTCTTGCAGATAAGAGCGAAGGCTCAATGTGGGTGCATGCTTGAATTGAAAGACTACACACACGACATGAAATGAAACCCAAATATAACTTGCAATAGGGCCTTGATTAAGGTCTTGGGAATAAGAGCGAAAGCTCAATGTGTGTGAGTGCTTGAATTGAAGTACTACGCACACAACATGAAATTAAACCCAAATATTATAGCACGGCCCTTACTTGGGTCTTACAAATAAGAGCGAAGGCTCAATGTGTGTGAGTGCTTGAATTGAAAGACTACACACACGACATGAAATAAAACCCAAATATAAATTGTAGTATGGCCTTAACTAAGGTCTTGGGAATAAGAGTGAAAGCTCAATGTGTGTGAGTGCTTGAATTGAAGTACTATGCACACAACATGAAATTAAACCCAAATAGTATAACACGGCCCTTACTTGGGTCTTACAAATAAGAGCAAAGGCTCAATGTGTGTGAGTGCTTGAATTGAAAGACAACACACTCAACTTAAGCAAAACCCTACGTAAGTTAAAGTATATATATATATATATATATATATATATATATATATATATATATATATATATATATATATATATATATATATCTTAGGGGCTGATTAGGCCCGTGTGTGTTCAAAATCATGCACGACTAAGAGAGTGCACGTGTGTGTGGGTGTGCCAAGCCACGTTATTACAAGCAGGGGGAGACTATGCTCCGTTATTACAACCCCGTATCGAATTAAATTTAAGCAAGTATACAACTAAGGACCGAGTTAGGCACTTACTTATAGCTGGTCCGAAGATGCCTTGCTTGAGCGTGGGCTTGGCCTTCGCCTTGGGCTGCAAGAGGGAGCTCCGCGGAGTTGAACAACAAAGGGGGCTGCTGGCCGGATGGAAATGGTGCGTAGGAGGGGCGCCTTGAAGATGGTCGGCTGCTAGGAATGGGCTGGCTTTGTGTGTTGGGCTAAAGTGACTAAGTAGGGTCACTAAGGGAGGGTGTAGTGTTAGGAAATGTGACACTAAATGGGAGCCTAAGGGAGTGTCTAAGGGAGTGCTTAAGGCTGGCGGGTGGCTGGCCGAATGGACATGGAACAGTCGGTTGGAGTGGCCGACTAAGGGGGACTCGGTGGTGGTGGTTGCTAAGGTAGCTAGGGCTGTCGTAGATGGGAAGGAAGCTAGCTACGGTATGGGATAAGGTGGAGTTAGGGGCTGGTGGGAAGTGTAAGGGACAGGTCCTAGGGATCTAGGTAGAGTGGCCGGTTGTTACTAGGGTGGCTAGGTAATGGCGAGTGGTTGGAGTGGCTAAGGTCTGGCCGAATGGGTAGGATGGAGGGTGGCTGGTGTTAGGGTGATGTGGTGGTGGTGTAGGTGGCAGAGAGTGGAGGGGGAGCGAAGAAGAGGTGGAGTGAAGTGAAGATACTAACCGGTGGTGATGGGAGGTGGCGGATGAAAGAGGAGCAGCCGGGCAGTTGAGGTGGGTGGTTCGGCCGGATGGAAAGGGTGGCGACGGATGGTTGGCCGGTTGGGATGTGGTGGAGCAGGTGGAGCAAGGTGGTGGCCGGCTGTGGTACAGGTGGAAGACTTGGCTGGGAGCGGCTGGGCTCGGTTGGGCTGGAAAGGGGATGGAAGAGCTTGGAAAACCCGCCCCTTGGGGGGGGGGGGGGGTTTATATAGGGCTGAAGAGGTCGATTGAGGGTGGTATTAGGAAGGTGGTAAGGTGGTCTAGGGGTGGTGGTTTGGTGGTAAGGTGGGCTGGTTTTGGGGAGGGGCCAGATATTTTCATACAAGGGGTTTTGGGTAGATGGTGTGCTAGGTTTAGGTGGGGTGGTTTAGAGGTTTAGGGTTTAGCTAGGTGGGTTGGTTTTGGGGTGAGGTTTAGTGAGGTGGGTTAGGTGATTAGGCTAGGATTGGGTTAGGTTTCGGGAAATTAACCTAGGTTTAGGGAAGGATTAGGGAAGTGGGTTAGGTGATTAGGTTGGGATTAGGCCGGGATTAGGGAAGTGGGTTAGGTGATTAGGCTAGGATTAGGATAGGATTAGGGTAAAAGGCAAGGATTAGGTGTTTTTGGTTAGGATTGGATTAAGGAGCTCCCTTTGCATGACCCATAGACCTTAATTACATCATGTTGGTGCAACCCTAGGTTAGGTTTTGGCTAATTACAAGCTTAAACCCACTTTAATTAGGCTAACCCACATGATTAACCCCAAACTTGACACACAAGTCAAGCTTAATTACAACACACTCTAATCTTATCCTCCCCCACTCTCTCTCATGCCCATAATCCCACGTGAAATTCAAGTGGGCCCCACCTACATTTATGAGAAGGTGATGTGGGCCATGGATGTGGATATTGGATTGGATCTCTGGATCCAAATCCAAATCCAAGTCCATACATGGGTTTGGATTGGGATCAGGATATATATGGTCTAGATCCGATCCAAACTGAATTCTGACTCCTTCGGGCTGTGTTCGAAACGAACGGTTTGTGCGGGGTCTGATAGCATCACTTCTCCGTCTGCGTTGGGTCTTCGCCAACATGATCGTTCGCCTCTGTTTTCGCCTTCCTATACACGCGCGAAAATCCCCACGCCTCTTCGCCCTTTTCTGGGCTTGGAGTGGATCCTCTCGTGCGTCTAAGGCCTATTTATGCAAACAGGGCGTGCCAGCTAGCTTACCTAAGCTAGCGAAGATATATTTAAAACTGACTTCTAATCGTGGTGACTGTGAGCAAGTGAGCTCTTGTCGTCGTAGACCTTCTTGCACCGATGCGCAAGGGTCAGTCTGTACGCTTTGCAAAAATCGAGTTTTGGGATAGAAAGCCTACGAAGCGGTTCGAGGTGTCTAATTCGGGTCTTTTAGATGCGATTGCAGATTTTAGATCACGTGGATTTGCACGTGCCTAAGTCTTTCCTTTTATCCCTTTATGGGCTGCCTAGTTTGTGTGTTATGAACACTCCACTACATGGGCGAATTCGAGCGGGGCTTGCTTTGATGCAATATGCGTCCTACCTCGTGGTATGGCGTAGATGCAATGCAAACTCATGCTACTCCAAAGGGAAAACCTGAAATGTAAAGACAGTACCGAAGGGAAATAACCAAAGGGAAATGACCGAAGGGAAATAACCGAAGGGAAATAACCAAAGGGAAATAACCGAAGGGAAATGACTTGTAAAGTAAATGCCGAAGGGAGATATGTATATAGAGTATGTATATGGGCCCTTACTCGGGTCTTGCAAATAAGTGCGAAGGCTCAATGTGTGTGAGAGTGCTTGAATTGAAAGACTTACACACACGACATGAAATGAAACCCAAATAGTATAGGTCGGCCCTTACTTGGGTCTTTCAAATAAGAGCGATAGCTCAATGTGTGTGAGAGTGCTTGAATTGAAAGACAACACACCCAATGTAAGCAAAACCCTACAAAATGAAAGTATATGTATATACTTATGTATTAGGGGCTGATTAGGCCCGTGTGTGTTCAAAATCGTGCACAACTAAGAGAGTGCACGTGTGTGGGTGTGCCAAGCCACGTTATTACAAGCGGGGGGAGACTATGCTCCGTTATTACAACCCCGTATCGAATTGAATCTCAAGCAAGTATACAACTAAAGACCGAGTTAGGCACTTACTAATAGCTAGTCCGTAGATGCCTTGCTTGAGAGTGGGCTTGGCCTTCGCCTTGGGATGCAAAAGGGAGCTCCGCGAGGTTGAACGACAAGAGGAGGTGCTGGCCGAAGGTCCTTCTTGCGCGGAAGAGGCGCCTCGAAGGTGGCCGGCGGCTAGCAAAGGGCTGTCTTTGGTGTGTTGGGTTAAAGGACCTAAGGAGGGTCACTTAAAGGAGTATGGCACTAAGGGAAAGAGCTAGCAAGGAGAGGGTGATGGCTGGCGGATGGCTGGCCGAATGAAGTGGCCGACTGGGGGAGTTCAGTGGTGGCGGGTATTTAGGGTGGCTGGGAGTGGCTAAGGGGGATTGGTGGTAGCAAGTGGACGGGCTAGTGTTAGGATGATAGGGGAGTGGATTAGGTGGCTGAGAGTGGAGAGGGAGTGAAGAGGTGGCAAGGTAGGATGTAGGGGACTTACCGGGTGAAGAAGAGGGTGGCGGTCGGTTGGAAGGGAGTTGTGCAGGCGGTGGCGTTCGGCTGGAAGGTGGTGGTGTAGGTGGTGGTGCAGGTGGTGGTGGGATGTGGAGCAGGTGGAGCAGTTGGAGCAGGCGGCTGAGTTTGGGGAAGTGGAGGACCCGACTGGGATGGGTGAGGCGGCTTGGTTATGAAACCCTCCCCCAAGGGGGGGGGGGGTTTATATAGGGCTGGGTAGGTCGGTTAGGGCTGGGTTTGGGGTAGTGGTTAGGTGGTTTAGGTAGGGTGGTATGATGATAAGGTGGGCTGGAAAGGGTAGGGCCAGATATTTTAGATACAAGTGGTTTGGGTAGGTTGTGGGCTAGGGGTGGTTTAGAGGTTTAGGGTTTAGTTAGGTGGGTTGGTTCTAGGGTGAGGTTTAGTGAGCTAGGTTAGGTGATTAGGCTAGGATTAGGCTAGGTTTAGGGTAATTAACCTAGGTTTAGGGAAGGATTAGGGAAGTAGGTTAGGTCATTAGGTTGGGATTAGGCCGGGATTATGGAAGTGGGTTAGGTGATTAGGCTCAGATTAGGGCCGGATTAAGGTGGAAGGCTAGGATTAGGTGTTTTGGGTTAGGTTTAGGTGAAGGAGCTGCCTTTGCATGGCCCATAGACCTTAACCACATCATGTTGGTGCAGCCCTAGGTTAGGTTTTGGCTAATTACAAGCTTAAACCCACTTAATTAGGCTAACCCACATGATTAACCCCAAACTTGACACACAAGTCAAGCTTAATTACAACACACACTTGATCTTATCCACCCCCCACTCTCTCTCATGCCCATAATCCCACGTGAATTTCAAGTGGGCCCCACCTCCATTTATGAGAAGGTGATGTGGGCCATGGATATGGATATTGGATTGGATCTCTGGATCCAAATCCAAATCCAAGTCCATACATGGGTTTGGATTGGGATCTGGATATATATGGTCCAGATCCGATCCAAACTGAACTCTGACTCCTTCGAGCTGTGTTCGAAACGAATGGTTTGTGCGGGGCCTGACAGTATCAGTGCTCCGTCTGCGTTGGGTCTTCGCTAACATGATCGTCCGCCTCTGTTTTCGCCTTCTAGAGATGACTTTAAACAATGTTTTGGTGATAATAGGTGTAAACACCCCGAAATCTCACGAATTTCTTAAAACAAACCTGGTTTTATACAAGCAGCCCCAAAGGGCCATTTTGAGTCTGGAAACCTAGGAGCCTTCCAGACAACCCTGTATATATGTTTTAAACTTCATATTTCAAAAATATATAATATGGCTTTTGAAAACCTTTTAAAACACGTTTTAAAACCCCGAAGCGGCTTGGCCCGATCAAGATAGGACCAGGAGAGCTAAGAAGAGCCCGGAACCGGAGCACATGTCGAGCCCGACACAACAACTCTTGTATCAAATCCATACCCTCAGGATCTCGAATGTCCAAGACCCTGTTATTATCAAAATGTCATTTGAAGTCATCTCCGGAAGGCAGAAATGGAGGCGGACGATCATGTTGGCGAAGACCCAACACAGACGGAGTACTGATGCTGTCAGACCCCGCACAAATCGTCCGTTTCGAACCCAGTTCGAAGGAGTCAGAGTTCAGTTTGGATTGGATCTGGACCATATATATCCAGATCCCAATCCAAACCCATGTATGGACTAGGATTTGGATTTGGATCCAGAAATCCAATCCAATGTCCATATCCATGGCCCACATCACCTTCTCATAATTGGAGGTGGGGCCCACTTGAATTTCACGTGGGATTATGGGCATGAGAGAGAGTGGGGGTGGATAAGATCAAGAGTGTTGTAATTAAGCTTGACTTGTGTGTCAAGTTTGGGGTTAATCATGTGGGTTAGCCTAATTGAGTGGGTTTAAGCTTGTAATTAGCCAAAACCTAACCTAGGGCTGCACCAACATGAAGTGGTTAAGGTCTATGGGCCATGCAAAGGGAGCTCCTTCACCTAAACCTAACCCAAAACACCTAATCCTAGCAATCTACCCTAATCCACCCCTAATCCCAACCTAATCACCTAACCCACTTCCCTAATCCCGGCCTAATCCCAACCTAATCACCTAACCCACTTCCCTAATCCTTCCCTAAACCTAGGTCAATTTCCCTAAACCTAGCCTAAACCTAGCCTAATCACCTAACCTAGTTCACTAAACCTCACCCTAGAACCCAACCACCTAACCAAACCCTAAACCCCTAAACCACCCCTAGCCCACAATCTACCCAAACCACTAGTATTTAAAATATCTGGCCCTACCCTTTCCAGCCCACCTTATCTTCATACCACCCTACCTAAACCACCTAACTACTACCCCATACCCAGCCCTAACCGACCTACCCAACTCCCTATATAAACCCCCCCTCTTGGGGTAGGTTTTCCTTGCTAGAACCCCTCACCCATCCCAGCCGGGCCCTCTCTTTCCTCCACTTCTCCAGCTGCTCCACCTGCTCCGCCAGCACCACCACCACCTCTCCATCCCACCACCACTTGCACTGCCATCTCCACCACCTCCCGGCCGAGCCTCATTACCTGCCCAGCTTCCTTCCTGCCGAGCGCCACCTTCTCTTCACTCGGTAAGTACCCCACACTCTACCTAGCTCCTTCTCCACTCCCTCTCCACTCCCAGCCACCCACCATACCACCACCTACTTTCCATCCCACCACCACTTGCCGCCACCACTACACTCGGCCAAGCCTTAGCCGCCCTAGCCATTCGCCACTACCTAACTACCCTAGCTACACCCGGCCACCCTATCCGATTTCCTAAGACCTACCCATAGCACTCCCTTATACCCACTACACCCACTACCACCTAGCCCCATCACCCAACTAGCTACCTTCCCATACTCTAGCCTTAGTCATCCTAGCAGCCCGCCACCACCACATTCCCCTAGTCGGCCACTCCAACCGACTATACCTTCCATTCGGCCAGCCTTTTCTTTTCCCCTAGGTGTCCCATTCGACCTTCCCTTAAGCTCCCCTTAGGTCCATACTCCCTAACACTATATACCCTCCTAGTGACCCTACATACTCACCTGGCCCAACCCTTGTAATCCCCCACACCAAGGCGACACCCTTGCTTGCAGCCGGCCACCTTCAAGGCGCCTATCCTACGCCCCATTTGCAGCCAGCCAGCAACCCTTTGTCGCTCAACCTAGCGGAGCTCCCGTTTGCAGCCCAAGGCGAAGGCCAAGCCCACGCTCAAGCAAGGCCTCTACGGACCAGCTACTAGTAAGTGCCTAACTCGGTCTTTAGTTGTATACTTGCTTGAGATTCAATTTGATACGGGGTTGTAATAACGGAGCATAGTCTCCCCCCGCTTGTAATAACGTGGCTTGGCACACCCACACACGTGCACTCTCCTAGTTGTGCACGATTTTGAACACACACGAGCCTAATCAGCCCTTAATATATAAGTATATACATATACTTTCATTTTGAAGGGTTTTGCTTAAGTTGGGTGCGTTGTCTTTCAATTCAAGCACTCTCACACACATTGAGCTTTCGCTCTTATTTGAAAGACCCAAGTAAGGGCCGACCTATACTATTTGGGTTTCATTTCATGTCGTGTGTGTAAGTCTTTCAATTCAAGCACTCTCACACACATTGAGCCTTCGCTCTTATTTGAAAGACCCAAGTAAGGGCCGACCTATACTATTTGGGTTTAATTTCATGTCGAGTGTGTAAGTCTTTCAATTCAAGCACTCTCACACACATTGAGCCTTCGCTCTTACTCCCAAGACCTTAGTAAAGGCCTTATTGCAGTTATATTTGGGTTTCATTTATGTCGTGTGCGTAGTACTTCAATTCAAGCACTCTCACACACATTGAGCTTTCGCTCTTATTCCCAAGACCTTAGTTAAGGCCATACTGCAATTTATATTTGGGTTTAATTTCATGTCGTGTGTGTAAGTCTTTTCAATTCAAGCACTCTCACACACGTTGAGCCTTCGCTCTTATTTGCAAGACCCGAGTAAGGGCTCATATAGATACTCTATATACATATCTCCCTTCGGCACTTACTTTACAAGTCATTTCCCTTCGGTTATTTCCCTTCAGTATTGTCTTTACATTCGGGTTTTCCCTTTGGAGTAGTGTGAGTTTGCATTGCATCTACGCCATACCACGAGGTAGGACGTATATTGCATCAAAGCAAGCCCCGCTCGAATTCGCCCATGTAGTGGAGTGTTCATAACACACAAACTAGGTGGCCCGAAAAGGGATAAAAGAAAAGACTTAGGCACGTGCAAATCCACGTGATCTAAAACATGCAATCGCATCTAAAAGACCCGAATTAGACACCTCGAACGGCTTCGTAGACTTTCTATCCCAAAACTCGATTTTTTGCAAAGCGTACAGACTGACCCTTGCGCATCGGTGCAAGAAGGTCTGCGACGTAAGAGCTCACTTGCTCACAGTCGCCACGTTTAGAAGTCAGTGTTAAATATATCTTCGCTAGCTTAGGAAAGCTAGCTGGTACGCCCTGTTTGCATAAATAAGGCCTTAAACGCACGAGAGGATCCGCTCCGAGCCCTGAAAAGGTGAGAGGCGGGGATTTTTTGCGCGTCTACAACAGGGTCTTGGACGTTCGAGATCCTGGGGTGTGGATTTGATACGAGAGTTGCTGTGCAGGGCTCGACATGTGCTCCAGTTCTGGGCTCTCCTTTGCTTTTCTGGTCCTGTCTTGATTAGGCCAAGTTGCTTCGGGGTTTCGAAAACATGTTTTAAAAGGGTTTTCGGAAGCCATATTATGTATTTTTAAAATATAAAGTTTAAAACATATATACAGGGTTGTTTGGAAGGCTCCTAGGTTTCCAGACTCAAAATAGTCCTTTGGGCTGCTTTTACAAAACCAAGTTGTTTCGAGGAATTCGTGGGATTTCGGGGTGTTTATAGATGCCCCTCTTTGGCCTTGTCCAAATCGATTTGGATAAGGGAAAGATGACAAACACCCCTTTCATTGTCTCCCTAGATCTATCCACGAAGAACATGGGATCACCCCAATCTTTTAAAATCTCAATTTAAAACTCCGGTAGGAGGAGATATCACGCCAAAGGGTTTTGTTCTATGGAATCTGGTCCTAAATGGGATCATGTTTATGCAAGTGTCATGCGTGGAATGCAGATGACATGGGTGTGGTGCCAAGAGTGGCTACCTCCCAGAGACCAGATGTGGTCGAACTCTAGAGACTTATAAGGTCTACAGCTCCAAGTGAGCAAAATCCTATGCTGTTTGATGTTCGGTTTTCAAAACTTATTTACAAAAGCTATTTACAAAAGGGACAACTGTCTTGAGTCTCGATCCTAAGGATCTCGAGCTCTTCGTGTTTTCCCTTGTTTGAGTCTTAACACTGGCTTATCTAGCAGAGGTTTGATAAGAAAATAAGCTGTATTTCAAATTCCTACGCCTTACTCGAAACGTCGAATTCTCAAACAAGATGAAATTCAAGTAAGTAAATCCTATTTTTACTTTAGGATTCCTCGAAATGAACCATACTTTAGCTTGGGATAAGCCAGGGATGGGAAAGAGATACCACGGTCCCTTCTGAAGCGTCCCGTGGTTTAAGGCATAGAAGGCGGAAAACTGCTCTTTTTGAGCTTTTTGGCCTCTTTTTCCTTCTTTCATAGAGGGTCTCCCTTTGGGAGTAATTTTTTCTTTTATCCCTCTTTTTCATAAGAGAATCGATTTTTCCTTTTGAATTCTGGTTTCTTTCTTTTGGAAAGATACTTTGAGTGGGAAATTCCCTTTTGTTTGGGCCTTTGTTTTCCTTTTGGGAAATAGAAGAGAAGAGGGAAGGACTTATCCTAAGCCTACACTCGATCCATTCCAGATCAGCCTATTTAGAAATAGCATGTACTACTTGCAAGTATCTTGCTATATTGAACTAGGCCTTTCTTTGAAGACTCCACTCTTTCACAAGTGCGAATTCTCTCACTCAGGGTCACACGACTTTGCCTTTGCACCTTATTCACATGTCTCAGGGCAGCTATCCCTTAAATTTTCGAAAATTGGAATTTAATCCAAATCCTACACATGATACGTCTTTAAGTATTGAATATTGATAGGATCTGCTAAATTCCTACCTTCTACATCGATCAACCAATACGAATTGTTCGTAGTGGTTGCTCGTACAACATAGGGTCTATCCCAGTTGGGGCGCCACTTGCCCAAGGGGTGTGGGCCACGATGATGGATAGTTTTTAAAACCAGATCCCCCACTTCAAAGTGGCGAGGTCTTATGTGTTTGCTATAATGTCGGGCTATCCTTTGCCGGTATGCACGAGCATGATCCATGGCAAGGAGTCGCCTCTCATCTAGCAAATCTAGTTCGGCCATCCTAGCGTGCTGAAGCGTCTCTAGGGGGAGGTCGAGTGCTATGGACGTATGGAATGAATGCAGTTGAGTATGAATGGGAAGAATGGCATTTGTGCCATAGACCAATTCGAATGGTGTGGCATTCGTGGGAGTCCGAATGGAGGTCCTATAAGCCCATAAGGCTTCATCCAGCTTCTCGTGCCACGTTCTTGAATGAGAGTCTTGTTTGTGGCTTCGGCTTGGCCGTTGCCTTGAGGGTAGTAGGGCGAGGAGAAGTGGTGAGTTATGCCATACGTGTTGCACAACTTAACCATCCGCTCATTCTTGAATGGGGTGCCATTATCAGACACCAGGTCTCATGGAACCCCAAATCGAGCCAAGATATTCCTCCAGATGAAAGCCACCACATGTTGCCCCATTACGTTGGTTAGGGAAATGGCTTCCACCCACTTGGAGAAATACTCCGTGGCTGCTAAAATAAATCGATGCCCATTCGAGGCCTTTGGAAATATTGGGCCTACGATGTCAAACGCCCACATGGTAAATGGCCAGGGGCTGACCATGGAATGCAATGCAGATGATGGGATATGAATGGCGTGCCCATGCACTTGACATGGATGACACTTCCTAACATGGTCGTGGCAATCCCTTTTTAGGGTGGACCAAAAATAGCCCCCTCTAAGTATTTTCATTGTCATCATGTTGTTATTAACATGACCTCCACATTCTCCATCGTGGAACTCATGCATCACTATCCTAGCCTCCTCTAGGTCGATACACCTAAGCAGAATGCCGGTAAAACTTTTTTTGTATAAAACCCCTCCCAGAATGGTGTATCGGGTTGAAATCTTACGGATGAATGCCTTATCTTTGGATGTGGCATCCTCGGTGAATCCCCCATTTTCTAAAAACTGTTTGATGTCGTAAAACCAGGGTTTTTCAATAGACTCTGGGTTATTTTGGCAAATATCCAAGTCGTGTGTGGATGGGTGGGGCGCATGCCATATTTCCAAAGATCTGGTCCCTAAAATGGGATCGACCTTCAGGGCTGAACCCAAGGAGGAGAGGGCATCGGCGATGCCATTGTCCTCCCTTCCTATGTGTGTGAGTTTACACGATTGGAAGGACTGGACCAATCGAGTGGCCAACTCGTGGTATGGAAGTAGTTTCTCATTACGTACTTGCCAAATTTTTAAAACCTGGTTTATGACAAGGAGCGAATCTCCAAAGACCTCGATGCATGATGCCCCTAGAGTTTTCGAAATCCTTAAGCCTTGTATGAGTGCTTCATATTCGGCTACGTTGTTGGAACATTCGAAATCTAAGCGAATGGCTATGGGAACCTCGCCCTTTTTAGGGGAGATTAGGATGACCCCAGCACCAGCCCCTCGTTGGTTTCGTGCCCCATCGAAGTGCATCTTCCACACTTGGTTTTCGAAAGAATTTGCCAAAATGTGGTTTTGAAAATGGTTTTGCAATATGCCTTCATCAGGCATTTCAACAAGAGTGGGATATGCGTCCTCTAAGGGAAACTCAGCCACGTAATCCCTTAATGGAGATCTGGTGATGGTATTTCAGATCATACTCCATTAGAAGGAGTTGCCATTTGCCCAATGTACCCGTGAGAATGGGTTTTTCGAACAAGTGCTTGATTGGATCAAGTTTGGACACTATCCAGATCTCATGATCTAGGAAATAGTGTTTGAATTTCTGGCAGGCCCAGACTAGGGCCAAGCACGTCTTCTCCATGGCTTGATAATTTCATTCATAAGCCAAGAGAGTTTTTGAAATGTAGTAGATGGCATACTCCTTATGGGTGTCATCCTCGTATTGAGCCAACAGGGCTCCTAAAGCATTTATATGCACGGAGATGTACAATAAAAGCGGTTTTCCTTGCTTTGGAGGATTCAAAACGGGGGGATTAACCAAGTATGCCTTCAGTCTCTCGAAGGACTTCTGGCATTCGTCATCCCATAAGAATTTCGTGCCCTTCCTCAACAGTTTGTTGAAGGGTTCGCATCTAGTTGCCAGATTCGATATGAATCGGTGAACGGATTGTAAACGACCCTGGAGGCTACGGATTTGGGTGAGATTGGAGGGTGGAGCCATGTCTATGATGGCTCGACACTTAGAGGGGTCAACTTCTATCCCCTTTGGCTCACCATAAAGCCCAGAAGCTTCCCTGATTCTACCCCGAATACACATTTTTGAGGGTTTAGCTTTACTTTGTAAAGCCTAAGCCTTTCGAAAATCTTTTGTAAACATTCGATATGAGTGCATCGGGTTTTAGATTTTGCCAAGAGATCATCTACATACACTTCTACGAGCTCATGAATCTGATCATGGAAGATCGTGGTCATGGCTCGTTGGTATGTTGCGCCGGCATTTTTCAAACCAAAGGGTATGACTGTATAACAGTACATGCCCCATGGGGTTGTGAAGGCGGTCTTACCCTGATCTCTTGGACTTAGTTTGATTTGATTATAGCCTGAATAGCCATCCATAAACGAAAACATTTCATGATTTGCAGTACTATCGACTATCAAATCTATGTTTGGTAAAGGATAATTATCCTTTGGAGTGGCTTTATTCAGGTTTCTGAAATCGAAGCATATTCGAATTTTCCCATTGGTTTTTCGAACTACAACGATATTTGACAACCAATCAGAATACGCAATGGTTTCTATAAATTCGGCTTTTAGCAGATCTTCTAAACCTTCTTTGACTTGCGTGTGTACATTCGGGTGTATTTTCCTAAGCTTCTGCTTTATGGGTTTTACACCTGCATCTAAGGGAAGACGATGCTCGACAATGCTGGGGTCTATGCCCGGCATGTCTTCATACGTCCATGCAAACACATCTAAATAGGTTCATAGAAATGCAATGAATGCTAACCTTTCAGTTTCATGCAAGCATGCGCCTATTTTGATGGTTTTGGGATTGGAATCATCCCCTAGGTTCACCTCTATGAAATCTCCTCCTACTGATTGGGAAGGTCTTTCAAAATCGAGAATCTTATGAAATTCTGAGAGCTCAGAAGTGGGATCTTCCTCAAGGGGATCCACTTCTGCGCTTTGATCATTCTCGTGGGCTATAGACTCGAGGGAATTTGATGCGTGGTTTTCAAAAGGACCTGGTTTTGTACTTGGATTTTCAAGTGATTTTGAAACTTTTGGTCTGGCTATGCAGACGATGTTTTTTTCGAAATCCTTTTCTTTTGCCCAAGTCTTACCAGGAGCAGCTATGTACAAAATCTTTTTGGTATTTTCCAAATTTTCGATTTTTTTGGTTTTTTGTAAAACAAGAACTTTGGGAACTATACAAAGCACTCTATTTTCGAGTTTTTGTTTTTCCATTGTTTTGGTTTTTCTTGTTTTTCGATTTTTTTTTGATTTAAAGCTTTTCAAATGTTTTTTGTATTTTTAGATAAAGGGATCTTCCGTCATACCTACAAAGGGAAAACACTATGGGTTAGACTCGAAATAGGAGATCTAAATCGTAGGTCTCTTCTAAGGCAGGTTCCGAGACACCCTTGACCCAAGTGGTCACAGGGGGTGGCTCCGGCGGTATTCGGGGAGTATAGCCGATCCTATATCGGCTTGGATTGGCCCTAGGAAGGATGGGTTCTAGGAGACCCTGGTTCTGTGCCCCTAGACTTTTGTAGGGCGTGTAGCCCATGTTCAACAACATGTTCCACGACTTTTTGTTTTTTGAAAAAGTTTGATATAAGTCGTGGTCCTGGAACATGCTATCATCCATATTGTGCTCATATGGCCTCTTGTCTAGGGGTTTTGGAAATAGGGAACGCTTGGGTCGTCCTAGAAGGGTTAGAGTCGGGAGGGGGCCTGCTTTGGGCAGCCCCTTCACATATACAACCTTCCTAGGGTTGTTTAATACGAGCCGAGGTGGCTCAACCATAATTTGTCCCAGGTTAGCCTCATGGGCCTGGGAGCTTGATAAACAAGGGGAGTTTATGATCCCCTGAAGCTGTGGGTGACTCTCACCTAGGATCACTACGACCTGGTCCCTAAAAGGGATCTTGACACACCTGTGGAAGGTGGATGGCACAGCACACAAACTGTGTATCCAGGGCCTTCCCAACAACAGGTTATAATGGGGGTGGATGTCCAAGACATGGAACACCCCCGTGTGTTCGATCCCTCCCATTTCCATTGGGAGTTCGATGGATCCTAAAGGTCTAGACGCATTCCCATCGTATCTAGTGATAACGATGGGGCTTGGGTTCACTGAAGTTAAGGTGACTCCGATTTTGTACGCCACATGAAGTGGAAGGATGTTGAGCCCTCCTCCACCATCGACTAAGCACCTGTCTAGAGAGTGGTTGTTTAGAACCACCTCGATATGCAGGGCCTGGTTATGGGTTTTGTAGGGTCTATCTACATCATCTTCCGAAAAAGTGATGGGCGATTTTGCTCCTAATAAAGCCACTTGGGCAGACAAGGATTCTAGACTTATGTTCGAATCAACCTTGGCCCTTTCTAGAATTTTCTCTAATACAAGTCTATGCCTAGGCGAGGTTTTTATAAGCTCTAAGATAGACATGTGAATAGGAATCTTTGAAAGGTGGTTTTCGAAGTCATAAGGATTTAGGATGACTTTGTCCTTATCTGCTTTTGGCAGAACACTAGGGATACATGCTTTTGAGGGGCCAGGCACACTGACCACCTTTTGAGCACCTTGAAGGTGCGGGGGTTGATAGATCCTCCCAGATCTAGTCACTTCCCCCACGACCAGCCTAGGGTTCACACTAAATTTGGCTCTAAGGATGAGCTGAGGAGAACCTTGGATTTTCAAAACTGGTTTTGCTGGGGATTCCACTTTTGGTGGTCCCCGAATGACGACTTAGGCGGGCTTCTTGTATAGTACAAGAATGGGTGCACAAGTGGGTCGACCAGGTTCTGGTTTTTGCGCTAGTTCCTTAGAAATGGTGAGGGTACATACCTCCTTTCCTTTCCCACTGCCACTGGCGTGTTTGGGAAAGGGTTCTTTGAAGATAGCTTGAGGTGGCTCAGGTTCCGTAGTGACCTGGAGCCGGCCTTCTGCTATCAAGTTCTCAATTTTATTTAAGAGGGAGAAGCAGCGTTTGGTATCATGGCCTTTGAGCCGATGATACTTACAAAATCGGTTTAAATACTCCCCTTTGGAAGTGACTCCTTCGGGGATTTCAGGGAGTTCTATCATGCCCTGGGCAAGTAGGAGGTCTAGGACCTCCGACACAGGTTGCCCCAGCGGAGTATACTCCCGTTTTTCAATCGGTTTTTAAAAATTTCGCTCCCTCTTATTTTCTAACTTTTCAAAATTTTTGGAAGTGCCCGCCATGCCTGGATTCACCCGGACATTGGCGATTTTATGGGGCTTTGCCCCTTTGTCCATTGTGGGTAGCTCGTACGTGATGGGCTTTTCCAAGCGGGTTTTGGAAACGACACTTCCTTTCCATAAGTGATCGTATGTCCCTTTTCGCAAGTTGGTTTCGAAAAGGGAGGCCTTTTTGATCAACTTATGGAAAGTTGAGATCTCATGGAGTGAGAGAAGGGTTTTTAACTCGCTTTTAAAGTTATCCAGGATGAGCATGACTGCGCATCCTTCGGATATGGGCTCTCGCACTTGGCCCAAAAGCGACCTCCATCTTATAATGAAGGCATTTACGTCTTCGTTCATGCCTTGCTTTGTATCCCTTAAGGTATTCAGAGTCGGCATGACTTCTACGTTGTGTGCAAATCTTTGCATGAAGCAGTTCGCTAACTCTTCAAAAGTAGCGAACTGGCTTAAGTCGTAGGAAGCCAGCCATTTGACAGCTGTGCCTTTAAGGGATAAAGGGAACCAATACACCCATTTCATCGAGTCCTTTTTCTTCTTATGGGCTCGACGTGAGAAAAGCTACAAGTGAGACCTAGGGTCTCCCATGCCATCATACCGATGGAAGTTCGGTATTTCATCGTCACTGTCTGTTTCGTAATCCATAGGAAGGAAATCAGACAGGGCGTAGCTTCTTTTCTGTTTATTCTGCCCTTACAGCAACTGCTGTAGGGCTTTACGGTCCTTTTGTGTGAAGGACTCGTGGTATTGGTTGCCTTCCATTATGGAGGCCTCTTTGTGCTTGCGAGGTTTTTCAGATTTCTTTTTAGGCCTTTGTTCACCATTTGATGAACATGAATCGCCTACTTCTGCCTCTTGGCTGAGAGCATCGATTTTGGCCTCAAACTCCCTTCTCAAGTCCTCGATTTCATCTAGTTTTATTTTGTTTTTGAAAACCCTCCTAGAGTGAGAACTTGATGCGCATGAGCCTTGGCTCGACACTTCACTTGGATTGGATTTTGACATGCTTTTCAAGCTTTTTTCAAAATGTCCTAAGTACAAGCAAAGAGAAAAAAATGAGTTAAAAATGACACCTTTTTACAAAATTTTAGCAAAACTTCTACCTTAAAAACTCGATTTTGAAAGGCTCACGTCCCACCGGGCGTGCCAATCTCTGTAGACGCGCGAAAATCCCCAGCCTCTTCGCCCTTTTCTGGGCTTGGAGTGGATCCTCTCGTGCGTCTAAGGCCTATTTATGCAAACAGGGCGTGCCAGCTAGCTTACCTAAGCTAGCGAAGATATATTTAAAACTGACTTCTAATCGTGGCGACTGTGAGCAAGTGAGCTCTTGTCATCGCAGACCTTCTTGCACCGATGCGCAAGGGTCAGTCTGTATGCTTTGCAAAAATCGAGTTTTGGGATAGAAAGCCTACGAAGCGGTTCGAGGTGTCTAATTCGGGTCTTTTAGATGCGATTGCAGATTTTAGATCACGTGGATTTGCACGTGCCTAAGTCTTTCCTTTTATCCCTTTATGGGCCGCCTAGTTTGTGTGTTATGAACACTCCATTACATGGGCGAATTCGAGCGGGGCTTGCTTTGATGCAATATGCGTCCTACCTCGTGGTATGGCGTAGATGCAATGCAAACTCACGCTACTCCAAAGGGAAAACACGAAATGTAAAGACAGTACCGAAGGGAAATAACCGAAGAGAAATGACCGAAGGGAAATAACCGAAGGGAAATGACTTGTAAAGTAAATGCCGAAGGGAGATATGTATATAGAGTATGTATATGGGCCCTTACTCGGGTCTTGCAAATAAGAGCGAAGGCTCAATGTGTGTGAGAGTGCTTGAATTGAAAGACTTACACACACGACATGAAATGAAACCCAAATAGTATAGGTCGGCCCTTACTTGGGTCTTTCAAATAAGAGCGAAAGCTCAATGTGTGTGAGAGTGCTTGAATTGAAAGACTTACACACACGACATGAAATGAAACCCAAATAGTATAGGTCGGCCCTTACTTGGGTCTTGCAAATAAGAGCGAAAGCTCAATGTGTGTGAGAGTGCTTGAATTGAAAGACTTACACACACGACATGAAATGAAACCCAAATAGTATAGGTCGGCCCTTACTTGGGTCTTTCAAATAAGAGCGAAAGCTCAATGTGTGTGAGAGTGCTTGAATTGAAAGACTTACACACACGACATGAAATGAAACCCAAATAGTATAGGTCGGCCCTTACTTGGGTCTTTCAAATAAGAGCGAAAGCTCAATGTGTGTGAGAGTGCTTGAATTGAAAGACTTACACACACGACATGAAATGAAACCCAAATAGTATAGGTCGGCCCTTACTTGGGTCTTTCAAATAAGAGCGAAAGCTCAATGTGTGTGAGAGTGCTTGAATTGAAAGACAACACACCCAACGTAAGCAAAACCCTACAAAATGAAAGTATATGTATATACTTATGTATTAGGGGCTGATTAGGCCCGTGTGTGTTCAAAATCGTGCACAACTAAGAGAGTGCATGTGTGTGGGTGTGCCAAGCCACGTTATTACAAGCGGGGGGAGACTATGCTCCGTTATTACAACCCCGTATCGAATTGAATCTCAAGCAAGTATACAACTAAAGACCGAGTTAGGCACTTACTAATAGCTGGTCCGTAGATGCCTTGCTTGAGCGTGGGCTTGGCCTTTGCCTTGGGCTACAAAAGGGAGCTCCGCGAGGTTGAACGACAAGAGGAGGTGCTGGCCGGAGGTCCTTGGTGCGTGGAAGAGGCGCCTCGAAGGTGGCCGGCGGCTAGCAAAGGGCTGTCTTTGGTGTGTTGGGTTAAAGGACCTAAGGAGGGTCACTTAAAGGAGTATGGCACTAAGGGAAAGAGCTAGCAAGGAGAGGGTGATGGCTAGCGGATGGCTGGCCGAATGAAGGGGATGACAGTCGGTTGAAGTGGCCGACTGGGGGAGTTCAGTGGTGGCGGGTATTTAGGGTGGCTGGGAGTGGCTAAGGGGGATTGGTGTCAGCAAGTGGACGGGCTAGTGTTAGGATGATAGGGGAGTGGATTAGGTGGCTGAGAGTGGAGAGGGAGTGAAGAGGTGGCAAGGTAGGATGTAGGGGACTTACCGGGTGAAGAAGAGGGTGGCGGTCGGTTGGAAGGGAGTTGTGCAGGCGGTGGCGTTCGGCTGGAAGGTGGTGGTGTAGGTGGTGGTGCAGGTGGTGGTGGGATGTGGAGCAGGTGGAGCAGTTGGAGCAGGCGGCTGAGTTTGGGGAAGTGGAGGACCCGACTGGGATGGGTGAGGCGGCTTGGTTATGAAACCCTCCCCCAAGGGGGGGGGGGTTTATATAGGGCTGGGTAGGTCGGTTAGGGCTGGGTTTGGGGTAGTGGTTAGGTGGTTTAGGTAGGGTGGTATGATGATAAGGTGGGCTGGAAAGGGTAGGGCCAGATATTTTAGATACAAGTGGTTTGGGTAGGTTGTGGGCTAGGGGTGGTTTAGAGGTTTAGGGTTTAGTTAGGTGGGTTGGCTCTAGGGTGAGGTTTAGTGAGCTAGGTTAGGTGATTAGGCTAGGATTAGGCTAGGTTTAGGGTAATTAACCTAGGTTTAGGGAAGGATTAGGGAAGTAGGTTAGGTGATTAGGTTGGGATTAGGCCGGGATTAGGGAAGTGGGTTAGGTGATTAGGCTCAGATTAGGGCCGGATTAAGGTGGAAGGCTAGGATTAGGTGTTTTGGGTTAGGTTTAGGTGAAGGAGCTCCCTTTGCATGGCCCATAGACCTTAACCACATCATGTTGGTTTAGCCCTAGGTTAGGTTTTGGCTAATTACAAGCTTAAACCCACTTAATTAGGCTAACCCACATGATTAACCCCAAACTTGACACACAAGTCAAGCTTAATTACAACACACACTTGATCTTATCCACCCCCCACTCTCTCTCATGCCCATAATCCCACGTGAATTTCAAGTGGGCCCCACCTCCATTTATGAGAAGGTGATGTGGGCCATGGATATGGATATTGGATTGGATCTCTAGATCCAAATCCAAATCCAAGTCCATACATGGGTTTGGATTGGGATCTGGATATATATGGTCCAGATCCGATCCAAACTGAACTCTGACTCCTTCGAGCTGTGTTCGAAACGAACGGTTTGTGTGGGGCCTGACAGCATCAGTGCTCCGTCTGCGTTGGGTCTTCGCCAACATGATCGTCCGCCTCTGTTTTCGCCTTCCGGAGATGACTTCAAACAATGTTTTGGTGATAACAGGGTCTTGGACGTTCGAGATCCTGGGGGTGTGGATTTGATATGAGAGTTGCTGTGCCGGGCTCGACATGTGCTCCAGTTCCGGGCTCTCCTTTGCTTTTCTGGTCCTGTCTTGATCAAGCCAAGTTGCTTCGGGGTTTCCAAAACATGTTTTAAAAGGGTTTTCGAAAGCCATATTATGTATTTTTGAAATATAAAGTTTAAAACATATATACAGGGTTGTCTGGAAGGCTCCTGGGTTTCCAGACTCAAAATAGTCCTTTGGGCTGCTTTTACAAAACCAGGTTGTTTCGAGGAATTCATGGGATTTCCAGAGCTTTTACAAAACCTGGGTTTCCAGACTCAAATAGTCCTTTGGGCTGCCTTTGGGTTTTAAAACGTATTTTAAAAGGTTTTTAGAAGCCACATTATACATTTTTGAAATACAAAGTTCAAAACATATGTACAGGGTTGCCTGGAAGGCTCCTGGGTTTCCAGACTCAAAATAGCCCTTTGGGGCTGCTTTTACAAAACCAGGTTGTTTTGAGGAATTCGTGGGATTTCGGGGTGTTTACAGATGCCCCTCTTTGGCCTTGTCCAAATCGATTTGGATAAGGGCAAAGATGAAAAACACCCCTTTCAATGTCTCCCTAGATCTAGCCACGAAGAATATGGGATCGTCCCAATTTTTAGCAAAATCTCAATTTACAAACTCTGGTAGGAGGAGATATCACGCCAAAGGGATATGTATGGAATCTGGTCCTAAATGGGATCATGTTTATGCCATGCGTGGAATGCAGATGCATGACATGGGTGTGGTGCCAAGAGTGGCGACCTCCCAAAGACCAAATGTGGTCGAACTCTAGAGACTTACAAGGCCTACTACTCTAAGTGAGCAGATCCTATGTTGCTTGATGTTCGATTTTCAAAATTTATTTACAAAACTATTTACAAAAGGGACAACTGTCTTGAGTCTCGATCCTAAGGATCTCGAGCTCTTCGTGTTTGCCCTTGTTCGAGTCTTAACACTCGCTTATCTAGCGGAGGTTTTGTAAGAAAACAAGCTATATTTCAAATTCCTATGCCTTTTGTAGAACCTGCTTGGAGCAGACAGCCTCAAAAGGCTCTCTCCAAAGCTCAAAAACCCGAAAATGTCTAGAAGACATGGGTAAAACCTACTCGGAGCAGCCTGCCTCAAAAGGCACTCTTTGGGATCAAAACCCCGAAAACAAAAACATTTTTCTCATGCATGCATACAAAAATCGTCCATGCATGATCATACATAGGGAAACCTAGGAAAAGTCTCCTTTTGCTAAAAATCCCCACCTGTGGTAAAAGAAAACAGGGTTTTGCGAAATAAAAATGGTGTATTCTCGAGAAAATTTGAGAGAAAAACCAAAATGGGGTATTATCTTCTTCGCCATTATCCAAATCAATTTGGATAATGCCAAAGAGGGGCATCTGTAAACACCCCAAATTTTCCAAAAATAAAAAACTCTCAAAAACACAAAAAGTTCGTTTAAGCCAAAACGACAACCTGTTCTAAAATGTGAAAACAGGTACAAAAGGCAAAAGGAGAGCCCCGACAAGAAGAAAAAATCGAGCCCGAAGTCTCAAAAGCCACCCCCTGCTCAAAAACGGAAGAAAGGAGAGCCCGTTCAGAGAAAAGCCCGACAGAAGGGTAAAAGTGTAATTTGGGTCAAAGAAAAAGCGCAAAGCAGCTCCAAAATGCATAAAGAAGCCCAATACTTGAGGAAGTCGACAGAAGTCTGAGACACGTCCCGTTAGAATGAAGAACGGAATCTGTGCGGCAATCTGAGTTCGATATCAATAGGAACCGGCTAGAAACCAAAACGGCGGACCGAAACGAACATCGAAAAAGTCCTGAAAAGCAGAACACCGGTTGGAAAAAAGACTTGGGAAAGACCCAGGCCAGAGTCGGGCCTCCGATGAATCGAAGCCCGCTCGAAACCGACGGTGAAAAGCACCAGAAAGGACTAGAAAACCAAGGAGTAGAAGAAAAGTCTGGATTGGGTCTAGACCCAAAAATATCCAGATCTAGATCCAAATAGTGTTTGGATTGGATCTGGATCTCAAAATATCCGAGATTTGAGATCCGAGATCCAAACCCAAATAAATATTTGGAGTGGATCTGGATCTCAAAATATCCGAGATCCGCGATCCAAATCCAAATATTGTTTGGATTGAATTCGGATACCCAGACCCAATATCTAAGATCCATTTAAAACCTCTATAAATAGAGGTAGTGGGCTTGAAAAATCATGGACGTGAGGCTCAAAGGGGAGAGGCCTTTCACGTGGAAATAAAGGTGTGGAAGAGAGAGAAAAGGCCTTATTGGCCAAGGTGAGTTTTGGTTTGAGTTGGGATTGGCCCATGGAGCCAAGAGCTGCACCAACAACTTGGCGTCTCCTTCAAGCCAGTTGGGAACGTTGCATGGTGGAGCTTGGCGGCTTGAGCGGTGGCTGGAGTGGTGCTGCAACTTGAGGTATGTACCTAAGCCCTAACCTAACCCACTTCTTCACCTAATCCTCTAGACCACCCATCTCATCTTAGCTAAACCAGCCCCGTAAAAACACCACTAAACCAGCCAAGTTCTAGCTGGTTTTCACCAAGATTCCTACCCTAGATCACCACCTAACTAAGCTACCCTAAGACACAAGCCAAGTTCGGCCACCACCTGGCCGAACTCTCCCTTGAACCCAACCAAGTTCGGCCAGCTTTGGCCGAACTTCCCATTTGAAACAAAACCCAACTCGAGCCACCTTGGCTCGAGCTCTTTCCCTAAAAGCCACGGCCTGCACCAACAGGCCGTGTCCCATTTTCTACCCAAGTTCTAGCCTGCCCTAAAGGCAGGCCAACTACCTAAGAACCAGCCCAACCTTTGGCTGGTTTCCCTTTCCCACATACCCAAAACAGCCCGGCCAAAGGTGGCCAGGCTTTCCTTATTTTCACCAAGAGACTTGGCCTGCCTTTCGGCAGGCCACCTAAATCTAAACAAACGGCCAAACCAGGCCATGTGTTCCCCTACCTTAACCAAAAACTTGGCCTGCCATTCGGCAGGCCACCTAGCTAAAAACCCACGGCCTAACGTGGCCATGTACCAGCCCCACAACCACCTTGGCCAACCCTAGGTAACCAGCCCCGGTTTCACCTCAAACCAAACTCGAGCCACCTTGGCTCGAGCCACCCTAGCCTAGACAAAACCTAGCTAGGACCACCCCCAAGTCCCCTTTAAACCAAGTTCACTCGAGCCACCTTTGGCTCGAGTCACACAAGCTAAACCCAAGGCCAAAGTGCTGGCCGTACGCCACACTAAAACCATACCACTCGAGCCACCTTGGCTCGAGTCATGCCTAATACCAACTCTATCCTATACCTAAACCAAGGCCAAATGCTGGCCTAATCCCAAGTCTAAACCTCACTAAACCCAAGGCCAAATGCTGGCCGAAGCCTAAACCTAAACCCTATCACGCGAGCCAAGGTGGCTCGAGTCATGCCTTACCCAAACCAGCCCCAAGTAGCCCCAAACCCATTATAGCTTGCAGCTCCCGGAACTCCAAGTCTCTCCAAGCTCTCAAGCTCTCCGGCTTCGCTCCCACGTGCCCCGGACTCCATAAGAAGAAGGTGGATTCGCTTCTTGTACAATCCCAAATCAAGAACCTGGAAAAGTGTAAGTCGTTTGATATATATCAAGTCTCTTTTCTATTCAATTCAATTCGTGATACGGGGTTGTAATAACGGAGTGTCGTCTCCCCCCAGAATGTAATAACGATGCTAGACACACGAGACACACACGTACACTTGAGCCTTTCCGCTCTTATCTCGTACACAAGCACCACGTACACAATTGAGCCTTTTCGCTCTTATCATATACATACATATTTCAATTCAGCTGGGTTGTTACATTAAGTCGTGTGAGTTTGTCTTTCAATTACACACTCGCACCCAAGAAACACCCGAGCGATTGCTCAAACACCTCACACACATTTTGGCCTCAGAAGCCACTAAGATATAGCCATATCTATATATTTTCTACTATGTGAGTTTTTCCGGTTCAGCCGTGTACGCATTTCAATTCCGGGTTTTAAATTCAATCGTGTGTGTTGTCTTTCAATTCATACATACACACACACGCCACAATTGAGCCTTTCCGCTCTTATATATATCTATATCTCCCTTCAACTGCGTTTTATGGTTTAGTTGCGTGTGTTGCATTTCAATTTACACACAACACCCACACACACATTGAGCCTTTCCGCTCTTAAGATATAGATATATTTAAATTTCTGCAATTTACATTCAAGTCGTGTGAGTTGCATTCAATTTGGGTTTTCCCTTCTGCTAAGTCTTTAAAATTCGGGTTTTATATTCAAGTTGTGTGAGTTGCATTGCATACTCGCCATACTCGAGCTAGAGTGCATACCTGCATCGAACAAACCCCGAATAAAATCGTGCAAGATGCCCAACTTAGGCCACTTTGCACACACTCCATGCCTAAGTGGTTGAAACTGAAAGACTTAGGGTCGCCCAAATCAAAAATTCGCCAAGTGCATGATTTCAAAAGGATTTTCAAACACCTGTTTGTTCAAAAATCGACTTTGAGTTTAACTTGTTTCAAACGAAGTCTCTAAGCATACAGACTGACCCTTGCGCATCGGTGCAAGAAGGTCTGCGATGAAAAGATCCTGCTTGCCTACAATTGCCTTTCAAAAGTCAGATATTTCAAAACTACTTCGCTAGTTTGAGTAAGCTAGTTGGCACGCCCTAAAAGCGAATGTAGATTGCGAAAAGATTCACTCCAGGCTTGAGAACCCGGAGTCAAAGATTTTCGGTGTCTACAATATGTAAAGACAACTCACACGACTTGTAATGTAAAACCAAAATAGAATTGCAATATGGCCCTTTTTAGGGTCTTGGGAGTAAGAGCAAAAGCTCAATGTGTGTGAGTGTGGAATTGAAAGACCACGCACACAACTTGAATGAAACACCCCTAATAAAATTGCAATATGGCCCTTACTAGGGTCTTGGGAATAAGAGCGAAAGCTCAATGTGTGTGAGTGTAGAATTGAAAGACCACGCACACAACTTGAATGAAACACCCCAAATAAAATTGCAATATGGCCCTTACTAGGGTCTTGGGAATAAGAGCGAAAGCTCATTGTGTGTGAGTGTGGAATTGATAGACCACGCACCCACGACTTAAACTAAAACCCACGCAACTGAATATATATAAGTATAACTATATCTTAGGGGTTGTCAAGGCCCGTGTGTGTGCTAAAAGGGTGTGCAACTAAGAGTGGAAAGGCTCAAGTGCACGTGTGTGTTGGTGTGCCAAACCACATTATTACAATCGAGGGGAGACAATGCTCCATTATTACGACCCCTATCAAAATTTAATTAAATGTAAGCAAGTTCATATGATGGACCGAGTTAGGCACTTACGTGTAGCTGGTTCGTGTTTAACTTGCTTGGCTTTGGCCTCGTGAGTCGCCTTGGGCAGCCGAAGGGGAGCTCCTTGGATGTATGTTGGCGGCAGATAGGGGTTGCTGGCCGGATGGTGTCTTGATGCTGGCCGAGTGGAAGGAGCGGCAGGTAGGGGTTGCTGGCCGGATGGTGTCTTGGTGCTGGCCGGGTGGTGGAGTGGCAGGTGGATGGACTAGGCTTGGGTGATGCTTGGCTGGGAAGTGGGTGACTAAAGGAGATGTTCAGCTAGGAGCTAAGGTGGGTGGTGTTGAGGGAAGGTAGTGGGGTATGGTGCTGGTCGGTCGAGTGTAAGGGAGAAGGGATGGATGAGCTAGGTTGGTGTGGTGCTTGGCTGGGAAGAAGGGGGTGAAGAGAGGATGAAGGTTAGATAAGGTTGAGGTGGGGGACTAACCAGGAAGGAGGCGGTGCTGGTGGATAGAAGTGGTGGCCGGATGGTAGTGGAAGAAGAGTGGCAGCTGGGAAGAAGTTGGTCGGGTGGATCTCCTCGCCAAAGGTGGAAGATGGTGGAATCGGTTGGAATGGGGAAGTGTTGGCCGGGTGGTGAAGTGGCGGTGGAATGGTAGGTGGTGGGCCTGGTGGTGGAGCTTGGAGTCAGTCGAGGAGAGAGTGTCAGAGAGAGGGAAACCCACAATGAAGGGGGGTCTTTATAGGCTGGGAATGGGCTGGGTCAGTTAGGGGGTTGTGGGCCAGATATTTGTAATAAGGTGGGCATGGGATATGGTTTGGGGTAGGTCGGTTAGGGGGGGCTGGTTAGTGGTTTAGGGTAGGTCGGTTAGGTGGGCTGGGACATAGTGGTTAGGGGTTTAATTAGGTGCACTAAGGTGGGTTTAGGCTTAGTTGGTTAGGGTCTAGGTGGTCTAGCTAGGTGAGGTCGGCTAGGTGAGTGTAAACACCCCAAAATCCCACGATTTTTCCAAAACACCTGGTTTTGCAAAAGCTGCTCCAAAGGGCTATTTTGAGTATGGAAACCTAGGAGCCTTCCATGCAACCCTGTACATATGTTTAAATCATATGTGTTTTAAAATATGTGTTATATAGTTTTAAAACCTTTAAAAAGGTATTTTGAAACCCCACAAAGCAACTTGGCCTGATGAAAGCAGGACTAGAGAAGCAACAGAGAGCCCGAAACCGGAGCATATGTCAAGCCCTGCACATCTACTCTCGTATCAGAATTATCCCCAAAATCTCGAACATTCAAACCCCTATTATCAACAAATTTGCTGAAATGACCTCCGGAAGGTGAGAAGAAGAGCGGACGACAATGTTGGTGAAGACCCAACGCAAGACGGAGTACTGATGTTGTCAGGCCCCACACAAACCGTCTGTTTCGAAAATACCATGAAGGAGTCAAAAAATTAGATTTGGATCAGATCTGGACCATATATATCAATATCCAAATCCAAACATGCATATGGATTTGGATCCAAAGATCCAATCCAATATCCACATCCATGGCCCACATCACCTTCTCATAAATGAAGGTGGGGCCCACAAGAAATTCACGTGAAAAGCTTGGGTATGAGAGAGAATGGGATAAAGTATGAGTGAGAAATATGGTGGGCTTGACTTTTGTGTCAAGTTTTGGGTTAATCATGTGGGTTTAGCCTAAGAGTGTGGGATTAAGCTTGTATGCACCTACACCTAACCTAGGGCTGCACCAACATGCTGCAACTAGGTCCATGAATCGAAGGCCAAGGGGATGCTGTTAAACCTAGCCCTAAGCTAACCCACCTTACCTAGCCATTCTCCCCTAAACCCGACCTAATCCTAGCCACCCTCACCCAAAACCACTAAACCATACCTAGCCGACCTCACCTAGCCCACCCCACCTAACTAGACCACCTAGACCCTAGCCAAACTAAGCCTAATCCCCCTAATCTTCCCTAATCTCACCCTAATCCTAACCTAATCACCTAACCCACTTCCTTAATCCTCCCCTAATCCTAGACTAATCCCCCTAACCTTACCCTAATCCTAGTCTAATCACCTAACCCACTTCACTAAACCTCACCCTAAGCCCAACCCACCTAACTAAACCCCAAACCACCAAACCAGCCCACCTAAATATCTAGCACACCATATCTCCAAACCACCCAAAACAAATATCTGGTCCACCTAAATATCTAGCACACCATACCCCCAAACCACCACCACCAAACCAGCCCACCAACCGACCTCTCATATCCCAGCCACCGACCCATCTAGCCTATAAAATCCCCTCCCATTCATGCGGGTTCCCTCTCTTGGCTCTCAAAAATCTGGGACTTCTTCCCCCCTCTTGGAACTCGTCCCTTGGCTCACTTGGGAATCGGCCAGCATCACTCCATTCCACGCCACCTTCCACCTTCCACCTGCTGCACTCGGCCAACACCATTCCATGCCACTTTTCACCTGCCACCTTCTTCCATCCGGCCAAGACCTTACACCTGCCACCTTCCACCATTCGGCCAGGACCCTCCCCTTGGTTAGTACCCCATCTCAAACTCCATCCTTTGTCCCCTCCATTCGCCACCTTCCATCTACCCAGCCAGCACCTATTCCATTCGGCCAACCTAACCCCCAACACCACTTCAGCCAGCACCTGTACCACCTGCCCCTCTTCCCTTAACTAGCAGCCTTACCTCTCCCTAAGACCCATCCTAGCACCTAGCATCTACCTCAGCACCCTTACCTCCCTAAAACACTTCAACCTCAGCCAAGACGCCAGCCCTTCCACTCAGCCAATACCTGCAACTTCTCCCATTCGGCCAGCACCTCCACCTGCCGCAGCCATCCAAGGAGCTCCCTCTTGCAGCCCAAGGCGACTCACTAGGCCAAAGCCAAGCAAGTCACACCCGGACCAGCTATACGTAAGTGCCTAACTCGGTCCTTATTGAACTTGTTTACATTTGATTAAATTTGATATGGGGTTGTAATAATGGAGTGTTGTCTTTCCCCGCTTGTAATAATGTGGTTTGGCACACCCACACACACGTGCACTTGAGCCTATTCCGCTCTTAACTGCTGTAAACACCCCGAAATCCCACGAATTCCTTAAACAAACCTGGTTTTGTAAAAGCAGCCCCAAAGGGCCATTTTTGAGTCTGGAAACCCAGGAGCCTTCCAGACAACCCTGTATATATGTTTTACACTCTGCATTTCAAAATATATAATATAGCTTTTGAAAACCTTTTAAAACACGTTTTGAAACCCCGAAGCAGCTTGGCCCGATCAAGACAGGACCAGGAGAGCTAAGAAGAGCCCGGAACCGGAGCACATGTCAAGCCCGGCACAGCAACTCTTGTATCACATCCACACCCCCAGGATCTCGAACGTCCAAGACCCTGTTCTTATCAAAATATCCTTTGAAGTCATCTCCGAAAGGCAGAAACGGAGGCGGACGACCATGTTGGCGAAGACCCAACGCAGACGGAGTACTGATGCTGTCAGGCCCCGCACAAATCGTCCGTTTCGAACCCAGCTCGAAGGAGTCAGAGTTCAGTTTGGATTGGATCTGGACCATATATATCCAGATCCCAATCCAAACCCATATGTGGACTTGAATTTGGATTTGGATCCAGAGATCCAATCCAATATCCATATCCATGGCCCACATCACCTTCTCATAAATGGAGGTGGGGCCCACTTGAAATTCACGTGGGATCATGGGCACGAGAGAGAGTGGGGATGGAAAATATCAAGAGGGTTGTAATTAAGCTTGACTTGTGTGTCAAGTTTGGGGTTAATCATGTGGGTTAGCCTAATTGAGTGGGTTTAAGCTTGTAATTAGCCAAAACCCAACCTAGGGCTGCACCAACATGAGGTGGTTAAGGTCTATGGGCCATGCAAAGGGAGCTCCTTCACCTAAACCTAACCCAAAACACCTAATCCAAGCCTACCCCCCTAATCCACCCCTAATCTGAGCCTAATCACCTAACCCACTTCCCTAATCCTGGCCTAATCCCAACCTAATCACCTAAACCACTTCCCTAATCCTTCCCTAAACCTAGGTTAATTTCCCTAATCCTAGCCTAAACCTAGCCTAATCACCTAACCTAGCTCACTAAACCTCACCCTAAAACCCAACCACCTAACCTAGCCCTAAACCCCTAAACCATCCTTAGCCCACAATCTACCCAAACCCCTAGTTTTCAAAATATCTGGCCCAACCCTTTTCAGCCCACCTTATCTACATACCACCCTACCTAAACCACCTAACCACTACCCCAAGCCCAACCCTAACCGACCTACCCATCCCTATTTAAACCCCCCCCCTTGGGGGCGGGTTTTTGGGGATCAAGAAGGACCCTTTCCAGCCCAGCCGGGACCACTCTTCCCAGCCCAGCCGAACCTGCTCCATTTGCTCCACCTGCTCCACCTGCGCCACTACCATCCCTCCATCCCACCACCGCTTGCACCGCCATCTCCACCTCCTCCCGGCCGAGTCTCACAACCTGCCCATCTTCCCAGCCCAGCCGAACGCCATCTTCATTCCATTCGGTTAGTACCCCTTACTTCGTCTCGCCTTCTCTACTCCCTCTCCACTCTCAGCCACCTAAACCCTACCACAACACCCTACCACAACATCCTACCACCAGCCGTTCCTCTTTGCTGCCACCCTTCTCACCCAGCCGAACCTAGTCATCCTAGCAGCCCGCTACCACCACATTCCCCTAGGACTCCCATTCGGCCTACCCCTAAACTCCCCTTAGGTCCATATTCCCTAACACTCTATACTCCCCATTCGTGACCCCATATATTCACTTGGCCCAGCCCTTTAATCCCCCACATCGAGGCGACACCCATTTGCAGCCGGCCACCTTCGAGGCGCCTACCCCACGCCCCATTTGCAGCCGGCCAGCACCCTTTGTCATCCACCCTCGCGGAGCTCCCGTTTGCAGCCCAAGGCGAAGGCCAAGCCCACGCTCAAGCAAGGCCTCTACGGACCAGCTACTCGTAAGTGCCTAAACTCGGTCTTTAGTTGTATACTTGCTTGAGATTCAATTTGATACGGGGTTGTAATAACGGAGCATAGTCTCCCCCCGCTTGTAATAACGTGGCTTGGCACACCCACACATGTGCACTCTCTTAGTCGTGCACGATTTTGAACACACATGGGCCTAATCAGCCCCTAATACATAAGTATATATATTTTCATTTTCGAAGAATTTTTGCTTAAGTTGGGTGTGTTGTCTTTCAATTCAAGCACTTTCACACACATTGAGCTTTCGCTCTTATTTGAAAGACCCAAGTAAGGGCCGACCTATACTATTTGGGTTTCATTTCATGTCGTGTGCGTAAGTCTTTCAATTCAAGCACTTTCACACACATTGAGCTTTCGCTCTTATTTGAAAGACCCAAGTAAGGGCCGACCTATACTATTTGGGTTTAATTTCATGTCGTGTGAGTAAGTCTTTCAATTCAAGCACTCTCACACACATTGAGCCTTCGCTCTTATTCCCAAGACCTTAGTAAAGGCCTTATTGCAGTTATATTTGGGTTTCATTTATGTCGTGTGTGTAGTACTTCAATTCAAGCACTCTCACACACATTGAGCCTTCGCTCTTACTCCCAAGACCTTAGTCAAGGCCATACTGCAATTTATATTTGGGTTTAATTTCATGTCGTGTGAGTAAGTCTTTCAATTCAAGCACGCACCCACATTGAGCCTTCGCTCTTATTTGCAAGACCCGAGTAAGGGCTCATATACATATTATATATACATATCTCCCTTCGGCATTTATATTTCAAAGTCATTTCCCTTCGGTTATTTCCCTTCGGTTATTTCCCTTCAGTTATTTCCCTTCAGTATTGTCTTTACATTTCGGGTTTTCCCTTTGGAGTAGCGTGAGTTTGCATTGCATGTACGCCATACCACGAGGTAGGACGCATATTGCATCGAAGCAAGCCCCGCTCGAATTCGCCCATGTAGTGGAGTGTTCATAACACACAAACTAGGTGGCCCGAAAAGGGATAAAAGAAAAGACTTAGGCACGTGCAAATCCACGTGATCTAAAACATGCAATCCATTTTAAAGACCCGAAATAGACACCTCGAACTGCTTTGAAGACTTTCTCTCCAAAACTCAATTTTTGCAAAGCGTACAGACTGACCCTTGCGCATCGGTGCAAGAAGGTCTGCGACGACAAGAGCTTACTTGCTCACAGTCGCCACGTTTAGAAGTCAGTGTTAAAAAAATATATCTTCGCTAGCTTAGGTAAGCTAGCTGGCACGCCCTGTTTGCATACATAGGCCTTAGACACACGAGAGGATCCGCTTCGAGCCCTGAAAAAGGCAGAAGGGGCGGGGATTTTCGTGCGTCTACAACTGCACACGATTTTGGCACACACATGGGCCTAATAAGCCCTTAAGATATAGCTATACTTATGTATATTTAAGTTGCGTGGGTTTTCATTAAGTTGTGTGTGTTGCCTTTCAATTTCCACACTCACACACATTTAGCTTTCGCTCTTATTCCCAAGACCCTAGTAAGGGCCGTATTGCAATTTCTCTTGGGCGTTTTAATTCAAGTTGTGTGTATTGTCTTTCAATTCTACACTCACACACATTGAGCTTTCTCTCTTACTCCCAAGACCTTAGTAAAGGCCTATTGCAATTTTGTTTTGGGGTGTTTTCATTCATGTTATGTGCGTAGTATTTCAATTCTACACTCACACACATTGAGCTTTCGCTCTTACTCCAAAGACCTTAGTCAAGGCCTATTGCAATTATATTTGGGTTTCATTACAAGTCGTGTGAGTTGTCTTTCAATATACACACAACACCCACGCACACATTGGCGACCTTCGGGCCCATATATATATTATAAGTATTTCCCTTCGGCTGTCTTTAAGATTTGGGTTTTAAGGTTCAGCACTGTGCGTAGTCTTTACATATATACACGACACACACTTGCACAATTGAGCCTTTCCGCTCTTAAGATATAGCCATATTTCCCTTTTGCAATTTCCCTTTTGCAATTTACATTAAGTCATTTCCCTTCCGCATTGTCTTTCAATTCGGGTTTTCCCTTTGGAGTTGCGTGAGTTTGCATTGCATATATGACATACCACGAGTTAGGATGCATATTGCATCAAAGCAAGCCCCACACTCCCGCTCAAAAATCGCCCAACTTAGGTCACTTGCGCACACACCTAGTTGGCCATAAAAAGATAAAAAGAAAGACATAGGCACGTGCAAATCCCACGTGTAATAAATTCTGAAATCGTACATACAAAGCCCCAAAACACTTAGGGTATTTCTCAAAGAGGTTTAATTAAAAGACTTTGCCAAGCGTACAGACTGACTCTTGCGCATCGGTGCAAGAAGGTTTGCGACGAAAAGAGCTCACTTGCTCACAGTCGCCCCGATAGAAGTCAGATTTCAAAAACTTTCTTCGCTAGCTTAAGCAAGCTAGCTGGCACGCCCTTTTACTAAAATATGACTTAGACACACGAAAAGGTTCACTTCAGGCCTAAGAACCAGAAGTGAGGATTTTCCGTGTCTACAATGAGGTTTGGGCGGTTTGGGTGAGAATGGCTAGGTTTGGGTTAGGTTTTAGGGAAAATGGCTAGGTGAGGTGGGCTAGCTTAGGGCTAGGTTTAGGAACCTCCCCTTGGCGTCGGTCCCTTGCTCCATTTGCAGCCATGTCCTAGTTGGTGCAGCCCCAGGTCAGGTGTAGGTGCATACAAGCTTAAACCCACAAGGTTAACCCACCCTTGACCAAAAGTCAAGCCTACCAACTTTCTCACTCATACTTTATCCCCCCCCTTCTCTCTCTACCCAAGCTTTTCACGTGAAATGTTGTGGGCCCCTCACCTCTATTTATGAGAAGGTGATGTGGGCCATGGATATAGATATTGGATTTGGATCTTGGGATCCAAATCCAAATACATGTTGGGTTTGGATCTGGATATATATGGTCTAGATCTAGCCCAAATCTGATTTTTTGATTCCTTCATGGTGTTTCAAAACGGACGGTTTATGCGGGGCCTGACTTCATCAGTACTCCATCTTGCGTTGGGTCTTCGCCAACATTGTCGTCCGCTCTTCTTCTCACCTTCAGGAGTTCATTTTGAGCAAATTTCTGATATGTGGGGCTTGGATGTCTGAGAATTTGGGGATGCTTTGGATACGAGAGTTGATGTGCTGGGCTTGAAGTATGCTTCGGGTCCAGGCTCTCCTTTGCCTCTTCAGTCCTGCTTTCGTCAGGCCAGGCTGCTTCCGGGGTTTCAAAACACCTTTTTAAGGTTTTAAAACTATATGTATAGAGTTTTAAAACATATATACAGGTTCAAAGTATGTACAGGGTTGTTTGGAAGGCTCCTGGGTTTCCAGACTCAAAATAGCCCTTTGGAGCTACTTTTGTAAAACCAGGCATTTTTGAGAAAAATCATGGGATTTTGGGGTGTTTACAACGACACTAAAGGGTGGTAGGTTTGGTTGGATAAGGGATGGGTAAGGTGGCTACGGATGTTGGGACTTGAGTGGAGTGATGGAAGGGTGTAAGTTAGGGTAGGGGATAGGAGATAGGGTATGAGATAGGTCACGATTAAGGTTGGGTTCGGTTGGGTATGGGATGATATAGGTCACGGATCGGGTTGGTTCGGTTGGGTATGGAATATGTCAAGGATGGGGTATGGGAACTAAGGTGGTTCTAGTCAAGGTGGTCACAGATGGGATATGGTATGGTGTGTGGTATGGTGCGGTTAGAGTGGGGGATGCTGGACTAGGATGGGTCACGGATGGATAGGTGGTGTGTGGTATGGTGCGAAATGCTAACTAGGATAGGTTCGGCCGGGGTTGGCTAGGCAAGTGATCATGGGTGCTAAGGCTAATGGCGGTGGGGTGTGAAGTGTGAGATGATGTAAGGTAGTGCTGGGGATAGCCAACTAGGCTAGGACAATGGTGGTTAGGTCAGTTGAGGCGGTGGAAGTCGGCTCAGGAAGGTCAGCCAAGCAGTGGGGCAGTCGGGCAGCAAGTCGGCGCCTGAGCGCAAGGCATCGGCGCCTGAGCGCAAGGCATCGGTGCCTGAGCGCGGGGTGCTGGCATTAGTGTCTGGCGCGCGTGTGGTGCGCAGCGCATGGATAGTGCGCAGGGGGGAATCTGGGTGCTTTAGGTCGGTGAGTGTGAGGCGGTTGAGGGTTCTAAGCAAGGTCGGTTGTGTTGGGTTAGCCTAAGTAGGTTTAGGGTGGCTGGGAAGGTTTAAGGGTAGTGGATTAGGGTGTGTTAATTAAGGTCGGTTTAGGGTGGTTTAGAGGGATTATGAAGAGTGGTTTAGGGTGTGCTTAGGCTTACCTTGTAACGGTGATTTAGGGTGTGCTTAGGCTCCAATCAGCCACCTTAAGCCTCTTTGTCCAATCAACTTCAACCCTTCAATTAGGGTGGGGCAGCCCTTGACTAATCCCACACTAAACTACAATTAATAAATCCTAAAACAAATTAAAGCCCTAAGCACTCACCTTAGACCTTCTCTCTCCTCCCTTCAAATTCACATGAACCCCTTGTTTGGGTCCCCCTCACCTCTATTTATAGGCATTTGAGGTGGGTCTTGGATTTGGGTTTGGGTTTGAGATCTGGATCGTGGATCTCGGATATTTTGAGATCTGTATCCGATCCAAATCCAACATTTTTATGGATATGGATCTGGATATTTTGGTCTAGATCCGATCCAATCCAAACACTATTTGGATCCAATCCAAATCCAAACACTATTTGGATAGACCCAAACACTATTTGGATTGGCCCAAATCCATACACTATTCACTATATGGATTTGGATCTGGATATTTATGGTCTAGATCCAAATCAAAATTTCTCTAGATAGTCCTTGTTGGCTTCTCGAGGCGAACGATCTATGCGGGCCTTGGTTTCATCAGTGACCCGTCTGGTGTTGGGTTTCCCCAATTTGTGTCGTTCGGACTCCTTTATGCCTTTTGGACTTCATTTTTGCTCACTTCTGGTCTTCCCGATTCAGATTCGGGATGCTTGAGTGAGAATGGTTGATCTGGCTTTCTGGTGCTCCGGGCTTGCCATCTGCTTCGTGCTTGGGCCTTCCTTTCGCCTTTTGAACCTAGCTTTTATCAGGCCAGGTTGTTCTTTTTCGCTTCAGAACAGACTTGTGAAGCTGCTTCTGGTATTGGCCTTCTTGACCGACTTGCTGGGCTGTTTTTGGATCAGGTGTCGTCTTCGCATGCTCCACCTGTTCGCCTTTGGCTTTTGGGAAAATGGTTTAGCCTGGGTTTCAAAAACTCCTATTTGATAAAGGGCTTCAAAACACTATTTACAGGATTAAAAGCAATATGTACAGAGTTTAAAATAGTATGTATATGTTTTCTTGAATATGTACAGGGCTTCTAGAAGGCTCCTGGGTTTCCAGACTCAAAATGGCCCTTTGGGGCTGCTTTTGTAAACTAGGTATGTTTTTAGAAAGTCGTGGGATTTTGGGGTGTTTACAGTATACTCCCATTTTTCAATTTTTTTTTGAAATTTTTCATTTTTTTGTTGTTCGAGCTTTTTTGAAGTGCCCGTCGGGCTTGACTCCACTTGGACATTTGCAATCTTTTGGGGTTTTGCCCCTTTGTCCATCATGGGTGACCCTAAGTTTCGAGTTTTTCAAATCTCGTTTTGGGAAGAATTTTTTCCTTCCACAAGTCATCATAGACTCCCTTTTTCAGATTAGTTTTAAATAAGGAAGCCTTCTTTATTAACTTGTGAAAGGTAGAAATTTCGTGCAATGAAATAAGAGTTTTGACCTCCGTTTTAAAATTTTTGAGGATGAGCATGACTACGCATCCTTCAGAGATGGGCTCTTTTATTTGCCCAAGGAGGGACCTCCATCGAACGATGAATGCGTGTACATCCTCGTTCGAAGCTTGTTTCGTGTCCCTCAAGGTGTTCAAAGTGGGTGTTACTTCCACGTTGTGTGAAAATCTTTGCATAAAGTTGTTTGCTAACTCTTTAAAAGTAGCAAATTAGCTTAAGTCGTAGGAAGCAAGCCATTTTGAAGTAGTCCCCTTGAGGGAAAGGGGGAACCAATAAATCCATTTGGCAGAGTCCCTTTTCTTCTTATGGGCTCTGCGCGAAAAGAGTTGCAAGTGGGATCTAGGATCCCCCGTGCCATCATACCGATGGAAATTCGGTATGTCGTCGTCGCTATCTGTTTCATAATCTGAAGGAAGGAAGTCAGACAGGGAGTACAATTTCTTTTCTTTATTTTGCCCTTTCAACAGTTGTTGAAGGGCTTTGCGATCATTCAGTGTGAAGGAATCGTGGTATTGGTCTCCCTCCATTGCGGAGGTTTCCTTGGGTTTTCTTGTCTTGGTAGTTCTTTTCTTGGCTTTGGCGGGTTCGCCGTGTGACGAGGAAGAGTCGGCCGTCTCAGCCTCTTGGCTAAGGGCGTCGATTCTTGCATCAATTTTAGCCTCAAATTCCCTATGCAAGTTTTCTAATTCTTCTTTCTTGCACTTTAATTGAGATTTTGAAATCTTTTTTGAAAGAGAACTTGACGAGCGCGAGGCTCAGCTAGTCACTTCGTTAGAGCCTGAACTAGACATGACTCAACAAAAGTTTGAAATCCTACAAAATGCAATCAGGCGAAAATTTTAAACACTTTTGGAAAATTTTCGCAGAGTATTGTTTGTTTTATCAAAGTTTTAAGCCCCGAGTCCCACCGGGCGTGCCAAACCTGTAAACATGAAAATTTTCACTTCTGGTTTTTGAAATCGGAAATGAACCTTTTCGTATCTACGTTGTTTCTATGGGTGTGCCAACTAGCTTGCTTAAGCTAGCGAAGATTTTTTAAATATATGACTTTTTGAGGCAAGTGTGGGAAAGCGGGATCTTTTCGTTTAAACCTACTGATGCTCAAGGATCAGTTTAAACACTTAAAACTTTGTTTTAATAAAACTTTGCAATATCAGTGTTTGAAAATTCGGTGTATGCCTAGTTTGCAAGTTTTATTTTGACTTTGGACGCACCTAAGTCTTTGAGTTTTTAGCTTTTTAGGCCGGATATGTGTGTGCACAAGTGGCTTATTTTCAACGTGGTTTGTGCGTAGATTCGGGGCGCTTTTGAAAGCTAACGAATGCAAAGATGCACAAAAGATTTTCGGGTTTTGAGATGATGATGTGAGTTAGGCTCGAATTGCAAGCACAACTCACACAACTTAATGTAAATACCCGAAATTGAAGAGCAACTCACGCAGTTTAATGTAAATACCCGAAATGTAAGGCAACTCACACGACTTAATGTAAATCCACACAAAGAGAAATGCAACTCGACGTGAAGTAAACTCACACAACCTGAAAATATATAAGTATGTTATATCCTATGAGCAACAAAGGCTCAAAATGTGTGTGAGAGTGGAGAGCAGAAAGGCTCGAGTGCTTTTGCATGCAAGTGTGAAATTTAAATAACAAACTCACACGACTTTCACTAAAGTAAATACCCAAAGGAAAATATATACTTTAGCTTAAGAGCGGAATGGCTCAATGTGTGTGTAAGTGTGAAATTTAAATGACAAACTCACACGACTTGAATGTAACAACCCAAATTGAATTGCAACTCACACAGCTTTCACTAAAGTAAATACCCGAATGGAAATATATATTTTAGCTTAAGAGCGGAAAGGCTCAATGTGTGTGCAATCGTGTGCAATTAAGAGCGGAAAGGCTCAAGTGCACGTGGGTGTCCCTTGTGTATGATTAAGAGCGACAAGGCTCAAGTGTACGTGTGTGGCTTGTGTATCAAGCATAAAAATTACATTTTGGAGGGAGACTATGCTCCATTATTACAACTCGGTATCGAATTGAATTTAATTTCAAATGAGTAAGGTAAAAACCGAATTTAAACACTTACAAGTGGTCGGCTTTTCCTCTCAAATTTGCTCAGGTCTGTCCTCCTTGGCAGCCATGAGCTAGGTCTCCCTAGGTGGGTCTAGACGTGAGAGTTTAGGCTTAGGTTTGCTTGGGGGCAGCCAAGTGCTTGGGGGTTTAGGATGGGCTTAGTTCGACCAAGTTCAATATGGGTATGGTCCTAGTTAGGTAAGGTCTTAGGTGAGTTAGGTAGAATGGGGTTAGGTCACGGCTAAGGTGGGCTGGGATGTTGGTGTGTGGCACGGCAAAGGGGTGATGGCTAGGGCTGAGGTGCGGCAGGTGGTGCTAGGGAGATGGGGTGCTAGTTCGGGGCACTATAGGGGGTCTACAGTAGGTGGATGAGGGACAGTGGCGTGCAAGGCACTAGGGTGTGGCAGGTAGAGGGTGCAGTTAGTAGGCGCCAAGGCGCGGTGCGGGTGGTAGGCTGTGGCAGGGAGCATGGGACGTGGATGGCTGGGGTGCGAGACAGTGGGGTGTTGGGGCAGGTGGCTGGTGCTGTGGCCCGCAGGGACAGCAGGGGTGTGTAGCGGCAGACGGGTGCGGGTGGCAGGTGTGGCAGCTAGGGAGTGTGGGGCGTGAGTGGCTAGGGATATGGCGCTGCACTAGGTGCAGGCCGGTTGTTGGCTAAGGAAATGTGAGGCAAAAACCGAGTGTTGGCTGCACTCGGTTAGGATTAGGTTAGGTCGGTTAGGGGGTAGGCTTAGCCATGGGTTAGGTGGGTGGGTTTAGGGTGAGGATGGTCCAACTAGGGTGCGGTTAGGGTTAGGTTTAGGTGGGCTTTAAGGGAGTCGGTTTGGTGAAGTCTAGGTCGGTTTAGGTGAAAGGGGCTAAGTCTAGGCTGGGTTTGGGTTAGGTTTAGTGGGGTCGGTTCGGTGAAGTGGGCTAGGTTAGGGTGATGTTGAGAGACCTACCTCTTGGAGCCAAGTCCACCTCATGTAGCCCATTGATCCACGCCATTTTGCAATCATCTTTCATGTTGGTGCAGCCCTTCGGTTAGGTCTAGGTCCATACATGGCTTGAACCCTGTAAACACCCCGAAATCCCACGAACTTCTCAAACAACCTGGTTTTATAAAGGCAGCTCCAAAGGGCCATTTTGAGTCTGGAAACCCAAGAGCCTTCCAAGCAATCCTATACATATGTTTTAAACTTTATATGTTTTAAATATGTATAATATGTTTTTAAAAACCTTTTAAATATGTTTTGAAACCCCACGAAGCGGCTTGGCCTGATGCAAGCAGGACCAAAAGAGCCAAAGAGAGCCCGGAACCGGAGCACATGTCGAGCCTGACACAGCAACTCTCGTGTTGAATCCATCCCCAAGATCTCGAACGTCCAAGACCCTGTTATCATAAAAAATCGTATGAAGTCATCTCTGGAAGGTAAAAAAGAAGCGGACGATCATGTTGGCGAAGACCCAACGCAGACGGAGTACTGATGCTGTCAGACCCCGCACATACAGTTCATTTCGAACACAGCTTGAAGGAGTCAGAATTCAGTTTGGATTGGATCTGGACCATATATATCCAGATCCCAATCCAAACCTATGTGTGGATTTGGATTTGGATTTGGATCTAGAGATCCAATCCAATATCCACATCCATGGCCCACATGACCTTCTCATAAATGGAGGTGGAGCCCACTTGAAATTCACATGGGATTATGGGCATGAGAGAGAATGGGGAGGATAAGATTTGAGGGGAATTGTAATTAAGCTTGACTTGTGTGTCAAGTTTGGGGTTAATCATGTGGGTTAGCCTAATTAGTGTGGGTTTAAGCTTGTATTAGCCAAAACCTAACCTAGGGCTGCACCAACATGATGCAATAAGGTCTATGGGTTATGCAAAGGGAGCTCCCTAACCTAATCCTAAGCCAAAACCCCTAATCCTAGCCTTTTACCCTAATCCCGGCCTAATCCTAGCCTAATCACCTAACCCACTTCCCTAATCCCGACCTAATCCCAACCTAATCACCTAATCCACCTCCCTAATCCTTTCCTAAACCTAGCCTAATTCCCTTAATCCTAACCTAATCCTAGCCTAATCACCTAACCCACCTCACTAAACCTCACCCCAAAACCAACCCACCTAGCTAAGCCCTAAACCCCTAAACCACCCCACCTAAACCTAGAACAACATATCCCTAAAACCCCTTTAAGCAAAATATCTGGCCCCTCCTCAAAACCAACCCACCTTATCACCACACCACCACCACCTAAACCACCTTACACCCTCTAAAAACTGCCCCAACCGACTCCCAAAAATCTATAAAACACTCCCCCTAGTGGACGGGTTTTTCATCCTCTCCAATCCTCTTCCAGCCCACCCTTGGGCCAGCCGAACCTTCCACCTTGCTCCCTTCTTCCACCTGCACCACCATTACCCCCGGCCAAGCTCCACCTCGCGCCACCACTTCCCTCCAACCTGCTCCATTCCATGCTGCCACCTTCATCACCCGGCTCCATCCACCTTCATCACCCGACTGCCCTTCTTCCACGCACCAACTCCCTTCACCCATCCGGTTAGTATCTCAACCCAAGCTCCACCTCCTCTTCACTCCCCCTCCACTCTCAACCACCCATACCACCACAACACCTCGCCAACACCACCTTCCCGCCACCCTTTCCCATTCGGCCAGACCGAACCCCTTACACCACCTGATCCTCCACCCTACCCCTTAGTGATAACCATACACCACCCTATCTTGCTCCCTAGAACCTACCCCCTCCACTCCTAGTCACCCATTAACTCCACCTTCCATAGCACCCTAGCTAGCTCCCTTCCCATCCGTGACCTCCCCTAGCTACCCCAGTCGGCCACCACTAAACCATCCCCAATCGGCCAGTCATAGCCGACTGCACCCAACCCATTCGGCCAGCCACGCCCTTCTCCTTAGACATCCCTCTTTAGGCTCCCCTTAACGCCACCTTCCCTAGCACAACCCTATCCCTTAGTGACCCTCCTTAAACATCTTATCCCTAGACGTCACGGCAGCACCCCCCTAGCAGCCGGCAAGCACCAAGGTGCCTCACCCGGGCTCCCTTGTCACCTGGCCACACACCTTTGCCGTGCCATCCCGAGGAGCTCCCTCTTGCAGCCCAAGGCGACACCAAGCCCACGCTCAAGCAAGTCACCTCTGGACCAGCTATAAGTAAGTGCCTAACTCGGTCCTTAGTTGTAGACTTGCTTAAATTAAATTAAATTTGATACGGGGTTGTAATAACGGAGCATTGTCTCCCCCCGCTTGTAATAATGTGGCTTGGCACACCCACACACACGTGCACTTGAGCCTATCTCGCTCTTAGTTGTGCACGATTTTGAACACACACGGGCCTAATAAGCCCTTTAGATATAAGTTTATGTATATACTTTAAGTTGCGTAGGGTTTTGCTTGAGTTGGGTGTGTTGTCTTTAAATTCTCGCACTCACACACATTGAGCTTCCGCTCTTATTTGCAAGTCCCAAGTAAGGGCTGTGTTATACTATCCTTGGGTTTAATTTCATGTCGTGTGTGTAGTACTTCAATTCTAGCACTCACACACATTGAGCTTTCGCTCTTACTCCCAAGACCTTAGTTAAGGCCATATTGCAATTTATATTTGGGTATAATTTCATGTTGTGTGCGTAGTACTTCAATTCTAGCACTCACACACATTGAGCTTTCGCTCTTATTCCCAAGACCTTAGTTAAGGCCATATTGCAATTTATACTTGGGTTTCATTTGAAGTCGTGTGTGTTGTCTTTACATTTTCACACGCACCCACATTGAGCCTTCGCTCTTATTTGCAAGACCCAAGTAAGGGCCCATATATATAGTATATACGTATTTCGCTTTTGGTTATGTCTTTTCAATTTGGGTTTTAAGGTTCAGCAGTGTGCATAGTCTTTCAATATATACACGGCACACACTTGCACAATTGAGCCTTTCCGCTCTTAAGATATAGCCATATTTCCCTTTTGCAATTTCCCTTCGGCAATTTACATTTACAAGTCATTTCCCTTCGGCAATTTCCATTACAAGTCATTTCCCTTCGGCATTGTCTTTTAAATTCGGGTTTTCCCTTTGGAGTTGCGTGAGTTTGCATTGCATATATGCCATACCACTCAGTAGAGGTTTTTGGGTAGGAAAACTTGGAAAACATTTCAAAGTTCCGTTTCCTACAAAACAGAGTCAAGTTCTCAAACAAAATGAAATCCAAATAAGCCGATTTTATTCGTACTTTAGGATTTTCGCAAATCTGAACCTTTTTCCTTGGGGATAAGCCGTAGGGATATGGGAAAGAGATACCACTGTCCCTTCTGAAGCGTCCCATGGTTTTAGGCAAAGAATCGGAAAATCGCTCTTTGGAGCTTTGGCTTTTTGTTTCTTTTTTCTTCACAGAGGGTCTCCCTTTGGGAGTATTTTTTCATTAATCCCTCTTTTCTTTAAAGGAGAGCAGCTCTTTGGAGGAGTTTTTGTATTCCCTGTTTATGAAGGGAAGACCTCTTTGGGAGGAGTTTTTTTATATCTCCTTTTTCTTTTGAACGAGAAGACCTCTTTCGGAGGAGTTTTTGTATTCCCTATTTATGAAGGGAAGACCTCTTCGGGAGGAGTTTTTTTATATCTCCTTTTTCTTTTGAACGAGAAGACCTCTTTCGGAGGAGTTTTTGTATTCTCATTTTTTTCCTTTTTCTTTTGAACATAGCCAATTTTCCTTTTTGGAGAGAAAGTAGAATGGGGGAAGGCTTATCCCTTTAGTTACTCGATTCAAACGAGATCGTCCTATTTCTTAATAGCATCTGCTATTCGAAAATATTTTGATATTTTGAACAAGGCTTAATCTTGTAAGCCAGGGATTTTTGAAATGTTGCCAATTTGTTTTTGGAAGACTCTACCTTTCGCAAAGTATAAATTCCTCCATTCAGGGTTATACAATCAACTTTGATCCTTCTTTCAAGAAGTTTCAAAGGAGTTCGATTTTTCAAAATATTTTTGAAAAAGAATTTAACATAAACCCTTTTGAATATTCGGGCATTTTCGGGGTTTTGCTAATTTCTACCCACAATATCAACATGTTTTTCTGATTTTTGTTGCCCTTTGAAGACATGGAGATATTTCTACTCGAGTTGCCAACCTCTTGGGCTTTCTTCGGGGGGATATGATGCATGCTATGCACTCCATGTGATTCAAAATGGAAATACATGTTTTTATGCAACGATGAACATATGAAATGTATCTCACAAATCATGAAGGAGATGTATTCGTTTATCCATGGAAAGCATCTAGGGGCTGTATTTAAAAATGCCCCTAGCTTGATGGGAATTTCGCATGGCCATATGGTGAAGGGCCATGGCTTTTCAAAAGGATTTTGGATGGACAATGGTATGTTCATGTCTATGCACTTCCATGGTTTTTCTAACATGATCATGATACTTTTTGCTCAAGGATGAAGACATAACCAGCCCTAAGTGATCGTCATGGCCATCACGTTTGATTTCGACATGGTCTCCAGATTTCATCGTGAGATTCATGTTCTTTATCCCAACACAAACAAGGTTTTCATATAAACCAGCAGCTGAAAAATCTTTTTTTTTTTTCAAAGCCATATGTAGGGTTAAAATTTTCGAAATTTTGGTCTGGGTATCCGAATCCAATCCAAACCCTATTTGGATCTGGATCGCGGATCTCAGATATTTTGAGATCCAGATCCACTCCAAATATTTATTTGGGTTTGGATCTCGGATCTCGAATCTCGGATATTTTGAGATCCAGATCCAATCCAAACACTATTTGGATTTGGATCTAGATATTTTTTGGTTTTCTAGTCCTTTCTGGTGCTTTTCACTGTCGGTTTCGAGTGGGCTTCGATTCATCGAAGGCCCGACTCTGGCTTGGGTCTTCCCCAAGTCTTTTTTCCAACTAGTGTTCTGCTTTTCAGGACTTTTTGGGCGTTCATTTTGGTGTGCCGTTTTGGTTTCTGGCCGGTTCCTGTTGATATCGAACTCAGATTGCCGTATGGATTCCGTTCTTCATTCTTACGGGACGTGTCTCAGACTTCTGTCGACTTCCTCAGGTACTGGGCTTTTTTCTACATTTTGGAGCTGCTTTGCGCTTTTTCTTTGACCCAAATTACACTTTTACCCTTCTATCGGGCTTTTCTCTAAACGGTTTCTCCTTTCTTCCATTTTTGAGCAGGGGGTGGCTTTTGAGACTCTGGACTCGATTTGCTCTTCTTGCCGGGGCTCTCCTTTTGCCTTTTGTACCTGTTTTCATATTTTAAAACAGGTTGTCGTTTTGGCTCAAACGAGTTTTTTGTGTTTTTGAGAGTTTTTGATTTTTGGAAAATTCGGGGTGTTTACACATATATACACAACACCCACGCACACGTTGGCGACCTTCGGGCCCATATAATTTATAAGTATTTCCCTTCCGTTGTGTCTTTAAGATTTAGGTTTTAAGGTTAAGCTGTGTGAGTAGTCTTTCCATATATACACAACACACACTTACACAATTGAGCCTTTCCGCTCTTGAGATATAGCCATATTTCCCTTTTGCAATTTCCCTTTTGCAATTTACATTACGCAATTTCCCTTAAGCATTGTCTTTTAATTCGGGTTTTTCCTTGGAGTTGTGTGAGTTTGCATTGCATATTCGCCATACCACGAGTTAGGACGCATATTGCATCAAAGCAAACCCCACACTCCCGTGCAAAAATCGCCAACTTAGGTCACTTGCGCACACACCTAGTTGGCCCTAAAAAGCATAAAATGTGAAAGACATAGGCACGTGCAAATCCCACGTGAAATAAAACTTGCAATCAAACAAACAAAACCCAAACACTTCGGGTATTTTCAAAGAGGTTATTTGATTCAAAAACGATTTTGCCAAGCATACAGACTGACCCTTGCGCATCGGTGCAAGAAGGTTTGTGACGAAAAGAGCTCACTTGCTCACAGTCACCCCGAAAGAGTCAGATTTCAAAAACTTACTTTTCTAGCTTGAGTAAGCTAGTTGGCACGCCCTTGTTATAAAAACTACTTAGACACACGAAAAGGTTCACTTCGGGCCTAAGAACCAGAGATGAGAATTTTCCGTGTCTACAGATTTGGCATGCCCAGTGGAACCTGGGCCTTGTGCAGAGTCAGTTCATATAGAAAAACCTCATGAAAAATTTTCAAACAAAGTGTTTTTAACTTTGTTTGTTGCATTTTCATACTTAGGATTTTTGAAAAGCATTGAAGCATGTCGAGTCGAGGCTCCCAAGAGGTATATAGCCACGGCTCATGCTTATCAAGTTCTCACTCTAGGAGGTTTTCAAAAAAGCAAAACAAACTAGAAGAGATTGAGGACTTGAGAAGGGATTTCGAGGCCAATATCGCTTCTCTTAGCCAAGATGCTGAAGCAGGTGACTCATGTTCGTCAAATGGCGAACCAAAGGCCAAGAAAAAATTTGAAAAACCTCGCAAACATAAAGAGACTTCTGCAATGGAAGGCAACCAATACCACGAGTCCTTCACACACAAGGACCGTAAAGCCCTACAACAGCTGCTGAGAGGGCAAAATAAAGAGAAAAGAAGTTATGCCCTGTCTGATTTCTTGCCTGTGGACTATGAAACAGACAGTGACGATGAAATACCGAATTTCCATCGGTATGATGGCATGGGAGACCCTAGGTCTCACTTGCAACTTTTCTCTCGTCGAGCCCATAAGAAAAAAAAGGACTCGATGAAATGGGTGTATTGGTTCCCTTTGTCCCTCAAAGGCACAACTGCTAAATGGCTGGCTTCCTATGACCTTAGCCAGTTCACAACTTTTGAAGAGTTAGCAAACTGCTTTATGCAAAGATTCTCGCATAACGTAGAAGTCACGCCGACTTTAAACACCTTGAGGGATACAAAACAAGGTGTGAACGAAGACGTACATACATTTATCGTTCATTGGAGGTCTCTCCTATGAAAAGTGTGAGAGTCAATATTTGAAGGATGCGCAGTCATGCTCATCCTAGATAATTTTAAAAACGAGTTGAAAACCCTTCTCTCGCTTCACGAAATCTCAACTTTCCATAAGTTGATAAAAAAAGCATCCCTTTTCGAAACAAATTTGAAAAAAGGGGTATATGATGACTTATGGAAAGGAAGCGCGATTTCGAAAACTTGCTTGGAGAAACCTAACACTTATGGGCTACCCACCGCGGACAAAGGGGCAAAGCCCCACAAAATCGGCAATGTCCGGGTGGATCCAAGCCCGGCAAGTGCTTCAAGAAATTTTGAAAAGATAGAAAATAAAAGGTTGAAAAGTTTTCAAAAACCCTTTGAAAGACGGGAGTACACTCCATTGGGGCAACCTGTATCAGAGGTCCTAGACCTCCTACTCGCCTAGGGTATGATCGAACTCCCCGAGATTCCCGAGGGAGTCACTTCAAAGGGAGGATTTTTAAACAAATTTTGCAAGTATCATCGGCTCAAAGGCCATGATACAAAGCGGTGTTTCTCCCTCTTAAATAAAATTGAGAACTTGATAGCAGAAGGCCAGCTCCAGGTTGTTGAAGAACCTGAGCCTGCCCAAGCTATCTTTAAAGAACCCTTCCCCAAGCACGCAAGTACCAGTGGGAAGGGAAAAGAGGTATGCGCTCTCACGATTTCGAAGAGTCTAGCGCATGCATGTGAGTCTGGTTTGTCTACTTGTGCATCTACTCTCATACTTTACAAAGAGTTCCATCCCCGGTTAAACCAGTTTTAAAAATTCAAGGTGCTCCAAATTGTAAACACCCCGAAATCCCACGAATTTCTCAAATCCATCTGGTTTTGTAAAAGCAGCCCTAAAGGGCCATTTTGAGTCTGGAAACCCAGGAGCCTTCCAGACAACCCTGTACATATGTTTGAACTTTATATTTCAAAAATATATAATATGGCTTTTGAAAACCTTTTTAAAAAACATGTTTTGAAACCCCGAAGCAGCTTGGCCTAATCCAAACAGGACCAGGAGAGGTAAGGAGAGCCCAGAACCGGAGCACATGTCGAGCCCGGCACAACAACTCTCGTATCAAATCCACACCCCCAGGATCTCGAACGTCCAAGACCCTGTTATCATCAAAACATTGTTTGAAGTCATCTTCGGAAGGCGAAAACAGAGACGGACGATCATGTTGGCGAAGACCCAATGCAGACGGAGCATTGATGCTGTCAGGCCCCGCATAAACCGTTCGTTTCGAACACAGCTCAAAGGAGTCAGAATTCAGTTTGGATTGGATCTGAACCATATATATCCAGATCCCAATCCAAACCCATGTATGGACATAGATTTGGATTTGGATTCAAAAATCCAATCCAATATCCATATCCATGGCCCACATCACCTTCTCATAAATGGAGGTGGGGCCCACTTGAATTTCAAGTGGGATTATGGGCATGAGAGAGAGTGGGGGTGGATAAGATCAAGTGTGTGTTGTAATTAAGCTTGACTTGTGTGTCAAGTTTGGGGTTAATCATGTGGGTTAGCCTAATTAAGTGGGTTTAAGCTTGTAATTAGCCAAAACCTAACCTAGGGCTGCACCAACATGATATGATTAGGGTCTATGGGTCATGCAAAGGGAGCTCCTTCACCTAAACCTAACCCAAAACACCAAATCCTAGCCTTCTACCCTAATCCGGTCCTAATCTGAGCCTAATCACCTAACCCACTTCCCTAATCCTGGCCTAATCCCAACCTAATCACCTAACCCATTTCCCTAATCCTTCTCTAAACCTAGGTTAATTTCCCTAAACCTAGCCTAATCCTAGCCTAATCACCTAACCTACCTCACTAAACCTCACCCTAAAACCAACCCACCTAGCTAAACCCTAAACCTCTAAACCACCCCTAGCACACAACCTACCCAAACCCCTTGTATTTAAAATATCTGGCCCTACCCTTTCCGGCCCACCTTATCACCACACCACCCTACCTAAACCACCTAACCACTACCCCAAAACCAGCCCCAACCGACCTAGCCCAGCCCTATATAACCCCCCCCCCCCCTTGGGGGCAGGTTTTTTCCCATCTTGAAGCTCCCTCTTCCACCAGCCGGGTCCTCCACTCTCCAGCCCAGCCAACTCCCATCTTGCTCCACCCGCCCCACAGCCAGCCACCACCTGCGCCACTACCTCCCAGCCGAACACCACCACCACCACCACTCCAGTCGAGGTCCAAATCGCCACCCTTCCTCCCGGCCGAACCTCATCTTGCGCATCCCAATCACCCGGCTACTCCCCTTCCATCCGCCACTACCTCCCCTCATCCGGTTAGTATCCTCCACCTTACTCCTTCTCCACTCCCTCTCCACTCTCAGCCACCTAACCCACTACCATATCACCCTAATACCAGCCACTTGCCGCCACCATTCCCACTCGGCTAGGCCCATAACCACCCTAACTAACCGCCACCACCTAGACACCTTAGCTCCATTCGGCCACCCTATCCGACTCCCTAAGACCTACCCATATCACCCCACTACACCCACTACCACCTGACCCCATCTCCTAGCTAGTTCCCTTCCCTTACACCACTCCTAGCCACCCTAGCCACCCGCCACCATCAAGTCCTCCTAGTCAGCCACTCCAACCGACTGTGATTCCATTCACCCACCCTAGCAACCCGCCAACCTTAGGTGCTCCATTAGACCTTCCCTTAGGTTCACCCTTTGCACAACCTACCTTAAAACTAAACCCTATCCTAGTGACCTTCCTTAGCCACATTAGCCCAATACATTAAGGCGGCACCCTTGCTAGCAGCCGGCCACCTTCAAGGCGCCCTTCCCGCGCGCCCAAGGCACCCGGCTAGCAACCCCTTGCCGTTCAATTTCGAGGAGCTCCCGCTTGCAGCCCAAGGCGAAGGCCAAGCCCACGCTCAAGCAAGGCTTCTTCGGACCAACTATTAGTAAGTGCCTAACTCGGTCCTGAGTTGTATACTTGCTTAAGATTCAATTCGATACGGGGTTGTAATAACGGAGCATAGTCTCCCCCCGCTTGTAATAACGTGGCTTGGCACACCCACACACGTGCACTCTCTTAGTTGTGCACGATTTTGAACACACACGGGCCTAATCAGCCCCTAATACATAAGTGTAGATATATACTTTAATTTTCGTAGGGTTTTGCTTAAGTTGGGTGTGTTGTCTTTTAATTCAAGCACTCACACACATTGAGCCTTCGCTCTTATTTGAAAGACCCAAGTAAGGGCCGAGCTATACTATTTGGGTTTTCATTTCATGTCATGCGTGTAAGTCTTTCAATTCAAGCACTCACACACATTGAGCCTTCGCTCTTATTTGAAAGACCCAAGTAAGGGCCGAGCTATACTATTTGAGTTTTCATTTCATGTCGTGTGTGTAAGTCTTTCAATTCAAGCACTCACACACATTGAGCCTTCGCTCTTATTTGAAAGACCCAAGTAAGGGCCGACCTATACTATTTGGGTTTTCATTTCATGTCGTGTGTGTAAGTCTTTCAATTCAAGCACTCACACACATTGAGCCTTCGCTCTTATTTGAAAGACCCAAGTAAGGGCTGTGTTATAATATTTGGGTTTAATTTCATGTTGTGTGCGTAGTACTTCAATTCAAGCACTCACACACATTGAGCTTTCGCTCTTATTCCCAAGACCTTAATCAAGGCCATACTGCAAGTTATATTTGGGTTTAATTTCATGTCGTGTGTGTAAGTCTTTCAATTCAAGCACGCACCCACATTGAGCCTTCGCTCTTATTTGCTAGACCCGAGTAAGGGCCCATGTACATACTCTATATACATATCTCCCTTCGGCATTTACATTACAAGTCATTTCCCTTCGGTTATTTCCCTTCGGCACTGTCTTTACATTTCGGGTTTTCCCTTTGGAGTAGCGTGAGTTTGCATTGCATCTACGCCATACCACGAGGTAGGACGCATATTGCATCAAAGCAAGCCCCGTATTCCTGCTCAAAATTTGCCCATGTAGTGGAGTGTTCATAACACACAAACTAGGTGGCCCATAAAGGGATAAAAAGAAAGACTTAGGCACGTGCAAATCCACGTGATCTAAAATATGCAATCGCATCTAAAAGACCCGAATTAAACACCTCGAACCACTTCGTAGGCTTTCTATCCCAAAAACTCGATTTTTCAAAGCGTACAGACTGACCCTTGCACATCGGTGGAAGAAGGTCTGCGACGACAAGAGCTCACTTGCTCACAGTCGCCACAATTAGAAGTCAGTTTAAAAAATATCTTCGCTAGCTTAGGTAAGCTAGCTGGCATGCCCTGTTTATATAAATAGGCCTTAGACGCACGAGAGGATCCGCTCCAAGCCCTGAAAAGGCAAGAGGCGGGGATTTTCACGCGTCTAGAGAGATTGGCATGCCCGGTGGGACCTGAGCCTTTCAAAAATCGAGTTTTAAGTTAGAAGTTTGCGAAAAAGTTGTTAAAAAGGTGTTGTTTTTAACTTGTTTTCTTTGCTTGTACTTAGGACATTTTGAAAAAGCTTGAAAAGCATGTCAAAATCCAATCCAAGTGAAGTGTCGAGCCAAGGCTCTTGTGCATCAAGTTCTCACTCTAGGAGGATTTTCAAAAACAAAATAAAACTAGATGAGATCGAGGACCTGAGAAGAGAGTTTGAGGCCAAAATCGATGCTCTCAGCCAAGAGGCTGAAGTAGGCAATTCGTGTTCATCAAATGGTGAACCAAGGCCTAAGAAAAAATCTGAAAAACCTCGCAAGCACAAAGAGGCCTCTGTAATGGAAGGCAACCAATATCACGAGTCCTTCACACAAAAGGACCGTAAAGCCCTACAGTAGTTGCTGAAAGGGCAGAATAAAGAGAAAAGAAGCTACGCCCTGTCTGATTTCCTTCCTATGGATTACGAAACAGATAGTGACGATGAAATACCGAACTTCCATCGGTATGATGGCATGGGAGACCCTAGGTCTCACTTGCAGCTTTTCTCGTGTCGAGCCCATAAGAAGAAAAAGGACTCGATGAAATGGGTGTATTGGTTTCCTTTTGTAAACACCCCGAAATCCCACGAATTTCTCAAATCCATCTGGTTTTGTAAAAGCAACCCCAAAGGGCCATTTTGAGTCTGGAAACCTAGGAGCCTTCCAAACAACCCTGTATATATGTTTTAAACTTTATCTTTCAAAAATATACAATATGGTTTTTGAAAACCTTTTTAAACATGTTTTTGAAACCCTGAAGCAGCTTCGGCCTAATCCAGACAGGACCAGGAGAGCTAAGGAGAGCCCGGAACTGGAGCACATGTCAAGCTCGGCACAACAACTCTCGTATCAAATCCACACCCCCAGGATCTCGAACGTCCAAGACCCTGTTATCATCGAAACATTGTTTGAAGTCATCTCCGGAAGGCGAAAGTAGAGGCGGACGATCATGTTGGCGAAGACCCAACGCAGACGGAGCACTGATGCTGTCAAGCCCCGCACAAACCGTCCGTTTCGAACACAGCTCGAAGGAGTCAGAGTTCAGTTTGGATCGGATCTGGACCATATATATCCAGATCCCAATCCAAACCCATGTATGGACTTGGATTTGGATTTGGATTCAAAAATCCAATCCAATATCCATATCCATGGCCCACATCACCTTCTCATAAATGGAGGTGGGGCCCACTTGAATTTCACGTGGGATTATGGGCATGAGAGAGAGTGGGGGTGGATAAGATCAAGTGTGTGTTGTAATTAAGCTTGACTTGTGTGTCAAGTTTGGGGTTAATCATGTGGGTTAGCCTAATTAAATGGGTTTAAGCTTGTAATTAGCCAAAACCTAACCTAGGGCTGCACCAACATGATGTGGTTAAGGTCTATGGGCCATGCAAAGGGAGCTCCTTCACCTAAACCTAACCAAAAACACCTAATCCTAGCCTTCTACCCTAATCCCATCCTAATCTGAGCCTAATCACCTGACCCACTTCCCTAATCCCAACCTAATCACCTAACCCACTTCCCTAATCCTTCCCTAAACCTAGGTTAATTTCCCTAAACCTAGCCTAATCCTAGCCTAATCACCTAACCTACCTCACTAAACCTCACCCTAGAACCAACCCACCTAGCTAAACCCTAAACCTCTAAACCACCCCTAGCCCACAACCTACCCAAACTACTTGTATTTAAAATATCTGGCCCTACCCTTTCCAGCCCACCTTATCACCACACCACCCTACCTAAACCACCTAACCACTACCCCAAAACCAGCCCTAACCGACCTATCCCAGCCCTATATAAACCCTCCCCCTTGGGGGCGGGTTTTCCCATCTAGAGGCTCCAACCTCCAATCCCGGGTCCTCCACTTTCCAGCCCAGCCGAATCCCCTCCTGCTCCACCTGCTCCACGTCCAGCGACCACATCTGCCACTACCTCCCAGCCGAGCACCACCACCACCATCACTCGGCCGAACTCCATCCTGTGCATCCCAACCATCCGGCTGCTCCCCTTCCATCCGCCACCACCCCCTCACTCGGTTAGTACCCTACACTCCACCTTACTCCTTCTTCACTCCCTCTCCACTCTCCGCCACCTAACCCCCTACCATATCACCCTAACACCAGCCATTCCACTTGCTGCCATCACTCCCCCTCGGCCAGGCCCATAATCACCCTAACTACCCGCCACCACCTAGACACCTTAGCTCCATTCGGCCACCCTAGCAACCCGCCAACCTTAGGTGCCCCATTAGATCTTCCCTTAAGCTTCCCCTTAGTGCCATACTCCCTTAGTGACCCTACTTAGCCCCTTTAATCCCACACGTCAAAGCGGCACCCTTGCTAGCAGCCGACCACCTTCAAGGCACCCGGCCAGCACCCCTTGCCGTTCAACCTCGTGGAGCTCCCTTTTGCAGCCCAAGGTGAAGGCCAAGCCCACGCTCAAGCAAGGCTTCTTCGGACCAGCTATTAGTAAGTGCCTAACTCGGTCCTTAGTTGTATACTTGCTTAAGATTTAATTCGATACGGGGTTGTAATAACGGAGCATAGTCTCCCCCCGCTTGTAATAACGTGGCTTGGCACACCCACACACGTGCACTCTCTTAGTTGTGCACGATTTTGAACACACACGGGCCTAATCAGCCCCTAATACATAAATATATACATATACTTTAATTTTTGTAGGGTTTTGCTTAAGTTGGGTGTGTTGTCTTTCAATTCAAGCACTCACACACATTGAGCCTTCGCTCTTATTTGAAAGACCCAAGTAAGGGCCGACCTATACTATTTGGGTTTTCATTTCATGTCGTGTGTGTAAGTCTTTCAATTCAAGCACTCACACACATTGAGCCTTCGCTCTTATTTGAAAGACCCAAGTAAGGGCCGTGTTATACTATTTGGGCTTTCATTTCATGTCGTGTGTGTAAGTCTTTCAATTCAAGCACTCACACACATTGAGCCTTCGCTCTTATTTGAAAGACCCAAGTAAGGGCCGTGTTATACTATTTGGGCTTTCATTTCATGTCGTGTGTGTAAGTCTTTCAATTCAAGCACTCACACACATTGAGCCTTCGCTCTTATTTGAAAGACCCAAGTAAGGGCCGTGTTATACTATTTGGGCTTTCATTTCATGTCGTGTGTGTAAGTCTTTCAATTCAAGCACTCACACACATTGAGCCTTCGCTCTTATTTGAAAGACCCAAGTAAGGGCTGTGTTATACTATTTCCCATGTAGTGGAGTGTTCATAACACACACCTAGGTGGCCCGTAAAGGGATAAAAAGAAAGACTTAGGCACGTGCAAAGCCACGTGATCTAAAATCTGCAATCGCATTCTAAAGACCCGAATTACACACCTCGAACAACTTTCGTAAGCTTTTTCTATCCCAAAACTCGATTTTTCAAAGCGTACAGACTGACCCTTGCGCATCGGTGCAAGAAGGTCTGCGACGACAAGAGCTCACTTGCTCACAGTCGCCACGTTAGAAGTCAGGTTCAAATATATCTTCGCTAGCTTAGGTAAGCTAGCTGGCACGCCCTGTTTATGTAAATAGGCCTTAGACACAAGAGAGGATCCGCTCCAGGCCCTAAAAGGGCGAGAGGCGAGGATTTTCCTACGTCTACAATAACACACACCTAGTTGGCCCCAAAGGGGATAAAAAGAAAGACTTAGGCACGTGCAAATCCACGTGTAATAAAATCTGAAAATCATACCAAAAACAACCCGAATCAAACACCTCAAACTCATTTTCGTAGGTTTTTATATCCAAAACTCGATTTTAAAAGCGTACAGACTGACCCTTGCGCATCGGTGCAAGAAGGTCTGCGACGACAAGAGCTTGCTTGCTCACAGTCGCCACGTTAGGAGTCAGGTTTAAAATATTTCTTCGCTAGCTTAAGCAAGCTAGCTGGCATGCCCTTTTGCTTAATTAGGACTTAGGCACACGAAAAGGTTTGCTTCAGGCCTAAGAACCAGTTACGGGAATTTTCTGCGTCTACAGTGGGTTAGGTGATTAGGTTGTGATTAGGGAAGGATTAGGGAAGTAGGTTAGGTGATTAGGCTAGGATTTGGTCGGGATTAGGGCAAATGGCTAGGATTAAGGGTTTTGGCTTAGGATTGGGTTAGGAGCATCCCTTTGCATAGCCCATGGACTTCATTGCATCATGTTGGTGCAGCCCTAGGTTAGGTGTAGGTTCATACAAGTTTAAACCCACATGATTAACCCGAAACTTGACATACAAGTCAAGCTTAATACACTTCCCTCATAATTAATCCTCCCCATTCTCTCTCATGCCTAAAATCCCACGTGAATTTCAAGTGGGCCCCACCTCCATTTATGAGAAGGTGATGTGGGTCATGGATGTGGATATTGGATTGGATCTTTGGATCCAAATCCAAATCCACATATACGTTTGGATTGGGATCTGGATATATATGGTCCAGATCCAATCCAAAGTTGAATTCTGACTCCTTCAGGGTATGTTTGAGATTCTGGGGATGAATCTAACACGAGAGTCGCTGTGTCGGGCTCGACATGTGCTCCGATTCCATATGTACAGGGTTTGTCTGGAAGGCTCCTGGGTTTCCAAACTCAAAATAGCCCTTTGGTGCTGCTTTTAAAAAACTAGGTTTATTTGAGAAGTTCGTGGGATTTCGGGGTGTTTACAGATGCCCCTCTTTGGCATTGTCCAAATTGATTTGGATAATGGCAAAGACGACAAACACCCCTCTCAATGTCTCCCTAGATCTATCCACGAAAATATGGGATCATCCCCATCTTTAGCAAAATCTCACTTTTAAAACCCTGGTGGGAGGAGATATCATGCCAAAGGGATCTGTATGGAATCTGGTCCTAAAATGGGATCATGTTTATGCAAGTGCCATGCATGAAAATGCAGATGCATGACATGGGTGTGGTGCCAAGAGTGGCGACCTCCCAGAGACCAGATATGGTCAAACTCTTGAGACTTACAAGGCTTGCTGCTCCAAGTGAGTAGATCCTATGCTGTTCGATGTTCGATTTTTCAAAATCTATTTACAAAAGCTATTTACGAAAGGGACAACTGTCTTGAGTCTCAATCCTAAGGATCTCGAGCTCTTCGTGTTCGCCTTTGCTTGAGTCTTGACACTCGCTTATCTGGCGGAGGTTTTATAAGAAAACAAGCTATATTTCAAATTCTTACGTCTTACTCGAAACGTCGAATTCTCAAACAAAATGAAATTCAAGTAAGTAAATCCTATTTTTACTTTAGGATTCCGCGAAATGAACCATGTTTTAGCTTGGGATAAGCCAGGGATGGGAAAGAGATACCACGGTCCTTTCTGAAGCGTCCCGTGGTTTAATGCATAGAAGGCGGAAAACTGCTCTTTTTGAGCTTTTTGGCCTCTTTTCCTTTTTTTCATAGAGGGTCTCCCCTTTGGGAGTATTTTTTCTTTAATCCCTCTTTTTTTCACAAGAGAATCGATTTTTCCTTTTGGATTCTAGTCTCTTTCTTTTGGAAAGAGACTTTGGATGGGAAAATTCCCTTTATTTGGGCCACGTTTTCCTTTTGGAAGGAGAAGAGAAGAGGGGAGGACTTATCCCAAGCTCACACTCGATCCATTCCAAATCAGCCTATTTAGAAATAGCACAGACTACTTGCAAGTATCTTGCTATGTTGAACTAGGCCTTTCTTTGTAAGAAGAGGATTTTGAAATGTAACCTCGATTTTGGAAGACTCCACTCTTTCACGAGTGCGAATTCTCTTACTCAAGGTCACACGATTTGCCTTTGCACCTTACTTTCAAGTCTCAGGGCAGCTATCCCAAAAGTTTTCGAAATTTGGAATTTAACCCAAATCCTACACATAATACTTCTTTAAGTATTGAATATTGATAGGATCTGTTAAATTCCTACCTACTACATCGATCAACCAAGACAAGTTGTTCGTGGTAGTTGCACGTACAACATAGGGTCCATCCCATTTGGGGCGCCACTTTCCAAGAGGATGTGGGCCACGATAGTGGATGATTTTCAAAACCAGATCCCCCACTTCAAAGTGGCGAGGTCTCATGTGTTTGCCATAGTGTCGGGCTATCCTTTGCCGGTATTGTAGACGCGCGAAAATCCCCGCCTCTTTGCCTTTTCCAGGGCTTAGAGCGGATCCTCTCGTGTGTCTAAGGCCTATGTATGCAAACAGGGCGTGCCAGCTAGCTTACCTAAGCTAGCGAAGATATTTTTAATACTGACTTCTAAACGTGGCGATTGTGAGCAAGTAAGCTCTTGTCGTCGCAGACCTTCTTGCACCGATGCGCAAGGGTCAGTCTGTACGCTTTGCAAAAATCGAGTTTTTGGAGAGAAAGTCTACGAAGCGGTTCGAGGTATCTATTTCGGGTCTTTAGAATGCGATTGCATGTTTTAGATCACGTGGATTTGCACGTGCCTAAGTCTTTTCTTTTATCCCTTTTCGGGCCACCTAGTTTGTGTGTTATGAACACTCCACTACGTGGGCGAATTCGAGCGGGGCTTGCTTTGATGCAATATGCGTCCTACCTCGTGGTATGGCGTAGATGCAATGCAAACTCACGCTACTCCAAAGGGAAAACCCGAAATGTAAAGACAATGCTGAAGGGAAATAACCGAAGGGAAAAAACCGAAGGGAGATATGTATATAGATTATGTATACGAGCCCTTACTCGGGTCTTGCAAATAAGAGCGAAGGCTCAATGTGGGTGCGTGCTGGAATTAAAAGACTTACACACACGACATGAAATTAAACCCAAATATAAATTGCAGTATGGCCTTGACTAAGGTCTTGGGAGTAAGAGCGAAGGCTCAATGTGTGTGAGAGTGCTTGAATTGGAGTACTACACACACGACATAAATGAAACCCAAATATAACTGCAATAAGGCCTTTACTAAGGTCTTGGGAGTAAGAGCAAAGGCTCAATGTGTGTGAGAGTGCTTGAATTGAAAGACTTACTCACACGACATGAAATGAAACCCAAATAGTATAGGTCGGCCCTTACTTGGGTCTTTCAAATAAGAGCGAAAGCTCAATGTGTGTGAAAGTGCTTGAATTGAAAGACTTACTCACACGACATGAAATGAAACCCAAATAGTATAGGTCGGCCCTTACTTGGGTCTTTCAAATAAGAGCGAAAGCTCAATGTGTGTGAGTGCTTGAATTGAAAGACAACGCACCCAACTTAAGCAAAACCCTTCGAGAATGAAAGTATATATACTTATGTATTAGGGGCTGATTAGGCCCGTGTGTGTTCAAAATCGTGCACAACTAAGAGAGTGCACGTGTGTGGGTGTGCCAAGCCACGTTATTACAAGCGGGGGGAGACTATGCTCCGTTATTACAACCCTGTATCAAATTGAATCTCAAGCAAGTATACAACTAAAAACTGAGTTTAGGCACTTACGAGTAGCTGGTCCGTAGAGGCCTTGCTTGTGCGTGGGCTTGGCCTTCGCCTTTGGCTGCAAACGGGAGCTCCGCGAGGGTGGATGACAAAGGGTGCTGGCCGGCTGCAAATGGGGCGCGGGGTAGGCGCCTCGAAGGTGGCCGGCTGCAAATGGGTGTCGCCTTGATGTGGGGGATTAAAGGGCTGGACCAAGTGAGTGTTTAGGGTCACTAGGAGAGTCGAGTGTTTAGGGAATGTGGACCTAAAGGGGAGTTTATGGGAAGGCCGAATGGGAGTCCTATAGGGTGGTCGGATGTAGATAGGATGGTTAGGTAGTGGCCGGTAGTTTAAGTTGTGCTAGGTTCGGCTAAGTGAAAATGGTGGCAGCAAAGGGGTTGATGTGTAGATGAGATGATGATATGGTGGGTGGCTAGGAGTGGAGAGGGAGTAGAGAAGGATTTAGGTAGAGTTTGGGGAATGCTTACCGAATGGGGAGAGGCGGTGGAAGGAAAAGAGAAGCCGGGTGTAGATGGGATGGAGAGCAAGTGTGGCGTCCAGCTGGGAGATGGTGGTGGCATCCGGCTGAGAGATGGTGGTGGATGGAAGAGAGAAGGTGGCGGTGCAGGTGGTGCAGGTGGAGCAGCTGGGGAAGTGGAGGAAAGAGAGGGCCCGGCTGGGATTGGTGAGGGGTTCTAGCTAGGAAAAACCCGCCCCCAAGGGGGGGGTTTAAATAGGGATGGGTAGGTCGGTTAGGGCTGGGCTTGGGGTAGTGGTTAGGTGGTTTAGGTAGGGTGGTATGTAGATAAGGTGGGCTGGAAAGGGTTGGGCCAGATATTTTGAAAACTAGGGGTTTGGGTAGATTGTGGGCTAGGGGTGGTTTAGGGGTTTAGGGCTAGGTTAGGTGGTTGGGTTTTAGGGTGAGGTTTAGTGAGCTAGGTTAGGTGATTAGGCTAGGTTTAGGCTAGGATTAGGGAAATTAATCTAGGTTTAGGGAAGGATTAGGGAAGTGGGTTAGGTGATTAGGTTGGGATTAGGCCGGGATTAGGGAAGTGGGTTAGGTGATTAGGCTCAGATTAGGGGTGGATTAGGGGAATAGGCTTGGATTAGGTGTTTTGGGTTAGGTTTAGGTGAAGGAGCTCCCTTTGCATGGCCCATAGACCTTAACCACCTCATGTTGGTGCAGCCCTAGGTTAGGTTTTGGCTAATTACAAGCTTAAACCCACTCAATTAGGCTAACCCACATGATTAAACCCAAACTTGACACACAAGTCAAGCTTAATTACAACCCTCTTGATATTTTCCATCCCCACTCTCTCTCATGCCCATGATCCCACGTGAATTTCAAGTGGGCCTCACCTCCATTTATGAGAAGGTGATGTGGGCCATGGATATGGATATTGGATTGGATCTCTGGATCCAAATCCAAATCCACGTCCACATATGGGTTTGGATTGGGATCTGGATATATATGGTCCAGATCCAATCCAAACTGAACTCTGACTCCTTCGAGCTGGGTTCGAAACGGACGATTCATGCGGGGCCTGACAGCATCAGTACTCCGTCTGCGTTGGGTCTTCGCCAACATGGTCGTCCGCCTCCGTTTCTGCCTTCCGGAGATGACTTCAAATGATATTTTGATAAGAACAGGGTCTTGGACGTTCGAGATCCTGGGGGTGTGGATGTGATACAAGAGCTGCTGTGCCGGGCTTGACATGTGCTCCGGTTCCGGGCTCTTCTTAGCTCTCCTGGTCCTGTCTTGATCGGGCCAAGCCACTTCGGGGTTTCAAAACATGTTTTAAAAGGTTTTCAAAAGCCATATTGTATATGTTTTTGAAATATGAAGTTTAAAACATATGTACAGGGTTGTCTAGAAGGCTCCTGGGTTTCCAGACTCAAAATGGCCCTTTGGGGCTGCTTGTATAAAACCAGATGGATTTTGAGAAATTCGTGGGATTTCGGGGTGTTTACAGGTATGCACGAGCATGATCCATAGCAAGGAGTCGCCTCTCATCTAGCAAATCTAGTTCGGCCATTCTAGCATGCTGAAGTGTCTCTAGGGGGAGGTCGAGTGCTATGGATGTATGGAATGAATGCAATTGAGTATGAATGGGAAGAATGGCGTTTGTGCCATAGACCAATTCGAATGGTGTGGCATTCGTGGGAGTCCGGATGGAAGTCCTATAAGCCCATAAGGCTTCATCCAGCTTGTCGTGCCACGTCCTACCCTTCTCTAAAGTCTTCTCAATTATGCTAATGAGAGTCTTATTTGTGGCTTCGGCTTGGCCGTTGCCTTGAGGGTAGTAGGGCGAAGAGAAGTGATGAGTTATGCTATACGTGTTGCACAACTTAACCATCCACTCGTTCTTGAATGGGGTGCCATTATCAGACACAAGGTCTCGTGGAACCCCAAATCGAGCCAAGATATTCCTCCTAATGAAAGCCACCACATGAGCCAACACAAGGTCAGGGAGATGACTTCCACCCACTTGGAGAAATACTCAGTGACTGCTAAAATGAATCGGTGCCCATTCGAGGCTTTTGGAAATATAGGGCCTACGATGTCAAACGCCCACATGGTGAATGGCCAGGGGCTGACCACAGAATGTAATGCAGATGAGGGGATATGGATGGCGTGCCCATGCACTTGACATGGATGACATTTCCTAACATGATCGTGACAATCCTTTTTCAGGGTGGACCAAAAATTGCCCGCTCTAAGTATTTTCATTGCCATCATGTTGGCATTAACATGACCTCCACATTCTCCATTGTGGAACTCGTGCATCACTATCCTAGCCTCCTCTAGATCAATACATCTAAGTAGGATACCGATAACGCTTTTCTTATAGAGAACCCCACCCAGAATGGTGTATCGGGTCGAAATTTTACGGATGAATGCCTTATCTTTGGATGTGGCATCCTCGGTGAATCCCCCATTTTCTAGAAAATGCTTGATGTCGTAAAACCAAGGTTTTTCAAAAGAATCTGGGTTATTTTGGCAAATATCCAAATCGTGTGTGGATGGGTTGGGCGCATGCCATATTTCTAAAGATCGGGTCCCTGAAATGAGATCGACCTTTAGGGCTGAACCTAAGGAGGAGAGGGCATCGGCAATGTCATTATCCTCTCTTCCTACGTGTGTGAGTTTACACGATTGGAATGACTCAACCAATCGAGTGGCCAACTCATGATATGGAAGTAGTTTTTCGTTACGTACTTGCCAAATTTTCAAAACCTGGTTTATAACAAGGAGTGAATCTCCTAAGACCTCGATGCATGATGCCCCTAGAGTTTTTGAAATCCTTAAGCCTTGTATGAGTGCTTCATACTCAGCTATGTTGTTGGAACATTCGAAATCTAGGTGGATTGCTATGGGAATCTCGCCCTTTTTAGGGGAGATGAGGATGACCCCAGCACTAGCCTCTCGTTGGTTTCGTGCCCCCATCGAAGTGCATCTTCCACTCTTGGTTTTCGAAAGTGTTTGCCAAAATGTGGTTTTGGCAATGGTTTTGCAATATACCTTCGTCAGGCATTTCATCAAGTGTGGGACATGCGTCCTCTAGGGGGAACTCAGCCACGTAGTCAAATAGGGCTTGCCCCTTAATGGAGATTTGGTGGTGGTATTTTAGGTCATACTCCATTAGAAGGAGTTGCCATTTGCCCAATCTACCAGTGAGAATGGGTTTTTCGAATAAGTGCTTGATTGGATCAAGCTTGGACACTATCCAGATCTCATGATCTAGGAAATAGTGTCTAAATTTTTGGCTGGCCCAGACTAGGGCCAAGCACATTTTCTCCATGGCTTGATAATTTCTTTCGTAAGCCAAGAGAGTTTTCGAAATGTAGTAGATGGCATACTCCTTATTGGTGTCATCCTCGTATTGAGCCAATAGGGCTCCCAAAGCATTCGTATGCACGGAAATGTAGAGTAAAAGCGGTTTTCCTTGCTTTGGAGGATTCAAAACAGGAGGATTAACTAGGTATGCCTTTAGTCTCTCGAAGGACTTTTGGCAATCGTCATCTCATGAAAATTTCATGCCCTTCCTCAACAGTTTGTTGAAGGGTTCGCATCTAGTCGCCAGATTTGATATAAATCGGTGAATGGACTGTAATCGACCTTGGAGGCTACGAATTTGTGTGAGATTGGAGGGTGGAGCCATGTCTATGATGGCTCGACACTTAGAGGGGTCGACTTCTATACCCCTTTGGCTCACCATAAAGCCTAGAAGGTTTCCAGACTCTACTCCGAATACACATTTTTGAGGGTTTAGCTTTACTTTGTAAAGCCTAATGTAAACACCCCGAAATCCCACGAACTTCTTAAAACAAACCTGGTTTTGTACAAGCAGCCCCAAAGGGCCATTTTTGAGTCTGGAAACCCAGGAGCTTTCCAGACAACCCTGTATATATGTTTTAAACTTTATCTTTCAAAAACATATAATATGGCTTTTGAAAACCTGTTAAAACACGTTTTTGAAACCTCGAAGCAGCTTGGCCCGATCAAGACAGGACCAGGAGAGCTAAGAAGAGCCCGGAACCGGAGCACATGTCGAGCCCGGCGCAGCAACTCTTGTATCTGATTCATACCCCCAGGATCTCGAACGTCCAAGACCCTATTCTAATCAAAATATCCTTTGAAGTCATCTCCGGAAGGCAGAAATGGAGGCGGACGACCATGTTGGCGAAGACCCAACGCAGACAGAGTACTGATGCTGTCAGGCCTTGCACAAATCGTCCGTTTCGAACCCAGCTCGAAGGAGTCAGAGTTCAGTTTGGATTGGATCTGGACCATATATATCCAGATCCCAATCCAAACCCATATGTGGACTTGGATTTGGATTTGGATCCAGAGATCCAATCCAATATCCATATCCATGGCCCACATCATCTTCTCATAAATGGATGTGGGGCCCACTTGAAATTCACGTGGGATATTGGGCATGAGAGAGAGTGGGGATGGAAAATATCAAGAGTGTTGTATTAAGCTTGACTTGTGTGTCAAGTTTGGGTTTAATCATGTGGGTTAGCCTAATCGAGTGGGTTTAAGCTTGTAATTAGCTAAAACCTAACCTAGGGCTGCACCAACATGAGGTGGTCGAGGTCTATGGGCCATGCTAAGGGAGCTCCTTCACCTAAACCTAACCCAAAAACGCCTAATCCTAGCCTAAACCCCTAATCCACCCCTAATCTGAACCTAATCACCTAACCCACTTCCCTAATCCCGGCCTAATCCCAACCTAATCACCTAACCTACTTCCCTAATCCTTCCCTAAACCTAGATTAATTTCCCTAAACCTAGCCTAATCACCTAACCTAGCTCACTAAACCTCACCCTAAAACCCAACCACCTAACCTAGCCCTAAACCCCTAAACCACCCCTAGCCCACAATCTACCCAAACCCCTAGTTTTCAAAATATCTGGCCCAACCCTTTCCAGCCCACCTTATCTACATACCACCCTAACTAAACCACCTAACCACTACCCCAAGCCTAGCCCTAACCGACCTACCCATCCCCTATTTAACCCCCCCCCCCTTTGGGGGCGGGTTTTGCAAGCAAGAGCCCTCACCTCACCCAGCCGGGCCCTCTCCTTCATGAGCTTGTAGAAGTGTATGTAGATGATCTCTTGGCAAAATCCAAAACCTGATGCACCCATATCGAATGTTTACAAAAGATTTTCGAAAGGCTTAGGCTTTACAAAGTAAAGCTAAACCCTCAAAAATGTGTGTTCGGGGTAGAATCAGGAAAGCTTCTAGGCTTTATGGTGAGCCAAAGGGGAATAGAAGTCGACCCCTCTAAGTGTCGAGCCATCATAGACATGGCTCCACCCTCCAATCTCACCCAAAACCGTAGCCTCCAGGGTCGATTACAATCCGTGCGCCGATTCATATCGAATCTGGCAACTAGATGCGAACCCTTCAACAAACTGTTGAGGAAGGGTACGAAATTCTTATGGGATGACGAATGCCAAAAGTCCTTCGAGAGATTGAAGGCATACTTAGTTAATCCCCCCATTTTGAATCCTCCAAAACAAGGAAAACCTCTTTTATTATACATCTCCGTGCATGTAAATGCTTTAGGAGCCCTGTTGGCTCAATACGAGGATGACACCCATAAGGAGTATGCCATCTACTATATTTCGAAAACTCTCTTGGCTTATGAACAAAATTATCAAGCCATGGAGAAGACGTGCTTGGCCCTAGTCTGGGCCTGCCAGAAGTTCAGACACTATTTCCTAGATCATGAGATCTAGATAGTGTCCAAGCTTGATCCAATCAAGCACTTGTTCGAAAAACCCATTCTCACGGGTAGATTGGGCAAATGGCAACTCCTTCTAATGGAGTATGATCGGAAATACCATCACCAGATCTCCATTAAGGGGAAAGCCCTAGCAGATTACGTGGCTGAATTCCCCTTAGAGGACACATATCCCACTCTTATCGAAATGCCTGATGAAGGCATATTGCAAAACCATTTTCAAAACCACATTTTGGCAAATTCTTTCGAAAACCAAGTGTGGAAGATGCACTTCGACGGGGCACGAAACCAACGAGGGGCTGGTGCCGGGATCATCCTAATCTCCCTTGAAAAGGGCGAGATTCCCATAGCAGTCCGCTTAGATTTCGAATGTTCCAACAACGTAGCTGAGTATGAAGCACTCATACAAGGCTTAAGGATTTCGAAAACTCTACGGGCATCATGCATCGAGGTCTTTGGAGATTCACTCCTTGTCATAAACCAGGTTTTAAAAATTTGGCAAGTACGTAATGAGAAACTGCTTCCATATCACGAGTTGGCCACTCGATTGGTCCAATCCTTCCAGTCGTGTAAGCTCACACACGTAGGAAGAGAGGACAATGGCATCGCCGATGCCCTCTCCTCCTTGGGTTCAACCCTGAAGGTCAATCCCATTTCAGGGACCAGATCTTTGGAAATATGGCATGCGCCCCATCCATCCACACACGACTTGGATATTTGCCAAAACAACCCAGAGTCTATTGAAAAACCCTGGTTCTATGACATAAAACAATTTTTAGAAAATGGGGGATTTACCGAGGATGCCACATCCAAAGATAAGGCATTCATTCGTAAGATTTCGACCTGATACACCATTCTGGGTGGGGTCTTATACAAAAAGAGTTTTACCGGCATTCTACTTAGGTGTATCGACCTAGAGGAGGCTAGGATAGTAATGCATGAGTTCCACGATGGAGAATGTGGAGGTCATGTTAATGCCAACATGATGGCGATGAAAATACTTAGAGGGGACTATTTTTGGTCCACCCTGAAAAAGGATTGTCACGATCATGTTAGGAAGTGTCATTCGTGTCAAGTGCATGGGCACGCCATTCATATCCCTTCATCTGCATTGCATTCCGTGGTCAACCCCTGGCCATTTACCATGTGGGCGTTTGACATCATAGGCCCAATATTTCCAAAGGCCTCGAATGGGCATCGATTTATTTTAGCAGCCACGGAATATTTCTCTAAGTGGGTGGAAGCCATTTCCCTAACGAATGTAATGGGACAACATGTGGTGGCTTTCATCCGGAGGAATATCTTGGCTCGATTTGGGGATCCACGAGACCTTGTGTCTGATAATGGTACCCCATTCAAGAATGAGCGGATGGTCAAGTTGTGCAACACGTATGGCATAACTCACCACTTCTCCTCGCCCTACTACCCTCAAGGCAACGGCCAAGCCGAAGCCACAAACAAGACTCTCATTAGTATTATTGAGAAAACCTTAGAGAAGGGTAGGACGTGGCACGAGAAGCTGGATGAAGCCTTATGGGCTTATAGGACTTCCATCCGGACTCCCACAAATGCCACACCATTCGAGTTGGTCTATGGCACAAACGCCATTCTTCCCATTCATACCCAACTACATTCATTCCATACATCCCTAGCACTTGACCTCCCCCTAGAGACGCTTCAACATGCCAGGATGGCCGAACTAGATTTGCTAGATGAGAGGCGACTCCTTGCCATGGATCACGCTCGTGCATACCGGCAAAGGATAGCCCGACATTATAGCAAACACATGAAACCTCGCCACTTTGAAGTGGGAGATCTGGTCTTAAAAACCATCCACCATCGTGGCCCACACCCCTTAGGTAAGTGGCGCCCAAACTGGGATGGACCCTATGTTGTACGAGCAACCACTACGAACAATTCGTATTGGTTGATCGATGTAGAAGGTAGGAATTTAGCAGATCCTATCAATATTCAATACTTAAAGAAGTATCATGTGTAGGATCGGGATTAAATTCCAGTTTTTGAAAACTTTAAAGGGATAGCTGCCCTGAGACATGTGAATAAGGTGCAAAGGCAACTCATGTGACCCTGAGTGAGAGAATTCGCACTTGTGAAAGAGTGGAGTTTTCAAAATCGTGGTTACATTTCAAAATCCTTCTTCTTACAAAGAAAGGCCTAGTTCAACATAGCAAGATACTTGCAAGTAGTACATGCTATTTCTAAATAGGCTGATCTGGAATGGATCGAGTGTAGGCTTGGGATAAGTCCTCCCCTCTTCTCTTCTATTTCCAAAAGGAAAACAAAGGCCCAAAAACAAAAGGGAATTTCCCATTCAAAGTCTCTTTCCAAAAGAAAGAAACCAGACTTCAAAAAGAAAAATCGATTCTCTTATGAAAAAGAGGGATTAAAGAAAAAATACTCCCAAAGGGAGACCCTCTATGAAAAAAAGAAAAAAGAGGCCAAAAAGCTCAAAAAGAGCAGTTTTTCCGCATTCTATGCCTTAAACCACGGGACGCTTCAGAAGGGACCGTGGTATCTCTTTCCCATCCCTGGCTTATCCCAAGCTAAAACATGGTTCATTTCGAGGAATCCTAAAGTAAAAATAGGATTTACTTACTTGAATTTCATCTTGTTTGAGAATTCGACGTTTCGAGTAAGACGTAGGAATTTGAAATGAAGCTTGTTTTTCTTATAAAACCTCCGCTAGATAAGCGAGTGTTAAGACTCAAACAAGGGCAAGCACGAAGAGCTCGAGATCCTTAGGATCGAGGCTCAAGACAGTTGTCCCTTTTGTAAATAGCTTTTGTAAATAAGTTTTTAAAACCGAACATCGAACAACATAGGATTTGCTCACTTGGAGCAGTAGACCTTGTAAGTCTCCAGAGTTCGACCACATCTGGTCTCTGGGAGGTCGCCACTCTTGGCACCACACCCATGTCATCTGCATTCCACGCATGGTACTTGCATGAACATGATTCCATTCAGGACCAGATTCCATAGTAAAAACCCTTTGGCGTGATATCTCCTCCTACCAGAATTTGTAAATTGAGATTTTACTGAAATGGGACGATCCCATGTTCTTCGTGGCTAGATCTAGGGAGACATTAAAAGGGGTGTTTTGTCATCTTTGCCCTTATCCAAATCGATTTGGACAAGGCCAAAGAGGGGCATCTGTAAATACCCCGAAATCCCACGAACTTCTTAAAACAAACCTGGTTTTGTACAAGCAGCCCCAAAGGGCCATTTTTGAGTCTGGAAACCCAGGAGCTTTCCAGACAACCCTGTATATATGTTTTAAACTTTATCTTTCAAAAACATATAATATGGCTTTTGAAAACCTGTTAAAACACGTTTTTGAAACCCCGAAGCAGCTTGGCCCGATCAAGACAGGACCAGGAGAGCTAAGAAGAGCCCGGAACCGGAGCACATGTCGAGCCCGGCACAGCAACTCTTGTATCTGATTCATACCCCCAAGATCTCGAACGTCCAAGACCCTGTTCTTATCAAAATATCCTTTGAAGTCATCTCCGGAAGGCAGAAACGGAGGCGGACGACCATGTTGGCGAAGACCCAACGCAGACGGAGTACTGATGCTGTCAGGCCCCGCACAAATTGTCCGTTTCGAACCCAGCTCGAAGGAGTCAGAGTTCAGTTTGGATTGGATCTGGATCATATATATCCAGATCCCAATCCAAACCCATATGTGGACTTGGATTTGGATTTGGATCCAGAGATCTAATCCAATATCCATATCCATGGCCCACATCATCTTCTCATAAATGGAGGTGGGGCCCACTTGAAATTCACGTGGGATATTGGGCATGAGAGAGAGTGGGGATGGAAAATATCAAGAGTGTTGTATTAAGCTTGACTTGTGTGTCAAGTTTGGGTTTAATCATGTGGGTTAGCCTAATCGAGTGGGTTTAAGCTTGTAATTAGCTAAAACCTAACCTAGGGCTGCACCAACATGAGGTGGTCGAGGTCTATGGGCCATGCTAAGGGAGCTCCTTCACCTAAACCTAACCCAAAAACGCCTAATCCTAGCCTAAACCCCTAATCCACCCCTAATCTGAACCTAATCACCTAACCCACTTCCCTAATCCCGACCTAATCTCAACCTAATCACCTAACCCACTTCCCTAATCCTTCCCTAAACCTAGATTAATTTCCGTAATCCTAGCCTAAACCTAGCCTAATCACCTAACCTAGCTCACTAAACCTCACCCTAAAACCCAACCACCTAACCTAGCCCTAAACCCCTAAACCACCCCTAGCCCACAATCTACCCAAACCCCTAGTTTTTAAAATATCTGGCCCAACCCTTTCCAGCCCACCTTATCTACATACCACCCTACCTAAACCACCTAACCACTACCCCAAGCCCAGCCCTAACCGACCTACCCATCCCCTATTTAAACCCCCCCCCTTTGGGGGCGGGTTTTGCAAGCAAGAGCCCTCACCTCACCCAGCCGGGCCCTCTCCTTCTCCCATTTCCTCACCTAGCCGGGACCACTCTCCATCACCTCCAGCTGCCCGCCTGCTCCACCTGCTCCACCAGCTCTACCTGCACCGCCACCTTCCCTCTTCCATCCACCACCACCTCACCCAGCCGAACGCCACCACCTTCATCCAACCGAACCAGCCGAGCTCCCACATCCGGCTGCTTCTCTCTTCATCCACCGCCTCTCCCCATTCGGTAAGCCTTCCCCAACTCTACCTAAACCTTTCTCTACTCCCTCTCCATTCCTAGCCACCCACCCTATCATCATCTCAGCCCTTTGTCGCCACCCTTTTCACCTAGCCGAACCTAGCATAACCTAAACTACCGGCCATTACCTAACCATTCTATCCCATTCGGCCTTCCCCTAAACTCCCCTTAGGTCCACATTCCCTAAACACTTGACTCTCCTAGTGACCCTAAACACTCACTGGGTCCAGCCCCTTTAATCCCCCACCTTTAGGCGACACCCACTTTTGCAGCCGGACACCTTCGAGGCGCCCATCCCGCTCCCCACTTGCAGCCGGCCAGCACCTTTGGTCACCTATCCTCGCGGAGCTCCCGTTTGCAGCCCAAGGCGAAGCCCAAGCCCACGCTCAAGCAAGGCCTCTACGGACCAGCTACTCGTAAGTGCCTAAACTCGGTCTTTAGTTGTATACTTGCTTGAGATTCAATTTGATACGGGGTTGTAATAACGGAGCATAGTCTCCCCTCGCTTGTAATAACGTGGCTTGGCACACCCACACACGTGCACTCTCTTAGTCGTGCACGATTTTGAACACACACGGGCCTAATCAGCCCCTAATACATAAGTGTATATATATACTTTCATTTTCGAAGGGTTTTGCTTAAGTTGGGTGCGTTGTCTTTCAATTCAAGCACTCTCACACACATTGAGCTTTCGCTCTTATTTGAAAGACCCAAGTAAGGGCCGACCTATACTATTTGGGTTTCATTTCATGTCGTGTGAGTAAGTCTTTCAATTCAAGCACTTTCACACACATTGAGCCTTCGCTCTTACTCCCAAGACCTTAGTAAAGGCCTTATTGCAGTTATATTTGGGTTTCATTTATGTCGTGTGTGTAGTACTTCAATTCAAGCACTTTCACACACATTGAGCCTTCGCTCTTACTCCCAAGACCTTAGTCAAGGCCATACTACAATTTATATTTGGGTTTAATTTCATGTCGTGTGTGTAAGTCTTTCAATTCAAGCACGCACCCACATTGAGCCTTCGCTCTTATTTGCAAGACCCGAGTAAGGGCTCATATACATAATCTATATACATATCTCCCTTCGGTTATTTCCCTTCAGTTATTTCCCTTCGGTTATTTCCCTTCAGTTATTTCCCTTCACTATTGTCTTTACATTTCGGGTTTTCCCTTTGGAGTAGCGTGAGTTTGCATTGCATCTACGCCATACCACGAGGTAGGACGCATATTGCATCGAAAGCAAGCCCCGCTCGAATTCGCCCATGTAGTGGAGTGTTCATAACACACAAACTAGGTGGCCCGAAAAGGGATAAAAGAAAAAGACTTAGGCACGTGCAAATGCACGTGATCTAAAACATGCAATCGCATCTTAAATACCCGAAATAGACACCTCGAACCGCTTCGTAGACTTTCTCTCCAAAAACTCGATTTTTGCAAAGCGTACAGACTGACCCTTGCGCATCGGTGCAAGAAGGTCTGCGACGACAAGAGCTTACTTGCTCACAGTCGCCACGTTTAGAAGTCAGTGTTAAAAATATCTTCGCTAGCTTAGGTAAGCTAGCTGGCACGCCCTGTTTGCATACATAGGCCTTAGACACGAGAGGATCCGCTCCAAGCCCTGAAAAAGGCGAAGAGGCGGGGATTTTCGCGCGTCTACACCTAAGCCTTTCAAAAATCTTTTGCAAACATTCGATATGAGTGCATCGAGTTTTGGATTTTGCCAAGAGATCGTCTACATACACTTCTATGAGCTCATGAATCTGATCATGGAAGATCGTGGTCATGGCTCTTTGGTATGTTGCGCCAGCATTTTTCAAACCAAAGGGCATGACTGTATAGCAATACGTGCCCCATGGGGTTGTGAATGCGGTCTTACCCTGATCTCGTGGACTTAATTTAATTTGATTATACCCTGAATAGCCATCCATAAACGAAAACATTTCATGATTTGCAGTACTATCGACTATCAAATCTATGTTTGGTAAATGATAGTTATCCTTTGGAGTGGCTTTGTTTAGGTTTCTGAAATCGAAGCATATTGAAATTTTTCCATTGGTTTTTCGAACTACAACGATGTTTGACAACCAATCAGAATACGCAATGGGTTTTATAAATCCGGCTTTTAATAGATCTTCTAAACCCTCTTTGACTTACGTGTGTACATTCTGGTGTATTTTCCTAAGCTTCTGCTTTATAGGTTTTACATCCGCATCTAAGGGAAGACGATGTTCGACAATGCTGGGGTCTATGCCCGGCATGTCTTCATACGTCCATGCAAACACATCTAAGTAGGTTCGTAGAAATGCAATGAATGCTGATCTTTCATGTTCATGCAAACATGCACCTACCTTAATGGGTTTGGGATTGGAATCACTCCCTAGGTTTACCACTATGAAATCTCCTCCTACTGAATTGGAAGGTCTTTCAAAATCAAGAATTTTATGAAATTCTGGGAGCTCAGAAGTGGGATCTTCCTCAAGGGGATCCGCTTCTAGGCTTTGATCATTCTCGTGGGTTATAGACCCGAGGCAATTTGATGCGTGAGTTTTCAAAAGACCTGGTTTTATACTTGGAATTTCAATCAATTTTGAAATTTTTGGTGTGGCTATGCAGACGACGTTCCTTTCAAAACCCTTTTCTTTTTCCAAAGTCCTACCAAGAGCAGCTATGCACAAAATCTTTTTGGTATTTTGTAGATTTTTGATTTTTTTGGGTTTTTGCAAACCCTTTTCTTTTGATCTTTAGGAACTATACAAACTACTCTATTTTCGAGTTTTTGATTTTCCAATGTTTTTGGTTTTTGTATTTTTTTGATTTTTTTGATTTTAGGTTTTTCAAATGTTTTTGTATTTTTATGAAAGGGATCTTCCATCATACCTACAAAGGGAAAACACTACGGGTTAGACTCGAAATAAAAGGTGTAAATCGTAGGTCTCTTCTAGGGTAGGCTCCAGGGCACCCTTGACCCAGGTGGTCACAGGGGGTGGCTTTGGCGGTATTTTGGGAGTATAGCCGATCCCGTATCGGCTTGGGTTGGCCCTAGGAAGGATGGGCTCTAGGAGACCCTGGTTTTGTGCCCCTAGACTTTTATAGGGCGTATAGCCCATGTTCAACAGCATGTTCCATGATTTTTTGTTTTTTGAAAAGTTAGGATACAAATCGTGGTCCTGGAACTTGCTGTCGTCCATATCGTGCTCGTATGGCTTTTTGTCTAGGGGTTTTGGAAATAAGGGATGTTTGGGTCTTCCTAGAAGGGTCAGGATTGGGAGGGGGCCTGCTTTGGGCGGTCCCCTGACGTATACGACCTTCCTAGGACTTTCTAACACTAGCCTTGGCGGCTCAACCATGGTCTGCCCCAAGTTAGCCTCATGGGCCTGGGAGCTTGACAAACAAGGGGAGTTTATGATCCCCTGAAGCTGAGGGTGACTCTCACCTAGGATCACCACGACTTGGTCCCTGAAAGGGATCTTGACACACCTATTGAAGGTGGATGGCACAGCGCACAAGCTGTGTATCCAGGGCCTTCCCAACAACAGGTTATAATGGGGGTGGATGTCCAAGACATGGAACACCCCCGTGTGTGTGATCCCTCCCCTTTCCATAGGGAGTTCGATCGATCCTAAGGGTCTAGACGCATTCCCATCGTATCCAGTGATAACGATGGGACTTGGGTTCATAGAAGTCAAGGTGACTCCGATTTGATACACCACATGAAGTGGAAGGATGTTGAGCCCTCCTCCCCAATCGACTAGGCACCTGTCCAGAGAGTGGTTATTCAGAACCACCTCGATATGCAGGGCCTGGTTATGGGTTTCGTAGGGTCTATCTACATCATCTTCCGAGAAAGTGATGGGCGATTTTGCTCCTATTGACGCCACTTGGTCAGACAGGGATTCAGGGCTTATGTTCGAACTAACCTTAGCTCTTTCTAGAATTTTCTCTAGCATGAGTCTATGCCTAGGCGAAGTTGTTATTAGCTCTAGGATGGACATGTGGATAGGAATCTTTGAAAGATGGTTTTTGAAATTATAAGGGTTTAAAATGATTTTCCCATTGTCTGCTTTGGGCAGAACTCTAGGAATATATGCTTTTCAGGGGCTAGGCACACTAACCACCTTTTTAGCACTTTGTAGGTGCGGGGGTTGATAGATCCTCCCGGATCTTGTCACTTCCCCCACGACCAACCTAGGGTTCACACTTAAACTGGCTCTAATCGTGAGTTTTGGAGCACCTTGGATTTTTAAAACTGGTTTAGCCAGGGATTCAACTCTTCGTGGTCCCCGAATGACTACTTGGGCGGGCTTCTTGTAAAGTACAAGAGTAGACGCACAAGTGGATCGACCAGACTCCGATGAATGCGCTAGATCTTTCGAAAAGGTGAGGGTCCATACCTCCTTTCCTTTCCCACTGCTACTGGCGTGCTTGGACAAGGGTTCTTTAAAGATAGCTTGAGTTGGCTCAGGTTTCGCAGTGACCTGGAGCCGGCCCTCCGCTATCAAGTTCTCGATTTTGTTTAAAAGGGAGAAACAGCGCTTTGTATCATGGCGTTTGAGCCAATGATACTTGCAAAAGTGGTTTAAATACCCCCCTTTGGACGTGACTCCCTCAGGGATTTCGGGAAGTTCAATCATGCCCTGGGCAAGTAGGAGGTTGTAGACGCAGAAAGTTTTCGCTCCTGGTTCTTAGGCCTGAAGCGAATCTTTTCGTGTGTCTAAGTCCTAATTAAGCAAAAGGGCGTGCCAGCTAGCTTGCTTAAGCTAGCGATGAAATACTTTGAAATCTGACTCCTAACATGGCGACTGTGAGCAAGCAAGCTCTTTTCGTCGTAGACCTTCTTGCACCGATGCGCAAGGGTCAGTCTGTACGCTTTTAAAATCGAGTTTTGGAATATAAGAACCTACGAAAACGTGTTTGAGGTGTTTGATTCGGGTTGTTTTTGTATGATTTTCAGATTTTATTTCACGTGGATTTGCACGTGCCTATGTCTTTCTTTTTATCCCTTTTTGGGCCAACTAGGTGTGTGTTATGAACATGTAACCTAAGTGGGGCGATTTTGAGCAGGAGTATGGGGTTTGCTTTGATGCAATATGCGTCCTAACTCATGGTATGGCGTATATGCAATGCAAACTCACGCAACTCCAAAGGGAAAACCCGAATTTGAAAGACAATGCCGAAGGGAAATGACTTGTAATGTAAATTGCAAAAGGGAAATATGGCTATATCTTAAGAGCAGAAAGGCTCAATAGTGCAAGTGTGTGCCGTGTATATATGTAAAGACTACGCACACTGCTGAACCTTAAAACCCAAATCGTAAAGACATAGCCGAAAGGGAAATACTTATACTATATATGGGCCTGAAGGTCGCCAACGTGTTGCGTGGGTGTTGTATATATATTGAAAGACAACTCACACGACTTAAATAAAACCCAAATATAAATTGCAATATGGCCTTAACTAAGGTCTTGGGAGTAAGAGCGAAAGCTCAATGTGTGTGAGTGCGAGAATTGAAGTACTACACACACGACATGAAATTAAACCCAAATATAAATTGTAATATGGCCTTAACTAAGGTCTTGGGAGTAAGAGCGAAAGCTCAATGTGTGTGAATGCGAGAATTGAAGTACTACACACACGACATGAAATTAAACTCAAGGGAAATATAACACGGCCCTTACTTGGGTCTTGCAAATAAGAGCGAAAGCTCAATGTATGTGAGTGCGAGAATTGAAAGACAACACACACAACTTAAGCAAAACCCCACACAACTTAAAGTATATAAATAAATTTATATCTTAAGGGCTGATTAGGCCCGTGTGTGTTTAAAATCGTGCACAACTAAGAGCGAGGTAGGCTCAAGTGCATGTGTGTGTGGGTGTGCCAAGCCACGTTATTACAAGCGAGGGGAGACAATGCTCCGTTATTACAACCCCGTATCAAATTTAATTTAACTTAAGCAAGTCTACAAATGAGGACCGAGTTAGGCACTTACGTATAGCTGGTCCGGAGGTGACTTGCTTGAGCTTGGGCTTGGGTGTCACCTTGGGCTGCAAGAGGGAGCTCCTCGGAATGACACGGCAAGGGTGTGGCCGGCTGGGTGACAAGGGAGCACGGGTGTGGCCGGCTGGGTGACAAGGGAGCACGGGTGTGGCGCCTTGGGGCTTGCCGGCTGCTAGGAGGGTGTTGCCATGGTGTCTTGGTGTTGAAGTAGTTAGGGAGTGTCACTAAGTTGTAGGGCTGGTACTAGAGAAGGTGGAGCTAAGGGGTGACTGGGGGGAATGTGTAAGGAAGAGGGTGTAAGGCCGTGGGTGGTCGGGTGCAGTCGGCTATGGCTGGCCGACTGGTGGTAGGTTGAGTGGTGGCCAGTTGGGGTAGCTAGGGTGTTTAGGAATGGCAAAGGGGAGCTAGCTAAGGTGTTGGTTAAGGGATGGTTAAAGGGGAGGAAGGGCAAGTCTTAGGGAAAGAGGTAAGGTGGCTGGGATAGTGAGGTGCAGTCGAGCAGAGATTGGCCGACTAGTGGAAGGTTAGGTGGTGGCCGGCTGGGGTATGGTTGAAGGGTGGCGGGTAGCTAGGTGGTGTGGTGGCTGAGAGTGGAGGGGGAGTGAAGATAGGGTGGAGTTAGGATAGGGTACTAACCGGGTAGGAGAGGGAGGTTGGTGTCCAAGGAGGGCAGCCGGGTGGAAGGTGGATGGAGCTGGCCGGGTTGGTGGTGGAGTGTTGGTGGTGGAGTGGAATGATGCAGGCCGTGAAGTGGTGGCGACGTGGAGTGAAGCAGGCCAGGAAGTGGTGGTGGAACAGGCTGGAAGGTTGTGGCGATGTGGAGTGGGGCAGGTGAGGGAAGAGAGCAAGGTGAGAGAGGGCTCGGCTGGCCCAAGATGGCTGGGGAAAAAGATGAAAAACCCGCCCATTAGGGGGGGGGGGGGTTTATAGGTTTTCAAAAGTCGGTTTGGGCTGGTTTTTGAAAAGGTGGTTTAGTGGTTTAGGTGGTAGTGGTGTGGTGATAAGGTGGGCTGGTTTTTAGGGGGCCAGATATTTTGTTTTAGGTGGTTTTAGGGATATGGCGTGCTATGGTTTAGGTGGGGTGGTTTAGTGGTTTAGGGCTTAGCTAGGTGGGTTGGTTTCTGGGTGAGGTTTAGTGAGGTGGGTTAGGTGTTTAGGCTAGGATTAGGTTAGGATTAGGGGAATTAGGCTAGGTTTAGGAAAGGATTAGGGAGGTGGGTTAGGTGATTAGGTTGGGATTAGGCTAGGATTAGGGAAGTGGGTTAGGTGATTAGGCTAGGATTAGGCCGGGATTAGGGTAAATGGCTAGGATTAGGGGTTTTGGTTTAGGGTAAATGGCTAGGATTAGGCCGGGATTAGGGTAAATGGCTAGGATTAGGGTAAGTGGCGACCTCCCAGAGACCAGATGTGGTCGAACTCTTGAGACTTACAAGGCCTGTTGCTCCAAGGGAGCAGATCCTATGCTGTTCGATGTTTGATTTTTCAAAAGCTATTTACAAAAGGGACAAATGTCTTGAGTCTCAATCCTAAGGATCTCGAGCTCTTCGTGTTTGCCTTGGCTTGAACCTTGACACTCGCTTATCTAGCGGAGGTTTTATAAGAAAACAAGGCATATTTCAAATTCCTATGCCTTACTCGAAACGTTGAATTCTCAAACAAAATGAAATTCAAGTAAGTAAATCCTATTTTTACTTTAGGATTCCTCGAAATGAACCATGTTTTAACTTGGGATAAGCCAGGGATAGGAAAGAGATACAACGGTCCCTTCTGAAGTGTCCCGTGGTTTAAGGCATAGAAGGCAGAAAACTACTCTTTTAGAGCTTTTTGGCCTCTTTTCCTTTTTTTCATAGAGGGTCTCCCCTTTGGGAGTATTTTTTCTTTAATCCCTCTTTTTTTCACAAGAGAATCGATTTTTCCTTTTGGATTCTGGTTTCTTTCTTTTGGAAAGAGACTTTGGATGGGAAAATTCCCTTTATTTGGGCCACGTTTTCCTTTTGGAAGGAGAATAGAAGAGGGGAGGACTTATCCCAACCTCACACTCGATCCATTCCAAATCAACCTATTTAGAAATAGCATGTACTACTTGCAAGTATCTTGCTATGTTGAACTAGGCCTTTCTTTGTAAGAAGAGGATTTTGAAATGTAACCTCGATTTTGGAAGACTCCACTCTTTCACGAGTGCGAATTCTCTTACTCAGGGTCACACGATTTGCCTTTGCACCTTATTTTCAAGTCTCAGGGCAGGTATCCCTAAAGTTTTCGAAATTTGGAATTTAACCCAAATCCTACACATAATACTTCTTTAAGTATTGAATATTGATAGGATCTGCTAAATTCCTACCTTCTACATCGATCAACCAATACGAGTTGTTCGTGGTGGTTGCACGTACAACATAGGGTCCATCCCATTTGGGGTGCCACTTTCCAAGAGGATGTGGGCCACGATAGTGGATGATTTTCAAAACCAGATCCCCCACTTAAAAGTGGCGAGGTCTCATGTGTTTGCCATAGTGTCGGGCTATCCTTTGCCGGTATGCACGAGCATGATCCATAGCAAGGAGTCGCCTCTCATCTAGCAAATCTAGTTCGGCCATTCTAGCATGCTGAAGTGTCTCTAGGGGGAGGTCGAGTGCTATGGATGTATGGAATGAATGCAATTGAGTATGAATGGGAAGAATGGCATTTGTGCCATAGACCAATTCGAATGGTGTGGCATTCGTGGGAGTCCGGATGGAAGTCCTATAAGCCCATAAGGCTTCATCCAGCTTCTCGTGCCACGTCCTACCCTTCTCTAAAGTCTTCTCAATTATGCTAATGAGAGTCTTGTTTGTGGCTTCGTCTTGGCAATTGCCTTGAGGGTAGTAGGGCAAAGAGAAGTGGTGAGTTATGCCATATGTGTTGCACAACTTAACCATCCGCTCGTTCTTGAATGGGGTGCCATTATCAGACACAAGGTCTCGTGGAACCCCAAATCGAGCCAAGATATTCCTCCTAATGAAAGCCACCACATGTTACCCCAGCACATTGGTTAGGGAAATGGCTTCCACCCACTTGGAGAAATACTCTATGGCTGCTAAAATGAATCGATGCCCATTCGAGGCTTTTGGAAATATAGGGCCTACGATGTCAAACGCCCACATGGTGAATGGCCAGGGGTTGACCATGGAATGTAATGGAGATGATGGGATATGAATGGCAAGCCCATGCACTTGACATGGATGACACTTCCTAACATGATCGTGACAATCCTTTTTCAAGGTGGACCAAAAATAGCCCCCTCTAAGTATTTTCATCGCCATCATGTTGGCATTAACATGACCTCCACATTCTCCATCGTGGAACTCATGCATCACTATCCTAGCCTCCTCTAGATCGATACACCTAAGCAGGATGCCGGTAAAACTCTTTTTGTATAGAACCCCACCCAGAATGGTGTATCGGGTCGAAATCTTACGGATGAATGCCTTATCTTTGTGGCTTCGGCTTGGCCGTTGCCTTGAGGGTAGTAGGGCGAACAGAAGTGGTGAGTTATGCCATACGTGTTGCACAACTTAACCATCCGCTAGTTCTTGAATGGGGTGCCATTATCAGACACAAGGTCTCGTGGAACCCCAAATCGAGCCAAGATATTCCTTCGGATGAAAGCCACCACATGTTGCCCCATCACGTTGGTTAGGGAAATGGCTTCCACCCACTTGGAGAAATACTCCGTGGCTGCTAAAATAAATCGATGCCCATTCGAGGCCTTTGGAAATATTGGGCCTACGATGTCAAATGCCCACATGGTAAATGGCCAGGGGCTGACCACAGAATGCAATGCAGATGAAGGGATATGAATGGCGTGCCCATGCACTTGGCATGGATGACACTTCCTAACATGATCGTGGCAATCCTTCTTCAGGGTGGACCAAAAATAGCCCCCTCTAAGTATTTTCATTGCCATCATGTTGGCATTAACATGACCTCTACATTCTCCATTGTGGAACTCGTGCATCACTATCCTAGCCTCCTCTAGGTCGATACACCTAAGCAGAATGCCGGTAAAACTTTTTTTGTATAAGACCCCACCCAAAATGGTGTATCGGGTCGAAATCTTACGAATGAATGCCTTATCCTTGGATGTGGCATCCTCGGCGAATCCCCCATTTTCTAAAAATTGTTTGATGTCGTAAAACCAGGGTTTTTTCATAGAGTCTGGGTTATTTTGGCAAATATCCAAATCATGTGTGGATGGGTTGGGCGCATGCCATATTTCTAAAGATCGGGTCCCTGAAATGGGATCGACCTTTAGGGCTGAACCCAAGGAGGAGAGGGCATCGGCAATGCCATTGTCCTCTCTTCCTACGTGTGTGAGTTTACACGATTGGAATGACTCAACCAATCGAGTGGCCAACTTGTGATATGAAAGTAGTTTTTCGTTACGTACTTGTCAAATTTTTAAAACCTGGTTTGTAACGAGGAGCGAATCTTCAAAGACCTCAATGGGGGATTCGAAAGGATTTAGCTTTACTTTGTAAAGCCTAAGCCTTTGGAAAAGGATTTCGAAAGGAACGTCGTCCGCATAGCCAGACCAAAAATTTTGAAATCAATTGAAAATCCAAGTACAAAACCAGGTCTTTTGAAAACTCACGCATCGAATTCCCTCAGATCTATAACCCACAAGAATGATTGAAGCCCAGAAGTGGATCCCCTTGAGGAAGATCCCACTTCTGAGCTTCCAGAATTTCATAAAATTCTCAATTTTGAAAGACCTTCCAATTCAGTAGGAGGAGATTTCATAGAGGTGAACCTAGGGAGTAATTCCAATCCCAAAGCCATCAAGATAGGCGCATGTTTGCATGAGCATGAAAGATCAGCATTCATTGCATTTCTACGAACCTACTTAGATATGTTTGCATGGACGTATGAAGACATGCCGGGCATAGACCCCAGCATTGTCGAACATCGTCTTCCCTTAGATACGGATGTAAAACCCATAAAGCAGAAGCTTAGGAAAATACATCCGAATGTACGCACGCAAGTCAAAGAGGGTTTAGAAGATCTGTTAAAAGCCAGATTTATAAAACCCATTGCGTATTCTGATTGGTTGTCAAACATCGTTGTAGTTCGAAAAACCAATGGGAAAATTCGAATATGCATCGATTTCAGAAACCTGAATAAAGCCACTCCAAAGGATAACTATCCTTTACCAAACATAGATTTGATAGTCGATAGTACTGCGAATCATGAAATGTTTTCATTTATGGATGGCTATTCAGGCTATAATCAAATTAAATTAAGTCCACAAGATGAGGGTAAGACTGCATTCACAACCCCGTGGGGCACGTACTGCTATACAGAATGCCCTTTGGTTTGAAAAATGCGACGCGATGTACCAGAGAGCCATGACCACGATCTTCCATGATCAGATTCATAAGCTCGTAGAAGTGTATGTAGATAATCTCTTGGCAAAATCCAAAATCCGATGCACTCATATCGAATGTTTGCAAAAGATTTTCAAAAGGCTTAGGCTTTACAAAGTAAAGCTAAACCCTCAAAAATGTGTATTCGGGGTAGAGTCTGGAAACATCTAGGCTTTATGGTAAGCCAAAGGGGTATAGAAGTCGACCTCTCTAAGTGTCGAGCCATCATAGACATGGCTCCACCCTCCAATCTCACCCAAATCCGTAGCCTCCAGGGTCGATTACCCGTTCGCCGATTCATATCAAATCTGGCGACTAGATGCGAACCCTTCAATAAGCTGTTGAGGAAGGGCACGAAATTCTTATGGGATAACGAATGCCAGAAGTCCTTGGAGAGACTAAAGGCATACTTGGTTAATCCCCCCGTTTTGAATCCTCCGAAGCAAGGAAAACCACTTTTACTTTACATTTCTGTGCATGCGAACGCTTTAGGAGCCCTACTGGCTCAATAAGAGGATGACACCCACAAGGAGTATGTCATCTACTATATTTTGAAAACTCTCTTGGCTTATGAATGAAATTATCAAACCATGGAGAAGACGTGCTTGGCCCTAGTTTAGGCCTGCCAGAAATTCAGACACTATTTCCTAGATCATGAGATCTGGATAGTGTCCAAAGTTGATCTAATCAAGCACTTGTTCGAAAAACCCATTCTCACGGGTAGATTGGGCAAATGGCAACTCCTTCTAATGGAGTATGACCTGAAATACCATCACCAGATCTCCATTAAGGGGCAAGCCCTAGCAGATTACATGGCTGAGTTCTCCTTAGAGGACGCATATCCCACACTTGATGAAATGCCTGATGAAGGCATATTGCAAAACCATTTCCAAAACCAAATTTTGGCAAACAATTTTGAAAACCAAGTGTAGAAGATGCACTTCGATGGGGCACAAAACCAACGAGGGGCTGGTGCTGGGGTCATCCTCATCTCTCCTGAAAAGGGTGAGATTCCCATAGCAGTCCGCCTAGATTTTGAATGTTCCAACAACGTAGCTAAGTATGAAGCACTCATACAAGGCTTAAGAATTTCGAAAACTCTAGGGGCATCATGCATTGAGGTCTTCGGAGATTCGCTCCTCGTTATAAACCAGGTTTTAAAAATTTGGCAAGTACGTAACGAAAAACTACTTTCATATCACGAGTTGGCCACTCGATTGGTTGAGTCCTTCCAATCGTGTAAACTCACACACGTAGGAAGAGAGGACAATAGCATCGCCGATGCCCTCTCCTCCTTGGGTTCAGCCCTAAAGGTCGATCCCATTTCAGGGACCCGGTCTTTAGAAATATGGCATGCGCCCAACCCATCCACTCACGATCTGGATATTTGCCAAAATAACCTAGACTCTATGGAAAAACCTGGTTTTATGACATCAAACAATTTTTAGAAAATGGGGGATTCGCCGAGGATGCCACATCCAAAGATAAGGTATTCATCCATAAGATTTCGACTCGATACACCATTCTAGGTGGGGTTCTATACAAAAAGAGTTTTACCGGCATCCTGCTTAGGTGTATCGATCTAGAGGAGGCTAGGATAGTGATGCATGAGTTCCACGATGGAGAATGTGGAGGTCATGTTAATGCCAACATGATGGCGATGAAAATACTTAGAGGGGGCTATTTTTGGTCCACCCCGAAAAAGGATTGTCACGATCATGTTAGGAAGTGTCATCCATGTCAAGTGCATGGGCACGCCATTCATATCCCATCATCTCCATTACATTCCGTGGTCAGCCCCTTGCCATTCACCATGTGGGCGTTTGACATCGTAGGCCCCATATTTCCAAAAGCCTCGAATGGGCATCGATTCACTTTAGCAGCCACAGAGTATTTCTCCAAGTGGGTGGAAGCCATTTCCCTAACCAACGTGCTGGGGCAACATGTGGTGGCTTTCATTAGGAGGAATATCTTGGCTCGATTTGGGGTTCCACGAGACCTTGTGTCTGATAATGGCACCCCATTCAAGAACGAGCGGATGGTTAAGTTGTGCAACACGTATGGCATAACTCACCACTTCTCTTCGCCCTACTACCCTCAAGGCAACGGCCAAGCCGAAGCCACGAACAAGACTCTCATTAGCATAATTGAGAAGACTTTAGAGAAGGGTAGGACGTGGCACGAGAAGCTGGATGAAGCCTTATGAGCTTATAAAACTTCCATCCGGACTCCCACGAATGCCACACCATTCGAATTGGTCTATGGCACAAATGTCATTCTTCCCATTCATACCCAATTGCATTCATTCCATACATCCATTGCACTCGACCTCCCCCTAGAGACGCTTCAGCATGCTAGGATGGCCGAACTAGATTGCTAGATGAGAGGCGACTCCTTGCCATGGATCATGCTCGTGCATACCGGCAAAGGATAGCCCGACACTATGGCAAACACATGAGACCTCGCCACTTTGAAGTGGGGGATCTGATCTTGAAAATCATCCACTATCGTGGCCCACATCCCCTTGGAAAGTGGCGCCCCAAGTGGGATGGACCCTATGTTGTACGTGCAACCACCACGAACAACTCGTATTGGTTGATCGATGTAGAAGGTAGGAATTTAGCAGATCCTATCAATATACAATACTTAAAAAATATTATGTGTAGGATTTGTAGTAAATTCCCCATTTTTCAAAAATGTGAGGGATAGCTGCTGTAAACACACCGAAATCCCACGAATTTCTCAAAATCCATCTGGTTTTATACAAGCAGCCCCAAAGGGCCATTTTGAGTTTGGAAACCCAGGAGCCTTCCAAACAACCCTGTATATATGTTTTAAACTTTATCTTTCAAAAACATAGGATATGGCTTTTGAAAACCCTTTTAAAACATGTTTTGAAACTCCGAAGTGGCTTGGCCCGATCAAGACAGGACCAGGAGAGCCAAGAAGAGCCCGGAACCGGAGCACCTGTCGAGCCCGACGCAGCAACTCTTGTATCTGATTCACACCCCAGGATCTCGAACGTCCAAGACCCTGTTCTTATCAAAATAGCATTTGAAGTCATCTCCGGAAGGCAGAAACGGAGGCGGACGACTATGTTGGCGAAGACCCAACGCAGACGGAGTACTGATGCTGTCAGGCCCCGCACAAATCGTCCGTCTCGAACCCAGCTCGAAGGAGTCAGAGTTCAGTTTGGATTGGATCTGGACCATATATATCCAGATTCCAATCCAAACCCATATGTGGACTTGGATTTGGATTTGGATCCAGAGATCCAATCCAATATCCATATCCATGGCCCACATCACCTTCTCATAAATGGAGGTGGGGCCCACTTGAAATTCACGTGGGATATTGGGCATGAGAGAGAGTGGGGGTGAAAAATATCAAGAGTGTTGTATTAAGCTTGACTTGTGTGTCAAGTTTGGGTTAATCATATGGGTTAGCCTAATTGAGTGGGTTTAAGCTTGTAATTAGCTAAAACCTAACATAGGGCTGCACCAACATGGGGTGATCAAGGTCTATGGGCCATGCTAAGGGAGCTCCTTCACCTAAACCTAACCCAAAATGCCTAAACCTAGCCTAAACCCCTAATCCACCCCTAATCTGAACCTAATCACCTAACCCACTTCCCTAATCCCGGCCTAATCCCAACCTAATCACCTAACCCACTTCCCTAATCCTTCCCTAAACCTAGATTAATTTCCCTAATCCTAGCCTAAACCTAGCCTAATCACCTAACCTAGCTCACTAAACCTCACCCTAAAACCCAACCACCTAACCTAGCCCTAAACCCCTAAACCACCCTTAGCCCACGATTTACCCAAACCCCTAGTTTTAAAATATCTGGCCCAACCCCTTCCAGCCCACCTTATCTACATACCACCCTACCTAAACCACCTAACCACTACCCATAGCCCAGCCCTAACCGACCTACCCATCCCCTATTTAAACCCCCCTCCTTGTGGGCGGGTTTTCCAAGTGGAAACCACCCTCTCACCCAGCCGGGCCCTCTCCTTCTCCCTTCTCTCACCCAGCCGGGACCACTCCCCACCTCTGCCTGCTCCACCAGCCGCCACCTGCTCCGCCACCTTCCCTCTTCCATCCACTACCACCACCCCTCAACCGGACGCCATCACCTCCAACCAACCGAACCAGCCGACAGCCACCTGCCCGCCACCTTCCCACTTCATCCGCCACCTCTCCCCATTCGGTAAGTACCCCAAACTCCCTCAAAGCCCCTCTCTACCACCTCTCCATTCTTAGCCACCCATCCTACCTTCATCTCAGCCCTTTTGCCGCCACCACCTAAACCTAGCCGAACCTAGTATAACCCAAGTTGCTGGCCACTACCTAGCCATCATCTCCCATTCGGCCAACTCCCCTAGGTGTCCTATTCGGCCTTCCCACTAGCTCACCTTTTGGGTCCAGTTTCCCTAAGTACCCAACTCCCCTAGTGATCCTAATACCTACTTATTCAGCCACTTTAAACCCCCCTACTTGGAGGCGCCATCTACCTGCCACCGGTCCCCTTCGAGGCGTCTATCCCGCGCCCCACTTGCAGCCGGCCAGCACCCTTGATCACCTACCTTCGCGGAGCTCCCACTTGCAGCCCAAGGCCAAGCCCACGCTCAAGCAAGACCTCTACAGACCAGCTACTCGTAAGTGTCTAAACTCGGTCCTTAGTTGTATACTTGCTTGAGATTCAATTTGATACGGGGTTGTAATAACGGAGCGTAGTCTCCCCCCGCTTGTAATAATGTGGCTTGGCACAACCACACACGTGCACCCTCTTAGTCGTGCATGATTTTTAACACACACGGGCCTAATCAGCCCCTAATATATAAGTGGATATATATACTTTCATTTTCGAAGGGTTTTGTTTAAGTTGGGTGCGTTGTCTTTCAATTCACACACTCACACACATTGAGCTTTCGCTCTTAGTTGAAAGACCCAAGTAAGGGCCGACCTATACTATTTGGGTTTCATTTCTTGTCGTGTGAGTAAGTCTTTCAATTCAAGCACACTCACACACATTGAGCTTTCGCTCTTAGTTGAAAGACCCAAGTAAGGGTCGACCTATACTATTTGGGTTTCATTTCTTGTCGTGTGAGTAAGTCTTTCAATTCAAGCACACTCACACACATTGAGCTTTCGCTCTTAGTTGAAAGACCCAAGTAAGGGCCGACCTATACTATTTGGGTTTAATTTCATGTCGTGTGAGTAAGTCTTTCAATTCAAGCACTTTCACACACATTGAGCCTTCGCTCTTACTCCCAAGACCTTAGTAAAGGCCTTATTGCAGTTATATTTGGGTTTCATTCATGTCGTGTGTGTAGTACTTCAATTCAAGCACTCTCACACACATTGAGCCTTCGCTCTTACTCCCAAGACCTTAGTCAAGGCCATACTGCAATTTATATTTGGGTTTAATTTTATGTCGTGTGTGTAAGTCTTTCAATTCAAGCACGCACCCACATTGAGCCTTCGCTCTTATTTGCAAGACCCGAGTAAGGGCTCATATACATAAGATATATACATATCTCCCTTCGGTTATTTCCCTTCGGTTATTTCCCTTCGGTTATTTCCTTTCGGTTATTTTCCTTCTGTTCTTTCCCTTCAGTATTGTCTTTACATTTCGGGGTTTCCCTTTGTAGTAGCGTGAGTTTGCATTGCATCTACGCCATACCACGAGGTAGGACGCATATTGCATCGAAGCAAGCCCCGCTCGAATTCGCCCATGTAGTGGAGTGTTCATAACACACAAACTAGGTGGCCCGAAAAGGGATAAAAGAAAAGACTTAGGCACGTGCAAATCCACGTGATCTAAAATATGCAATCGCATCTTAAAGACCCGAAATAGACACCTCGAACCGCTTCGTAGACTTTCTCCCCAAAACTCGATTTTTGCAAAAGCGTACAGACTGACCCTTGCGCATCGGTGCAAGAAGGTCTGCGACGACAAGAGCTTACGTGCTCACAGTCGCCACATTTAGAAGTCAGTGTTAAATATATCTTCGCTAGCTTAAGTAAGCTAGCAGGCACGCCCTATTTGTATACATAGGCCTTAGACACACGATAAGATCCACTCCAAGCCCCGAAAGAGGCGAAGAGGCGGGGATTTTCGCGCGTCTACAGAGATTTGGCGCTAGAGGAAGGGCATCTGTAAACACCCCGAAATCCCACAAATTTCTCAAAATCCATCTGGTTTTATACAAGCAGCCCCAAAGGGCCATTTTGAGTTTGGAAACCCAGGAGCCTTCCAAACAACCCTGTATATATGTTTTAAACTTTATCTTTCAAAAACATAGGATATGGCTTTTGAAAACCCTTTTAAAACATGTTTTGAAACTCCGAAGTGGCTTGGCCCGATCAAGACAGGACCAGGAGAGCCAAGAAGAGCCCGGAACCGGAGCACCTGTCGAGCCCGACGCAGCAACTCTTGTATCTGATTCACACCCCAGGATCTCGAACGTCCAAGACCCTATTCTTATCAAAATAGCATTTGAAGTCATCTCTGGAAGGCAGAAACGGAGGCGGACGACTATGTTGGCGAAGACCCAACGCAGACGGAGTACTGATGCTGTCAGGCCCCGCACAAATCGTCCGTCTCGAACCCAGCTCGAAGGAGTCAGAGTTCAGTTTGGATTGGATCTGGACCATATATATCCAGATTCCAATCCAAACCCATATGTGGACTTGGATTTGGATTTGGATCCAGAGATCCAATCCAATATCCATATCCATGGCCCACATCACCTTCTCATAAATGGAGGTGGGGCCCACTTGAAATTCACGTGGGATATTGGGCATGAGAGAGAGTGGGGGTGAAAAATATCAAGAGTGTTGTATTAAGCTTGACTTGTGTGTCAAGTTTGGGTTAATCATATGGGTTAGCCTAATTGAGTGGGTTTAAGCTTGTAATTAGCTAAAACCTAACATAGGGCTGCACCAACATGGGGTGATCAAGGTCTATGGGCCATGCTAAGGGAGCTCCTTCACCTAAACCTAACCCAAAATGCCTAAACCTAGCCTAAACCCCTAATCCACCCCTAATCTGAACCTAATCACCTAACCCACTTCCCTAATCCCGGCCTAATCCCAACCTAATCACCTAACCCACTTCCCTAATCCTTCCCTAAACCTAGATTAATTTCCCTAATCCTAGCCTAAACCTAGCCTAATCACCTAACCTAGCTCACTAAACCTCACCCTAAAACCCAACCACCTAACCTAGCCCTAAACCCCTAAACCACCCTTAGCCCACGATTTACCCAAACCCCTAGTTTTAAAATATCTGGCCCAACCCCTTCCAGCCCACCTTATCTACATACCACCCTACCTAAACCACCTAACCACTACCCATAGCCCAGCCCTAACCGACCTACCCATCCCCTATTTAAACCCCCCTCCTTGTGGGCGGGTTTTCCAAGTGGAAACCACCCTCTCACCCAGCCGGGCCCTCTCCTTCTCCCTTCTCTCACCCAGCCGGGACCACTCCCCACCTCTGCCTGCTCCACCAGCCGCCACCTGCTCCGCCACCTTCCCTCTTCCATCCACTACCACCACCCCTCAACCGGACGCCATCACCTCCAACCAACCGAACCAGCCGACAGCCACCTGCCCGCCACCTTCCCACTTCATCCGCCACCTCTCCCCATTCGGTAAGTACCCCAAACTCCCTCAAAGCCCCTCTCTACCACCTCTCCATTCTTAGCCACCCATCCTACCTTCATCTCAGCCCTTTTGCCGCCACCACCTAAACCTAGCCGAACCTAGTATAACCCAAGTTGCTGGCCACTACCTAGCCATCATCTCCCATTCGGCCAACTCCCCTAGGTGTCCTATTCGGCCTTCCCACTAGCTCACCTTTTGGGTCCAGTTTCCCTAAGTACCCAACTCCCCTAGTGATCCTAATACCCACTTATTCAGCCACTTTAAACCCCCCTACTTGGAGGCGCCATCTACCTGCCACCGGTCCCCTTCGAGGCGTCTATCCCGCGCCCCACTTGCAGCCGGCCAGCACCCTTGATCACCTACCTTCGCGGAGCTCCCACTTGCAGCCCAAGGCCAAGCCCACGCTCAAGCAAGACCTCTACGGACCAGCTACTCGTAAGTGTCTAAACTCGGTCCTTAGTTGTATACTTGCTTGAGATTCAATTTGATACGGGGTTGTAATAACGGAGCGTAGTCTCCCCCCGCTTGTAATAATGTGGCTTGGCACAACCACACACGTGCACCCTCTTAGTCGTGCATGATTTTTAACACACACGGGCCTAATCAGCCCCTAATATATAAGTGGATATATATACTTTCATTTTCGAAGGGTTTTGTTTAAGTTGGGTGCGTTGTCTTTCAATTCACACACTCACACACATTGAGCTTTCGCTCTTAGTTGAAAGACCCAAGTAAGGGCCGACCTATACTATTTGGGTTTCATTTCTTGTCGTGTGAGTAAGTCTTTCAATTCAAGCACACTCACACACATTGAGCTTTCGCTCTTAGTTGAAAGACCCAAGTAAGGGCCGACCTATACTATTTGGGTTTCATTTCTTGTCGTGTGAGCAAGTCTTTCAATTCAAGCACACTCACACACATTGAGCTTTCGCTCTTAGTTGAAAGACCCAAGTAAGGGCCGACCTATACTATTTGGGTTTAATTTCATGTCGTGTGAGTAAGTCTTTCAATTCAAGCACTTTCACACACATTGAGCCTTCGCTCTTACTCCCAAGACCTTAGTAAAGGCCTTATTGCAGTTATATTTGGGTTTCATTCATGTCGTGTGTGTAGTACTTCAATTCAAGCACTCTCACACACATTGAGCCTTCGCTCTTACTCTCAAGACCTTAGTCAAGGCCATACTGCAATTTATATTTGGGTTTAATTTTATGTCGTGTGTGTAAGTCTTTCAATTCAAGCACGCACCCACATTGAGCCTTCGCTCTTATTTGCAAGACCCGAGTAAGGGCTCATATACATAAGATATATACATATCTCCCTTCGGTTATTTCCCTTCGGTTATTTCCCTTCGGTTATTTCCTTTCGGTTATTTTCCTTCTGTTATTTCCCTTCAGTATTGTCTTTACATTTCGGGGTTTCCCTTTGGAGTAGCGTGAGTTTGCATTGCGTCTACGCCATACCACGAGGTAGGACGCATATTGCATCGAAGCAAGCCCCGCTCGAATTCGCCCATGTAGTGGAGTGTTCATAACACACAAACTAGGTGGCCCGAAAAGGGATAAAAGAAAAGACTTAGGCACGTGCAAATCCACGTGATCTAAAATATGCAATCGCATCTTAAAGACCCGAAATAGACACCTCAAACCGCTTCGTAGACTTTCTCCCCAAAACTCGATTTTTGCAAAAGCGTACAGACTGACCCTTGCGCATCGGTGCAAGAAGGTCTGCGACGACAAGAGCTTACGTGCTCACAGTCGCCACGTTTAGAAGTCAGTGTTAAATATATCTTCGCTAGCTTAAGTAAGCTAGCAGGCACGCCCTATTTGTATACATAGGCCTTAGACACACGATAAGATCCTCTCCAAGCCCCGAAAGAGGCGAAGAGGCGGGGATTTTCGCGCGTCTACAGAGATTGGCACGCCCGGTGGGAGGTGAGCCTTTTCAGAAATCGAGTTTACTTATAGAAGTCTTGCGAAAATTTTATAAAGGTGTCGTTTTAACTTGTTTTCTTTGCTTTTACTTTGGAAATTTTGAAAAAGCTTGAAAAGCATGTCAAAATCCAATCCAAGTGAAGTGTCGAGCCAAGGCTCATGCGCATCAAGTTCTCACTCTAGGAGGATTTTCAAAAACAAAATAAAACTAGATGAAATCGAGGACTTGAGAAGGGAATTTGAGGCCAAAATCGATGCTCTCAGCCAAGAGGCTGAAGTAGGCGATTCATGTTCATCAAACGGTGAACAAAGGCCTAAAAAGAAATTTGAAAAACCTCGCAAGCAAAAAGAGGCCTCCGTAATGGAAGGCAACCAATACCACGAGTCCTTCACACAAAAGGACCGTAAAGCCCTACAGCAGCTGCTGAAAGGGCAAAATAAAGAGAAAAGAAGCTACGCCCTGTCTGATTTTCTTCCTATGGATTACGAAACAGACAGTGACGATGAAATACCGAACTTCCATCGGTATGATGGCATGAGAGACCCTAGGTCTCACTTACAGCTTTTCTCACGTCGAGCCCATAAGAAGAAAAAGGACTCGATGAAATGGGTGTATTGGTTCCCTCTATCCCTTAAGGGCACAGTTGCCAAATGGCTGGCTTCCTACGACTTAAGCCAGTTCGCTACTTTTGAAGAGTTAGCGAACTGCTTCATGCAAAGATTTGCACACAACGTGGAAGTCACGCCAACCCTGAATACCTTAAGGGATACAAAGCAAGGCATGAACGAAGACGTGCATGCCTTCATTATAAGATGGAGGTCTCTTTTGGGCCAAGTGCGAGAGCCCATATCCGAAGGATGCGCAGTAATGCTCATCCTGGATAATTTCAAAAGCGAGTTAAAAACCCTTCTCTCGCTCCATGAGATTTCAACTTTCCATAAGTTGATCAAAAAGGCCTCCCTTTTCGAAACCAACTTACGAAAAGGGACATACGACCACTTATGGAAAGGAAGTGCCGTTCCAAAAACCCGTTTGGAAAAGCCCATCGCATATGGGCTGCCCACAACGGACAAAGGGGCAAAGCCCCATAAAATCGCCAATGTCCGGGTGGATCCAGGCATGGCGGGCACTTCTAAAAATTTTGAAAAAATAGAAAATAAGAGAGAACGCAATTTTTCAAAACCAATTGAAAAACGGGAGTACACTCCGCTGGGGCAACCTGTGTCAGAGGTCCTAGACCTCTTACTTGCCCAGGGCATGATCGAACTCCCTGAAATCCCCGAAGGAGTCACGTCCAATGGGGGGTATTTAAACCGATTTTGCAAGTATCATCGGCTCAAAGGCCATGATACCAAACGGTGCTTCTCTCTTCTAAATAAAATTGAGAACTTGATAGCGGAGGGCCGGCTCCAGGTCACTGCGGAACCTGAGCCACCTCAAGCTATCTTCAAGGAACCCTTTCCCAAACACGCCAGTGGCAGTGGGAAAGGAAAGGAGGTATGTACCCTCACCATTTCCAAGGAACTAGCGCAAAAGCCCGAACCTGGTCGACCTGCTTGTGCGCCCATCCTTGTATTATACAAGAGGCCCGCCCAAGTCATCATTCGGGGACCACCAAAAGTGGAAACCCCGACAAAGCCAGTTTTTAAAATCCAAGGTTCTCCTCAGCTCATCCTTAGAGCCAAGTCTAGCGCAAACCCTAGGCTGGTCGTAGGGAAAGTCACTAGATCCGGGAGGATCTACCAACCCCCGCACCTTCAAGGTGCTCAAAAGGTGGTCAGTGTGCCTGGCCCCTCAAAAGCATGTATCCCTAGCGGTCTGCCAAAAGCAGATAAGGACAAAGTCATCCTAAATCCTTATGATTTCGAAAACCACCTTTCAAAGATTCCTATTCACATGTCTATTCTAGAGCTTATCAAAACCTCGCCTAGGCATAGACTTGTCTTAGAGAAAATTCTAGAAAGGGCCAAGGTTGATTCAAACATAAGTCCGGAATCCTTGTCTGCCCAAGTGGCTTTATTAGGAGCAAAATCGCCCATCACCTTTTCGGAAGATGATGTAGATAGACCCTACGAAACCCATAACCAGGCCCTGCATATCGAGGTGGTTCTAAACAACCACTCTCTGGACAGGTGCCTAGTCGATGGTGGAGGAGGGCTCAACATCCTTCCACTTCACGTGGCGTACAAAATCGGAGTCACCTTGACTTCAGTGAACCCAAGCCCCATCGTTATCACTGGATACGATGGGAATGCGTCTAGGCCTTTAGGATCCATCGAACTCCCAATGGAAACGGGAGGGATCGAACACACGGGGGTGTTCCATGTCTTGGACATCCACCCCCATTATAACCTGTTGCTGGGAAGACCCTGGATACACAGCTTGTGCGCTGTGCCATCCACCTTCCACAGGTGTGTTAAGATCCCTTTTAGGGACAAGGTCGTAGTGATCCTAGGTGAGAGTCACCCACAGCTTCAGGGGATCATAAACTCCCCTTGTTTATCGAGCTCCCAGGCCCATGAGGCTAACCTGGGGCAAATTATGGTTGAGCCACCTCGGCTCGTGTTGAACAACCCTAGGAAGGTTGTATGTGTGAAGGGGCCGCCCAAAGCAGGCCCCCTCCCGACTCTAATCCTCCTAGGAAAACCCAAACGTTCCCTATTTCCAAAACCCCTGGACAAAAGGCCATACGAGCCTAATATGGACGATAGCATGTTCTAGGACCACGACCTATATCCCATCTTTTCAAAAAACAAAAGGTCGTGGAACATGTTATTGAACATGGGCTACACGCCCTACAAAAGTCTAGGGGCACAAAACCAGGGTCTCCTAGAGCCCATCCTGCCTAGGGCCAACCCAAGCCGATATGGGATCGGCTATACTCCCCGAATACCGTCGGAGCCACCCCCTGTGACCACCTGGGTCAAGGGTGCCCCGGAGCCTGTCTTAGAAGAAACCTATGGTTTAGACCTCCTATTCCGAGTCTAACCCATAGTGTTTTCCCTTTGTAGGTATGACGGAAGATCCCTTTTTCTAAAAATACCAAAAACATTTGAAAACTTAAAATAAAAAAAAAATCGAAAAACAAGGAAAACCAAAAACAATGGAAAAACAAAAACTCGAAAAAAGTGTGCTTTGTATAGTTCCCAAAGTTCTTGTTTTACAAAAACCCAAAAAAATCGAAAATTTGGAAAATACCAAAAAGATTTTGTGCATAGCTGCTCCTGGTAGGACTTTGGCAAAAGAAAAGGATTTTGAAAGAAGTGTCGTCTGCATAGCCAGACCAAAAATTTCGAAGTCACTTGAAAATCCAAGTACAAAACCAGGTTATTTTGAAAACCACGCATCAAGTTCCCTCGGGTCTATAGCCCATGAGAATGATCAAAGCCCAGAAGTGGATCCCCTTGAGGAAGATCCCACTTCTAAGCTCCCAGAATTTCATAGAATTCTCGATTTTGAAAGACCTTCCCAATCAGTAGGAGGAGATTTCATAGAGGTGAACCTAGGGGATGATTCCAATCCCAAAACCATCAAAATAGGCGCATGCTTGCATGAAACTGAAAAGTTAGCATTCATTGCATTTCTACGAACCTATTTAGATGTGTTTGCATGGACGTATGAAGACATGCCGGGCATAGATCCCAGCATAGTCGAGCATCGTCTTCCCTTAGATGCAGGTGTAAAACCCATAAAGCAGAAGCTTAGGAAAATACACCCGAATGTACACACGCAAGTCAAAGAGGGTTTAGAAGATCTGCTAAAAGCCGGATTTATAAAACCCATTGCGTATTCTGATTGGTTGTCAAATATCGTTGTAGTTCGAAAAACCAATGGGAAAATTCGAATATGCATCGATTTCAGAAACCTGAATAAAGCCACTCCAAAGGATAATTATCCTTTACCAAACATAGATTTGATAGTCGATAGTACTGCAAATCATGAAATGTTTTCATTTATGGATGGCTATTCAGGCTATAATCAAATCAAACTAAGTCCACGAGATCAGGGTAAGACCGCCTTCACAACCCCATGGGGCACGTACTGCTATACAGTCATGCCCTTTGGTTTGAAAAATGCCGGCGCAACATACCAACGAGCCATGAACACAATCTTCCATGATCAAATTCACGAGCTTGTAGAAGTGTATGTAGATGATCTCTTGGCAAAATCCAAAACCCGATGCACCCATATCGAATGTTTACAAAAGATTTTCGAAAGGCTTAGGCTTTACAAAGTAAATTAAACCCTCAAAAATGTGTGTTCGGGGTAGAATCAGGGAAGCTTCTAGGCTTTATGGTGAGCCAAAGGGGAATAGAAGTCGACCCCTCTAAGTGTCGAGCCATCATAGACATGGCTCCACCCTCCAATCTCACCCAAGTCCGTAGCCTCCAGGGTCGATTACAATCTGTGCGCCGATTCATATCGAATCTGGCAACTAGATGCGAACCCTTCAACAAATTGTTGAGGAAGGGTACGAAATTCTTATGGGATGACGAGTGCCAAAAGTCCTTCGAGAGACTAAAGGCATACTTGGTTAATCCCCCTGTTTTGAATCCTCCAAAACAAGGAAAACCAGTTTTATTATACATCTCCGTGCATGTAAACGCTTTAGGAGCCCTGTTGGCTCAATACGAGGATGACACCCATAAGGAGTATGCCATCTACTATATTTCGAAAACTCTCTTGGCTTATGAACGAAATTATCAAGCCATGGAGAAGACGTGCTTGGCCCTAGTTTGGGCTTGCCAGAAATTCAGACACTATTTCCTAGATCATGAGGTCTGGATAGTGTCCAAGCTTGATCCAATCAAGCACTTGTTCGAAAAACCCATTCTCACGGGTAGATTGGGCAAATGGCAACTCCTTCTAATGGAGTATGATTTGAAATACCATCACCAGATCTCAATTAAGGGGCAAGCCCTAGCAGATTACGTGGCTGAATTCCCCTTAGAGGACGCATATCCCACTCTTGTCGAAATGCCTGATGAAGGCATATTGCAAAACCATTTTCAAAACCACATTTTGGCAAATTCTTTCGAAAACCAAGTATGGAAGATGGACTTCGACGGGGCACGAAACCAACGAGGGGCTGGTGCCGGGATCATCCTAATCTCCCCTGAAAAGGGCGAGATTCCCATAGCAGTCCGCTTAGATTTCGAATGTTCCAACAACATAGCTGAGTATGAAGCACTCATACAAGGCTTAAGGATTTCGAAAACTCTAGGGGCATCATGCATCGAGGTCTTTGGAGATTCGCTCCTTATCATAAACCAGGTTTTAAAAATTTGGCAAGTACGTAATGAGAAACTACTTCCATATCACGAGTTGGCCACTCGATTGGTCCAATCCTTCCAATCGTGTAAGCTCACACACGTAGGAAGAGAGGACAATGGCATCGCCGATGCCCTCTCTTCCTTGGGTTCAGCCCTGAAGGTCGATCCCATTTCAGGGACTAGATCCTTGGAAATATGGCATGCGCCCCATCCATCCACACACGACTTGGATATTTGCCAAAACAACCCAAAGTCTGTTGAAAAACCCTGGTTCTATGACATAAAACAATTTTTAGAAAATGGGGGATTCACCGAGGATGCCACATCCAAAGATAAGGCATTCATTCGTAAGATTTCGACCCGATACACCATTCTGGGTGGGGTCTTATACAAAAAGAGTTTTACCGGCATTCTGCTTAGGTGTATCGACCTAGAGGAGGCTAGGATAGTGATGCACGAGTTCCACGACGGAGAATGTGGAGGTCATGTTAATGCCAACATGATGGCGATGAAAATACTTAGAGGGGGTTATTTTTGGTCCACCCTGAAAAAGGATTGTCACGATCATGTTAGGAAGTGTCATCCATGTCAAGTACATGGGCACGCCATTCATATCCCTTCATCTACATTGCATTCCGTGGTCAGCCCCTGGCCATTTACCATGTGGGCGTTTGACATAGTAGGCCCAATATTTCCAAAGGCCTCGAATGGGCATCGTTTCATTTTAGCAGCCACGGAGTATTTCTCCAAGTGGGTGGAAGCCATTTCCCTAACGAATGTAATGGGGCAACATGTGGTGGCTTTCATCCGGAGGAATATCTTGGCTCGATTTGGGGTTCCACGAGACCTTGTGTCTGATAATGGTACCCCATTCAAGAACGAGCGGATGGTTAAGTTGTGCAACACGTATGGCATAACTCACCACTTCTCCTCGCCCTACTACCCTCAAGGCAATGGCCAAGCCGAAGCCACAAACAAGACTCTCATTGGTATCATTGAGAAAACCTTAGAGAAGGGTAGGAGGTGGCATGAGAAGCTGGATGAAGCCTTATGGGCTTATAGGACTTCCATCCGGACTCCCACGAATGCCACACCATTTGAATTGGTCTATGGCACAAACGCCATTCTTCCCATTCATACCCAACTGCATTCATTCCATACATCCATTGCACTCGACCTCCCCCTAGAGACGCTTCAGCATGCTAGGATGGCCAAACTAGATTTGCTAGATGAAATGCGACTCCTTGCCATGGATCATGCTCGTGCATACCGGCAAAGGATAGCCCGACATTATAGCAAACACATGAGACCTCGCCACTTTGAAGTGGGAGATCTGGTCTTGAAAACCATCCACCATCGTGGCCCACACCCCCTAGGCAAGTGGCGCCCCAACTGGGATGGACCCTATGTTGTACGAGCAACCACTACGAACAATTCATATTGGTGATTGATGTAGAAGGTAGGAATTTAGCAGATCCTATCAATATTCAATACTTAAAGAAGTATCATGTGTAGGATCTGGATTAAATTCCAGTTGTCGAAAATTTTAGAGGGATAGCTGCCCTGAGACGTGTGAATAAGGTGCAAAAGCAACTCGTGTGACCCTAAGTAAGAGAATTCGCACTTGTGAAAGAGTGGAGTTTTCAAAATCATGGTTGCATTTCAAAATCCTTCATCTTACAAAGAAGGGCCTAGTTCAACATAGCAAGATACTTGCAAGTAGTACGTGCTATTTCTAAATAGGCTGATCTGGAATGGATCGAGTGTAGGCTTGGGATAAGTCCTCCCCTCTTCTCTTCTCCTTCCAAAAGGAAAACAAAGGCCCAAATCAAAAGGGAATTTCCCATTTAAAATCTCTTTCCAAAAGAAAGAAACCAGACTTCAAAAAGAAAAATCGATTCTCTTATGAAAAAGAGGGATTAAAGAAAAAATACTCCCAAAGGGAGACCCTCTATGAAAAAAAAAAAAGGAGAAAGAGGCCAAAAAGCTCAAAAAGAGCAGTTTTCCGCCTTCTATGCCTTAAACCACGGGACACTTCAGAAGGGACCGTGGTATCTCTTTCCCATCCCTGGCTTATCCCAAGCTAAAGCATGGTTCATTTCGAGGAATCCTAAAGTAAAAATAGGATTTACTTACTTGAATTTCATCTTGTTTGAGAATTCGACGTTTCGAGTAAAGCGTAGGAATTTGAAATGAAGCTTGTTTTCTTATAAAACCTCCGCTAGATAAGCGAGTGTTAAGACTCAAACAAGGGCAAGCACGAAGAGCTCGAGATCCTTAGGATCGAGACTCAAGACAGTTGTCCCTTTTGTAAATAGCTTTTGTAAATAAGTTTTGAAAACCGAACATCGAACAGCATAGGATTTTGCTCACTTGGAGCAGTAGGCCTTGTAAGTCTCTAGAGTTCGACCACACCTGGTCTCTGGGAGGTCGCCACTCTTGGCACCACACCCATGTCATTTGCATTCCACGCATGGTACTTGCATGAACATGATCCCATTTAGGACCAGATTCCATAAGTGAACCCTTTGGCGTGATATCTCCTCCTACCAGAGTTTGTAAAATTGAGATTTTGCTAAAATGGGACGATCCCATATTCTTCGTGGCTAGATCTAGGGAGACATTCAAAGGGGTGTTTGTCATCTTTGCCCTTATCCAAATCAATTTGGACAAGGCCAAAGAGAGGCATCTGTAAACACCCCGAAATCCCACGAATTTCTCAAAATCCATCTGGTTTTATACAAGCAGCCCCAAAGGGCCATTTTGAGTTTGGAAACCCAGGAGCCTTCCAAACAACCCTGTATATATGTTTTAAACTTTATCTTTCAAAAACATAGGATATGGCTTTTGAAAACCCTTTTAAAACATGTTTTGAAACTCCGAAGTGGCTTGGCCCGATCAAGACAGGACCAGGAGAGCCAAGAAGAGCCCGAAACCGGAGCACCTGTCGAGCCCGACGCAGCAACTCTTGTATCTGATTCACACCCCAGGATCTCGAACGTCCAAGACCCTGTTCTTATCAAAATAGCATTTGAAGTCATCTCCGGAAGGCAGAAACGGAGGCGGACGACTATGTTGGCGAAGACCCAACGCAAACGGAGTACTGATGCTGTCAGGCCCCGCACAAATCGTCCGTCTCGAACCCAGCTCGAAGGAGTCAGAGTTCAGTTTGGATTGGATCTGGACCATATATATCCAGATTCCAATCCAAACCCATATGTGGACTTGGATTTGGATTTGGATCCAGAGATCCAATCCAATATCCATATCCATGGCCCACATCACCTTCTCATAAATGGAGGTGGGGCCCACTTGAAATTCACGTGGGATATTGGGCATGAGAGAGAGTGGGGGTGAAAAATATCAAGAGTGTTGTATTAAGCTTGACTTGTGTGTCAAGTTTGGGTTAATCATATGGGTTAGCCTAATTGAGTGGGTTTAAGCTTGTAATTAGCTAAAACCTAACCTAGGGCTGCACCAACATGGGGTGATCAAGGTCTATGGGCCATGCTAAGGGAGCTCCTTCACCTAAACCTAACCCAAAATGCCTAAACCTAGCCTAAACCCCTAATCCACCCCTAATCTAAACCTAATCACCTAACCCACTTCCCTAATCCCGGCCTAATCCCAACCTAATCACCTAACCCACTTCCCTAATCCTTCCCTAAACCTAGATTAATTTCCCTAATCCTAGCCTAAACCTAGCCTAATCACCTAACCTAGCTCACTAAACCTCACCCTAAAACCCAACCACCTAACCTAGCCCTAAACCCCTAAACCACCCTTAGCCCACGATTTACCCAAACCCCTAGTTTTAAAATATCTGGCCCAACCCCTTCCAGCCCACCTTATCTACATACCACCCTACCTAAACCACCTAACCACTACCCATAGCCCAGCCCTAACCGACCTACCCATCCCCTATTTAAACCCCCCTCCTTGTGGGCGGGTTTTCCAAGTGGAAACCACCCTCTCACCCAGTCGGGCCCTCTCCTTCTCCCTTCTCTCACCCAGCCGGGACCACTCCCCACCTCTGCCTGCTCCACCAGCCGCCACCTGCTCCGCCACCTTCCCTCTTCCATCCACTACCACCACCCCTCAACCGGACGCCATCACCTCCAACCAACCGAACCAGCCGACAGCCACCTGCCCGCCACCTTCCCACTTCATCCGCCACCTCTCCCCATTCGGTAAGTACCCCAAACTCCCTCAAAGCCCCTCTCTACCACCTCTCCATTCTTAGCCACCCATCCTACCTTCATCTCAGCCCTTTTGCCGCCACCACCTAAACCTAGCCGAACCTAGTATAACCCAAGTTGCTGGCCACTACCTAGCCATCATCTCCCATTCGGCCAACTCCCCTAGGTGTCCTATTCGGCCTTCCCACTAGCTCACATTTTGGGTCCAGTTTCCCTAAGTACCCAACTCCCCTAGTGATCCTAATACCCACTTATTCAGCTACTTTAAACCCCCCTACTTGGAGGCGCCATCTACCTGCCACCGGTCCCCTTCGAGGCGTCTATCCCGCGCCCCACTTGCAGCCGGCCAGCACCCTTGATCATCTACCTTCGCGGAGCTCCCACTTGCAGCCCAAGGCCAAGCCCACGCTCAAGCAAGACCTCTATGGACCAGCTACTCGTAAGTGTCTAAACTCGGTCCTTAGTTGTATACTTGCTTGAGATTCAATTTGATACGGGGTTGTAATAACGGAGCGTAGTCTCCCCCCGCTTGTAATAATGTGGCTTGGCACAACCACACACGTGCACCCTCTTAGTCGTGCACGATTTTTAACACACACGGGCCTAATCAGCCCCTAATATATAAGTGGATATATATACTTTCATTTTCGAAGGGTTTTGTTTAAGTTGGGTGCGTTGTCTTTCAATTCACACACATTGAGCTTTCGCTCTTAGTTGAAAGACCCAAGTAAGGGCCGACCTATACTATTTGGGTTTCATTTCTTGTCGTGTGAGTAAGTCTTTCAATTCAAGCACACTCACACACATTGAGCTTTCGCTCTTAGTTGAAAGACCCAAGTAAGGGCCGACCTATACTATTTGGGTTTCATTTCTTGTCGTGTGAGTAAGTCTTTCAATTCAAGCACACTCACACACATTGAGCTTTCGCTCTTAGTTGAAAGACCCAAGTAAGGGCCGACCTATACTATTTGGGTTTAATTTCATGTCGTGTGAGTAAGTCTTTCAATTCAAGCACTTTCACACACATTGAGCCTTCGCTCTTACTCCCAAGACCTTAGTAAAGGCCTTATTGCAGTTATATTTGGGTTTCATTCATGTCGTGTGTGTAGTACTTCAATTCAAGCACTCTCACACACATTGAGCCTTCGCTCTTACTCCCAAGACCCTAGTCAAGGCCATACTGCAATTTATATTTGGGTTTAATTTTATGTCGTGTGTGTAAGTCTTTCAATTCAAGCATGCACCCACATTGAGCCTTCGCTCTTATTTGCAAGACCCGAGTAAGGGCTCATATACATAAGATATATACATATCTCCCTTCGGTTATTTCCCTTCGGTTATTTCCTTTCGGTTATTTCCCTTCTGTTATTTCCCTTCAGTATTGTCTTTACATTTCGGGGTTTCCCTTTGGAGTAGCGTGAGTTTGCATTGCATCTACGCTATACCACGAGGTAGGACGCATATTGCATCGAAGCAAGCCCCGCTCGAATTCGCCCATGTAGTGGAGTGTTCATAACACACAAACTAGGTGGCCCGAAAAGGGATAAAAGAAAAGACTTAGGCACGTGCAAATCCACGTGATCTAAAATATGCAATCGCATCTTAAAGACCCGAAATAGACACCTCGAACCGCTTCGTGGACTTTCTCCCCAAAACTCGATTTTTGCAAAAGCGTACAGACTGACCCTTGCGCATCGGTGCAAGAAGGTTTGCGACGACAAGAGCTTACTTGCTCACAGTCGCCACGTTTAGAAGTCAGTGTTAAATATATCTTCGCTAGCTTAAGTAAGCTAGCTGGCATGCCCTATTTGTATACATTGGCCTTAGACACACGATAAGATCCACTCCAAGCCCCGAAAGAGGCGAAGAGGTGGGGATTTTCGCGCGTCTACAGCTGCCCTGAGACCTGAAAATAAGGTGCAAAGGCAAAATCGTGTGACCTTGAGTAAGAGAATTCACACTTGTGAAAGAGTGGAGTCTTCAAAATCATGGTTACATTTCAAAATCCTTCTTCTTACAAAGAAAGGCCTAGTTCAACATAGCAAGATACTTGCAAGTAGTACGTGCTATTTCTAAATAGGCTGATCTGGAATGGATCGAGTTTGAGCTTGGGATAAGTCCTCCCCTCTTTTCTTCTCCTTCCAAAAGGAAAACAAAAGCCCAAACAAAGGGAATTTTCCATCCAAAGTCTCTTTCCAAAAGAAAGAAACCAGAATTCAAAAGAAAAATCGATTCTCTTGTGAGAAAAATAGGGATTAAAGAAAAAATACTCCCAAAGGGAGACCCTCTATGAAAAAAAAGGAGGAAAAAGAGGCCAAAAAGCTCAAAAAGAGCAGTTTTCCGCCTTCTATGCCTTAAACCACGGAACGCTTCAAAAGGGACCGTGGTATCTCTTTCCCATCCCTAGCTTATCCCAAGCTAAAACATGGTTCTCCTAAAGTAAAAATAGGATTTACTTACTTGAATTTCATCTTGTTTGAGAATTCGACGTTTCGAGTAAGACGTAGGAATTTGAAATATAGCTTGTTTTCTTATAAAACCTCCGCTAGATAAGCGAGTGTCAAGACTCAAGCAAAGGCAAACACGAAGAGCTCGAGATCCTTAGGATCCAGACTCAAGACAGTTGTCCCTTTTGTAAATAGTTTTGTAAATAAAATTTTGAAAATCGAACATCGAACAGCATAGGATTTGCTCGCTTGGAGCAGCAGGCCTTGTAAGTCTCTAAAGTTCGACCACATTTGGTCTCTGGGAGGTCGCCACTCTTGGCACCACACCCATGCCATGCATCTGCATTCCACGCATGACACTTGCATAAACATGATCCCATTTAGGACCAGATTCCATAGCATATCCCTTTGGCGTGATATCTCCTCCTACCAGGGTTCTAAATTGATATTTTGCTAAAGATTGGGACGATCCCATATTCTTCGTGGTTAGATCTAGGGAGACATCGAAAGGGGTGTTTGTCATCTTTGCCCTTATCCCATGAAATCCCACGAATTTCTCAAATAAAACCTGGTTTTGTAAAAGCAGCCCCAAAGGGCTATTTTGAGTTTGGAAACCCAGGAGCCTTCCAGGCAACCTTGTACAGATGTTTTAAACTTTTATATGTTTTAAATATGTATAATATGTTTTAAAAAAAAAAACTGTTAAAATATGTTTTGAAACCCCACAAAGCAAGCTTGGCCTGATCAAAGCAGGACCAGAAGAGCTAAAGAGAGCCCGGAACCGGAGCACATGTCGAGCCCGGCACAACAATTCTCGTATTGAATCCACCCCCAGGATCTCGAACGTCCAAGACCCTGTTATCAGTAAACATCACTCGAAATCATCTCCGAAAGGTGAAAATAGAAGCGGACGACCATGTTGGCGAAGACCCAACGTAGACGGAGTACTGATGCTGTCAGACCCCGCACAAACCGTTCATTTCGAACACAGCCTGAAGGAGTCAGAATTCAGTTTGGATTGGATCTTAACCATATATATCCAGATCCCAATCCAAACCTATGTGTGGATTTGGATTTGGATTCGGATCTAGAGAACCAATCCAATATCCACATCCATGGCCCACATCACCTTCTCATAAATGGAGGTGGGACCCACTTGAAATTCACGTGGGATTATGGGCATGAGAGAGAGTGGGGGAGGATAAGATTTGAGGGTTAATTGTAATTAAGCTTGACTTTTGTGTCAAGTTTGGGGTTAATCATGTGGGTTAGCCTAATTAGCATGGGTTTAAGCTTGTATTAGCCAAAACCTAACCTAGGGCTGCACCAACATGATGCAATAAGGTCTATGGGTTATGCAAAGGGAGCTCCCTAACCCAATCCTAAGTAAAAACCCCTAATCCTAGCCTTTTACCCTAATCCCGGCCTAAACCTAGCCTAATCACCTAACCCACTTCCCTAATCCCGGCCTAATCCCAACCTAATCACCTAACCCACTTCCCTAATCCTCCCATAAACCTAGCTTAATTTCCTTAAACCTAACCTAATCCTAGCCTAATCACCTAACCCACCTCACTAAACCTCACCCCAAAACCAACCCACCTAGCTAAGCTCTAAACCCGTAAACCACCCCACCTAAACCTAGCACAGCATATACCTAAAACCCCTTTAACTAAAATATCTGGCCCCTCCTCAAAACCAGCCCACCTTATCACCACACCACCACCACCTAAACCATCTAACCACCTTCCAAATACCAGCCCCAACCGCCATTTCAAAACCTATATAAACCCCCCCCTAGTGGGTGGGTTTTCCATCTTTTTCCACCTTGGGCCAGCCGACCTTGGCCAATCACCTTCCAGCCGAACCTTCCACCTTGCTCCACCTGCACCACTTCCATCCGGCCAAGCTCCACCTCGTGCCACCACTGCCTCCCAGCCTGCTCCACTCCACGTCACCACCACCTCCCGGCCGAACTCCATCTTCCTTCATCACCCGGCTGCCCCTTCTTCCATCCACCAACTCCTTCACCATTCGGTTAGTACCTCATACCCAACTTCATCTCCTCTTCGCTCCCCCTCCACTCTCAGCCACCCATACCACCACCCCATAGCTCCATCATAGCCACCCGCCACCCTTACCCATTCGGCCAGACCTAACCCTTTACATCACCCGATCCCATACTTCCCCCTAGTGATACCCGACCACCCTACCTTGCTCCCTAGGACCCTTTCAACTCTTAGTCATCCACTAACCCCACCTTCCACAGCACCCAAGCTAGCTCCCTTCCCATCCTTGATATCCCCCTAACTACCTTAGTGATACCCGGCCACCACTTAATCATCCCTAGTCGGCCACCCCAGCCGACTGCACCAAACCTATTCGGCCAGCCACACCCTTTTCCCTTTGGCATTCCCTTTAGGCTCCCCTTAGCGCCACCTTCCATAGAGCCTTCCCTACCTTAGTGACCTTCCTTAGTCACCTTAGCCCAAAACGCCACGGCAGCCTCCCCCTACTAGTTGTGCATGATTTTGAACACACACGAGCCTAATCAGCCCCTTTAAATATAGGTTTATATATATACTTTAAGTAGCGTAGGGTTTTGCTTGAGTTGGGTGTGTTGTCTTTATATTCTCGCACTCACACACATTGAGCTTCCGCTCTTATTTGCAAGACCCAAGTAAGGGCCGTGTTATACTATCCTTGGGTTTAATTTCATGTTGCGTGCGTAGTACTTCAATTCAAGCACTCACACACATTGAGCTTTTGCTCTTATTCCCAAGACCTTAGTTAAGGCCATATTGCAATTTATATTTGGGTTTCATTTGAAGTCGTGTGTGTTGTCTTTACATTTTCACACGCACCCACATTGAGCCTTCGCTCTTATTTGTAAGACCCAAGTAAGGGCTCATATATACTATATACGTATTTCCCTTTTGGCTATGTCTTTTCAATTTGGGTTTTAAGGTTCAGCAGTGTACGTAGTCTTTCAATATATACACGGCACACACTTGCACAATTAAGCCTTTCCGCTCTTAAGATATAGCCATATTTCCCTTTTGCAATTTCCCTTCGGCATTTTACATTACAAGTCATTTCCCTTCGGCAATTTCCATTACAAGTCATTTTCCTTCGGTATTGTCTTTTAAATTCGGGTTTTCCCTTTGGAGTAGCGTGAGTTTGCATTGCATATACGCCATACCACGAGTTAGGATGCATATTGCATCAAAGCAAACCCCATACTCCCGCTCAAAATCACCACATCTTAGTGGAGTGTTCATAACTCACACCTAGGTGGCCCCAAAGAGGGATAAAAAGAAAGACTTAGGCACGTGCAAATCCACGTGAATTAAAATCTGAAAGTCATACCAAAAAGACCTGAATCAAACACCTCGAACCGCTTTCGTAAGTTCTTATACTCCAAAACTCGATTTTAATAGTGTACAGACTGACCCTTGCGCATCGGTTTAAACATATCTACAGGGTTGCCTGGAAGGCTCCTAGGTTTCTAGACTCAAAATAGTGCTTTGGGGCTGCTTTTACAAAGCTAGGTTTATTTGAGAAGTTCGTGGGATTTTGGGGTGTTTACAGAGGTCTAGGACCTTCGACACAGGTTGCCCCAGTGGTGTGTACTCCCGTTTTTCAAAGGTTTTTGAAAGTTTCTCTCCCTTTTGTTTTCTAGTTTTTCAAAAATTTTTGAAGTGCTCGCTGGACCTGGATCCACCCGGACATTGGCGATTTTATGGGGCTTTGCCCCTTTGTCCATCGTGGGTAGCCCATAAGTGATGGGCTTCTCCAAGTGGGTTTTGGAAATGGCACTTCCTTTTCATAAGTGATCGTATATCCCCTTTTTCAAATTGGTTTCGAAAAGGGATGGCTTTTTTATCAACTTATGGAAAGTTGAGATTTCATGAAGCGAGAGAAGGGTCTTTAGCTCACTCTTAAAATTATCCAGGATGAGCATGACTGTGCATCCTTCAGATATTGGCTCTCGCACTTGCCCTAAAAGGGACCTCCATCAAATAATGAAGGCATGTACGTCTTCGTTCATGCCTTGCTTTGTATCCCTTAAGGTATTCAAAGTCGGCGTGACTTCTACGTTATATGCAAATCTTTGCATAAAGCAGTTCACTAACTGGCTTAGATCGTAGAAAGCCAGCCATTTGGCAGTTGTGCATTTAAGGGATAGAGGGAACCAATACACCCATTTTATCGAGTCCTTTTTCTTCTTATGGGCTCGATGCGAGAAAAGTTGCAAGTGAGACCTAGGGTCTCCCATGCCATCATACCGATGGAAGTTCAGTATTTCATTATCACTGTCTGTTTCATAATCCATGGGTAGGAAATCAGACAGGGCGTAACTCCTCTTCTCTTTATTTTGCCCTTTCAGCAGCTGCTGTAGGGCTTTACGGTCCTTTTGTGTGAAGGACTAGTGGTATTGGTTGCCTTTCATTATGGAGGCCTCTTTATGCTTGCGAGGTTTTTTAGTTTTTTTCTTGGCCCTTTGTTCACCATTCAATGAACATGAATCGCCTACTTCAGCCTCTTGGCTGAGAGCATCGATTTTGGCCTCGAATTCCCTTCTCAAGTCTTCTATCTCGTCTAGTTTGATTTTATTTTTCAAAATCCTCCTAGAGTGAGAACTTGATGCGCATGAGCCTTGGCTCGACACTTCACTTGGGTTGGATTTTGACATGCCTTCAAGCTTTTCAAAATTCCTATGTATGAAGTACAATAAAGAAAGTTAAAAATAACACCTTTTGAAAAAAATATTTTCGCAAGTTCATAAGATAACTCGATTTAAAAGACTCACGTCCTACTGGGCATGCCAAATCCTGTAGACGCAGAAAGTTGCCGCTTCTGGTTCTTAGGCCTGAAGCGAATCTTTTCGTGTGTCTAAGTCCTATTTAAGCAAAAGGGGCGTGCCAACTAGCTTACTTAAGCTAGCGAAGAAATACTTTGAAATCTGACTCCTAACATGGAGACTGTGAGCAAGGAAGCTCTTTCTGTCGCAGACCTTCTTGTACCGATGTGCAAGGGTCAATCTGTATGCTTAAAATCGAGTTTTAAAATATGAGAACCTACGAAAACGTTTGAGGTGTTCGATTCGGGTTGTTTTTGTATGATTTTCAGATTTTTATTTTACGTGGATTTGCACGTGCCTATGTCTTTCTTTTTATCCCTTTTTGGGCCAACTAGGTGTGTGTTATGAACACGTGACCTAAGTGGGGCGACTTTGAGCGGGAGTATGGGGTTTGCTTTGATGCAATATGCGTCCTAACTCGTGGTATGGCGTATATGCAATGCAAACTCACACAACTCCAAAGGGAAAACCCAAATTGAAAGACAATGCGGAAGGGAAATGACTTGAAATGTAAATTGCAAAAGGAAAATTGCAAAAGGGAAATATGGCTATATCTTAAGAGCGAAAAGGCTCAATAGTGCAAGTGTGTACCGTGTATATATGTAAAGACTACGCACACTGTTGAACCTTAAAACCCAAATCTTAAAGACATAGCCGAAAGGGAAATACTTATAATATATATGGGCCCGAAGGTCGCCAACGTGTTGCGTGGGTGTGGTGTGTATATTGAAAGACAACTCACACGACTTAAATGAAACCCAAATATAAATTGCAATATAGCCTTAACTAAGGTCTTGGGAGTAAGAGCAAAAGCTCAATGTGTGTGAGTGCGAGAATTGAAGTACTACGCACACGACATAAAATTAAACCCAAATATAAATTGCAATAGGCCTTGACTAAGGTCTTGGGAGTAAGAGCGAAAGCTCAATGTGTGTTAGTGCAAGAATTGAAAGACAACACACACAACATGAAATTAAACCCAAGGAAAAATATAACACGGCCCTTACTTGGGTCTTACAAATAAGAGCGAAAGCTCAATGTGTGTGAGTGCGAGAATTGAAAGACAACACACACAACTTAAGCAAAACCCCATGCAACTTAAATTATATAAATAAGTTTATATCTTAAGGGCTGATTAGGCCCGTGTGTGTTCAAAATTGTGCACAACTAAGAGCGAGATATGCTCAAGTGCACGTGTGTGTGGGTGTGCCAAGCCACGTTATTATAAGTGGGGGGAGACAATGCTCCGTTATTATAACCCTGTATCAAATTTAATTAAGCTTAAGCAAGTTTATAAACAAGGACCGAGTTAGGCACTTATGTATAGCTGGTCTGGAGGTGACTTGCTTGAGCTTGGGCTTGAGCATCGCCTTGGGCTGCAAGAGGGAGCACCTCGGAAAGGCACGACAAAGGAGGGTGCTGGCGGGGTGACAAGGGAGCGGTTGTGGCGCCTTGGCGCTAGTCGGATGATGGGAGGGGGGTGCTGCTATGGCGTCTTGGGCTGAGGTAGTTAGGGAGTGGGAAGGTGGAGCTAAGGGGTGACTAGGGACTGTCTAAGGAAGAGGATGGAAGGCTGTGGGTGTGGCAAGGTGCAGTCGGTTGTGACTGGCCGACTAGTGGCAGGTTAGGTGGTGGCCAGCTGGGGTAACTAGGGGTGCTCAGGAATGGCAAAGGGGAGCTAGCTAGGGTGTTGGCTAAGGGGTGGTTTAAGGGAAGAGGTAAGGTTGAGGGTGACTAACTAGGGGTTGTCTAGGGGATGAGGTAAGGTGGCGGGTGTGATGCAGTTGGGCAGAGGTTGGCCGAATGGTGAAGGGTGGCGGATGGTGGCCGGAAAGTGATGGTGGTATGGTGGCTGAGAGTGGAGGGGGAGTGAAGATAGGGTGTAGTTAGGATAGGGTACTAACCGAAGAGGAAGAGGAAGGTGGCAGGTGTCCAAGGAAGGCAGCCGGGTGGAAGGAGTAGATGCAGTCGGGTGGAAGGAGTGGATGCAGTCCGGGGGGTTGTGGTGGCGTGGAGTGGAGCTGGAGTGGTGCAGGCCGGGAGGTGGTGGTGGAGCAGGTGAGAGAAGAGAGGAAGGGGTGAGAGAGGAGAGGAAGGGCTCGGCTGGCCCAAGGTAGGCCGTCCAAAATCTGAAAAACCCGCCCACTGGGGAGGGGGTTTATAGGATTTTAAGAGGTCGGTTGGGCTGGTTTTGAAGGGGTGGTTTAGTGGTTAGGTGGTGGTGGTTTAGGGATAAGGTGGGCTAGATATTTAGGGGGGGGGCAGATATTTAGTTTAGGTGGTTTTAGGAATATGGTGTGCTAGGGTTTAGGTGGGGTGGTTTAGTGGTTTAGGGCTTAGCTAGGTGGGTTGGTTTTAGGGTGAGGTTTAGTGAGGTGGGTTAGGTGTTTAGGCTAGGATTAGGTTAGGATTAAGGGAATTAGGCTAGGTTTAGGGAAGGATTAGGAAGGTGGGTTAGGTGATTAGGTTGTGATTAGGGAAGCATTAGAGAAGTAGGTTAGGTGACTAGGCTAAGATTAGGCCGGGATTAGGGCAAATGGCTAGGATTAAGGGTTTTGGCTTAGGATTGGGTTAGGAGCATCCCTTTGCATAGCCCATGGACTTCATTGCATCATGTTGGTGCAGCCCTAGGTTAGGTGTAGGTTCATACAACACTAATTAGGCTAACCCACATGATTAACCCAAAACTTGACATACAAGTCAAGCTTAATACACTTCCATCATACTTAATCCTCTCCATTCTCTCTCATGCCCAAAATCCCACGTGAATTTCAAGTGGGCCCCACCTCCATTTATGAGAAGGTGATGTGGGCCATGGATGTGGATATTGGATTGGATCTTTGGATCCAAATCCACATATACGTTTAGATTGGGATCTGGATATATATGGTCCAGATCTAATCCAAAGTTGAATTCTGACTCCTTCAGGGTATGTTCGAAATGAACAGTTTGTGCGGGACCTGACAACATTAGTACTTCGTCTTGCGTTGGGTCTTCGCCAACATTGTCGTCCGCTTCTATTTCCACCTTCCGGAGATGATTTCGAACAGTTTTGGTTGATAACAGGGGCTTGGATGTTCAAGATTCTAGGGATGAATCTAACACGAGAGTTGTTGTGTCAGGCTCGACATGTGCTCCGGTTTCGGGCTCTCTTTTGCTCTTTTGGTCCTGCTTTTGTCAGGCCAAGTCACTTTGTGGGGTTTCAAAACATCTTTTAAAAGGTTTTAAAACTATATTATACATATTTCAAAACATATATAGTTTAAACATATGTACAGGGTTTGTCTGGAAGGCTCTTGGATTTCTAGACTCAAAATAGCCCTTTGGGGCTGCTTTTATAAAACCAGGTTTATTTGAGAAGTTTGTGGGATTTCGGGGTGTTTATAGTATCTATGTCGCTTTAGGGCATGCCAGCTAGCTTACTCAAACTAGTGAAGTATTTTTAAAATATCTGACTTATGGGGCAACTGTGGACAAGTGGGATCTTTTTGTTGTAAACCTTCTTGAATCGATGCTCAAGGGTCGGTTTAAACGCTTAGAAAATATCGATTTTGAACAAGCATGGACTTTTGAAAAGAATACGAAAGTATTTGATCGATTTGTATGCCTATTTGCAGATTTTATTTACGTGGGGTTGCACGTATCCAAGTCTTTTAAGTTTTATCTACTTAGGCAGGATGTGTGTGCATCAAGTGGCCTAAGATTGGCGTGTTTGCACGGGGTATTCGGGGTTTCTTTGAATGCAAGTATGCGCACTATCTCGAGTTTTGGCGGATATGGTGTGCAACTCACACAACTTGAATGTAAAGCCCGAAATGTAAAGACAGCTGAAGCGAAATACCCAAATTGAATGCAACTCACACGACTTGAATGTAAATTGCGAAAGGGAAATTACGGAAGGGAGATATATCTATATCTTAAGAGCAAAAAGGCTCAATGTGTGCGTGTGCGTTGTGTATAAATTGAAAGACAACTCACACGACTGAAATTTAACAACCTAGCCGAAAAGGGATATATATATATATATATATATATATATATATATATATATATATATATATATATATATATATATATATATATATATATATGAGCGGTGAGGCTCAACGTGTGCGTGTGTGTTGTGTATAAATTGAAAGACAACTCACACAACTGAAATTAACAACTCGAAATGTAAAGACGTACATAGCTGAATCGGAAAAACTCACGCAACTGAAAGTATATAGATATGACTATATCTTAGTGGCTGCTGAGGCCAAAATGTGCGTGAATGTGTTTGAGCAAGAGCTCAGGTGTCTTTGGGTGCGAGTGTGGAATCTTAAATGACAACTCACATGACTTTAAAGTAACAACGCAGCTGAATAGGAGATAGATATATGATAAGAGCTGAAGCTCAACGCATGTGTGGGTGTTGTGTGTAAATTGAAAGACAACTCACGTAGCTCTTACTAGAGTCTTTGGAGTAAGAGTGAAGGCTCAATTGTGTACATGGGTGCTTGGTGTATGAGATAAGAGCTAAAGCTCAAGTGCACGTGTGTGTCTCGTGTACGAGATAAGAGTTAAGGCTCAAGTGCACGTATGTGTCTCGTGTGTTAAGCATCAATATTACATCCCGGGGGGAGACCACGCTCCATTAATACAACCCCATATCCGAATTGAATTGAATTTAAGAGAAGTAATGTAAATACCAAATTTTAAACACTTACAAGTGATTCAGGCTTTTCTCCTCCAATCTACATGGGCTTTGGTTCACTTTTACAGTCACAAGGGTGTCTTCTTTGAGGCTTGAGACGTGAAGTGGCTCGCCGAGCTTGTGCTTGGAGGGTGACGAGTCACGTGGGCTTGAGGGAGTTCATGGGTGCTAGGTTGACTGCAGGTCTTAGCGGGGGCTATGGCAAGGCTTACGACAAAGGGGTGTTGGTGGTGTATGGCATGGGGTGTAAGGGGTTAGGATATTGGCTGGGTTCATTTGGGATAGTAGGGAGTCGGTGGTGTGGTATGGTGAAGATAGGTGAGGTCGGTTGGTGAAGTCAGGCGCTAGACGCCAGGGGTTCGGCAGGGGTGACAAGACATGCTAAGGAGCGCGCGTCGTAGGTGCTAGGTGGAGCGGGTGCGGGGCACGTGGAGTGGGTAAGGGGCGCATGGAGTGGGTGCGGGGCTGTTGACACCGAAAATCTTCGACTCCGGGTTCTTAGGCCTGGAGTGAATCTTTTCACAATCTACGTTCGCTTTTAGGGCGTGCCAGCTAGCTTACTCAAACTAGTGAAGTAGTTTTGAAATATCTGACTTTTGAAAGGCAATTGTAGGCAAGCGAGATCTTTTTATCGCAGACCTTCTTGCACCGATGCGCAAGGGTTAGTCTGTATGCTTAGAGACTTCGTTTGAAACAAGTTAAACTCAAATTCGATTTTTGAATAAAGAAGTGTTTGAAAATCCTTTTGAAATCATGCACTTGGTGAGTTTTTGATTTGGGCGACCCGAAGTCTTTCAGTTTCAACCACTTAGGCGTGGAGTGTGTACAAAGTGGCCTAAGATGGGCATTTTTGCACGATTTGTTCGGGTTTGTTCGATGCAGGTATGCACTCTAACTCGAGTGTGGCGAGTATGCAATGCAACTCACACAACTTGAATGTAAAACCCGAAATTTAAAGACTTAGCAGAAGGGAAAACCCAAATTGAATGCAACTCACACGACTTGAATGTAAATTGCAAAAATTTTAAATATATCTATATCTTAAGAGCGAAAAGGCTCAATGTGTACGTGGGTGTTGTGTATAAATTGAAATGCAACACACGCAACTGAACCGTAAAACGCAGCAGAAGGGAGATATAGATATATATAAGAGCGGAAAGGCTCAATTGTGGCGTGTGTGCATGTATGAATTGAAAAACAACACACACGACTGAATTTAAAACCCAGAATTGAAATGCGTACACAGTTGAACCGGGAAAACTCACGCAGCAGAAAATATATAGATATGGCTATATCTTAGTGGCTTTTGAGGCCAAAATGTGCGTGAGGTGTTTGAGCAATCGCTCGGGTGTTTCTTGGGTGCGAGTGTGTAATTGAAAGACAAACTCACACGACTTAATGTAACAACCCAACTGAATTGAAATACGTATGTATATGTGTAAACACCCCAAAATCCCATGAACTTCTCAAATGAACCTGGTTTTGTAAAAGCAGCCCCAAAGGGCTATTTTAAGTTTGGAAACCTAGGAGCCTTCCAGGCAACCCTGTACATATGTTTAAAACTGTATATGCTTTAAAATATGTATAATATGTTTTAAAACCTTTTAAAACACATTTTTAAAACCCCACGAAGCGGCTTGGTCTGATAAAAGCAGGACTAGAAGAGCTAAAGAGAGCCCGGAACTGGAGCACATGTCAAGCCCGGCAAAGAAACTCTCGTGTTGAATCCACCCCCAGGATCTCGAACGTCCAAAACCCTATTATCATCAGAAATCCTTTGAAGTCATCTCCGAAAGGTGAAAACAGAAGCGGACGAACATGTTGGCGAAGACCCAACGCAGACGGAGTACTGATGCTGTCAGACCCCGCACAAACCGTTCGTTTCGAACACAGCCTAAAGGAGTCAGAATTCAGTTTAGATTGGATCTGGACCATATATATCCAGATCCCAATCCAAACCTATCTGTGGATTTGGATTTGGATTTAGATCTAGAGATCCAATCCAATATCCACATCCATGGCCCACATCACCTTCTCATAAATGAAGGTGGGGCCCACTTGAAATTCAAGTGGGATTATGGGCATGAGAGAGAATGGGGAGGATAAGATTTGAGGGGAATTGTAATTAAGCTTGACTTGTGTGTCAAGTTTGGGGTTAATCATGTGGGTTAGCCTAATTAGTGTGGGTTTAAGCTTGTATTAGCCAAAACCTAACCTAGGGCTGCACCAACATGATGCAATAAGGTCTATGGGTTATGCAAAGGGAGCTCCCTAACCCAATCCTAAGCCAAAAACCCTAATCCTAGCCTTTTACCCTAATCCCGGCCTAATCCTACCCTAATCACCTAACCCACTTCCCTAATCCCAACCTAATCACCTAACCCACCTCCCTAATCCTTCCCTAAAGCTAGCCTAATTCCCTTAATCCTAACCTAATCCTAGCCTAATCATCTAACCCACCTAACTAAACCTCACCCCAAAACCAACCCACCTAGCTAAGCCCTAAACCCCTAAACCACCCCACCTAAACCTAGCACACCATATCCCTAAAACCCCTTTAAAACAAAATATCTGGCCCCTCCTCAAAACCAGCCCACCTTATCACTATACCACCACCACCTAAACCACCTTACCACCCTCCAAAAACCAGCCCCAACCGCCCTTCAAAAGTCTATATAAACCCCCCCCCTAGTGGGCGGGTTTTCCATCTTGGCCAATCCGATCCCTTCCAGCCCTTGGGCCAGCCGAGCCCCCTTCACCTTGCTCCTCTTCCACCTGCACCACCACTACCCCCGGCAAGCTCCACCTCACGCCACCACTTCCATCCGGCCTGCTCCGCTTCACGTCGCCACCACCTCCCGGCCAAGCTCCATCCACCTTCATCACCCGGCTGCCCTTCTTCCATCCACCGACCTCCTTCACCATCCGGTTAGTATCTCAACCCAAGCTCCACCTCCTCTTCACTCCCCCTCCACTCTCAACCACCCATACCACCACAACACCTTGCCAACACCACCTTCCTGCCACCCTTCCACATTCGGCCAGACTTAACCCTTTACCACCCGACTCTCCACCTTTGCCTAGTGACACCCGGCCACCCTATCTTGCTCCCTAGAACCTGCCATTTCCGCTCTTAGTCACCCACTAACCCCACCTTCCACAACACCCTAGCTAGCTCCCTTCCCATCCTTGACATTGACATTCCCTAGCTACCCCAACCGGCCACCAATAAACCATCCCTAGTCGGCCATCCCTAGCCGACTGCACCCAAGTCCCCCGGCCAGCCACACCCTTATCCTTAGACATTCCCTTTAGGCTCCCCTTAGCGCCACCTTCCATAGAGCCTTCCCTACCTTAGTGACCCTCCTTAAACATCTTAGCCCAAAGCATCACGACAGCACCCCCCTAGCAGCCGGCAACCTCCAAGGCGCCTCACCCATGCTCCCTTGTCACCCGGCCAGCACACATCCTTGCCGTGTCATCCCGTGGAGCTCCCTCTTGCAACCCAAGGTGACACCAAGCCCACGCTCAAGCAAGTCACCTCCGGACCAGCTATAAGTAAGTGCCTAACTCGGTCCTTAGTTGTAGACTTGCTTAAGTTAAATTGAATTTGATACGGGGTTGTAATAACGGAGCATTGTCTCCCCCTACTTGTAATAACATGGGTTGGCACACCCACACACACGTGCACTTGAGCCTACCTCGCTCTTAGTTGTGCACGATTTTGAACACACATGGGCCTAATCAGCCCTTTATATATAAGTTTATTTATATACTTTAAGTTGAGTAGGGTTTTGCTTGAGTTGGGTGTGTTGTCTTTAAATTCTCGCACTCACACACATTGAGCTTCCGCTCTTATTTGCAAGACCCAAGTAAGGGCCGTGTTATACTATCCTTGGGTTTAATTTCATGTTGTGTGTGTAGTACTTCAATTCTAGCACTCACACACATTGAGCTTTCGCTCTTACTCCCAAGACCTTAGTTAAGGCCATATTGCAATTTATATTTGGGTTTAATTTCATGTTGTGTGCGTAGTACTTCAATTCTAGCACTGACACACATTGAGCTTTCGCTCTTATTCCCAAGACCTTAGTTAAGGCCATATTGTAATTTATATTTAGGTTTCATTTGAAGTCTTGTGTGTTGTCTTTACATTTTCACACGTACCCACATTGAGCCTTCGCTCTTATTTGCAAGACCCAAGTAAGGGCCCATATATAGTATATACATATTTCCCTTTTGGCTATGTCTTTTCAATTATGGTTTTAAGGTTCAGCTGTGTGCGTAGTCTTTCCATATATACACGGCACACACTTCCACAATTGAGCCTTTCCGCTCTTAAGATATAGCCATATTTCCCTTTTGTAATTTCCCTTCGGCAATTTACTTTTACAAGTCATTTCCCTTCGGTAATTTCCATTACAAGTCATTTCCCTTCAGCATTGTCTTTTAAATTCGGGTTTTTCCTTTGGAGTTGCGTGAGTTTGCATTGTATATACGCCATACCACGAGTTAGGACGCATATTGCATCAAAGCAAACCCCATACTCCCGCTCAAAGTTGCCACATTGTAGTGGAGTATTCATAACACACACCTAGGTGGCCCAAAAAGGGATAAAAAGAAAGACTTAGGCATGTGCAAATCCACGTGAAATAAAATCTAAAAGTCATACAAAACAAACCCTAATCAAACACCTCAAACCGCTTTCGTAGGTTCTTGCACTTAAAAACTCGATTTTAAAAGCGTACAGACTGACTCTTGCGCATCGATGCAAGAAGGTCTGCGACGACAAGAGCTTGTTTGCTCACAGTCGCCACGTTAGAAGTCAGGTTTAAAATATATCTTCGCTAGCTTAAGTAAGCTAGGTGGCACGCCCTGTTTGTTTAAATAAAACTTAGGCATACGAAAAAGTTCGCTTCAGGCCTAAGAACAAGGAGCGGGAATTTTCTGCGTCTACAGCAATTTGGCATGCCCGGTGGGACGTGAGTCTTTTAAAGTTGAGTCACTCTAGGAAACTTACGAAAAGATTTTCAAAGAGGTGTTGTTTTAACTTTTTTCTTCTTTACTTGTACTGAGGAATTTTGAAAAAGGCTTGAAAGCATGTCAAAATCCAATCCAAGTGAAGTGTCGAGCCAAGGCTCATGCGCATCAAGTTCTCACTCTAGGAGGGTTTTGAAAAATAAGATCAAACTAGACGAGATAGAGGACTTGAGAAGGGAATTCGAGGCCAAAATCGATGCTCTCAGCCAAGAGGCTGAAGTAGGTGATTCATGTTCGTCGAATGGTGAACAAAGGGCCAAGAAAAAAACTAAAAAACCTCGCAAGCACAAAGAGGCCTCCGTAATGGAAGGCAACTAATACCACGAGTCCTTCACACAAAAGGACCGTAAAGCCCTACAGCAGCTGCTAAAAGGGCAAAATAAAGAGAAAATGAGTTACGCCCTGTCTGATTTCCTTCCTATGGATTACGAAACAGATAGTAACGATGAAATACCGAACTTCCATCGGTATGATGGCATGAGAGACCCTAGGTCGCACAGCTGCCAAATGGCTGCCTTCCTACGATTTAAGCCAGTTCGCTACTTTTGAAGAGTTAGCGAACTGCTTAATGCAAAGATTTGCACATAACGTAGAAGTCACGCCGACTTTAAACACTTTAAGGGATACGAAGCAAGGAATGAATGAAGACGTACATGCCTTCATTATTCGATGGAGGTCCCTTTTGGGCCAAGTGCGAGAGCCTATATCCGAAGGATGCGCAGTCATGCTCATCCTGGATAATTTTAAAAGCGAGTTAAAGACCCTTCTCTCGCTCCATGAAATCTCAACTTTCCATAAGTTGATAAAAAAAGCATCCCTTTTCGAAACAAACTTGAAAAAGGGGATATACGATCACCTATGAAAAGGAAGTGCCGTTTCTAAAACCCGCTTGGAAAAGCCCATCACTTATGGGCTACCCACGATGGACAAAGGGGCAAAGCCCCATAAAATCGCCAATGTCCGGGTGGATCCAGGCGTGGCAGGCACTTCCAAAAATTTTGAAAAGCTAGAAAACAAAAGGGAGAGAAATTTCCAAAAGCCGATTGAAAAACGGGAGTACACTCCGCTGGGGCAACCTGTGTCGGAGGTCCTAGACCTCCTACTTGCCCAAGGCATGATTGAACTTCCCAAAATCCCCGAGAGAGTCACTTCCAAAGGGGGGTATTTAAATCGTTTTTGCAAGTATCATTGGCTCAAAGGCCATGATACAAAGCGTTGCTTCTCCCTTTTAAACAAAATCGAGAACTTGATAGTGGAGGGCCAGCTCCAAGTCACTGCAGAACTTGAGCCAACTCAAGCTATCTTCAAAGAACCCTTTCCCAAGCACACCAGTAGCAGTGGGAAAGAAAAGGAGGTATGTACCCTCACCTTTTCAAAAGAACTAATGCAAACACCCGAGTCTGGTCGACCTAATTGTGCGCCCACTCTTGTACTTTACAAGAAACCTGCCCAAGTCATCATCTGGGGACCACCAAGAGCTGAATCCCCGGCTAAACTAGTTTTAAAACTTCAAGGTGCTCCTCAACTCATAATTAGAGTCAATTTTAGTGCGAAACCTAGGCTGGTCGTGGGGGAAGTGACTAGATCCGGGAGGATCTATCAACCCCCACACCTACAAAGTGCTAAAAAGGTGGTCAGTGTGCCTGGCCCCTCAAAAGCATGTATTCCTAGAGTTTTGCAAAAGCAGACAATAGGAAAGTCATCCTAAACCCTTACGATTTCGAAAACCATCTTTCAAAGATTCCTATCCACATGTCCATCCTAGAGCTTATACAAACTTCGCCTAGGCATAGACTCGTGCTAGAGAAAATTCTAGAAAGAGCCAAGGTTAGTTCGAACATAAGTCTGGAATCCCTGTCTGACCAAGTGGCATCAATAGGAGCCAAATCGCCCATCACTTTCTCGGAAGATGATATAGATAGACCCTACGAGTCCCACAACCAGGCCCTGCATATCGAGGTTGTTCTGAATAACCACTCTCTGGACAGGTGCCTAGTCGATGGGGGAGGAGGGCTCAACATCCTTCCACTTCATGTGGCGTATCAAATCGGAGTCACCTTGACTTCTGTAAACCCAAGCCCTATCATTATCACTGGATACGATGGGAATGCGTCTAGGCCATTAAGATCGATCGAACTCCCGATGGAAATGGGAGGGATCACACACACGGGGGTGTTCCATGTCTTGGACATCCACCCCCATTATAACCTGTTGCTGGGAAGGCCCTGGATACACAGCTTGTGTGCTGTGTCATCCACCTTCCACAGGTGTGTCAAGATCCCTTTCAGGGACTAAGTCATGGTGATCCTAGGTGAGAGTCACCCACAGCTTCAGGGGATCATAAACTCCCCTTGTTTGTCGAGCTCCCAAGCCCATGAGGCTAACCTGGGGCAGACCATGATTGAGCTGCCAAGGCACGTGTTAAACAACCCTAGGAAGGTTGTGTGTGTGAAGGGGCCGCCCAAAGCAGGCCCCCTCCTGATCCTAACCCTTCTAGGAAGACCCAAGCATCCCCTATTTCCAAAGCCCCTGGACAAGAGGCCATACGAGCACAATATGGACAACAACAAGTTCCAGGACCACGATTTATACTCTGCATTTTCAAAAAATAAAAAATCGTGGAACATGTTGTTGAATATGGGCTACACTCCCTATAAAAGTCTAGGGGCACAAAGCCAGGGTCTCCTAGAGCCCATCATTCCTAGGGCAACCCAAGCCGATACGGGATCGACTATACTCCCAAAATACCGCCAGAGCCACCCCCTGTGACCACCTGGGTCAAGGGTGCCCTGGAGCCTACCCTAGAAGAGACCTACGATTTAGACCTTCTATTCCGAGTCTAACCCATAGTGTTTTCCCTTTGTAGGTATGATGGAAGATCCCTTTCATAAAAATACAAAAACATTTGGAAAACTTAAAATCAAAAAAATTGAAAAAGAGGAAAAACCAAAAACAATGGAAAAACAAAAACTCGAAAATAGAGTCGTTTGTATAGTTCCTAAAGTTCTTGTTTTACAAAAACCCAAAAAAATCGAAAATCTAGAAAATACCAAAAAGATTTTATATATAGTTGCTTCTGGTAGGACTTTGGAAAAAGGAAAGGATTTCGAAAGGAATGTCGTCTGCATAACCAGAAAAAAGATTTCAAAATCAATTGAAAATCCAAGTACAAAACCAGGTCTTTTGAAAACTCACGCATCAAATTCCCTCAGGTCTATAACCCACGAGAATGATCAAAGCCCAGAAGTGGATCCCCTTGAGGAAGATCCCACTTTTGAGCTCCTAGAATTTCATAAAATTCTCGATTTTGAAAGACCTTCTGATTCAGTAGGAGGAGATTTTATAGAGGTGAACCTAGGGAGTGATTCCAATCCCAAAACCATCAAGATAGGCGCATGTTTGCATGAACATGAAAGACCGGCATTCATTGCATTTATACAAACCTATTTAGATGTGTTTGCATGGACGTATGAAGACATGCTGGGCATAGAACCCAGCATTGTCGAACATCGTCTTCCCTTAGATGCGGATGTAAAACTCATAAAGCAGAAGCTTAGGAAAATACACCCGAATGTACACACGCAAGTCAAAGAGGGTTTAGAAGATCTGTTAAAAGCCGGATTTATAAAACCCATTGCGTATTCTGATTGGTTGTCAAACATCGTTGTAGTTCGAAAAACCAATAGCAAAATTCGAATATGCATCGATTTCAGAAACCTGAATAAAGCCACTCCAAAGGATAATTATCCTTTACCAAACATAGATTTGATAGTCGATAGTACTGCAAATCACGAAATGTTTTCATTTATGGATGGCTATTCAGGCTATAATCAAATCAAACTAAGTCCACGAGATCAGGGTAAGACCGCCTTCACAACCCCATGGGGCACGTACTGCTATACAGTCATGCCCTTTGGTTTGAAAAATGCCGATGCAATATACCAGAGAGCCATGACCACGATCTTCCATCATCAAATTTATGAGCTCGTAGAAGTGTATATAGATGATCTCTTGGCGAAATCCAAAACCCGATGCACTCATATCGAATGTTTGCAAAAGATTTTTGAAAGGCTTAGGCTTTACAAAGTAAAGCTAAACCCTCAAAAATGTGTATTCGGGGTAGAATCTGGGAAGCTTCTGGGCTTTATGGTGAGTCAAAGGGGTATAGAAGTCGACCCCTCTAAGTGTGGAGCCATCATAGACATGGCTCCACCCTCCAATCTCACCCAAATTCATAGCCTCCAGGGTCGATTACAGTCCGTTCGCCGATTTATATCAAAACTGGCGACTAGATGCGAACCCTTCAACAAACTATTAAGGAAGGGCACAAAATTCTTATGGGATGACAAAAGTCAGAAGTCCTTCGAGAGACTAAAGGCATACCTAGTTAATCCCCCCGTTTTGAATCCTCCAAAGCAAGGAAAACCACTTTTACTCTACATCTCTGTGCATGCGAATGCTTTGGGAGCCCTATTGGCTCAATACGAGGATGACACCCACAAGGAGTATGCCATCTACTATATTTCGAAAACTCTCTTGGCTTATGAATGAAATTATCAAACCATGGAGAAGACGTGCTTGGCCCTAGTCTGGGCCTGCCAGAAATTTAGACACTATTTCCTAGATCATGAGATCTAGATAGTGTCCAAGCTTGATCCAATCAAGCACTTGCTCGAAAATCCCATTCTCACGGGTATATTGGGCAAATGGCAACTCCTACTAATGGAGTATGACCTGAAATACCATCACCAGATCTCCATTAAGGGGCAAGCCCTAGCAGATTACGTGGCGGAGTTCTCCCTAGAGGACGCATATCCCACATTTGATGAAATGCCTGACAAAGGCATATTGCAAAACCATTTCCAAAACCACATTTTGGCAAACTCTTTCGAAAACCAAGTGTGGAAGATGCACTTCGATGGGACACGAAACCAACAAGGGGCTGGTGCTAGGGTCATCCTCATCTCCCCTGAAAAAGGCAAGATTCCCATAGCAATCCGCCTAGATTTCGAATGTTCCAACAACGTAGCTGAGTATGAAGCACTCATACAAGGCTTGAGGATTTCGAAAACTCTAGGGGCATCATGCATCAAGGTCTTTGGAGATTTGCTCCTTGTTATAAACCAGGTTTTGAAAATTTGGCAAGTACGTAACGAAAAACTACTTCCATATCACGAGTTGGCCACTCGATTGGTTGAGTCATTCCAATCGTGTAAACTCACACACGTGGGAAGAGAGGACAATGGCATTGTCGATGCCCTCTCCTCCTTGGGTTCAGCCCTAAAGGTCGATCCCATTTCAGGGACCCGGTCTTTAGAAATATGGCATGCGCCCAACCCATCCACACACGATTTGGATATTTGCCAAAATAACCCAGATTCCATTGAAAAACCCTGGTTTTACGACATCAAACATTTTCTAGAAAATGGGGGATTCACCGAGGATGCCACATCCAAAGATAAGGCATTTATCCCTAAGATTTCGACCCGATACACCATTCTGGGTGGGGTTCTATACAAGAAAAGTTTTACCGGCATCCTACTTAGGTGTATCGATCTAGAGGAGGCTAGGATAGTGATGCATGAATTCCACGATGGAGAATGTGGAGGTCATGTTAATGCCAACATGATGGCAATGAAAATACTTAGAGGGGGCTATTTTTGGTCCACCCTGAAAAAGGATTGTCACGATCATGTTAGGAAGTGTCATCCATGTCAAGTAAATGGGCACGCCATTCATATCCTATCATCTGCATTGCATTCCGTGGTCAGCCCCTGGCCATTCACCATGTGGGCGTTTGACATCGTAGGCCCTATATTTCCAATAGCCTCGAATGGGCATCGATTCATTTTAGCAGTCACTGAGTATTTCTCTAAGTGGGTGGAAGCCATTTCCCTGACCAACGTGTTGGGCAACATGTGGTGGCTTTCATTAGGAGGAATATCTTGGCTTGATTTGGGGTTCCACGAGACCTTGTGTCTGATAATGGCACCCCATTCAAGAACGAGCGGATGGTTAAGTTGTGCAACACTGTAGATGCGCGAAAATCCCCACGCCTCTTCGCCCTTTTCTGAGCTTGGAGTGGATCCTCTCGTGCGTCTAAGGCCTATTTATGCAAACAGGGCATGCCAGCTAGCTTACCTAAGCTAGCGAAGATATATTTAAAACTGACTTCTAATCGTGGCGACTGTGAGCAAGTGAGCTCTTGTCATCGCAGACCTTCTTGCACCGATGCGCAAGGGTCAGTCTGTACGCTTTGCAAAAATCGAGTTTTGGGATAGAAAGCCTACAAAGCGGTTCGAGGTGTCTAATTCGGGTCTTTTAGATGCGATTGCAGATTTTAGATCACGTGGACTTGCACGTGCCTAAGTCTTTCCTTTTATCCGTTTATGGGCCGCCTAGTTTGTGTGTTATGAACATTCCACTACATGGGCGAATTCGAGCGGGGCTTGCTTTGATGCAATATGCATCCTACCTCGTGGTATGGCGTAGATGCAATGCAAACTCACGCTACTCCAAAGGGAAAACCCGAAATGTAAAGACAGTACCGAAGGGAAATAACTGAAGGGAAATGACCGAAGGGAAATAACCGAAGGAAAATGACTTGTAAAGTAAATGCCGAAGGGAGATATGTATATAGAGTATATATATGGGCCCTTACTCGGGTCTTGCAAAGAAGAGCGAAGGCTCAATGTGTGTGAGAGTGCTTGAATTGAAAGACTTACACACACGACATGAAATGAAACCCAAATAGTATAGGTCGGCCTTTACTTGGGTCTTTCAAATAAGAGCGAAAGCTCAATGTGTGTAAGAGTGCTTGAATTGAAAGACTTACACACACGACATGAAATGAAACCCAAATGGTACAGGTCGGCCCTTACTTGGGTCTTGCAAATAAGAGCGAAAGCTCAATGTGTGTGAGAGTGCTTGAATTGAAAGACTTACACACACGACATGAAATGAAACCCAAATAGTATAGGTCGGCCCTTACTTGGGTCTTTCAAATAAGAGCGAAAGCTCAATGTGTGTGAGAGTGCTTGAATTGAAAGACAACACACCCAACGTAAGCAAAACCCTACAAAATGAAAGTATATGTATATACTTATGTATTAGGGGCTGATTAGGCCTGTGTGTGTTTAAAATCGTGCACAACTAAGAGAGTGCACGTGTGTGGGTGTGCCAAGCCACGTTATTACAAGCGGGGGGAGACTATGCTCCGTTATTACAACCCCGTATCGAATTGAATCTCAAGCAAGTATACAACTAAACACCGAGTTAGGCACTTACTAATAGCTGGTCCGTAGATGCCTTGCTTGAGCGTGGGCTTGGCCTTCGCCTTGGGCTGCAAAAGGGAGCTCCGCGAGGTTGAACGGCAAGAGGAGGTGCTGGCCGGAGGTCCTTGGTGCGCGAAAGAGGCGCCTCGAAGGTGGCCAGCGGCTAGCAAAGGGCTGTCTTTGGTGTGTTGGGTTAAAGGACCTAAGGAGGGTCACTTAAAGGAGTATGGCCCTAAGGGAAAGAGCTAGCAAGGAGAGGGTGATGGCTGGCGGATGGCTGGCCGAATGAAGGGGATGATAGTCGGTTGAAGTGGCCGACTGGGGGAGTTTGGTAGTGGCGGGTATTTAGGGTGGCTGGGAGTGGCTAAGGGGGATTGGTGGCAGCAAGTGGACGGGCTAGTGTTAGGATGATAGGGGAGTGGATTAGGTGGCTAAGAGTGGAGAGGGAGTGAAGAGGTGGCAAGGTAGGATATAGGGGACTTACCGGGTGAAGAAGAGGGTAGCGGTCGGTTGGAAGGGAGTTGTGCAAGCGGTGGCGTTCAGTTGGAAGGTGGTGGTGTAGGTGGTGGTGCAGGTGGTGGTGGGATGTGGAGCAGGTGGAGCAGGCGGCTGAGTTTGGGGAAGTGGAGGACCCGGCTGGGATGGGTGAGGCGGCTTGGTTATGAAACCCGCCCCCAAGGGGGGGGGTTATATAGGGCTGGGTAGGTCGGTTAGGGCTGGGTTTGGGGTAGTGGTTAGGTGGTTTAGGTAGGGTGGTATGATGATAAGGTGGGCTGGAAAGGGTAGGGCCAGATATTTTAGATACAAGTGGTTTGGGTAGGTTGTGGGCTAGGGGTGGTTTAGAGGTTTAGGGTTTAGTTAGGTGGGTTGGTTCTAGGGTGAGGTTTAGTGAGCTAGGTTAGGTGATTAGGCTAGGATTAGGCTAGGTTTAGGGTAATTAACCTAGGTTTAGGGAAGGATTAGGGAAGTAGGTTAGGTGATTAGGTTGGGATTAGGCCGGGATTAGGGAAGTGGGTTAGGTGATTAGGCTCAGATTAGGGTCGGATTAGGGTGGAAGGCTAGGATTAGGTGTTTTGGGTTAGGTTTAGGTGAAGGAGCTCCCTTTGCATGGCCCATAGACCTTAACCACATCATGTTGGTGCAGCCCTAGGTTAGGTTTTGGCTAATTACAAGCATAAACCCACTTAATTAGGCTAACCCATATGATTAACCCCAAACTTGACACACAAGTCAAGCTTAATTACAACACACACTTGATCTTATCCAACCCCCACTCTCTCTCATGCCCATAATCCCACGTGAATTTCAAGTGGGCCCCACTTCCATTTATGAGAAGGTGATGTGGGCCATGGATATGGATATTGGATTGGATCTCTGGATCCAAATCCAAATCCAAGTCCATACATGGGTTTGGATTGGGATCTAGATATATATGGTTCAGATCCGATCCAAACTGAACTCTGACTCCTTCGAGCTGTGTTCGAAACAAACGGTTTGTGCGGGGCCTGACAGCATCAGTGCTCCGTCTGCGTTGGGTCTTCGCCAACATGATCGTCCGCCTCTGTTTTCGCCTTCCGGAGATGACTTCAAACAATGTTTTGGAGATAACAGGGTCTTGGACGTTCGAGATCCTGGGGGTGTGGATTTGATACGAGAGTTGTTGTGCCGGGCTCGACATTTGCTCCAGTTCCGGGCTCTCCTTTGCTTTTCTAGTCCTGTCTTGATCAGGCCAAGTTGCTTCGGGGTTTCCAAAACATGTTTTAAAAGGGTTTTCGAAAGCCACATTATGTATTTTTGAAATATAAAGTTTAAAACATATATACAGGCTTGTCTGGAAGGCTCCTGGGTTTCCAGACTCAAAATAGTCCTTTGGGTTGCTTTTACAAAACCAGGTTGTTTCGAGGAATTCGTGGGATTTCGGGGTGTTTACAAACAAGTATGGCATAACTCACCACTTCTCCTCGCCCTACTACCCTCAAGGCAACGGCCAAGCCGAAGCCACAAACAAGACTCTCATTACTATAATTGAGAAAACCTTAGAGAAGGGTAGGACGTGGCACAAGAAGCTGGATGAAGCCTTATGGGCTTATAGGACTTCCATCCGGACTCCCATGAATGCCACACCATTCGAATTGGTCTATGGCACAAACGCCATTCTTCCCATTCATACTCAACTGCATTCATTCCATACATCCATAGCACTCGACCTCCCCCTAGAGATGCTTCAGCATGCTAGGATGGCCAAACTAGATTTGCTAGATGAGAGGCGACTCCTTGCCATGGAACATGCTCGTGCATACCGGCAAAGGATAGCCCGACACTATGGCAAACACATGAGACCTCGCCACTTTGAAGTGGGGGATCTAGTCTTGAAAATCATCCACTATCGTGGCCCACATCCCTCGAAAAGTGGCGCCCCAAGTGGGAGGGACCCTATGTTATACGTGCAACCACCACGAACAACTCGTATTGGTTGATCGATGTAGAAGGTTGGAATTTAGCAGATCCTATCAATATTCAATACTTAAAGAAGTATTATGTGTAGGATTTGGGTTAAATTCCAGTTTTCGAAAAACTAAAGGGATAGCTGCCCTGAGACCTAAAAATAAGGTGCAAAGGCAAAATCTTGTGACCCTAAGTGAGAGAATTCGCACTTGTGAAAGAGTGGAGTCTTCAAAATCGTGGTTACATTTCCAAATCCTTCTTCTTACAAAGAAAGGCCTAGTTCAACATAGCAAGATACTTGCAAGTAGTACGTGCTATTTCTAAATAGGCTGATCTGGAATGGATCGAGTGTGAGCTTGGGATAAGTCCTCCCCTCTTCTCTTCTCCTTCCCAAAAGGAAAACAAAAGCCCAAATAAAGGGAATTTTCTCATCCAAAGTCTCTTTCCAAAAGAAAGAAACCAGAATTCAAAAGAAAAATCGATTCTCTTGTAAAAAAGAGGGATTAAAGAAAAAATACTCCCAAAGGGAGACCCTCTACGAAAAAAAGGAAAAAGAGGCCAAAAGCTCAAAAAGAACAGTTTTCCGCCTTTTGTGCCTTAAACCACGGGACGCTTCAGAAGGGACCGTGGTATCTCTTTCCCATAATTGGCTTATCCCAAGATAAAGCATGGTTCATTTCGAGGAATCCTAATGTAAAAATAGGATTTATTTACTTGAATTTCATCTTGTTTGAGAGTTCGACGTTTCGAGTAAGACGTAAGAATTTGAAATATAGCTTGTTTTCTTATAAAACCTCCGCTAGATAAGCAAGTGTCAAGAGTCAAACAAGGGCAAACACGAAGAGCTCGAGATCCTTAGGATTGAGACTCAAGATAGTTGTCCCTTTTGTAAATAGCTTTTGTAAATAAATTTTGAAAAATCGAACATCGAACAGCATAGGATCTGCTCACTTGGAGCAGTAGGCCTTGTAAGTCTCAAGAGTTCGACCATATCTGGTCTCTAGGAGGTCGCCACTCTTGGCACCACACCCATGTCATGCATCTACATTCCACGCATGGCACTTGCATAAACCTGATCCCATTTTAGGACCAGATTCCATACATATCCCTTTGGCGTGATATCTCCTCCTACCAGGGTTTTTAAAACTGAGATTTTGCTAAAGATTGGGACGATCCCATATTCTTCGTGGTTAGATCTAGGGAGACATTGAAAGGGGTGTTTGTCATCTTTGCCATTATCCAAATCGATTTGGACAATGCCAAAGAGGGACATCTATAAATACCCCGAAATCCCACGAACTTCTCAAATCAACCTGGTTTTGTAAAAGCAACCCCAAAGGCCTATTTTGAGTCTGGAAAGCCAGGAGCCTTCCAAGCAACCCTGTACATATGTTTAAAACTGTATATGCTTTAAAATATGTATAATATGTTTTAAAACATTTTAAAACACCTTTTTGAAACCCCACGAAGCGGCTTGGCCTGATCAAAGCAAGACCAGAAGAGCTAAAGAGAGCTCGGAACTGAAGCACATGTCAAGCCCGGCACAACAACTCTCGTGTTGAATCCACCCCCAGGATCTCGAACGTCCAAGACCCTTGTTATCATCAGAAATCCTTTGAAGTCATCTCCAGAAGGTGAAAATAGAAGCGGACGACCATGTTGGCGAAGACCCAACGCAGACAAAGTACTGATGCTGTCAGACCCCGCACAAACCGTTCGTTTCGAACACAGCCTGAAGGAGTCAGAATTCAGTTTGGATTGGATCTGGACCATATATATCCAGATCCCAATTCAAACCTATGTGTGGATTTGGATTTGGATCTAGAGATCCAATCCAATATCCACATCCATGGCCCACATCACCTTCTCATAAATGGAGGTAGGGCCCACTTGAAATTCACGTGGGATTATGGGCATGAGAGAGAATGGGGAGGATAAGATTTGAGGGGAATTGTAATTAAGCTTGACTTGTGTGTCAAGTTTGGGGTTAATCATGTGGGTTAGTGTGGGTTTAAGCTTGTATTAGCCAAAACCTAACCTAGGGCTGCACCAACATGATGCAATAAGGTCTATGGGTTATGCAAAGGGAGCTCCCTAACCCAATCCTAAGCCAAAACCCCTAATCCTTGCCTTTTACCCTAATCCTGGCCTAATCCTAGCCTAATCACCTAACCCACTTCCCTAATCCCAGCCTAATCCCAACCTAATCACCTAACCCACCTCCCTAATCCTTCCCTAAACCTAGCCTAATTCCCTTAATCCTAACATAATCCTAGCCTAATCACCTAACCCACCTCACTAAACCTCACCCCAAAACCAACCCACCTAACTAAGCCCTAAACCCCTAAACCACCCCACCTAAACCTAGCACACCATATCCCTAAAATCCCTTCAAAACAAAATATCTGGCCCCTCCTCAAAACCAACCCACCTTATCACCATACCACCACCACCTAAACCACCTTACCACCCTCCAAAAACTAGCCCCAACCGCCCTTCAAAAGTCTATATAAACCCCCCCCCTAGTGGGCAGGTTTTCCATCTTGGCCAATCCGATCCCTTCCAGCCCTTGGGCCAGTCGAGCCCCCTTCACCTTGCTCCTCTTCCACCTGCACCACCACTACCCCCGGCAAGCTCCACCTCACGCCACCACTTCCATCTGGCCTGCTCCGCTTCACGTCGCCACCACCTCCCGATCGAGCTCCATCCACCTTCATCACCCAATTGCCCTTCTTCCATCCACCGACCTCCTTCACCATCCGATTAGTATCTCAACCCAAGCTCCACCTCCTCTTCACTCCCCCTCCACTCTCAACCACCCATACCACCACAACACCTCGCCAACACCACCTTCCTGCCACCCTTCCACATTCGGCCAGACTTAACCCTTTACCACCCGACTCTCCACCTTTGCCTAGTGACACCCGGCCACCCTATCTTGCTCCCTAGAACCTGCTCCTTCCACTCTTAGTCACCTACTAACCCCACCTTCCACAGCACCCTAGCTAGCTCCCTTCCCATCCTTGACATTCCCTAGCTACCCCAGCCGACCACCAATAAACCATCCCTAGTCGGCCACCCCCAGCCGACTGCACCCAAGTCCCCCAGCCAGCCACACCCTTATCCTTAGACATTCCCTTTAGGCTCTCCTTAGCGCCACCTTCCATAGAGCCTTCCCTACCTTAGTGACCCTCCTTAAACATCTTAGCCCAAAGCATCACTACAGCACCCCCCTAGCAGCCGGCAACCTCCAAGGCGCCTCACCCACACTCCCTTGTCACCCGGCCAGCACACATCCTTGCCGTGTCATCCCGTGAAGCTCCCTCTTGCAGCCCAAGGTGACACCAAGCCCACGCTCAAGCAAGTCACCTCCGGACCAACTATAAGTAAGTGCCTAACTCAGTCCTTAGTTGTAGACTTGCTTAAGTTAAATTAAATTTGATACGGGGTTGTAATAACGGAGCATTGTCTCCCCCCGCTTGTAATAACATGGGTTGGCACACCCACACACACGTGCACTTGAGCCTACCTCGCTCTTAGTTGTGCACGATTTTGAACACACATGGGCCTAATCAACCCTTTATATATAAGTTTATTTATATACTTTAAGTTGCGTAGGGTTTTGCTTCAGTTGGGTGTGTTGTCTTTAAATTCTCGCACTCACACATATTGAGCTTCCGCTCTTATTTGCAACACCCAAGTAAGGGCCGTGTTATACTATCCTTAGGTTTAATTTCATGTTGTGTGCGTAGTACTTCAATTCTAGCACTCACATACATTGAGCTTTCGCTCTTACTCCCAAGACCTTAGTTAAGGCCATATTGCAATTTATATTTGGGTTTAATTTCATGTTGTGTGCGTAGTACTTCAATTCTAGCACTGACACACATTGAGCTTTCGCTCTTATTTCCAAGACCTTAGTTAAGGCCATATTGCAATTTATATTTGGGTTTCATTTGAAGTCGTGTGTGTTGTCTTTACATTTTCACACGCACCCACATTGAGCCTTCGCTCTTATTTGGAAGACCCAAGTAAGGGCCCATATATAGTATATACGTATTTCCCTTTTGGCTATGTCTTTTCAATTTGGGTTTTAAGGTTCAGCTGTGTGCGTAGTCTTTCCATATATACACGGCACACACTTGCACAATTGAGCCTTTCCGCTCTTAAGATATAGCCATATTTCCCTTTTGCAATTTCCCTTTGGCAATTTACTTTTACAAGTCATTTCCCTTCGGCATTGTCTTTTAAATTCGGGTTTTCCCTTTGGAGTTGCGTGAGTTTGCATTGCATATATGCCATACCACGAGTTAGGATGCATATTGCATCAAAGCAAACCCCATACTCCCGCTCAAAGTTGCCACATTATAGTGGAGTGTTCATAACACACACCTAGGTAGCCCAAAAAGGGATAAAAAGAAAGGCTTAGGCACGTGCAAATCCACGTGAAATAAAATCTGAAAGTCATACAAAACAAACCCGAATCAAACACCTCAAACCGCTTTCGTAGGTTCTTGCACTCAAAAACTCAATTTTAGAAGCGTACAGACTGACCCTTGCGCATCGGTGTAAGAAGGTCTGCGACGACAAGAGCTTGCTTGCTCACAGTCACCACGTTAGAAGTCAGATTTAAAATATATCTTCGCTAGCTTAAGTAAGCTAGGTAGCACGCCCTGTTTGTTTAAATAGGACTTAGGCACACGAAAAGGTTCGCTTCAGGCCTAAGAACCAGGAGCGGGAATTTTCTACGTCTACAATATGATAAGAGCGAAAAGGCTCAATTATGTACGTGGTGCTTGTGTACGAGATAAGAGCGGAAAGGCTCAAGTGTACGTGTGTGTCTCGTGTGTCCAGCAACGTTATTACATTCCGGGGGGAGACGATGCTCCGTTATTACAACCCCGTATCACAAATTGAATTGAATGGAAAAGAGACTTGATATATATCAAACGACTTACACTTTTCCAGGTTCTTGAGTTAGGATTGTACAAGGGACGAGTTCATCATCATCTCATGGCATCCGAGGCACGTGGGAGAGAAGTTGAAGAGCTTGAGAGCTTGGAGAGACTTGGAGTTCCGGGAGCTGCAAGCTTATACTGGGTTTGGGGCCACTTGGGGCTGGTTTGGGCAAGGCATGACTCGAGCCACCTTGGCTCGAGTGATAGGGTTTAGGTTTAGGATTTGGCTAGCATTTGGCCTTGGGTTTAGTGAGGTTTAGACTTGGGATTAGGCCAGCATTTGGCCTTGGTTTAGGTGTGGTTTAGACTTAGGATTAGGCCAGCATTTGGCCGTGGTTTAGGTATAGGATAGAGTTGGTTGGTCCTAGGTTAGGTGTTGGCTGAAGTTTTGAGATTTCGGCCAAGGTTCATGGCCTTTGTTTGGTCTTGTGAGACTCGAGCCAAAGTGGCTCGAGTGATAGTGGTCTTGCTCTAGGGTTCGGGCTGGGTTCTAAGCGAGAGCCAAGGTGGCCGTCCTAGGTTAGGTTGCAGTTGGTTATCCTAGGTAAGTCAAAGTTAAGTTTTAAGGTATACACGGCCCGCACCAGCAAGCCGTGCAGGCCGTGGTTTTGTTGGGTGCATGGCCTGCCTTTAGGGCAGGCCTTGGGTGGTCCTAAGTGGGACACGGCCTGCCTTGCAGGCCGTGGTTTTGTTGGAAGGATGGCCTGCCTCAAAACAGGCCAACTTTTGGCCAAGAAGCAAGGAAGCCCGGCCACCTTTGGTCGGGCTGTTTTAGGTGGGTGGGGGAGGGCTGGGTTTTTCCTCCAGCTGGGTTTTTCCTCCCAGCTGGTGGTTTTTAGGGTAGGTGGCCCACCTCAAGGCAGGCCAAACCTTAGGTGGAAAAACAGGGACACGGCCTGCACTTGCATGCCGTGGGTTTAGGAAAAGGCTCGAGCCAAGGTGGCTCGAGCTAGGTGTGTGTAGACACAGAAAGTTTCTGCTCCAGGTTCTTAGGCCTGAAGCGAACCTTTTCGTGTGTCTAAGTCCTAATTTAAGCAAAAGGACGTGCCAGCTAGCTTACTTAAGCTAGCGAAGAGATATTTTTAAACCTAACTCCTAACGTGGCGACTGTGAGCAAGCAAGCTCTTTTCGTCGCAGACCTTCTTGCACCGATGCACAAGGGTCAGTCTGTATGCTTTTAAAATCGAGTTTTGGAATATAAGAACCTACGAAAACGTGTTTGAGGTGTTTGATTCGGGTTGTTTTTGTATGATTTTCAAATTTTATTTCACGTGGATTTGCACGTGCCTATGTCTTCCTTTTTATCCCTTTTCGGGCCTACTAGGTGTGTGTTATGAACACGTAGCCTAAGTGGGGCGACTTTGAATGGGAGTATGGGGTTTGCTTTGATGCAATATGCGTCCTAACTCATGGTATGGCATATATGCAATGCAAACTCACGCAACTCCAAAGGGAAAACCCGAAATTGAAAGACAATGCCGAAGGGAAATGACTTGTAATGTAAATTACCGAAGGAAAATTGCGGAAGGGAAATTGCAAAAGGGAAATATGGCTATATCTTAAGTGCAGAAAGGCTCAACAGTGCAAGTGTGTGCCGTGTATATATGTAAAGACTACGCACACTGTTGAACCTTAAAACCCAAATCTAAAAGACATAGCCGAAAGGGAAATACTTATAATATATATATGGGCTCGAAGGTCGCCAACGTGTTGCGTGGGTGTTGTGTATATATTGAAAGACAACTCACACGACTTAAATGAAACCCAAATATAAATTGCAATATGGCCTTAACTAAGGTCTTGGGAGTAAGAGCGAAAGCTCAATGTGTGTGAGTGCGAGAATTGAAAGGCAACACACACGACTTAAATGAAACCCAAATATAAATTGCAATATGGCCTTAACTAAGGTCTTGGGAGTAAGAGCGAAAGCTCAATGTGTGTGAGTGCAAGAATTGAAAGGCAACATACACGACATGAAATTAAACCCAAGGGAAATATATCACGGCCCTTACTTGAGTCTTGCAAATAAGAGCGAAAGCTCAATGTGTGTGAGTGCGAGAATTGAAAGACAACACACACAACTTAAGCAAAACCCCATGCAACTTAAAGTATATAAATAAATTTATATCTTAGGGGCTGATTAGGCCCGTGTGTGTTCAAAATTGTGCACGACTAAGAGAGAGATAGGCTCAAGTGCACGTGTGTGTGGGTGTACCAAGCCACGTTATTACAAGCGGGGGGAGACAATGCTCCATTATTACAACCCCGTATCAAATTTAATTTAACTTAAGCAAGTCTACAAATGAGGACTGAGTTAGGCACTTACGTATAGCTGGTCCGGAGGTGACTTGCTTGAGCTTGGGCTTGGGCGTCACCTTGGGCTGCATGAGGGAGCTCCTCGGAATGGCACGGCAAGGGTGTGTTCGACCGGGTGACAAGGGAGCGTGGGTGTGGCGCCTTGGGGCTTGCCGGCTGCTAGGAGGGTGCTGCTATGGTGTCTCGGGCTGAAGTGGTTAGGGAGTGGCACTAAGGTATAGGGTTGTTGCTAGGGAAGGTGGAGCTAAGGGGTGACTAGGGAAGAGGGTGTAAGGCCACGGGTGATTGGGTGTAGTCCGCTGTGGCTGGCTGACTAGGGGCAAGTTAGGTGGTGGTCGGCTGAGGTAGTTAGGGGATGTCACGAATAGGGAGGTAGGGTGCTATGGAAGGTGGAGCTAAGGGGTGACTAAGGAGTTGAAGGGCAGGTCCTAGGGAGCAAGGTAAGGTGGCTGGGGTGTCACTAAGGGGAAAGTAGGGCAGCGGGTGGTGTAACGGGTTGTGTCTGGCCGAATGGAGAAGGGTGGCAGGGCGGTTGAGTTGGCGTGGTGTTGTGGTGGTATGGGTGGCTGAGAGTGGAGGGGGAGTGAAGAGGAGGGGGTGTTAGGGTAGTGTACTAACCGGAGAGGAGAGGGAGGTTGGTGTCCAAGGAGGGCAGTCGGGTGGAAGGTGGATGGAGCTGGCCGGGCAGTTGGTGGCGACGTGGAGTGGAGAAGGCCGGGAGGTAGTGGTGGCGTGGAGTGGTGCAGGCCGGGGGTAGTGGTGGAGCAGATGAGAGAAGAGAGCAAGGTGAGGGAGGGCTCGGCTGACCCAAGTGCTGGCTGGAAAAAGATTGAAAAACCCGCCCACTAGGGGGGGGGTTTATAGGTTTTCAAAGGGTCGGTTGGGGGTGGTTTTGAGAGGGTGGTTTGGTGGTTAGGTGGTGGTGGTGTGGTGATAAGGTGGGCTGGTTTTGAGGGGGGGCTAGATATTTTGTTTTCGGTGGTTTTATGGATATGGTGTGCTAGGGTTTAGGTGGGGTGGTTTACGGCTTAGCTAGGTAGGTTGGTTTTGGGGTGAGGTTTAGTGAGGTGGGTTAGGTGTTTAGGCTAGGATTAGGTTAGGATTAGGAGAATTAGGCTAGGTTTAGGGAAGGATTAGAGAGGTGGATTAGGTGATTAGGTTGGGATTAGGCCGAGATTAGGGAAGTGGGTTAGGTGATTAGGCTAGGATTAGGGCGGGATTAGGGTAAATGGCTAGGATTAGGGGTTTTAGCTTAGGATTGGGTTAGAAAGCTCCCTTTGCATAACCCATAGACCTAGTTGCATCATGTTGGTGCAGCCCTAGGTTAGGTGTAGGCTCATACAAGCTTAAACCCACACTAATTAGGCTAACCCACATGATTAACCCCAAACTTGACACATAAGTCAAGCTTAATACATTCCCCTCATGCTTATCCTTCCCATTCTCTCTCATGCCCATAATCCCACGTGAATTTCAAGTGGGCCCCACCTCCACTTATGAGAAGGTGATGTGGGCCATGGATGTGGATATTGGATTGGATCTTTGAATCCAAATCCAAATCCAAATCCACACATAGGTTTGGATTGGGATCTGGATATATATGGTCCAGATCCAATCCAAACTGAATTCTAACTCCTTCAGGGTATGTTCAAAACGAACGGTTTGTACAGAGTCTGACAGCATCAGTACTCCGTCTTGCATTGGGTCTTCGCCAACATGGTCGTCCGCTTCTGTTTTCACCTTCCGGAGAAGATTTCAAAGGATTTGTTGATAATAGGGACTTGGACGTTCGAGATCCTGGGGGTGGATCTAACACGAGAGTTGATGTGTCGGGCTCAACATGTGCTCCGGTTTCGGGCTCTCTTTAGCTCTTCTGGTCCTACTTTCATCAGGCCAAGCCGCTTCGTGGGGTTTCAAAACATATTTTAAAAGGTTTTAAAAGCATATTATACATATTTTAAAATATATACAGTTTAAACATATGTACAGGGTTTGTCTGGAAGGCTCCTGGGTTTCTAGACTCAAAATAGCCCTTTGGGGCTGCTTTTACAAAACCAGGTTTTATTTGAGAAGTTCGTGGGATTTTGGGGTGTTTACAGATGCCCCTCTTTGGCATTGTCCAAATTGATTTGGATAATGGCAAAGATGACAAACACCCCTTTCAATGTCTCCCTAGATCTAACCACGAAAATATGGGATCGTCCCAATCTTTAGCAAAATCTCAGTTTTAAAACCCTAGTAGGAGGAGATATCACGCCAAAGGGATTTGTATGGAATCTGGTCCTAAAATGGGATCATGTTTATGCAAGTGCCATGCGTGGAATGTAGATGCATGACATGGGTGTGGTGCCAAGAGTGGCGACCTCCCAGAGACCTGATATGGTCGAACTCTTGAGACTGACAAGGCCTACTGCTCCAAGTGAGTAGATCCTATGGTGTTCGATGTTCGATTTTTCAAAATTTATTTACAAAAGCTATTTACAAAAGGGACAACTGTCTTGAGTCTCGATCCTAAGGATCTCGAGCTCTTCGTGTTTGCCTTTGCTTGAGTCTTGACACTCGCTTATCTAGCAGAGGTTTTATAAGAAAACAAGGCATATTTCAAATTCCTACGTCTTACTCGAAACGTCGAATTCTCAAACAAAATGAAATTCAAGTAAGTAAATCCTATTTTTACTTTAGGATTCCTTGAAATGAACCATGTTTTAGCTTGGGATAAGCCAGGGATGGGAAAGAGATACCACGGTCCCTTCTGAAGCGTCCCGTGGTTTAAGGCATAGAAGGCGGAAAACTGCTCTTTTTGAGCTTTTCGAACTCTTTTTCCTTTTTCTTGTAGAGGGTCTCCCTTTGGGAGTATTTTTTCTTTAATCTCTCTTTTCCACAAGAGAATCGATTTTTCTTTTGGATTATGGTTTCTTTCTTTTGGAAAGAGACTTTGAATGGGAAATTCCCTTTATTTGGGCCATGTTTTCCTTTTGGAAGGAGAAGAGAAGAGGGGAGGACTTATCCCAAGCTTACACTCGATCCATTCCAGATCAGCCTATATAGAAATAGCACGTACTACTTGCAAGTATCTTGCTATATTAAACTAGGCCTTTCTTTGTAAGAAAAAGGATTTTGAAATGTAACCACGATTTTGAAGACTCCACTCTTTCACAAGTGCGAATTCTCTCACTTAGGGTCACACGATTTTGCCTTTGCACCTTATTTTCAGGTCTCAAGGCAGCTATCCCTAAAGGTTTTCGAAAATTGGAATTTAACCCAAATCCTACACATAATAATTCTTTAAGTATTGAATATTGATAGGATCTGCTAAATTCCTACCTTCTACATCAATCAACCAATATGAGTTGTTCGTGGTGGTTGCACGTACAACATAGGGTCCATCCCACTTGGGACGCCACTTTCCAAGGGGATGTGGGCCACGATAGTGGATGATTTTCAAAACCAGATCTCCTACTTCAAAGTGGCGAGGTCTCATGTGTTTGCCATAATGTCGGGCTATTCTTTGCCGGTATGCATGAGCATGGTCCATAGCAAGGAGTTGCCTCTCATCTAGCAAATCTAGTTCGGCCATCCTAGCATGCTGAAGCGTCTCTAGGGGGAGGTCGAGTGCTATGGATGTATGGAATGAATGCAATTGAGTATGAATGGGAAGAATGACGTTTGTGCCATAGACCAATTCGAATGGTGTGGCATTCGTGGGAGTCCGGATAGAAGTCCTATAAGACCATAAGGCTTCATCCAGCTTCTCGTGCCACGTCCTACCCTTCTCTAAGGTTTTCTCAATTATGCTAATGAGAGTCTTATTTGTGGCTTCGGCTTGGCCATTACCTTGAGGGTAGTAGGGCGAAGAGAAGTGGTGAGTTATGCCATACGTGTTGCACAACTTAACCATCCGCTCATTCTTGAATGGGGTACCATTATCAGACACAAGGTCTCGTGGAACCCCAAATGGAGCCAAGATATTCCTCCTAATGAAAGCCACCACATGTTGCCCCAGTTCGTTGGTCAGGGAAATGGCTTCCACCCATTTTGAGAAATATTCAGTGGCTGCTAAAATGAATCGATGCCCATTCGAGAGTTTTGGAAATATGGGGCCTACGATGTCAAACGCCCACATGGTGAATGGCTAGGGGCTGACCACGAAATGAAATGCAGATGAGGGGATATGAATGGCGTGCCCATGCACTTGACATGGATGACACTTCCTAACATGATCGTGACAATCCTTTTTCAGGGTGGACCAAAAGTAGCCCGCTCTAAGTATTTTCATTGCCATCATGTTGGCATTAACATGACCTCCACATTCTCCATCGTGGAACTCATGCATCACTATCCTAGCCTCCTCTAGATCGATACACCTAAGTAGGATGCCGGTAAAACTTTTCTTATATAGAACTCCACCCAGAATGGTGTATCGGGTCGAAATCTTACGGATGAATGCCTTATCTTTGGATGTGGCATCCTCGGTGAATCCCCCATTTTCTAGAAAATGTTTGATGTCGTAAAAACAGGGTTTTTCAATAGAGTCTGGGTTATTTTGGCAAATATCCAAATCATGTGTGGATGGGTTGGGCGCATGCCATATTTCTAAAGATCGGGTCCCTGAAATGGGATCGACCTTTAGGGCTGAACCCAAGGAGGAGAGGGCATCGACAATGCCATTGTCCTCTCTTCCTACGTGTGTGAGTTTACACGATTGGAATGACTCCACCAATCGAGTGGCCAACTCGTGATATGGAAGTAGTTTTTCGTTACGTACTTGCCAAATTTTCAAAACCTGGTTTATAACAAGGGGTGAATCTCCAAAGACCTCGATGCATGATGCCCCTAGAGTTTTCGAAACCTTTAAGCCTTGTATGAGTGCTTCATACTCAGCTATGTTGTTGGAATATTCGAAATCTAGGCGGATTGCTATGGGAATCTCGCCCTTTTCGGGGGAGATGAGGATGACCCTAGCACCAGCCCCTCGTTGGTTTCGTGCCCCATCGAAGTGCATTCTCCACACTTGGTTTTCGAAAGAGTTTTCCAAAATGTGGTTTTAGAAATGGTTTTGCAATATGCCTTCGTCGGGCATTTCATCAAGTGTGGGATATGCGTCCTCTAGGTGGAACTCAGCCACGTAGTCTGCTAGGGCTTGCCCCTTCATGGAGATCTGGTGATGGTATTTTAGGTCATACTCCATTAGAAGGAGTTGCCATTTGCCCAATCTACCCGTGAGAATGGGTTTTTCGAACAAGTGCTTGATTGGATCAAGCTTGGACACTATCTAGATCTCATGATCTAGAAAATAGTGTCTGAATTTCTGGTAGGCCCAGACTAGGGCCAAGCACGTCTTCTCCATGGCTTGATAATTTCGTTCATAAGGCAAGAGAGTTTTCAAAATATAGTAGATGGCATACTCCTTATGGGTGTCATCCTCGTATTGAGCCAATAGAGCTCCCAAAGCATTCGCATGCACGAAAATGTAAAGTAAAAGTGGTTTTCCTTGTTTTGGAGGATTCAAAACAGGGGGATTAACTAGGTATGCCTTTAGTCTTTCAAAGGACTTCTGGCAGTCGTCATCCTATAAGAATTTCGTGCTCTTTCTCAACAGCTTGTTGAAGGGTTCACATCTAGTCGCCAGATTTGATATAAATCGGCGAACGAACTGTAATCGACCTTGGAGGCTACGAATTTGGGTGAGATTGGAGGGAGGAGCCATGTCTATGATGGCTTGACACTTAGAGGAGTCGACTTCTATACCCCTTTGGCTTACCATAAAGCCCAGAAGCTTTCCAGACTCTACCCCGAATACACATTTTTGAGGGTTTAGCTTTACTTTGTAAAGCCTAAGCCTTTCGAAAATCTTTTGCAAACATTCGATATGAGTGCATCGGGTTTTGGATTTTGCCAAGAGATCATCTACATACACTTCTACGAACTCATGAATCTGATCATGGAAGATCGTGGTCATGGCCCTCTGGTATGTTGCGCCGGCATTTTTTAATCCAAAGGGCATGACTGTATAGCAGTACGTGCCCCACGGGGTTGTGAATGCGGTCTTACCCTGATCTCGTGGACATAATTTAATTTGATTATAGCCTGAATAGCCATCCATAAATGAAAACATTTCATGATTCGCAATACTATCGACTATCAAATCTATGTTTGGTGAAGGATAATTATCCTTTGGACTGGCTTTATTCAGGTTTATGAAATCAATGCATATTCGAATTTTCTCAATGGTTTTTCGAACTACAATGATGTTTGACAACCAATCAGAATACGCAATGGGTTTTATAAATCTGGCTTTTAATAGATCTTCTAAACCCTCTTTAACTTGCGTGTGTACATTCGGGTGTATTTTCCTAAGCTTCTACTTTATGGGTTTTACATCCGCATCTAAAGGAAGACGATGTTCGACAATGCTGGGGTCTATGCCCGACATGTCTTCATACGTCCATGCAAACACATCTAAATAGGTTCGTAGAAATGCAATGAATGCTGATCTTTCATGTTCATGCAAACATGCGCCTATCTTGATGGTTTTGGGATTGGAATCACTCCCTAGGTTCACCTCTATGAAATCTCCTCCTACTGAAACAGAAGGTCTTTCAAAATCGAGAATTTTATGAAATTCTAGGAGCTCAGAAGTGGGATCTTCCTCAAGGGGATCCACTTCTGGGCTTCGATCATTCTCATGGGTTATAGACCCGAGGGAATTTGATGCGTGAGTTTTCAAAAGACCTGGTTTTATACTTGGATTTTCAATTGATTTCGAAATTTTTCGTCTGGCTATGCAGACGACGTTTCTTTCGAAATCTTTTTCCAAAGCCTTACCAGGAGCAGCTATGTACAAAATCTTTTTGGTATTTTGTAGATTTTTTATTTTTTTAGGTTTTTACAAAACAAGAACTTTAGGAACTATACAAACCACTCTATTTTCGAGTTTTTGATTTTCCATTGTTTTTGGTTTTTCTCCTTTTTTCGATTTTTTTGATTTTAAGTTTTCCAAATGTTTTTTGTATTTTTATGAAAGGGATCTACCATCATACCTACAAAGGGAAAACACTACGGGTTAGACTCAGAATAAGAGGTCTAAATCGTAGGTCTCTTCTAGGGTAGGCTCTAGGGCACCCTTGACCCAGGTGGTCACAGGGGGTGGCTCTGGCGGTATTTTGGGAGTATAGCCGATCCCGTATCGGCTTGGGTTGGCCCTAGGAAGGATGGGCTCTAGGAGACCCTGGTTTTGTGCCCCTAGACTTTTATAGGACGTATAGCCCATATTCAACAGCATGTTCCACGATTTTTTATTTTTTGAAAAATTATGATACAAATCGTGGTCCTGAAACTTGTCGTCCATATTGTGCTCGTATGGCTTTTTGTCCAGGGGTTTTAGAAATAAGGGATGTTTGGGTCTTCTTAGAAGGGTTAGGATTGGGAGGGGGCCTGCTTTGGGCGGCCCCTTCACATACACAACCTTCCTAGGGTTGTTTAACACGAGCCTTGGTGGCTCGACCATGGTCTGCCCCAGGTTAGCCTCATGGGCTTGGGAACTCGACAAACAAGGGGAGTTTATGATCCCCTGAAGTTGAGGGTGACTCTCACCTAGGATCACTATGACTTGGTCCTTGAAAGGGATCTTGATACACCTATGAAAGGTGGATGGCCCAGCGCACAAGCTGTGTATCCAAGGCCTTCCCAACAACAGGTTATAATGGGGGTGGATGTCCAAGACATGGAACACCCCCGTGTGTGTGATCCCTCCCTTTTCCATCGGGAGTTCGATCGATCCTAAAGGTCTAAACGCATTCCCATCGTATCCAGTGATAACGATGGGGCTTGGGTTCATAGAAGTCAAGGTGACTCCGATTTGATACACCACATGAAGCGGAAGGATGTTGAGCCCTCCTCCCCCATCGACTAGGCACCTGTCCAAAGAGTGGTTATTCAGAACCACCTCAATATGCAGGGCCTGGTTGTGGGACTCGTAAGGTCTATCTACATTATCTTCCGAAAAAGTGATGGGCGATTTTGCTCCTATTAATGCCATTTGGTCAGACAGGGATTCCGGACTTATGTTCGAACTAACCTTAGCTCTTTCTAGAATTTTCTCTAGCACGAGTCTATGCCTAGGCGAAGTTTGTATAAGCTCTAGGATGGACATGTGGATAGGAATCTTTGAAAGATGGTTTTCGAAATCATAAGGGTTTAGGACGATTTTCTCATTGTCTGCTTTTGGCAGAACTCTAGGAATACATGCTTTTGAGGGGCCAAGCACACTGACCACCTTTCTAGGACTTTGTAGGTGCGGGGGTTGATAGATCCTCCCGGATCTAGTCACTTCCCCCACGACCAACCTAGGGTTCGCACTAAAATTGGCTCTAATTATGAGTTGAGGAGCACCTTGAAGTTTCAAAACTGGTTTAGCCGGGGATTCAGCTCTTGGTGGTCCCCGGATGACTACTTGGGCGAGCTTCTTGTAAAGTACAAGAGTAGACGCACAAGTGGGTCGACCAGACTGTGATGATTGCACAAGATTTTTCGAAAAGGTGAGGGTACATACCTCCTTTCCTTTCCCACTGCTACTGGCGTGCTTGGGAAAGGGTTCTTTGAAGATAGCTTGAGTTGGCTCAGGTTCCGTAGTGACTTAGAGCCGACCCTCCGCTATCAAGTTCTCGATTTTGTTTAAAAGGGAGAAACAATGCTTTGTATCATGGCCTTTGAGCCGATGATACTTGTAAAAACGATTTAAATATCCCCCTTCGGAAGTGACTCCCTCGGGGATTTTGGGAAGTTCAATCATGCCTTGGGCAAGTAGGAGGTCTAGGACCTCCGACACAGGTTGCCCCAGCTGTGTGTACTCCCATTTTTTAATAGGTTTTTGAAAACTTCTCTCCCTTTTGTTTTCTATTTTTTCAAAATTCTTTGAAGTGCCCGCCAGACCTGGATCCACCCGGACATTGGCGATTTTATGGGGCTTTGCCCCTTTCTCCATCGTGGGTAGCCCATAAGTGATGGGCTTTTCCAAGCAGGTTTTGGAAAAGAGAGAGAGAGAGAGGAAGGTCAACAAAAGGGGCTGGCCTTCCCCTCTTGTTTTTGTGAGATTGTGGGTGAAAGTTGTGGGTGGGCTGGAGTTTGTAGATCACGCCTTGTACATGGCTGAAAAGAAATGAAATCTGGCGACATTGGATGGCCCTTGCTTGGTGAGGATTGGTTGCGTGGGAACCAAGGATCAAATGGTTAAAATGTTGTCAAGGTAAGTCCCCTAGTTCCTGCCCAAAACCATCTCTTTTCTCACCTCTCTAAACCACCTAGACCACTAACGACAAGCCACAGCAAAGTCCAGCCAAGGAGCTAGCCGAACTTCACTAAAGGGGCTGACCTAGTTCTACCTAAGACCATCCTAACCTAGGACCATACCCAGCTCGGCCATTGGCTGGCCGAGCTCACCTTAGGTCTGTCCTAAAGAAAATCCTAACATAAAAACCACTACCTAATTCATTTCTTAACTCAAAACCACTCCCAAAAATCTGGCCAAACCGAGTGTCTAAAACACTCGGTTCCCTCCTCTTGTCGAACCCATCCTCACCCATTTAGCTCAGTCCATAATGGCCGAGCTCATCTTAGTCTATCCCTAACCTTAAACCATTACCCAAGTTAGACCCTAACTAAAAAAAAAAAAACCACTCTAAACCTACCTAGCTCAACCACCCTTTTGGCCGAGCCATTCCCTTAGGATCTCACCCGAGATCAACCATCTAACATCAGCCAAAGCTCGGCCACCATTTGGCCGAGCTCTTTCCTTAGGATTCAACCTTAGATCCTACCTAATCCTTCTCCAAAAACCTGCCCAGCTCGGCCACCCTTTGGCCGAGCATTACCCTAGAGCTCACCTTAGGATCTCCCCTAAGATCATTCACTAATCCCCACCCAAGCTCGGCGAGCATTCCATAGTGTCTCACCTAAAATAATCCCGTAGACACCACCTAACTCGACCATTAGTTGGTCAGGTTTTTCCCTTAGGACCTTGGTCTAGCTTTTAACCAAAACAACCCGCCTAGACCTGACCCAGATCCATTAGTTCTCACCCTAGATCTGTCGTGTCTAAGTCCAGAACCCATAGCACCTTAGTGTGTCAACCTTGCCCAGGTCACGATCTAGGATCAACCTTCCACGCAGCTGGTCGTTTCGCAGAGAAAGGTCCATCCAACGGCTATATCCAAGGTCAGATTTCGCTGATAAAGGAAGTCCAAGCAAACGACGTGTAAGTGCTCGAACCTGGTTCTTTACGTTGTTTCAAATTCAATTAAATTTGATACGAGGTTGTAATAATGGAGCGTAGTCTCCCCCCGAGATGTAATATTATGGTTTGAAACACGAATCACACACGTACACTCGAGCCTTTCCGCTCTTATCTACACACCTTTTTGCACACAAAACGGGCCTCAACAGCCCATAGGATATAGCTCTATTTATATATATTCAACTGGGTTTTAAGGTTCAAGTCGTGTGAGTTGTCTTTCATTCTATACACTCAAAGCACTCACTCACATTGAGCCTTTCCGCTCTTACATATATATACGTATTTCCCCTTTCAATTGGGTTTTTAAGGTTCAAGTCGTGTGAGTTGCCCTTTCAATTTATACACTCAAAGCACTCACTCACACTGAGCCTTCTCGCTCTTAAGATATAGCTATATATATTTTCCCTTCCGCATCTAAGATATAGCCATATTTCCCTTTCTGCTATTTCCCTTCTGCTATGTCTTTAAATTCCGGGTTTTCCCTTCAAGTTGTGTGAGTTTGCATTGCATATCTGCCACACTCGAGATAGGGAGCATACTTGCATCGAACCAGATTGATCAAATCGTGTAGTACTTGCCTTAAATCGAGCACTAGATGCACACGACTACATGCCAAAATTGGCTAAAACCCGAGAGACATAGGAGCGCATAGATCCCATGTATAAAAGTTACAAATTTGACAAAACCAATCGATAAAACACTTTCAAAGTTTTCAAAAAGAGTCGTGTTTGTGTAAAATCGAGTTTTTCTAAAGCATACAGACTGACCCTTGCGCGCCGGTGCAAGAAAGTCTGCGACGAAAAGAACCCACTTGTCCACAATCGCCCCAAAAGTCAGATATTTTCAAAAATCACTTCGCTAGTTTGAGAAAGCTAGCTGGCACGCCCTTTTTAAAGCGACGTAAGTACGAAAAGATTCGCTTCAGGCCTAAGAACCCGAAGACGAGGATTTTTCGTGTCTACATTTATGTATAAATTTGAAAGACAACACATACGACTGAATTTAAAACCCAGAATTGAAATGCGTACATAGCTGAACCAGGAAAACTCATGCAGCAGAAAATATATAGATATGGCTATATCTTAGTGACTTCTGAGGCCAAAATGTGCGTGAGGTGTTTGAGCAATCGCTCGGGTGTTTCTTGGGTGCGAGTATGTAATTGAAAGACAAACTCACACGACTTAATGTAACAACCCAACTGAATTGAAATACGTATATATGATAAGAGTGAAAATGCTCAATTGTGTACGTGGTGCTTGTGTATGAGATAAGAGCGGAAAGGCTCAAGTGTACGTGTGTGTCTCGTGTGTCCAGCACCGTTATTACATTCCGGGAGGAGACGATGCTCCGTTATTACAACCCCGTATCACAAATTGAATTGAATGGAAAAGAGACTTGATATATATCAAACGACTTACACTTTTCCAGGTTCTTGAGTTAGGATTGTACAAGGGACGAGTTCATCATCATTTCATGGCATTCGAGGCATGTGGGAGCGAAGCCGGAGAGCTTGAGAGCTTGGAGAGACTTGGAGAGACTTGGAGTTCCGGGAGCTACAAGTTATACCAGATTTGGGACCTGTAAACACCCCGAAATCCCACGAACTTCTCAAATCAATCTGGTTTTGTAAAAGCAGCCCCAAAGGGCTATTTTGAGTCTGGAAACCCAAGAGCCTTCCAGGCAACCCTGTACATATGTTTAAAACTGTATATGCTTTAAAATATGTATAATATATTTTTAAAACCTTTTAAAATACATTTTGAAACCCCACGAAGCGGCTTGGTCTGATGAAAGCAGGACTAGAAGAGCTAAAGAGAGCCCGGAACCGAAGCACATGTCGAGCCCGACACAACAACTCTTGTGTTGAATCCACCCCTAGGATCTCAAACGTCCAATACCCTGTTATCATCAAAAATCCTTTAAAATCATCTCCAGAAGGTGAAAACAAAAGCAAACGACCATGTTGGCAAAGACCCAACGCAGACGGAGTACTGATGCTGTCAGACCCCGCACAAATCGTTCGTTTTGAACATACCCTGAAGGAGTCAGAATTCAGTTTGGATTGGGTCTGGACCATATATATCCAGATCCCAATCCAAACGTATATGTGGATTTGGATTTGGATTTGGATCTAAAGATCCAATCCAATACCCACATCCATGGCCCACATCACCTTCTCATAAATGGAGGTGGGGCCCACTTGAAATTCACGTGGGATTATGGGCATGAGAGAGAATGGGGAGGATAAGATTTGAGGGTTAATTATAATTAAGCTTGACTTGTGTGTCAAGTTTGGGGTTAATCATGTGGGTTAGCCTAATTAGTATGGGTTTAAGCTTGTATTAGCCAAAACCTAACCTAGGGCTGCACCAACATGATGCAATGAAGTCCATGGGCTATGCAAAGGGAGCTCCCTAACCCAATCCTAAGCCAAAACCCCTAATCCTAGCCTTTTACCCTAATCCCGGCCTAATCCTAGCCTAATCACCTAACCCATTTCCCTAATCCCGACCTAATCCCAACCTAATCACCTAACCCACCTCTCTAATCCTTCCCTAAACCTAGCTTAATTCCCTTAATCATAACCTAATCCTAGCCTAAACAACTAACCCACCTCACTAAACCTCACCCCAAAACCAACCCACCTAGCTAAGCCCTAAACCCCTAAACCACCCCACCTAAACCTAGCACACCATATCCCTAAAACCCCTTAAAGCAAAATATCTGGCCCCTCCTCAAAACCAGCCCACCTTATCACCACACCACCACCACCTTACCACCCTCTCAAAACCACCCCCAACCGACCCTTTGAAAATCTATATAAACCCCCCCCCCTAGTGGGCGGGTTTTTCATCTTCTCCGATCCAGCTCTTGGGCCAGCCGAGCCCTCTCACCTTGCTCCCTTCTTCCACCTGCACCACCACAACCCCCGGCCAACTCCACCTCGTGCCACCACTACCTCCCGGCCTGCGCCCTTCCACATCGCCACCACAGTCGCCCGGCCAGCTCCCTTCCTTCCACCCGGCTACCCTTATTCCACACACCGACCTCCTTCACCTATCCGGTTAGTACTTCAACCCAACTCCACCTCCTCTTCACTCCCCCTCCACTCTCAACCACCCATATCACCACAACACCTCGCCAACACAGCCTTCCCGCCACCTGCATCAGGACTCTTTTAGGTCAGGCACGGCTGGATTCCTAAACAGGGTTGTCAGAAGACGATGTTGTACACTGTATAAAGCTAGTTTCCGGAACAGGATAACCAATTAACTCCAGGTTATGACTGGCTTAGTGTAAAGATAGGAAACGTCACAAGCATAATCCATTTACAGTGTCTTACTGTATCAACCAAATTAAAGTCACCCAAAAGATGCCAACTGTGAAAAAAAACAAAGGCCCTTTTTCTTCCATGCAATAGGATGATGGACAATTATGTAAACAGGAAATAGAAATATTACGTAAACTTTACCAGAACTATCAGGGACTACATGAGTACCAGCATTTCATGATCCGATATAATAACGATGCTCTTAAGCAGTTAGATATGCCAGATAATGTTGAGCATCCTGTTGACTTAACAGGCCTATGAATCTATGACGTATACGCACATCCAGATTAAGATGAACCCTGGAACGGAAATCACCATGCACCTTATACAGGTGATTTGATCTAGATTGCAAATAACTACATACGCGGTTGGAAGATAAGCAACTTTGAGAAAGATAACGCGGTATTGCATTGGCATGTACCACCAAGGAAGAAAAGTTTGGCATGGAAGTATTGCAAAAAATGTCCACATATTGCTTGCCTCTTATTGAGGTCTTACAAGGAAACGCAAGGATTGCTTCGAAAACTAGAAACTTAAAATTAAAACAAGAGCAAAAAAAATATACAAATGGTCGGAAACTTGGAAGCAACCATAAAGCTGTCAGAATCCAGACGACAAGCAACTGACGAAATATACCAACCCCCCAAGCCACCCAACTCAGAAATCAATAAAAAGAATAGGGTAGATAGGAGGCCTATAACATAATACAGACAACCCTGAAGACATGAAAAATGGATCACAAAGAACCAACCTCACTCAAGTTACTTGAGCACAAGAAAGGTAGGATCACTGGAAGCCAAAAGGTTATTGAAATACTGCCTAGATTGCCAAGACGACATAAACAATCAAGCAGATTCAGAAACTGGCAGGCTAGCTTCCACGTCACAAATTCTATCGACAGACAAAGAAACACGTACACACGCACGGCCAGATAGATAGAGAGAGGGGTATCATCATCGAACCTTCAAACTTTGCTAAATCTTTATCACAAAACCATTTTTTACATCGTCAGGAGACCACCGAAAACAATTGTCTTTTTTGAGAGGAAAGAATAACACAGAAAGAATCAGTCGTTCAAACTCGCCCATCCTTTATCACTATGAAACCAACCAACCACTAAACACGATTTCCAAACATAAAATCAAGCACCAACCTTTCATTCTTTTAGTAAAATCTTATCAAACCACCGCAGCTCAAAGAAGAAAAACAAACAATGGTCAAACAATTCAGCGCCCCACAAAGTAGAACGAGACCGAAGCATCGATGAACGGAAGAGACAAATTCAGACTAATCGAAGGCGTTTCTCTCACCAAAAATAAGAAAAAGAAAAAACACAGCGTTTGTAGTCCCAAGAGCCCGAAAATCAACTAAATAAAGAAACTTTGAACTATTGCCATTTCAACCAGAGAAATTCGAGGAAAGAAAATTATGGCCCCTCGTATTCCCAACTCTGAACAACACCACAAAACGCCCTCCTGAAAACTCGCGTTATTCACTTGCGCACCACCCAACCCCCATAAATTCAATGCCTGAAAGAAGAACGAAGCCCACAAGAAAAAGCAACCAAAATCACGGTGCTTTGTCAGGAATAACATTCACAAACAGGAACCCGTTCCATTTAGATACACGAGAGAAAGATTAAGGAAAGGAAAACCAATAAAGGAGAAAAAAAAAGGAAGAAAAGTGAGGCAAAAGCATATTGAGATATCATACTGATACGATTATCCCATTATTTCTCGACAATCATAGAAGAAGGAGGAGGAGGAGGAAAACCACCATTGGCTCACCTAGAGAGAGACAGATGGTAGAAGAACTCCCACCGATGGCGTGTTTAGTACGCCAGAAAACCATGCCAAAAGAACGTCATTCCGAGAGAGAGAGAGAGCACCAGATCCGATGACCCAGCTTGGGCCAGATGGAGGTGGCGTCGACGATGGAGAGCGTCCACCGTCCGATCCGAATCTCCACGGTGCAATTTTACAAAGATCGTCCGTCCAACGCTGTTTCAACGTCGATGCTTTAGCCTCCCGCCTACCCCGCTCTTTTGGTCTTTCTTCCTTCTATTTCTCCCCGCCCTTCTTTTCCTGTAACGAAAATTTCATGCTGCGTCCCCTTCGCTTACGACATTTCCACCATTCTCACTTTTATTTTGCTAAATTGAGAGTTTCGATATTGGTCGACTCGAACGCTCTTTAACCAACCACATATAGTTCAAGACCCTTCTTTTCTTTCCTTCTTTTGTCTCAATCCGGATAAAAGCATGATTTCTTTTACTTCAAGTGTAAAATGAAGCATGTGGGAAAAACATTCTCACTTTTATTTTGCTAAATTGAGAGCTTTGATATTGGTCGACTCGAACGCTTTTAACCAACCACATATAGTTCAAGATCCTTCTTTTCTTTCCTTCTTTTGTCTCAACCCGGATAAAAGCATGATTTCTTTTAGAATGAAGCATGTGGGGAAATGTTTTTGTAGAAAAGATGGTTTTTTCTAAATAGTGGCTTTTGATGCGGGTTTAAATAAATTCCTTCTACTGCATGCTAAGGGTTGAATTCACAAATCTCCACCTAAGTCCTCTCCTCTCAATTGTGGGTGCAACCCAACAAAGCAGGTGTTTCAGTATCTGATCGGACTCCAAATCCACTTAATCGGCTTCATACCCAAAAGTATATGTAATGACTTTTTCCTTTTACAATGGGAAGAACAAAGCCAGCTATGCCCGCCCTGTATATTGAACTCATGACATGCAACTTGTGAGTCGAGCCTTCTAGCGAGTGAACTATGGCTCCGTATGCTAATCGGACCTGTTTCCTAAGGAGTCAGTTCATAACACTTTAAAAGCTTAAAGGTTTATATTATTTTTATTGAGAAAATACCCTACATGTTTTCTAGTTGTGTCGTGTCAATTATTTTTGCTTGTTCAGAGCAATAAGGTATTGTGGCCACTCCTTTTTTTCTGGTTGTTTCTTGTTGAGGGCTATATTGCCTAGCGCTTTTGTGTTTTGGGTTGTGCCCGTGTTGTGTCATATCATGTTCGTGCCAAGACATGTAAATCGGATAGCAACCAGATCTTTCTTGTTACTCTGAGTGCACACGGACACGGAAACTTTTGACTTGTATTTGTCCCGGACTTGTGTCTCACCAGCCCGATAAAGTCTTATATGTCCAACCCTAGATGCTCCTATCTACTCCCTACCCAACTGCAAATATTCTACGGGTCTGGGTTCGGATATGACTCTGTCAAGCCGTTACCTCTATTGGATTGCCCAGAATGGCCACAACTTATCATACCCACCATATGTGCCTGGAGTAGCCAATGAGTTGGTGATCCAGTTTGGTACCAATGGGTCCACTGGACAGGTTGTCCTGTTTCTGTTTGGGCTCTTGACGTCTTTCAAAGCCTGTTTTTGAGGTATCGAGTTTGGACCCACCATCACGGGGAACCATATCCGTCTTAAAATGAAGAGAGTTCCCCTGGCCCTAGGAACTGGATTACTAGCTCAACGTGTCTCGTAAGTGTCCGTGTGGCTCTTATTGAAGGACACGAATTTACAACTTTGAGCATTGTAATTTATTAAAGAGGGACTTTTCAATTTATACACAACACCCATGCACACATTGAGCCTTTCCACTCTTAAGATATAGATATATTTAAATTTCTGCAATTTACATTCAAGTCGTGTGAGTTGCATTCAATTTGGGTTTTTCCTTCTACTAAGTCTTTAAAATTCGGGTTTTACATTCAAGTTGTGTGAGTTGCATTGCATATTTGCCATACTCGAGCTAGAGTGCATACCTGCATTGAACGAACCCCGAACAAAATCGTGCAAGACGCCCAACTTAGACCACTTTGCACACACTCCATGCCTAAGTGGTTGAAACTGAAAGACTTAGGGTCGCCCGAATCAAAAACTCGCCAAGTGCATGATTTCAAAAGGATTTTCAAACACTTGTTTGTTCAAAAATCGATTTTGAGTTTAACTTGTTTCAAACGAAGTCTCTAAGCGTACAGACTTGTAGACACAAAAAATTCTCACTTCTGGTTCTTAGGCCCGAAGTGAACCTTTTTGTGTGTCTAAGTCATTTTTTTATAACAAGGGTGTGCCAGCTAGCTTACTCAAGCTAGCGAAGTAAGTTTTTGAAATCTGACTCTATCGGGGCGACTGTGAGCAAGTGAGCTCTTTTCGTCGCAGACCTTCTTGCACCGATGCGCAAGGGTTAGTCTGTACGCTTGGCAAAGTCTTTTTAAATAGATAACCTCTTTGAAAATACCCAAAGTGTTTGGGTTTTGTTTGTTTGATTGCAAGTTTTATTTCACGTGGGATTTGCACGTGCCTATGTCTTTCGCTTTTATGCTTTTTAGGGCCAACTAGGTGTGTGCGCAAGTGACCTAGGTTGGATGATTTTTGCACGGGAGTGTGGGGTTTGTTTTGATGCAATATGCATCCTAACTCGTGGTATGGCGAATATGCAATGCAAACTCACACAACTCCAAGGGAAAACCCGAATTGAAAGACAATGCTTAACGGAAATTGCGTAATGTAAATTGCAAAAGGGAAATATGGCTATATCTTAAGAGCGGAAAGGCTCAATTGTGTAAGTGTGTGTCGTGTTGTAAACACCCCGAATTTTCCAAAAATCAAAAACTCTCAAAAACACAAAAAACTCGTTTGAGCCAAAAACAACAACCTATTTTAAAATATGAAAATAGGTACAAAAGGCAAAAGGAGAGCCCCAGCAAGAAGAGCAAATCGAGCCCGGAGTCTCAAAAGCCACCCCCTGTTCAAAAATGGAAGAAAAGAGAGCCTATTTGGAGAAAAGCCCGATAAAAGGGTACAAATGTAATTTGGATCAAAGAAAAAGCGCAAAGCAGCTCCAAAATACAAAAAGAAGCCCAGTACCTGAGGAAGTCGACGGAAGTCCGAGACACGTCCCGTTAGAATGAAGAACGGAATCCGTGCGGTAATCTGAGTTCGATATCAACAGGAACAGGCCAGAAGCCAAAACGACGGACCGAAACGAACGTCGAAAAAGTCCTAAAAAGCAAAACACTGGTTGGAAGGAAGACTTGGGGATGACCCAGGCTAGAGTTGGGTGTCCGATGAATCGAAGCCCGTTCAAAACCGACGGTGAAAAGCACCAAAAAGGACCAGAAAACAAAGGAGGAGAAGAAAAGTCTGGATTGTGTCTGGACCCAAAAATATCCAGATCCAGATTCAGATTCAAATAGTGTTTGGATTGGATCTGGATCTCAAAATATCCGAGATTCGAGATCCGAGATCCAAACCCAAATAAATATTTGGAGTGGATCTGGATCGCAAAATATCCGAGATCCGCAATCCAAATCCACGTAGGGTTTGGATTGGATCCGAATAGCCAGACCCAAATCCAATACCCAATATCCAAGACCCATTTAAAACCTCTATAAATAGAGGTACTGGGCTTGAAAAAAGAAGGGACTTGAGGCTCCAGGGAAGTTCCTCACGTGAAATAAAGGGGGGGATGAGAGAGAAAGGCCATTGGCCAAAACGTTTTTTTGTTTCAGAGTTGGGATTGGCCCATGGAGGCAAGGGCTCCACCAACGACTTGGCGTCTCCTTCAAGCTGAAGTGGAGCGTTGCATGGTGGAGCTTGGCGGCTTGAGCGGCGGCTTGGAGTGGTGCTGCACCAAGGTAGGTCCCCTAAGCCCTAACCTAACCCACTTCTTCCCCTAATCCTCTAGACCACCCATCCTAGCTAAACCTTCCCCTAAAAAGCCACCAAAACAGCCAAGTCCTGGCCGATTTTCACCAAGACTCCTACCCTAGACCACCACCTAAACAACCTATCCTAAGGACCTAAACTAGTTCGGCCAAGTGCTGGCCGAACTCCACCTTGAACCCCATCAAGTTCGGCCAACCTTGGCCGAACTTCTCTTTGAAACAACCTAGCTCGAGCCACCTTGTCTCGAGCCTTTTTCTAAACCCACGGCCTGCAAGTGTAGGCCGTGTTCCTGGTTTTTCCACCTAAGGTTTGGCCTGCCTTGAGGCAGTCCACCTACCCTAAAACCACCCAGCCATCGACTGGGTTTTTCCTCCCCCACCCACCTAAAACAGCCCGGCCAAAGTTGGTTGGGCTTCCTCCCTTTTTCCCATAACCTGGCCTGCCTTTCGGCATGCCACCTAAACCTAAACACACGGCCAAACCAGGCCGTGTGTTACCCTCTTTGAAACCATACTAGGCCTGCCATAGTGGCAGGCCATTCACCTTGAAACCACTCGGCCATACTGGTCGTGGTCCCTTACCAAAGACCCAAGACAACCCCACATCCACCTTGGCCGAGCCCCCAAAACCTAGCCATACTTTCCTCAGCCAATACCTAACCTAGGACCATCTGCAACCTAACCTAGGACAGCCACCTTGGCTCTTGCCTAGAACCCAGCCCAAACTCTATCCTAAAACCCCCCTACTCGAGCCACCTTGGCTCGAGTTTCACAAAACTAAACCCAAGGCCAAAGTGCTGGCCGAATCCTAAGTCAAAAACCATACCACTCAAGCCACCTTGGCTCGAGTCTTACCTTGCCCAAACCGGCCCCGAGTAGCCCCAAACCCATTATAGCTTGCAGCTCCCGGAACTCCAAGTCTCGCCAAGTTCTCAAGCTCTCCGGGTTCGCTCCCACGTGTCCCGGACTCCATAAGAAGAAGGTGGATTTGCTTCTTGTACAATCCTAACTCAAGAACCTGGAAAAGTGTAAGTCTTTTGATAATATCAAGTCTCTTTTCCATTCAATTCAATTCGTGATACAGGCTTGTAATAACGGAGCATCGTCTCCCCCCGGAATGTGATAACGGTGCTGGACACACGAGACACACACATACACTTGAGCCTTTCCGCTCTTATCATATACATACGTATTTCAATTCAGCTGGGTTGTTACATTAAGTCGTGTGAGTTTGTCTTTCAATTACACACTCGCACCCAAGAAACACCCGAGCGATTGCTCAAACACCTCACGCACATTTTGGCCTCAGAAGCTACTAAGATATAGCCATATCTATATACTTTCTATTGCGTGAGTTTTCCCAGTTCAGCTGTGTACGCATTTCAATTCAGGGTTTTAAATTCAGTCGTGTGTGTTGTCTTTCAATTTATACACACACGCAACAATTGAGCCTTTCTGCTCTTATATATATCTATATCTCCCTTCTGCTGCGTTTTACGGTTCAGTTGCGTGTGTTGCATTTCAATTTATACACAACACCCACGCACACATTGAGTTTTCCGCTCTTAAGATATAGATATATTTAAATTTCTGCAATTTACATTCAAGTCATGTGAGTTGCATTCAATTTGGGTTTTCCCTTCTGCTAAGTCTTTAAATTTTGGGTTTTACATTCAAGTTGTGTGAGTTGCATTGCATACTTGCCATACTCGAGCTAGAGTGCATACCTGCATCGAACAAACCCGAACAAATCGTGCAAGATGCCCAATTTAGGCCACTTTGCACACCCTCCATGCATAAGTGGTTGAAACTGAAAAGACTTAGGGTGGCCCAAATCAAAAACTCGCCAAGTTCCTGATTTCAAAAGGATTTTCAAACACCTGTTTATTCAAAAATCGATTTTGAGTTTAACTTGTTTCAAACGAAGTCTCTAAGCATACAGACTGACCCTTGTGCGTCAGTGCAAGAAGGTCTGCGACAAAAAGATCCCGCTTGCCTACAATTGCCTTTCAAAAATCAGATATTTCAAAACATACTTCGCTAGTTTGAGTAAGCTAGTTGGCACACCCTAAAAGCGAATGTAGATTGCGAAAAGATTCACTCGAAGCCTAAGAAACCCGGAGTCAAAGATTTTCCGTGTCTACAGATTTGGCACACCTGGTGGGACCCAGGACTTAAGTAGACTTCAAACAAACAAGTTACACTCAAAATTTTCGAAAAAAGAAAAAGGTGTTTTCCAAAAAGCATGCATACTTAGAAAGATTGCAAAAAATGGAGCGAAAGACAAAATCCTCGTCGAGTAAATCAAAAGAGGTTTTTAAAATAGCCAAAAAACGAGAAGCAATAGTTGATATACGGGCAATTTTCAAAGAAAGAATGGATGTTTTAAGCAAGGAGCTTAAAACCCATAAATCCCATAGCAGCTCTTTTCTGGCGCACAAAGATCGTGAAAAGAAAACCGATCTCAAACTCGACGAAGGATGTGAGGTAAAAGGCCAAAACCCAAAAAGGGGTGAGTCCTCCACTCCCACACTTCCAAAATCCTCGTTGAGTAAATCAAAAGAGGTTTTCAAAACAGCCAAAGAACGAGAAATGCTAGCTGATATATGGGCGACTTTCAAAAAAATGGATGTTTTAAGCAAGGAGCTTAAAACCCATAAATCCCATAGCAGCTCTTCTCGGGCGCACAAAGATTATGAAAAGAAAACCAAATTCAAAATCGACGAAGGAATTGAGATAAAAGGCCAAACCCAAGAAAAGGGCGAGTCCTCCACTCCCATATTTCCAAAATCCCACAAATCCAATGGAAATTCAAAAACAGACTGTTCTGTTTCAAAAAATCAAAAAAATCTTGAAAATTTGCAAAAAGACAAAAAAATTGAAAAACAAAACTTTGAAATTTCAAAAACTTCAAGTGAAAACTCAAAGTCTAGGCACACACACACTGTGGGACATGAAACTCACACCCCACAAAAAAACGAAAGAGAAAAACAGGTAGGTTTCGAAAAGGAACGCCTCATGAAACCCCGAGAACTTAAAACAGAGTTACCCGGGAAAACGGCTTGCCCTCACCATGAAAAGGTAGACAAGCCACAAAGAGGTATGCCTAAAACCCATCCTTCTCAAAACTCTCTTCTTCATATAGGGTCATCAGATGCATTGGATAACCCCTCTACACACACAAACCCACGAAATGTGCCTAAGTTAGAGAATTTTCAAGGTGCGCCAAATATCCCGCACCAGCCAAAAGAATTTCAAAAGAAAAAACAAAAAGAAGTTCAAAAAATGGTAGACATAGAGACCCCTAATGCATGCATCGACATCTTAGGAGCTTATAACCCTACCATAGAAAAACCCACTTCTTCGAGCCTAGTCTTGTATCCTGGAACCAAGATTAGAGCTTTGAAACAAAAAAATCCATCCCTAGGGGCACCACGAGTTGAACCTAGGGAGCAAGTCAAAAAATTCGAGGGAGCAAGCTTGTCTTCCCTCAAAGAAAAATTCTCCCAAAAACAGATTGTATGGAAGCTCAAGTCTTCCATCACCCTACAATATCCAAAGTTCCTCAAGGAACCAAGCATGGCTTTCCTTGAGGACAAAATCTCCCAATTCAAGGTTGTATGGAAGCACGAGTCTTCCATCACCCCAAAATATCCAAAGTCTATCGAGGGACCAAGCACGGTTTCCCTTGAAGACAAAAACACCCTGAAATATCCAAAACCTCTCAAAGGACCAAGCACGGTTTACTTTGATAAACAAACCCCCCAAACCAGGGTTGCATGGAAGCCCAAGTCTTCCATCACCCCAGAATCCAAAATCCCAAAATCCAAAGGGGTATATATCCCCGACATTGATGATTCCATGTTCCAAGGCCATGATTTATACAAAAACTTTTCAAAAAACAAGAAGTCCTGGAACATGATTCTAAACATGGGATATAAACCCTACCAGGGCCTGGGAACCCAAAACCAAGGTAGGCTTGAACCTGTCCTACCTCAGGCCAATCGACAAAAGTATGGTTTGGGCTACAGCCCACCCATACCCCCAAAGCTGCCACCTAAGACCATCTAGGTCAAGGGTGCCCTGTAGAACCTCTAAAACTGAAACCCATGTCTTAGACCTATCTGATTAGAGTCTGATTCATGAATGTTTTCTTTGTAGGTTCAATGGAAGATCCCTACTTTTGAAAAAACCAAAAAAATTGGATATTACCAAAAACCAAAAAAATTGAAAACCCTCAAAATCTCAAAAACATTTGGAAAAATAAAAATTCCAAAAAGAAATTTTGTTTTGAAAGCATTTGTCCATGTACAGAGTCCATTTTCAAAAATTGTAAAAAGCCTTTTCAAAGAATTGTATATACTCCCAAAAAACCCAAAATATCCAAAAAGCTGGTCCTGAACACCCTTTTGCCTAGAGCTTTTTCAAAATAAAAAGCTCGAGAATCACCAAAGTAGGGAGGAATAAACACCTCCAAGCTTCCTGAAATTCATAAAATCCTTGACTTGTAGAAAGATTGGGGATTTTTAGAAACAAGCCTAACCCATAGTGTGTGCATAAGCATCATGCATCACACTCTGAAATCATTCATGTGCATCGAGTCCAGTGCATCTAGTCGAGACATCATCTTAGAACTCGAATTCAGGGTTTTGTATAACCAAAGGGGCAATGAAAGTTGACCCCCCCTAAATATCAAGCCTTCATAAACAGGTCTCCATACGAATCAAATCCAACACTTTCAAGGCAAATTTCAAAAAGAAATGAGAATCTCGAAAAAGGGTTAGCATTTCACAAAAGCCTTTTCAAAATTCTTTTGATAAAAACCTTCCATGCATTGCAATTCATGCATTGTCTGCTTGACTTGATCAAATGAAGATGTTGTTCATACTAAATGTGCCATACGTTTTGAAAACTCTATTGGCATGTGAAAGGAATCACTAAGCCAAGAGAAGAATCGTGCTTAGCCTTGCTGTAGGCCTTCAAAATTCGAGACATCATCTCCCATGTCATGAAAAAGGGAATAATGTTCACTAAAGCACTCATTTTTAAAATCCTATCTCAACAGGTAGGCAAAATGGCAGCCCCTTTCAACAGAGTATGAATTCAAAACTCAAAACTCCATTAAGGGACAAGCCCTGCATCGTGTGGCTGAAGTGCCTCTTTGAGACACATTCCCCATACTTGATCAAATGCCCCATGAAGGCATGAATCTTCAAAATGAATTCCAAAAACCCTACTTGACCAAAATCAAGTGTAGGAAACATATTTTGATCAAAAGGGCTGGTATAAGACCATCTTCATATAGAAAGGGAGGATTTCCAAAATTGCTTTCTCAAAAGGGATCAAAATTTCGAAAATTTTAACCCTACATATGGCTTTAAAAAGAAAGATTTCTCAACTTCTAGTTTATATGAAAACCTTGATTGTGTTGGGATAAAGAACATGAATCTCACGATGAAATATGGAGACCATGTCAAAACTAAAACCTGATGGCCATAACGATCACTTAGGGCTGGTTATGTTTCCATCCTTGAGCAAAAAGTATCATGATCATGTTAGAAAAACCATGGAAGTGCATGGACATGAACATACCATTGTCCATCCAAAATCCTTTTGAAAAGCCATGGCCCTTCACCATATGGCCATGCGAAATTCCCATCAAGCTAGGGGCAATTTTAAATATAGCCCCTAGACACTTTCCATGGAGAAACAAATGCATCTCCTTCATGACTTGTGAGATACATCTCGTATGTTCATCATTGCATAAAAGCATGTATTTCCATTTTGAATCACATAGAGTGCATAGCATGCATCATTCATATCATATCACCCCAAAGAAAGCCCAAGAGGTTGGCAATTCGAGTAGAAATGTCTCCATGTCTTCAAAGGGCAATAAAAATCAGAAATTTGTTGATATTGTGGGTCAAAATTAGCAAAACCCCGAAAATGCCTGAATATTCAAAAGGGTTTATGTTAAATTCCTTTTTCAAAAAGATTTTAAAAATCGAACTCCTTTGAAACTTCTTGAAAGAAGAATCAAAGTTGATTGTATAACCCTGAATGGAGGAATTTATACTTTGCGAAAGGTAGAGTCTTCCAAAAACAAATTGGCAACATTTCAAAAATCCCTAGCTTACAAGATTAAGCCTTGTTCAAAATATCAAAATATTTTCGAATAGCAGATGCTATTAAGAAATAGGATGATCTCGTTTGAATCGAGTAACCAAAGGGATAAGCCTTTCCCCATTCTACTTTCTCTCCAAAAAGGAAAATTGGCTATGTTCAAAAGAAAAAGAAAAAAATCGAGAATACAAAAACTCCTCCGAAAGTGGTCTTCCCTTCATAAACAGGGAATACAAAAACTCCTCCGAAAGAGGTCTTCTCGTTCAAAAAAAAAAAAGGAGATATAAAAAAACTCCTCCCAAAGAAGTCTTCCCTTCATAAACAGGGAATACAAAAACTCCTCCAAAGAGCTGCTCTCCTTTAAAGAAAAGAGGGATTAATGAAAAAATACTCCCAAAGGGAGACCCTCTGTGAAAAAAGAAACAAAAAGCTAAAGCTCCAAAGAGAGCGATTTTTCGATTCTTTGCCTAAAACCACGGGACGCTTCAGAAGGGACCGTGGTATCTCTTTCCCATATCCCTACGGCTTATCCCCGAGGAAAAAGGTTCAAATTTGCGAAAATCCTAAAGTACGAAAAAAATCGGCTGATTTGGATTTCATTTTGTTTGAGAACTCGACTCTGTTTTGTAGGAAATGGAACTTTGAAATGTTTTCCAAGTTTTCCTACCCAAAAACCTCTACTGAGTAGCAGGTATTGAAACCCGAATGAAGGGAAGTATGAAAAACGGAAGTCCTTTTCAATACAAGCTAAAAGGAGTTCGTTTTCAAAAAGAAAATTTTCGAAAAAAAAAACCCATGAATGTCAAAAAGACAAGGATAGAACCTGTTTGGAGTAGACAACCTCAAAAGGCTCTCTCCAAAGCTCAAAAACCCGAAAACGTCTAGAAGACATGGGTAAAACCTGCTCGGAACAGCCTGCCTCAAAAGGCACTCTTCGGGCTCAAAACCCCAAAAATGAAAACATTTTTTCTCATGCATGCATCCAAAAAATCGTCCATGCATGATCATACATAGGGAAACCCAGGAAAAGTCCCCTTTTGCTAAAAATCCCCACCTATGGTAAAAGAAAACAGGGTTTTGCGAAATAAAAATGGTGTATTCTCAAGAAAATTTGAGAGGAAAACCAAAATGGGGTGTTATCTTCTTCGCCATTATCCAAATCAATTTGGATAATGCCAAAGAGGGGCATCTGTAAACACCCCGAATTTTCCAAAAATCAAAAACTCTAAAAAACATAAAAAGCTCGTTTGAGCCAAAAACGACGACCTATTTTAAAATATGAAAACAGGTAGAAAAGGCAAAAGGAGAGCCCCAACAAGAAGAGCAAATCGAGCCTGGAGTCTCAAAAGCCACCCCCTGTTCAAAAACGGAAGTAAAGAGAGCCCGTTTGGAGAAAAGCCCGATAAAAGGGTAAAAATGTAATTTGGATCAAAGAAAAAGTGCAAAGCAGCTCCAAAATACAGAAAGAAGCCCAGTACCTGAGGAAGTCGACGGAAGTCTGAGACACGTCCCGTTAGAATGAAGAATGGAATCCGTGCGGCAATATGAGTTCGATATCAACAAGAACTGGCTAGAAGCCAAAAAGCGGACCGAAACGAACGCAAAAAAAGTCCTGAAAAGCAGAACACCGGTTGGAAGGAAGACTTGGGGAAGACCGAGGCCAGAGTTGGGCGTCCGATGAATCAAAGCCCGCTCAAAACCGAAGATGAAAAGCACCAAAAAGGACCAGAAAACCAAGGAGTAGAAGAAAAGTCTTGATTGGGTATGGACCAAAAAATATCCAGATCCAGATCCAAATAGTGTTTGGATTGGATCTGGATCTCAAAATATCCGAGATTCGAGATCCGAGATCCAAACCCAAATAAATATTTGGAGTGGATCTGGATCACAAAATATCCGAGATCCGCAATCCAGATCCACGTAGGGTTTGGATTGGATCCGAATAGCCAGACCCAAATCCAAGACCCAATATCCAAGACCCATTTAAAACCTCTATAAATAGAGGTACTGGGCTTGAAAAAAGTAGGGACTTGAGGCTCCAGGGAAGTTCCTCACGTGAAATAAAGGGGGGGATGAGAGAGAAAGGCCATTGGCCAAAACGTTTTTTTGTTTCAGAGTTGGGATTGGCCCATGGAGGCAAGGGCTCCACCAACGACTTGGCGTCTCCTTCAAGCTGAAGTGGAGCGTTGCATGGTGGAGCTTGGCGGCTTGAGCGGCGGCTTGGAGTGGTGCTGCACCAAGGTAGGTCCCCTAAGCCCTAACCTAACCCACTTCTTCCCCTAATCCTCTAGACCACCCATCCTAGCTAAACCTTCCCCTAAAAAGCCACCAAAATAGCCAAGTCCTGGCTGATTTTCACCAAGACTCCTACCCTAGACCACCACCTAAACAACCTATCCTAAGGACCTAAACCAGTTCGGCCAAGTGCTGGCCGAACTCCACCTTGAACCCCATCAAGTTCGGCCAACCTTGGCCGAACTTCTCTTTGAAACAACCTAGCTCGAGCCACCTTGGCTCGAGCCTTTTTCTAAACCCACGGCCTGCAAGTGCAGGCCGTGTTCCTGGTTTTTCCACCTAAGGTTTGGCCTGCCTTGAGGCAAGGCACCTACCCTAAAACCACCCAGCCATTGGCTGGGTTTTTCCTCCCCCACCCACCTAAAACAGCCCGGCCAAAGTTGGCCGGGCTTCCTCCCTTTTTCACCATAACCTGGCCTGCCTTTCGGCAGGCCACCTAAATCTAAACACACGGCCAAACCAGGCCATGTGTTTCCCTCTTTGAAACCATACCAGGCAAGCCATTCACCTTGAAACCACTCGGCCATACTGGTCGTGGTCCCTTACCAAAGACCCAAGACAACCCCACAACCACCTTGGTTGAGCCCCCAAAACCTAGCCATACTTTCCTCAACCAATAGCTAACCTAGGACCAGCTGCAACCTAACCTAGGACAACCACCTTGGCTCTCGCCTAGAACCCAGCCCAAACTCTATCCTAAAACCCCCCTACTCGAGCCACTGTAAACACCCCGAAATCCCACGAATTTCTCAAATAAAACCTGGTTTTGTAAAAGCAGCCTCAAAGGGCTATTTTGAATCTGGAAACCCAGGAGCCTTCCAAGCAACCTTGTACAGATGTTTTGAACTTTTATATGTTTAAATATGTATAATATGTTTTAAAAAACTGTTAAAATATGTTTTGAAACCCCACAAAGCAAGCTTGGCCTGATCAAAGCAGGACCAGAAGAGCTAAAGAGAGCCCGGAACCGGAGCACATGTCGAGCCCGGCACAACAACTCTCGTATTGAATCCACCCCCAGGATCTCGAACATCCAAGACCCTGTTATCAGCAAACATCACTCGAAATCATCTCCGGAAGGTGAAAATAGAAGCGGACGACCATGTTGGCGAAGACCCAACGCAGACGAAGTACTGATGCTGTCAGACCCCGCATAAACCGTTCGTTTCGAACACAGCCCGATAGAGTACGAATTTCTTGAATCCACCTGGTTTTATAAAAGCAGCCCCAAAGGGCCATTTTGAGTCTGGAAACCCAGGAGCCTTCCGGGCAACCCTTTACATATGTTTTAAACTTTATATGTTTTAAATATGTATAATCTGGCTTTAAAAACCTTTTAAAAACACATTTTGAAACCCCGAAGCAGCTTGGCCTAATCAAGATAGGAACAGAAAAGCTAAAGAGAGCCCAGAATCGGAGCACAAGTCGAGCCCGGCACAACAACTCTATTATTGAATCCACCCCCAGGATCTCGAACGTCCAAGACCCTATTATCAGCAAAACATCACTTGGAATCATCTCCGGAAGGTAAAAACATAAGCGGACGATCATGTTGGCGAAGACCCAACACAAACGGAGTACTGATGCTGTCAGACCCTGCACAAACCGTTTGTTTCGAACACAGCCTAAAGGAGTAAGAATTCAGTTTGGATCGGATTTGGACCATATATATCTAGATCCCAATCCAAACCTATGTGTGGATTTGGATTTGGATTTGGATCCAGAGATCCAATCCAATATCCACATCCATGGCCCACATCACCTTCTCATAAATGGAGGTGGGGCCCACTTGAAATTCACGTGGGATTATGGGCATGAGAGAGAGTGGGGGAGGATAAGATTTGAGGGTTAATTGTAATTAAGCTTGACTTGTGTGTCAAGTTTGGGGTTAATCATGTGGGTTAGCCTAATTAGCATGGGTTTAACTTGTATTAGCCAAAACCTAACCTAGGGCAGCACCAACATGATGCAATAAGGTCTATGGCTTATGCAAAGGGAGCTCCCTAACCCAATCCTAAGTAAAAAACCCTAATCCTAGCCTTTTACCCTAATCCCAGCCTAAACCTAGCCTAATCACCTAACCCACTTCCCTAATCCCGACCTAATCCCAACCTAATCACCTAACCCACTTCCCTAATCCTCCCCTAAACCTAGCTTAATTTCCTTAAACCTAACCTAATCCTAGCCTAATCACCTAATTGTAAACAGCTCGAAATCCCATGAATTTCTCAAATTTATTTGGTTTTATAAAAGCAGCTCCAAAGGGCTATTTTGAGTCTGGAAACCCAGGAGCCTTCCAGACAACCCTGTATATATGTTTTAAACTTCATATTTCAAAAATATATATTATGGTTTTTGAAAACCTTTTAAAACACGTTTTTGAAACTCCAAAGCAGCTTGGCCTAATCAAGACAGGACTAGCGAAGTCAAAGAGAGCCCGGAACCAGAGCACATGTCGAGCCCGGCACAACAACTCTTGTATCAAATCCATACCCCAGGATCTCGAACGTCCAAGACCCTGTTATTATCAAAATGACATTTGAAGTCATCTCCGGAAGGCAGAAACGGAAGCGGACGATCATGTTGGCGAAGACCCAACGCAGACGGAGTGCTGATGCTGTCAGACCCCGCACAAATCGTCCGTTTCGAACACAACTCGAAGGAGTCAGAGTTCAGTTTGGATCGGATCTGGACCATATATATCCAGATCCCAATCCAAACCCATATGTGGACTTGGATTTGGATCCAGAGATCCAATCCAATATCCATATCCATGGCCTACATCACCTTCTCATAAATGGAGGTGGGGCCCACTTGAATTTCACGTGGGATTATGGGCATGAGAGAGAGTGGGGGTGGATAAGATCAAGTGTGTGTTGTAATTAAGCTTGACTTGTGTGTCAAGTTTTGGGGTTAATCATGTGGGTTAGCCTAATTAAGTGGGTTTAAGCTTGTAATTAGCCAAAACCTAACCTAGGGCTGCACCAACATGATGTGGTTAAGATCTATGGGCCATGCAAAGGGAGCTCCTTCACCTAAACCTAACCCCAAAACACTTAATCCTAGCCTTCCACCTTAATCCACCCCTAATTTGAGCCTAATCACCTAACCCACTTCCCTAATCCCAGCCTAATCCCAACCTAATCACCTAACCCACTTCCCTAATCCTTCCCTAAACCTAGGTTAATTTCCCTAAACCTAGCCTAATCCTAGCCTAATCACCTAACCTAGCTCACTAAACCTCACCCTAGAACCAACCCACCTAACTAAACCCTAAACCACTAAACTACCCCATCTAAACCTAGCACACCATATCCCCAAAACCATTAAAACAAAATATCTGGCCCTACCCTAATACCAGCCCACCATATCACCTTACCACCCTCCCTAGACCACCTAACCACTACCCCAAAACCACCCCCACCGCCCTTCACAAAGGCTATAAACCCCCACCCCTAGTGGGCGGGTTTTCAAGCCTTGGACCCCACTTCCCAGCCCAGCCGAACCCAGCCGCCTGCACCACTTCCAGCCGGACCTTCCACCTGTACCACCACCAGCCACCACCTCGCTCCACCTGCTCCACCACGCCCCAGCCGACCAACCATCTGTCGCCACCCTCTTCATCCGGCCGAACCTGCCCCATCCACCATCACACCCGGCTTCTCCTCAGCCGCCCGCTGCCTCCCATCACTTGGTTAGTACCCCATACCCTACTTCATCTCTTCTCCACTTCCCCTCCACTCTTAACCGTCCACCCTACCACCACCTTACCCTAACACCAGCCACCTGCCGCCACCCCTCCCATTCGGCCAAGCCTCAACCGACCTAACTACCCGCCACTACCTAACCACCCTAGCTACACCCAGCCACCCTATCCGACTCCCTAAGACCTGCCCATATCACTCCCTTACACCCACTACACCCACTACCACCTAGCCGCATCACCTAGCTAGCTTCCTTTCCATACTCCACCCATAGCCACTCTAGCAGCCCGCCACCACCAAGTCCCCTTAGTCGGCCACTCCAACCGACTACCACCTGCCCCTTTGGTCAGCCACCCGCCAGCCATATCCGTCCCCTAGGTACTCCCTTAGCCTCCCTTAGTGCCACATTCCCTAGGCACCCCATCCTTAGCATCCAGCACCCCATCCCTAGCATCCAGCCACCTTCAAGGCGCCTCTCCCGCGCCCCATTTGCAGCCGGCCAGCACCTCTTGCCGTTCACCCTCGCGGAGCTCCCTTTTGCAGCCCAAGGCGAAGGTCAAGCCCACGCTCAAGCAAGGCATCTACGGACCAGCTACTAGTAAGTGCCTAACTCGGTCTTTAGTTGTATACTTGCTTGAGATTCAATTCGATACGGGGTTTAATAATGGAGCATAGTCTCCCCCCGCTTGTAATAACGTGGCTTGGCACACCCACACACGTGCACTCTCCTAGTTGTGCACAATTTTGAACACACACGGGCCTAATCAGCCCCTAATACACAAGTATATACATATACTTTCATTTTTGTAGGGTTTTGCTTAAGTTGGGTGTGTTGTCTTTCAATTCAAACACTCACACACATTGAGCCTTCGCTCTTATTTGAAAGTCCCAAGTAAGGGCCGACCTATACTATTTGGGTTTCATTTCATGTCGTGTGTGTAAGTCTTTCAATTCAAGCACTCTCACACACATTGAGCCTTCGCTCTTATTTGAAAGACCCAAGTAAGGGCCGACCTATACTATTTGGGTTTAATTTCATGTCGTGTGTGTAAGTCTTTCAATTCAAGCACTCTCACACACATTGAGCCTTCGCTCTTACTCCCAAGACCTTAGTCAAGGCCTATTGCAGTTATATTTGGGTTTAATTTCATGTCATGTGCGTAGTACTTCAATTCAAGCACTCTCACACACATTGAGCTTGCTATTTAGAAATAGCACGTACTACTTGCAAGTACTACATCGATCCATTCCAGATCAGCCTATTTAGAAATAGCACGTACTACTTGCAAGTATCTTGCTATGTTGAACTAGGCCTTTCTTTGTAAGAAGAAGGATTTTGAGATGTAACCACGATTTTGAAAACTCCACTCTTTCACAGGTGCGAATTCTCTTACTTGGGTTCACACGAGTTTGCCTTTGCACCTTATTCACATGTCTCAGGGCAGCTATCCCCCTAAAATTTTCGAAAACTAGAATTTAATCCAGATCCTATACATGATACTTCTTTAAGTATTGGATATTGATAGGATCTGCTAAATTCCTACCTTCTACATCGATCAACCAATACGAATTGTTCGTAGTGGTTGCTCGTACAACATAGGGTCCATCCCAGTTGGGGCGCCACTTGCCTAGGGGGTGTGGGCCACGATGGTGGATGGTCTTTAAGACCAGATCTCCCACTGCAAAGTGGCGAGGTCTCATGTGTTTGCTATAATGTCAGGCTATCCTTTGCCGGTATGCACGAGCATGATCCATGGCAAGGAGTCGCCTTTCATCTAGCAAATCTAGTTTGGCCATCCTAGCATGCTGAAGCGTCTTTAGGGGGAGGTCGAGTGCTATGGATGTATGAAATGAATGCAGTTGGGTATGAATGGGAAGAATGGCGTTTGTGCCATAGACCAACTCGAATGGTGTGGCATTCGTGGGAGTCCGGATGGAAGTCCTATAAGCCCATAAGGCTTCATCCAGCTTCTCGTGCCACGTCCTACCCTTCTCTAAGGTTTTCTCAATAATACTAATGAGAGTCTTGTTTGTGGCTTCGGCTTGGCCGTTGCCTTGAGGGTAGTAGGGCGAGGAGAAGTGGTGGGTTATGCCATACGTGTTGCACAACTTGACCATCCGCTCATTCTTGAATGGGGTACCATTATCAGACACAAGGTCTCGTGGAACCCCAAATCGAGCCAAGATATTCCTCCGGATGAAAGCCACCACATGTTGCCCCATTACATTCGTTAGGGAAATGGCTTCCACCCACTTGGAGAAATACTCCGTGGCTGCTAAAATAAATCGATGCCCATTCGAGGCCTTGGGAAATATTGGGCCTACAATGTCAAACGCCCACATGGTAAATGGCCAGGGGCTGACCACGGAATGCAATGCAGATGAAGGGATATGAATTGCGTGCCCATGCACTTGACACGGATGACACTTCCTAACATGATCGTGACAATCCTTTTTCAGGGGGGACCAAAAATAGCCCCCTCTAAGTATTTTCATCGCCATCATGTTGGCATTAACATGACCTCCACATTCTCCATCGTGGAACTCATGCATTACTATCCTAGCCTCCTCTAGGTCGATACACCTAAGCAGAATGCCGGTAAAACTCTTTTTGTATAAGACCCCACCCAGAATGGTGTATCGGGTCGAAATCTTACGAATGAATGCCTTATCTTTGGATGTGGCATCCTCGGCAAATCTCCCATTTTCTAAAAATTGTTTTATGTCATAGAACCAGGGTTTTTCAATAGACTCTGGGTTGTTTTGGTAAATATCCAAGTCGTGTGTGGATGGATGGGGCGCATGCCATATTTCCAAAGATCTGGTCCCTGAAATGGGATCGACCTTCAGGGCTGAACCCAAGGAGGAGAGGGCATCGGCGATGCCATTGTCCTCTCTTCCTACGTGTGTGAGTTTACACGATTGGAAGGATTGGGCCAATCGAGTGGCCAACTCGTGATATGGAAGTAGTTTCTCATTACGTACTTGCCAAATTTTTAAAACCTGGTTTATGACAAGGAGCGAATCTCCAAAGACCTCGATGCATGATGCCCCTAGAGTTTTCGAAATCCTTAAGCCTTGTATGAGTGCTTCACACTCAGCTACGTTGTTGGAACATTCGAAATCTAAGCGGACTGCTTCACACTTAGAGGGGTCGACTTCTATTCCCCTTTGGGTCACCATAAAGCCTAGAAGCTTCCCTGATTCTACTCCGAACACACATTTTTGAGGTTTAGCTTTACTTTGTAAAGCCTAAGCCTTTCGAAAATCTTTTGTAAACATTCGATATGGGTGCATCGGGTTTTGGATTTCGCCAAGAGATCATCTACATACACTTCTACAAGCTCATGAATTTGATCATGGAAGATCGTGTTCATGGCTCGTTGGTATGTTGCGCCGACATTTTTCAAACCAAAGGGCATGACTGTATAGCAGTACGTGCCCCATGGGGTTGTGAAGGCGGTCTTACCCTGATCTCGTGGACTTAGTTTGATTTGATTATAGCCTGAATAGCCATCCATGAATGAAAACATTTCATGATTTGCAGTACTATCGACTATCAAATCTATGTTTGGTAAAGGATAATTATCCTTTGGAGTGGCTTTATTCAGGTTTCTGAAATCGATGCATATTCGAATTTTCCCATTGGTTTTTCGAACTACCACGATATTTGACAACCAATCAGAATACGCAATGGGTTTTATAAATCCGGCTTTTAGCAGATCTTCTAAACCCTCTTTGACTTGCGTGTGTACGTTCGGGTGTATTTTCCTAAGCTTCTGCTTTATTGGTTTTACACCTACATCTAAGGGAAGACGATGCTCGACTATGCTGGGATCTATGCCCGGCATGTCTTCATACGTCCATGCAAACACATCTAAATAGGTTTGTAGAAATGCAATGAATGCTAACTTTTCAGTTTCATGCAAGCATGCGCCTATTTTGATGGTTTTGGGATTGGAATCATCCCCTAGGTTCACCTCTACGAAATCTCCTCTTACTGATTGGGAAGGTCTTTCAAAATCGAGAATTCTATGAAATTCTGGGAGCTCAGAAGTGGGATCTTCCTCAAGGGGATCCACTTCTGGGCTTTGATCATTCTCGTGGGCTATAGACCCGAGGGAACTTGATGCGTGGTTTTTTGTACTTGGATTTTCAAGTGATTTCGAAATTTTTGGTCTGGCTATGCAGACGACGCTTCTTTCGAAATCCTTTTCTTTTGCCAAAGTCTTACCAGGAGCAGCTATGTACAAAATCTTTTTGGTATTTTCCAAATTTTCGATTTTTTTTGGCTTTTGTAAAACAAGAACTTTGGGAACTATACAAAGCACTCTTTTTCCGAGTTTTTGTTTTTCCATTGTTTTTGGTTTTTCTTGTTTTTCGATTTTTTTTATTTTAAGTTTTTCAAATGTTTTTGGTATTTTTAGAAAAAGGGATCTTCTGTCATACCTACAAAGGGAAAACACTACGGGTTAGACTCGGAATAGGAGGTCTAAACCATAGGTTTCTTCTAAGACAGGCTCCGGGGCACCCTTGACCCAGGTGGTCACAGGGGGTGGCTCCGTCGGTATTCGGGGAGTATAGCCGATCCCATATCGGCTTGGGTTAGCCCTAGGAAGGATTAGAGTCGGGAGGGGGCCTGCTTTGGGCGGCCCCTTCACGCATACAACCTTCCTAGGGTTGTTCAACAGGAGCCGAGGTGGCTCAACCAGGATTTGCCCCAGGTTAGCCTCATGGGCCTGGGAGCTTGATAAACAAGGGGAGTTTATGATCCCCTGAAGCTGTGGGTGACTCTCACCTAGGATCACTACGACCTGGTCCCTAAAAGGGATCTTGACACACCTGTGGAAGGTGGATGGCACAGCGCACAAACTGTGTATCCAGGGCCTTCCCAGCAACAGGTTATAATGGGGGTGGATGTCCAAGACATGGAACACCCCCGTGTGTTCGATCCCTCCCGTTTCCATTGGGAGTTCGATGGATCCTAAAGGTCTAGACGCATTCCCATCGTATCCAGTGATAACGATGGGGCTTGGGTTCACTGAAGTCAAGGTGACTCCGATTTTGTACGCCACATGAAGTGGAAGGATGTTGAGCCCTCCTCCACCATCGACTAAGCACCTGTCCAGAGAGTGGTTGTTTAGAACCACCTCGATATGCAGGGCCTGGTTATGGGTTTCGTAGGGTCTATCTACATCATCTTCCGAAAAGGTGATGGGCGATTTTGCTCCTAATAAAGCCACTTGGGCAGACAAGGATTCCGGACTTATGTTCGAATCAACCTTGGCCCTTTCTAGAATTTTCTCTAAGACAAGTCTATGCCTAGGCGAGGTTTTGATAAGCTCTAGGATAGACATGTGAATCGGAATCTTTGAAAGGTGGTTTTCGAAATCATAAGGATTTAGGATGACTTTGTCCTTATCTGCTTTTGGCAGACCACTAGGGATACATGCTTTTGAGGGGCCAGGCACACTGACCACCTTTTGAGCACCTTGAAGGTGCGGGGGTTGGTAGATCCTCCTAGACCTAGTGACTTCCCCCACGACCAGCCTAGGGTTCGCGCTAAACTTGGCTCTAAGGATGAGTTGAGGAGAACCTTGGATTTTCAAAACTGGTTTTACCGGGGTTTCCACTTTTGGTGGTCCCCGAATGACGACTTGGGCGGGCCTCTTGTATAATACAAGGATGGGCGCACAAGTAGGTCGACCAGGTTCTGGTTTTTGCGCTAGTTCCTTAGAAATGGTGAGGGTACATACCTCATTTCCTTTCCCACTGCCACTGGCGTGTTTGGGAAAGGGTTCCTTGAAGATAGCTTGAGGTGGCTCAGGTTCCACAGTGACCTGGAGCCGGCCTTCTGCTATCAAGTTCTCAATTTTATTTAAAAGAGAGAAGCAGCGTTTGGTATCATGGCCTTTGAGCCGATGATACTTACAAAATCAGTTTAAATACCCCCCCTTGGACGTGACTCCTTCGGGGATTTCAGGGAGTTCGATCATACCCTGGGCAAGTAAGAGGTCTAGGACCTCCGACACAGGTTGCCCCAGCGGAGTATACTCCCGTTTTTCAACCGGTTTTTGAAAATTGCGTTCCCTCTTATTTTCTAATTTTTCAAAATTTTTGGAAGTGCCCGCCATGCCTGGATCCACCCGGACATTGGCAATTTTATGGGGCTTTGCCCCTTTGTCCGTCGTGGGCAGCCCATATGCGATGGGCTTTTCCAAACGGGTTTTTGGAATGGCACTTCCTTTCCATAAGTGGTCGTATGTCCCTTTTCGTAAGTTGGTTTCGAAAAGGGAGGCCTTTTTGATCAACTTATGGAAAGTTGAAATCTCATGGAGCGAGAGAAGGGTTTTTAACTCGCTTTTGAAATTATCCAGGATGAGCATTACTGTGCATCCTTCGGATATGGGCTCTCGCACTTGGCCCAAAAGCGACCTCCATCTTATAATGAAGGCATGCACATCTTCGTTCATGCCTTGCTTCGTATCCCTTAAGGTATTCAGGGTTGGCGTGACTTCTACGTTGTGTGCAAATCTTTGCATAAAGCAGTTCGCTAACTCTTCAAAAGTAGCGAACTGGCTTAAGTCGTAGGAAGCCAACCATTTGGCAGCTGTGCCTTTAAGGGATAGAGGGAACCAATACACCCATTTCATCAAGTCCTTTTTCTTCTTATGGGATCGACGTGAGAAAAGCTGCAAGTGAGACCTAGGGTCTCCCATGCCATCATACCGATGGAAGTTCGGTATTTCATCATCACTGTCTGTTTCGTAATCCATAGGAAGGAAATCAGACAGGGCGTAGCTTCTTTTCTCTTTATTCTGCCCTTTCAGCAGCTGCTGTAGGGCTTTACGGTCCTTTTGTGTGAAGGACTCGTGGTATTGGTTGCCTTCCATTACAGAGGCCTCTTTTTGCTTGCGAGGTTTTTCAGATTTCTTTTTAGGCCTTTGTTCACCGTTCGATGAACATGAATCGCCTACTTCAGCCTCTTGGCTGAGAGCATCGATTTTGGCCTCAAACTCCCTTCTCAAGTCCTCGATTTCATCTAGTTTTATTTTGTTTTTGAAAATCCTCCTAGAGTGAGAACTTGATGCGCATGAGCCTTGGCTCGACACTTCACTTGGATTGGATTTTGACATGCTTTTCAAGCTTTTTCAAAATATCCTAAGTACAAGCAAAGAAAACAAGTTAAAACGACACCTTTTTACAAAATTTTCGCAAAACTTCTACAAGCAAACTCGATTTTTGAAAAGGCTCACGTCCCACCGGGCGTGCCAATCTCTGTAGACACGCGAAAATCCCCGCCTCTTCGTAATTTTCAGGGCTTGGAGCGGATCCTCTCGTGTGTCTAAGGCCTATGTATGCAAACAGGGCGTGCCAGCTAGCTTACTTAAGCTAGCGAAGATATTTTTAACACTGACTTCTAAACGTGGCGACTGTGAGCAAGTAAGCTCTTGTCATCGCAGACCTTCTTGCACCGATGTGCAAGGGTCAGTCTGTACGCTTTTGCAAAAATCGAGTTTTTTTGGAGAGAAAGTCTACGAAGCGGTTCGAGGTGTCTATTTCGGGTCTTTAAGATGCGGTTGCATGTTTTTAGATCACGTGGATTTGCACGTGCCTAAGTCTTTTCTTTTATCCCTTTTCGGGCCACCTAGTTTGTGTGTTATGAACACTCCACTACATGGGCGAATTCGAGCAGGGCTTGCTTCGATGCAATATGCGTCCTACCTCGTAGTATGGCGTAGATGCAATGCAAACTCACGCTACTCCAAAGGGAAAACCTGAAATGTAAAGACAATACTGAAGGGAAATGACAGAAGGGAAATAACCGAAGGGAAATAACCGAAGGGAAATAACCGAAGGGAGATATGTATATAGCTTATGTATATGAGCCCTTACTCGGGTCTTGCAAATAAGAGCGAAGGCTCAATGTGGGTGCGTGCTTGAATTGAAAGACTTACACACACGACATGAAATTAAACCCAAATATAAATTGCAGTATGGCCTTGACTAAGGTCTTGGGAGTAAGAGCGAAGGCTCAATGTGTGTGAAAGTGCTTGAATTGAAAGACTTACACACACGACATGAATGAAACCCAAATATAACTGCAATAAGGCCTTTACTAAGGTCTTGGGAGTAAGAGCGAAGGCTCAATGTGTGTGAAAGTGCTTGAATTGAAAGACTTACACACACGACATGAATGAAACCCAAATATAACTGCAATAAGGCCTTTACTAAGGTCTTGGGAGTAAGAGCGAAGGCTCAATGTGTGTGAAAGTGCTTGAATTGAAAGACTTACACACACGACATGAATGAAACCCAAATATAACTGCAATAAGGCCTTTACTAAGGTCTTGGGAGTAAGAGCGAAGGCTCAATGTGTGTGAAAGTGCCTGAATTGAAAGACTTACTCACACGACATGAAATGAAACCCAAATAGTATAGGTCGGCCCTTACTTGGGTCTTTCAAATAAGAGCGAAAGCTCAATGTGTGTGAGAGTGCTTGAATAGAAAGACTTACTCACACGACATGAAATGAAACCCAAATAGTATAGGTCGGCCCTTACTTGGGTCTTTCAACTAAGAGCGAAAGCTCAATGTGTGTGAGTGCTTGAATTGAAAGACAACGCACCCAACTTAAACAAAACCCTTCGAAAATGAAAGTATATATATACACTTATGTATTAGGGGCTGATTAGGCCCGTGTGTGTTCAAAATCGTGCACGACTAAGAGAGTGCACATGTGTGGTTGTGCCAAGCCACGTTATTACAAGCGGGGGGAGACTATGCTCCGTTATTACAACCCCGTATCAAATTGAATCTCAAGCAAGTATACAACTAAGGACCGAGTTTAGGCACTTACGAGTAGCTGGTCCGTAGAGGCCTTGCTTGAGCGTGGGCTTGACCTTCGCCTTGGGCTGCAAACGGGAGCTCCGCGAGGATAGGTGACCAAAGGTGCTGGCTGGCTGCAAGTGGGGTGCGGGATAGGCGCCTCGAAGGTGGCCGGTTGCAAGTGGATGTCGCCTCGAGGTGAGGGGTTAGAGGGACTGAACGAGTGAGTTTTTAGGGTCACTAAGGGAGTTGAGTGTTTAGGGAAACTGGACCTAAAGGAGAGTTTGTGGGAAGGCCGAATGGGACACCTAGGGGAAGGGTGATGACTGGCCGAATGAAGGAATAGTCGGTTGGAGTGGCCGACTAGGAAGATGTGGTGGTGGCGGGTTGCTAGGGTGACTAAGGCTGGAGTATGGGAAGGTAGCTAGTTAGGGGATGGGGCTAGGTGATAGTGGGAATAGTAGGTTTAAGGGAGTGTCACGGGCAAGTCTTAGGAGATCTAATAGGGTGGCCGGGTATAGTTGAGGTGAGTTAGGTAGGGGGCAAACGGTTGGGGCGGCTAAGGTTTGGCCGAATGGGAGTGGTGGCGGCAAGGGGCTGTTGGGTAGGTAAGGTGATGGTATAGTGGGTGGCTGGGAGTGGAGAGGGAGTAGAGAAGAAGCTAGGTAAGGTGCAGGGTACTTACCGAATGGGGAGAGGCGGTGGAAGGCAAGGAGAAGCCGGGTGTGGATGGGAGCTCGGCTGTTTCGATTGGGTGAAGGTGGTGGCGTCCGGCTGGGGAATGGTGGTGGATGGAAGAGGGAAGGTGGCGGTGCAGGTAGAGCTGGTGGAGAGTGGAGCAGGCGGGCAGGTGGAGAGTGGAGCCGGCTGGGCTGAGGTGAGGGCCTTCTACTTGGAAAACCCGCCCCCAAAGGGGAGGGGTTTAAATAGGGGATGGGTAGGTCGGTTAGGGCTGGGCTGAGGGTAGTGGTTAGGTGGTTTAGGTAGGGTGGTATGTAGATAAGGTGGGCTGGAAAGGGTTGGGCCAGATATTTTAAAACTAGGGGTTTGGGTAGATTGTGGGCTAAGGGTGGTTTAGGGGTTTAGGGCTAGGTTAGGTGGTTGGGTTTTAGGGTGAGGTTTAGTGAGCTAGGTTAGGTGATTAGGCTAGGTTTAGGCTAGGATTAGGGAAATTAATCTAGGTTTAGGGAAGGATTAGGGAAGTGGGTTAGGTGATTAGGTTGGGATTAGGCCGGGATTAGGGAAGTGGGTTAGGTGATTAGGTTCAGATTAGGGGTGGATTAGGGGTTTAGGCTAGGATTAGGCGTTTTGGGTTAGGTTTAGGTGAAGGAGCTCCCTTAGCATGGCCCATAGACCTTGATCACCTCATGTTGGTGCAGCCCTAGGTTAGGTTTTAGCTAATTACAAGCTTAAACCCACTCAATTAGGCTAACCCACATGATTAAACCCAAACTTGACACACAAGTCAAGCTTAATACAACACTCTTGATATTTTTCATCCCCACTCTCTCTCATGCCCAATATCCCACGTGAATTTCAAGTGGGCCCCACCTCCATTTATGAGAAGGTGATGTAGGCCATGGATCTGGATATTGGATTGGATATCTGGATCCAAATCCAAATCCAAGTCCACATATGGGTTTGGATTGGAATATGGATATATATGGTCCAGATCCAATCCAAACTGAACTCTGACTCCTTCGAGCTGGGTTCGAAACGGACGATTCGTGCGGGGCCTGACAGCATCAGTACTCCATCTGCGTTGGGTCTTCGCCAACATAGTCGTCCGCCTCCGTTTCTGCCTTCCGGAGATGACTTCAAACGCTATTTTGATAAGAACAGGGTCTTGGACGTTCGAGATCCTGGGGGTGTGAATCAGATACAAGAGTTGTTGTGCCGGGCTCGACGTGTGCTCCAGTTCCGGGCTCTTCTTATTTCTCCTGGTCTTGTCTTGATCGGGCCAAGCCGCTTCGGGGTTTCAAAAACGTGTTTTAAAAGGTTTTCAAAAGCCATATTATATGTTTTTGAAAGATAAAGTTTAAAACATATGTACAGGGTTGTCTGGAAGGCTCCTGGGTTTCCAGACTCAAAAATGGCCCTTTGGGGCTGCTTTTACAAAACCAAGTTTGTTTAAGGAATTCGTGGGATTTCGGGGTGTTTACACTTTTCAAAAAACAAAAAGTCGTGGAACATGTTGTTGAACATGGGCTACACGCCCTACAAGAGTCTAGGGACACAAAACCAGGGTCTCCTAGAGCCCATCCTTCCTAGGGCCAATCCAAGCCGATATGGGATCAGCTATACTCCCCGAATACCGCCGGAACCACCCCTTGTGACCACAAGAGTGCCCCGGAGCCTGCCTTAGAAGAGACCTACGATTTAGATCTCCTATTCCGAGTCTAACCCGTAGTGTTTTCCCTTTGTAGGTATGACGGAAGATCCCTTTTCTAAAAATACAAAAACATTTGAAAAGCTTAAAATCAAAAAAATTGAAAAACAAGAAAAACCAAAAACAATGGAAAAACAAAAACTCGAAAAAAGAGTGCTTTGTACAGTTCCCAAAGTTCTTGTTTTACAAAAAACCAAAAAAATCGAAAATTTGGAAAATACCAACAAGATTTTGTATATAGCTGCTCCTGGTAGGACTTTGAGAAAAGAAAAGGATTTCGAAGGAAACGTCGTCTGCATAGCCAGACCAAAAGTTTCGAAATCACTTGAAAATCCAAGTACAAAGCCAGGTCATTTTGAAAACCACGCATCAAATTCCCTCTGGTCTATAGCCCACGAGAATGATCAAAGCACAGAAGTGGATCCCCTTGAGGAAGATCCCACTTCTGAGCTCCCAGAATTTCATAAGATTCTCGATTTTGAAAAACCTTCCCAATCAGTAGGAGGAGATTTCATAGAGGTGAACCTAGGGGATGATTCCAATCCCAAAACCATCAAAATAGGCGCATGCTTGCATGAAACTGAAAGGTTAGCATTCATTGCATTTCTACGAACCTATTTAGATGTATTTGCATGGACGTATGAAGACATGCTGGGCATAGATCCCAGCATTGTCGAGCATCGTCTTCCCTTAGATGCAGGTGTAAAACCCATAAAGCAGAAGCTTAGGAAAATACACCCGAATGTACACACGCAAGTCAAAGAGGGTTTAGAAGATCTGCTAAAAGCCGAATTTATAAAACCCATTGCGTATTCTGATTGGTTATCAAATATCGTTGTAGTTCGAAAAACCAATGGGAAAATTCGAATATGCATCGATTTCAGAAACCTGAATAAAGCCACTCCAAACGATAATTATCCTTTACCAAAGATAGATAATCGATAGTACTGCAAATCATGAAATGTTTTCATTCATTGATGGCTATTTAGGCTATAATCAAATCAAACTAAGTCCACGAGATCAGGGTAAGACCGCCTTCACAACCCCATGGGGCACGTACTGCTATACAGTCATGCCCTTTGGTTTGAAAAATGCTGGCGCAACATACCAACGAGCCATGACCATGATCTTCCATGATCAAATTCATGAGCTTGTAGAAGTGTATGTAGATGATCTCTTGGCGAAAACCCGATGCACCCATATCAAATGTTTACAAAAGATTTTCGAAAGGCTTAGGCTTTACCAAGTAAAGCTAAACCCTCAAAAATGTGTGTTTATGGGTAGAATCCGGGAAGCTTCTAGGCTTTATGGTGAGCCAAAGGGGAATAGAAGTCGACCCCTCTAAGTGTCGAGCCATCATAGACATGGCTCCACCCTCCAATCTCACCCAAATCCGTAGCCTCCAGGGTCGCTTACAATCCGTTCGCCGATTCATATCGAATCTAGCAACTAGATGCGAACCCTTCAACAAACTGTTGAGGAAGGGCACGAAATTCCTATGGGATAACAAATGCCAGAAGTCCTTCGAGAGACTGAAGGCATACTTAGTTAATCCCCCCGTTTTGAATCCTCCAAAGCAAGGAAAACCGCTTTTATTATACATCTCCGTGCATGAAAATGCTTTAGGAGCCCTGTTGGCTCAATACGAGGATGACACCCATAAGGAGTATGCCATCTACTACATTTCGAAAACTCTCTTGGCATATGAACGAAATTATCAAGCCATGGAGAAGACGTGCTTGGCCCTAGTTTGGGCCTGCCAGAAATTCAGACATTATTTCCTAGACCATGAGATCTGGATAGTGTCCAAGCTTGATCCAATCAAGCACTTGTTCGAAAAACCCATTCTCACGGGTAGATTGGGCAAATGACAACTCCTTCTAATGGAGTATGATCTGAAATACCATCACCAGATCTCCATTAAGGGGCAAGCCCTAGCAGATTACGTGGCTGAGTTCCCCTTAGAGGATGCATATCCCACTCTTGTCGAAATGCCTGATAAAGGCATATTGCAAAACCATTTTCAAAACCACATTTTGGAAAATTCTTTCGAAAACCATGTGTGGAAGATGCACTTCGATGGGGCACGAAACCAACGAGGGGCTGGTGTTGGGGTCGTCCTAATCTCCCCTGAAAAGGGTGAGATTCCCATAGCAGTCCGCTTAGATTTCGAATGTTCCAACAACGTAGCTGAGTATGAAGCACTCATACAAGGCTTAAGGATTTCGAAAACTCTAGGGGCATCGTGCATTGAGGTCTTTGGAGATTCGCTCCTTGTCATAAACCAGGTTTTAAAAATTTGGCAAGTACGTAATGAAAAACTACTTCCATATCACGAGTTGGCCACTCGATTGGTCCAGTCCTTCCAGTCATGTAAACTCACACACATAGGAAGAGAGGACAATGGCATCGCCGATGCCCTCTTCTCCTTGGGTTCAACCCTGAAGGTCGATCCCATTTTAGGGACCAGATCTTTGGAAATATGGCATGCGCCCCACCCATCCACACACGACTTGGATATTTGCCAAAACAACCCAGAGTCTATTGAAAAACCCTGGTTTTATAACATAAAACAATTTTTAGAAAATGGGGGATTCACCGAGAATGCTACATCCAAAGATAAGGCATTCATTCGTAAGATTTCGACCCGATACACCATTCTGGTGGGGTCTTATACAAAAAAAGTTTTACCGACATTCTGCTTAGGTGTATCGACCTAGAGGAGGCTAGGATAGTGATGCACGAGTTCCATGATAGAGAATGTGGAGGTCATGTTAATGCCAACATGATGGCAATGAAAATACTTAGAGGGGGCTATTTTTGGTCCACCCTGAAAAAGGATTGCCACGATCATGTTAGGAAGTGTCATCCATGTCAAGTGCATGGGCACGCCATTCATATCCCTTCATCTGCATTACATTCTGTGGTCAGCCCCTGGCCATTTACCATGTGGGCATTTGACATCGTAGGCCCAATATTTCCAAAGGCCTCGAATGGGCATCGATTTATTTTAGCAGTCACGGAGTATTTCTCCAAGTGAGTGGAAGCCATTTCCCTAACCAACGTGATGGGGCAACATGTGGTGGCTTTCATCCGGAGGAATATTTTGGCTCGATTTAGGGTTCCACGAGACCTTGTGTCTGATAATGGTACCCCATTCAAAAATGAGTGGATGGTTAAGTTGTGCAACACGTATGGCATAACTCACCACTTCTCCTCGCCCGACTCTCATTAGCATAATTGAGAAAACCTTAGAGAAGGGTAGGACGTGGCACGAGAAGCTGGATGAAGCCTTATGGGGGCATATAGGACTTCCATCCGGACTCCCACGAATGCCACACCATTCGAATTGGTCTATGGCACAAACGCCATTCTTCCCATTCATACTCAACTGCATTCATTCCATACATCCATAGCACTCGACCTCCCCCTAGAGACGCTTCAGCATGCTAGGATGGCCGAACTAGATTTGCTAGATGAGAGGCGACTCCTTGCTATGGATCATGCTTGTGCATACCGGCAAAGGATAGCTCGACATTATAGCAAACACATGAGACCTCGCCACTTTGAAGTGGGAGATCTGGTTTTAAAAACTATCCATCATCGTGGCCCACACCCCCTAGGCAAGTGGCGCCCCAACTGGAATGGACCCTATGTTGTACGAGCAACCACTACGAACAACTCGTATTGGTTGATCGATGTAGAAGGTAGGAATTTAGCAGATCCTATTAATATTCAATACTTAAAGAAATATCATGTGTAGGATCTGGATTAAATTCCATTTTTCGAAAAATTTGAGGGATAGCTGCCCTGAGACATGTGAATAAGGTGCAAAGGCAAACTCGTGTGACCCTGAGTGAGAGAATTCGCACTTGCGAAAGAGCGGAGTATTCAAAATCGTGGTTACATTTCAAAATCCTTCTTCTTACAAAGAAAGGCCTAGTTCAATATAGCAAGATACTTGCAAGTAGTACATGCTATTTCTAAATAGGCTGATCTGGAATGGATCGAGTGTAGGCTTGGGATAAGTCCTCCCCTCTTCTCTTCTCCTTCCAAAAGGAAAATAAAGGCCCAAAACAAAAGGGAATTTCCCATTCAAAGTCTCTTTCCAAAAGAAAGAAACCAGAACTTAAAAGAAAAATCGATTCTCTTATAAAAAAAGAGGGATTAAAGAAAAAATACTCCCAAAGGGAGACCCTTGATGAAAAAAAAAGGAAAAAGAGGCCAAAAAGCTCAAAAAGAGCAGTTTTCCACCTTCTGTGCCTCAAACCACGGGACGCTTCAGAAGGGACCGTGGTATCTCTTTCCCATCCCTGGCTTATCCCAAGCTAAACATGGTTCATTTTGAGGAATCCTAAAGTAAAAATAGGACTTACTTACTTAAATTTCATCTTGTTTGAGAATTCGACGTTTCGAGTAAGGCGTAGGAATTTGAAATATGCCTTGTTTTCTTATAAAACCTCTGCTAGATAAACGAGTATCAAGACTCAGACAAGGGCAAGCACGAAGAGCTCGAGATCCTTAGGATCGAGGCTCAAGACAGATGTCCCTTTTGTAAATAGTTTTGTAAATAGATTTTGAAAAATCGAACATCGAATGGCATAGGATTTGCTCACTTGGAGCAACAGGCCTTGTAAGTCTCTAGAGTTCGACCACATTGTAAACACCCCGAAATCCCACGAATTTCTCAAAATCCATCTGGTTTTATACAAGCAGCCCCAAAGGGCCGTTTTTGAGTTTGGAAACCCAGGAGCCTTCCAAACAACCCTGTATATATGTTGTAAACTTTATCTTTCAAAAACATATAATATAGCTTTTGAAAACCCTTTTAAAACATGTTTTGAAACCCCGAAGTGGCTTGGCCTGATCAAGACAGGACCAGGAGAGCCAAGAAGAGCCCGGAACCGGAGCACCTGTCAAGCCCGGCGCAGCAACTCTTGCACCTGATTCACACCCCAGGATCTCGAACGTCCAAGACCCTGTTCTTATCAAAATAGCATTTGAAGTCATCTCTGGAAGGCAGAAACGGAGGCGGACGACTATGTTGGCGAAGACCCAACGCAGACGGAGTACTGATGCTGTCAGGCCCCGCACGAATCGTCCGTTTCGAACCCAGCTCGAAGGAGTCAGAGTTCAGTTTGGATTGGATCTGGACCATATATATCCAGATTCCAATCCAAACCCATATGTGGATTTGGATTTGGATTTGGATCCAGAGATCCAATCCAATATCCATATCCATGGCCCACATCACCTCCTCATAAATGGAGGTGGGGCCCACTTGAAATTCACGTGGGATATTGGGCATGAGAGAGAGTGGGGGTGATAAATATCAAGAGTGTTGTATTAAGCTTGACTTGTGTGTCAAGTTTGGGTTAATCATGTGGGTTAGCCTAATTGAGTGGGTTTAAGCTTGTAATTAGCTAAAACCTAACCTAGGGCTGCACCAACATGGGGTGATCAAGGTCTATGGGCCATGCTAAGGGAGCTCCTTCACCTAAACCTAACCCAAAATGCCTAAACCTAGCCTAAACCCCTAATCCACCCCTAATCTGAACCTAATCACCTAACCCACTTCCCTAATCCCGGCCTAATCCCAACCTAATCACCTAACCCACTCCCCTAATCCTTCCCTAAACCTAGATTAATTTCCCTAAACCTAGCCTAAACCTAGCCTAAACCACCTAACCTAGCTCACTAAACCTCACCCTAAAACCCAACCACCTAACCTAGCCCTAAACCACCCTTAGCCCACGATTTTCCTAAACCCCTAGTTTTAAAATATCTGGCCCAGCCCCATCCAGCCCACCTTATCTACATACTACCCTACCTAAACCACCTAACCACTACCCACAACCCAGCCCTAACCGACCTACCCATCTCCTATTTAAACCCCCCTCATTGTGGGCGGGTTTTCCAAGTGGGAACCACACTCCACTCCCAGCCGGGCCCTCTTCCTCTCCCATCTCTCACCCGTCTTCCCAGCAGCTCCAGCCCCACCAGCCGCCACCTGCTCCGCCACTCTCCCTCTCCCATCCACCATCACCACCCCACCAGCCGGACGTCACCACCTCACTCAGCCGGGCCCTCTCCTTCTCCCATCTTCCACCAGCCGACAGCCACCTTTGCCGCCACTCCTTCCCATTCGGTAAGTCCCCCTAACTCCCTCAAAACCACTCTCTACCACCTCTCCACTCTTAGCCACCCATCTTCCCCTTAGCTCAGCCTCTTTGCCGCCACCACCTAAGCCTAGCCGAACCTAGGATAACCCAAGTGGCTGGCCACTGCTCAGCCACCATTTCCCATTCGGCCGACTCCCCTAGGTGCCCTATTTGGCCTTCCCACTAACTCCCCTTTTAGGGCCAGTTTCCCTAAGTCCCTAACTTCCCTAGTGACCCTAAGACCCACTTAGTCAGCCACTCTAAACTCCCTACTTGGAGGCGCCGCCCACTTGCCACCGGTCCCCTTCGAGGCGTCCATCCCACGCCCATTTGCAGCCGGCCAGCACTCTTGGTCACACACCTTCGCGGAGCTCCCATTTGCAGCCCAAAGCCAAGGCCACGCTCAAGCAAGACCTCTACGGACCAGCTACTTGTAAGTTTCTAAACTCGGTCTTTGATCATACACTTGCTTGAAATTCAATTTGATACGGGGTTGTAATAACGGAGCATAGTCTCCCCCCGCTTGTAATAACGTGGCTTGGCACAACCACACACGTGCACTCTCTTAGTCGTGCACAATTTTGAACACACACGGGCCTAATCAGCCCCTAATATATAAGTGTACGTATATATTTCATTTCCGAAGGGTTTTGTTTAAGTTGGGTGTGTTGTCTTTCAATTTAAACACTCTCACACACATTGAGCTTTCGCTCTTATTTGAAAGACCCAAGTAAGGGCCGACCTATACTATTTGGGTTTCATTTCATGTCGTGTGAGTAAGTCTTTCAATTTAAACACTCTCACACACATTGAGCTTTCGCTCTTATTTGAAAGACCCAAGTAAGGGCCGACCTATACTATTTGGGTTTTATTTCTTGTCGTGTGAGTAAGTCTTTCAATTCAAGCACTTTCACACACATTGAGCCTTCGCTCTTACTCCCAAGACCTTAGTAAAGGCCTTATTGCAGTTATATTTGGGTTTCATTTATGTCGTGTGTGTAGTACTTCAATTAAAACACTCTCACACACATTGAGCCTTCGCTCTTACTCCCAAGACCTTAGTCAAGGCCATACTGCAATTTATATTTGGGTTTAATTTCATGTCGTGTGTGTAAGTCTTTCAATTCAAACACGCACCCACATTGAGCCTTCGCTCTTATTTGCAAGACCCGAGTAAGGGCTCATATACATAAGATATATACGTATTTCCCTTCGGTTATTTCCCTTCGGTTATTTCCCTTCGGTTATTTCCCTTCCGTATTGTCTTTACATTTCGGGTTTTCCCTTTGGAGTAGCGTGAGTTTGCATTGCATCTACGCCATACCACGAGGTAGGACGCATATTGCATCAAAGCAACCCCCGCTCGAATTCGCCCATGTAGTGGAGTGTTCATAACACACAAACTAGGCGACCCAAAAAAGGGATAAAAGAAAAGACTTAGGCACGTGCAAATCCACGTGATCTAAAACATGCAATCGCATCTTAAAGACCCGAAATAGACACCTCGAATCGTTTCGTAGACTTTCTCCCTAAAACTCGATTTTTGCAAAAGCGTACAGACTGACCCTTGCGCATCGGTGCAAGAAGGTCTGCGACGACAAGAGCTCACTTGCTCACAGTCGCCACGTTTAGAAGTCAGTGTTGATATATCTTCGCTAGCTTAAGTAAGCTAGCTGGCACGCCCTGTTTGTATACATAGGCCTTAGACGCACGATAAGATCCACTCCAAGCCACGAAAGGGGCGAAGAGGCGGGGATTTTTCGCGCGTCTACACACATCTGGTCTCTGGGAGGTCGCCACCCTTGGCACCACACCCGCATCATACATCTGCATTCCACGCATGGCACTTGCACTTACATGATTCCATTCAGGACCAGATTCCATAGTATAACCCTTTGGCGTGATATCTCCTCCTACCAGAGTTTGTAAATTGAGATTTTTGCTAAAAATTGGGACGATCCCATGTTCTTCGAGGATAGATCTAGGGAGACATTGAAAGGGGTGTTTGTCATCTTTGCCCTTATCCAAATCTGTTTGGACAAGGCCAAAGAGGGGCATCTGTAAACACCCCGAAATCCCACAAATTTCTCAAATTTATCTGGTTTTGTAAAAGCAGCCCCAAAGGGCTATTTTGAGTCTGGAAACCTAGGAGCCTTCCAGACAACCCTGTATATATGTTTTAAACTTCATATTTCAAAAATATATATTATGGTTTTTGAAAACCTTTTAAAACACGTTTTTGAAACCCCAAAGCAGCTTGGCCGGCCTGCATCTCCCGCACCCAAGTCACCCGGCCTGCATCTCCCCTTTGCCGTTCCATTCCGAGGAGCTCCCTCTTGCAGCCCAAGGCGAAGCCAAGCCTACGCTCAAGCAAGTCACCTTCGGACCAGCTATAAGTAAGTGCCTAAACTCGGTCCTTAGTTGTAGACTTGGTTAAATTAAATTAAATTTGATATGGGGTTGTAATAACGAAGCATCGTCTCCCCCCGCTTGTAATAACGTGGCTTGGCACACCCACACACACGTGCACTTGAGCCTACCTCGCTCTTAGTTGTGCATGATTTTGAACACACAAGGGCCTAATCAGCCCCTTTAAATATAGGTTTATGTATATACTTTAAGTTGTGTAGGGTTTTACTTGAGTTGGGTGTGTTGTCTTTAATTTCTCGCACTCACACACATTGAGCCTTCGCTCTTATTTGTAAGACCCAAGTAAGGGCCGTATGATACTATCCTTGGGTTTAATTTCATGTCGTGTGTGTAGTACTTCAATTCTAGCACTCACACACATTGAGCTTTCGCTCTTACTCCCAAGACCTTAGTTAAGGCCATATTGCAATTTCTATTTGGGTTTAATTTCATGTTGTGTGCGTAGTACTTCAATTCAAGCACTCACACACATTGAGCTTTCGCTCTTATTCCCAAGACCTTAGTTAAGGCCATATTGCAATTTATATTTGGGTTTCATTTGAAGTCGTGTGTGTTGTCTTCACATTTTCACACGCACCCACATTGAGCCTTCGCTCTTATTTGCGTGACCCAAGTAAGGGCTCATATATACTATATACGTATTTCCCTTTTGGCTATGTCTTTTCAATTTGGGTTTTAAGGTTTAGCAGTGTGCGTAGTCTTTTGATATATACACGGCACACACTTGCACAATTGAGCCTTTTCGCTCTTAAGATATAGCCATATTTCCCTTTTGCAATTTCCCTTCGGCATTTTTACATTACAAGTCATTTCCCTTCGGCAATTTCCATTACAAGTCATTTCCCTTCGGCATTGTCTTTTAAATTCGGGTTTTCCCTTTGGAGTAGCGTGAGTTTGCATTGCATATACGCCATACCACGAGTTAGGACGCATATTGCATCAAAGCAAACCCCATACTCCCGCTCAAAATGCCACATCTTAGTGGAGTGTTCATAACACACACCTAGGTGGCCCCAAAGAGGGATAAAAAGAAAGACTTAGGCACGTGCAAATCCACGTGAATTAAAATCTGAAAGTCATACCAAAAAGACCCGAATCAAACACCTCGAACCGCTTTCGTAAGTTCTTACACTCCAAAACTCGATTTTAAAAGCGTACAGACTGACCCTTGCGCATCTGTGCAAGAAGGTCTGCGACGACAAGAGCTTGCTTGCTCACAGTCACCACGTTAGAAGTCAGGTTTTAGAATATATCTTCGCTAGCTTAAGTAAGCTAGCTGGCATGCCCTGTTCGTTTAAATAGGACTTAGACACACGAAAAGGTTCTCTTCAGGCCTAAGAACCAAGAAGCGGAAATTTTCTGCATCTACAGGAGTTTGGCACGCCCAGTGGGACGTGAGTCTTTGAAAGTCGAGTCACTCTAGGAAACTTGCGAAAAGATTTTCAAAGAGGTGTTGTTTTAACTCTTTTTCCTTTACTTGTACTTAGGAATTTTGAAAAAGACTTGAAAGCATGTCAAAATCCAACCCAAGTGAAGTGTCGAGCCAAGGTTCATGCGCATCAAGTTCTCACTCTAGGAGGATTTTGAAAAACAAGATCAAACTAGACAAGATAGAGGACCTGAGAAGGGAATTCGAGGCCAAAATCGATGCTCTCAGCCAAGAGGCTGAAGTAGGCGTTTCATGTTCATCAAATGGTGAACAAAAGGCCAAAAGCAAATCTGAAAAACCTCGCAAGCACAAAGAGGCCTCCATAATGGAAGGCAACCAATGCCACGACTCCTTTACATAAAAGGACCGTAAAGCCCTACAGCAGCTGCTGAAAGGGCAAAATAAAGAGAAAAGGAGTTACGCCCTATCTGATTTCCTTCCTATGGATTACGAAACAGGTAGTGACGATGAAATAACGAATTTCCATCGGTACGATGGCATGGGAGACCCTAGGTCTCACTTGCAACTTTTCTCGTGTCGAGCCCATAAGAAGAAAAAGAACTCGATGAAATGGGTGTATTGGTTCCCTTTATCCCTTAAAGGCACAGCTGCCCAATGGCTGGCTTCCTACAATTTAAGCCAGTTCGCTACTTTTAAAGAGTTAGCGAACTGCTTCATGCAAAGATTTGCACATAACATAGAAGTCATGCCAACTTTGAACACTTTAAGGGATACGAAGCAAGGCATGAACGAAGACGTACATGCCTTCATTATACGATGGAGGTCACTTTTGGGCCAAGTGCGAGAGCCCATATTCGAAGGATGCGCAGTCATGCTCATCTTGGATAACTTTAAAAGCGAGTTAAAGACCCTTCTCTCGCTCCATGAGATCTCAACTTTCCATAAGTTGATCAAGAAAGCAACCCTTTTCGAAACAAACTTGAAAAAGGGGATATACGATCACTTATGGAAAGGAAGTACCGTTTCTAAAACCCGCTTAGAAAAGCCCATCACTTATGGGCTGCCCACGATGGACAAAGGGGCAAAACCCCATAAAATCGCCAATGTCCGGGTGGATCCAGGCGTGGCAGGCACTTCCAAAAATTTTGAAAAACTAGAAAATAAAAGGGAGAGGAATTTCCAAAAACCGATTGAAAAATGGGAATACACACCGCTGGGGCAACCTGTGTCGGAGGTCCTAGACCTCCTACTTGCCCAAGGCATGATAGAACTTCCCGAAATCCCCGAAGGAGTCACTTCCAAAGGGGGGTATTTAAATCGATTTTACAAGTATCATCGACTCAAAGGTCATGATACAAAACGTTGTTTCTCCCTTTTAAATAAAATTGAGAACTTGATAGCGGAGGGCTGGCTCCAGGTCAATGCGGAACCTAAGCCAACTCAAGCTATCTTCAAAGAACCCTTTCCCAAGCACGCCAGTAGCAGTGGGAAAGGAAATGAGGTATGTACCCTCACCTTTTCAAAGGAACTAGCGCAAAAATCTGAGTCTGGTCGACCCACTTGTGCACCCGCTCTTGCACTGTACAAGAAGCCCGCCCAAATCGTCATCCAGGGACCACCAAGAGCTGAATCCCCGGCAAAACTAGTTTTAAAACTTCAAGGTTAGAGCCAATTTTAGTGCGAACCCTAGGCTGGTCATGGGGGAAGTGACTAGATCCGGGAGGATCAATCAACCCCCGCACCTACAAAGTGCTAAAAAGGTGGTCAGTGTGCCTAGCCTCTTAAAAGCATGTATTCCTGGAGTTCTGCCAAAAGCAGACAAGGGTAAAGTTGTCCTAAATCCTTATGATTTCGAAAACCACCTTTCAAAGATTCCTATCCACATGTCTATCTTAGAGCTTATACAAACTTCGCCTAGGCATAGACTCGTGCTAGAGAAAATTCTAGAAAGAGCTAAGGTTGATTCGAACATAAGTCTGGAATCCTTGTCTGACCAAGTGGCCTTAATAGGAGCAAAATTGCCTATCACTTTCTCGGAAGATGATGTAGATAAACCCTACGAGTCCCACAACCAGGCCCTACATATCGAGGTGGTTCTAAATAACCACTCTCTGGACAGGTGCCTAGTCGATGGGGGAGGAGGGCTCAACATCCTTCCTCTTCATGTGGCATATCAAATCGGAGTCACCTTGACTTCTGTGAACCCAAGCCCCATCGTTATCATTGGATACGATGGGAATGCGTCTAGGCCATTAGGATCGATCGAACTCCCGATGGAAACGGGAGGGATCACACACACGGCGGTGTTCCATGTCTTGGACATCTACCCCCATTATAACCTATTGCTGGGAAGGCCCTGGATACACAGCTTGTGCGTTGTGCCATCCACCTTCCACAGGTGTGTCAAGATCCCTTTCAGGGACCAAGTCGTAGTGATCCTAGGTGAGAGTCACCCACAACTTTAGGGGATCATAAACTCCCCTTGTTTGTCGAGCTCCCAAGCCCATGAGGCTAACCTGGGGCAGACCATGATTGAGCCGCCAAGGCTCGTGTTAAACAACCCTAGGAAGGTTGTGTATGTGAAGGGGCCGCCCAAAGCAGGCCCCCTCCCGATCTTAACCCTTCTAGGAAGACCCAAGCATCCCCTATTTCCAAAGCCCCTAGACAAGAAGTCATACGAGCATGATATGGACGACAGCAAGTTCTAGGACCACGATTTATACTCTACATTTTCAAAAAACAAAAAATCGTGGAACATGTTGTTAAATATGGGCTATACGCCCTACAAAAGTCTAGGGACACAAAACCAGGGTCTCCTAGAGCCCATCCTTCCTAGGGCCAACCCAAGCCGATACGGGATCGGCTATACTCCCAGAATACCACCAGAGCCACCCCCTGTGACCACTTGGGTCAAGGGTGCCCTGGAGCCTATCCTAGAAGAGACCTACGATTTAGACCTCCTATTCCGAGTCTAACCCGTAGTGTTTTCCCTTTGTAAGGTATGATGGAAGATCCCTTTCATAAAAATACAAAAACATTTAGAAAACTTAAAATCAAAAAAATTGAAAAAGAGGAAAAACCAAAAACAATGGAAAAACAAAAACTCGAAAATAGAGTGCTTTGTATAGTTCATAAGGTTCTTGTTTTACAAAAACCCAAAAAAATCGAAAATCTCAAAAATACCAAAAAGATTTTGTGTATAGTTGCTCCTGGTAAGACTTTGGAAAAAGAAAAGGATTTCAAAAGGAACGTCGTCTGCATAGCTAGACCAAAGATTTCGAAATCAATTGAAAATCCGAGTATAAAACGAGGTCTTTTGAAAACTCACGCATCAACTTCCCTCTGGTCTATAACCCACGAGAATGATCGAAGCCCAGAAGTGGATACCCTTGAGGAAGATCCCACTTCTGAGCTCCCAGAATTTCATAAAATTCTCGATTTTTAAAGACCTTCCAATTCAGTAGGAGGAGATTTCATAGAGGTGAACCTAGGGAATGATTCCAATCCCAAAACTATCAAGATAGGCGCATGTTTGCATGAACATAAAAGATCAGCATTCATTGCATTTCTTCGAACCTATTTAGATGTGTTTGCATGGACATATGAAGACATACCGGGCATAGACCCCAGCATTGTCGAACATCGTCTTCCCTTAGATGCGGATGTAAAACTCATAAAGTAGAAGCTTAGGAAAATACACCCGAATGTACACACACAAGTCAAAGAGGGTTTAGAAGATCTGTTAAAAGCCGGATTTATAAAACCCATTGCATATTCTGATTGGTTGTCAAACATCGCTGTAGTTCGAAAAACCAATGGGAAAATTCGAATATGCATCGATTTCAGAAACCTGAATAAAGCCACTCCAAAGGATAATTATCCTTTACCAAACATAGATTTGATAGTCGATAGTACTGCAAATCACGAAATGTTTTCGTTTATGGATGGCTATTCAGGCTATAATCAAATTAAATTATGTCCACGAGATCAAGGTAAGACCGCCTTCACAACCCCGTGGGGCACATACTGCTATACAGTCATGCCCTTTGGTTTGAAAAATGCCGAGTGACATACCAGAGAGCCATGACCACGATCTTCCATGATCAGATTCATGAGCTCGTAGAAGTGTATGTAGATGATCTCTTGGCGAAATCCAAAACCCGATGCACTCATATCGAATGTTTGGAAAAGATTTTCGAAAGGCTTAGGCTTTACCAAGTAAAGCTAAACCCTCAAAAATGTGTATTCGGGGTACAATAAGGGAAGCTTCTGGGCTTTATGGTGAGCCAAAGGGGTATAGAAGTCGACCCCTCTAAGTGTCGAGCCATCATAGACATGGCTCCACCCTCCAATCTCACCCAAATCCGTAGCCTCCAGGGTCGTTTACAATCCGTTCGCCGATTCATATCAAATCTGGCGACTAGATGCGAACCCTTCAACAAACTGTTGAGGAAGGGCACGAAATTCTTATGGGATGACTGTAGACGTAAGAAAATCCCCGCCTCCCCTGGCTTCTTAGGGCCTGGAGCGGATCCTTTCGTAAGTCTAAGTCCTATTTGTATAAACAGGGCGTTTCAGCTAGCTTACCTAAGCTAGCGAAGATATATTTTAACCTGACTTCTAACGTGACGACTGTGAGCAAGTGAGCTCTTGTTGTCGCAGACCTTCTTGCACCGATGCGCAAGGGTCAGTCTGTACGCTTTAAAAATCGAGTTTAGGGTAGAAAAAGCCTACGAAAGCGGTTCGAGGTGTTTGATTCGGGTCTTTTTAGTGCGATTGCAGATTTTAGATCACGTGGATTTGCACGTGCCTAAGTCTTTCTTTTTATCCCCTTATGGGCCACCTAGGTGTGTGTTATGAACACTCCACTACATGGGGCGAATTTGAGCGGGAGTACGGGGTTTACTTTGATGCAATATGCGTCCTACCTCGTGGTATGGCGTAGATGCAATGCAAACTCACGCTACTCCAAAGGGAAAACCCGAATGTAAAGACAATGCCGAAGGGAAATAACCGAAGGGAAATGACTTGTAATGTAAATGCCGAAGGGAGATATGTATATAAGGTATATATGGGCCCTTACTCGGGTCTTGCAAATAAGAGCGAAGGCTCAATGTGGGTGCGTGCTTGAATTGAAAGACTACATACACGACATGAAATAAAACCCAAATATAACTTGCAATATGGCCTTAACTAAGGTCTTGGGAATAAGAGCCCTTTTGCAACTTCCCTTCCGCAATTTCCCTTCGGCAATTTACACTACAAGTCATTTCCCTTCGGCATTGTCTTTTAAATTCGGGTTTTCCCTTTGGAGTTGCATGAGTTTGCATTGCATATACGCCATACCACGAGTTAGGACGCATATTGCATCAAAGTAAACCCCATACTCCTGCTCAAAATCGCCACACTTAGGTTACGTGTTCATAACACACACCTAGTAGGCCCGAAAAGGGATAAAAAGGAAGACATAGGCACGTGCAAATCCACGTGAAATAAAATCTAAAAATCATACAAAAACAACCCAAATCAAACACCTCAAACACGATTTCGTAGGTTCTTATATTCCAAAACTCGATTTTAAAAGCGTACAGACTGACCCTTGCGCATCGGTGCAAGAAGGTCTGCGACGAAAAGAGCTTGCTTGCTCGCAGTCGCCACGTTAGGAGTCAGGTTTAAAAGTTTCTCTTCGCTAGCTTAAGTAAGCTAGCTGGCGTGCCCTTTTGCTTAATTAGGACTTAGGCACACGAAAATGTTCGCTTCTAGCCTAAGAATAAGGAGCGGGAATTTTTTGCTATTTGACACGCCCTGTGGGACGTGAGTCTTTTAAAATCGAGTCACTCTAGGAACCTTGCGAAAATATTTTCAAAAGGTGTTGTTTTAACTCTTTTCTTTACTTGTACTTAGGAATTTTGAAAAGCTTGAAAGCATGTCAAAATCCAACCCAAGTGAAGTGTCGAGCCAAGGCTCATGCGCATCAAGTTCTCACTCTAGGAGGATTTTGAAAAATAAGATCAAACTAGACGAGATAGAAGACTTGAGAAGGGAATTCGAGGCCAAAATCGATGCTCTCAACCAAGAGGCTGAAGTAGGCGATTCATGTTCATCGAATGGTGAACAAAGGGCCAAGAAAAAAACTAAAAAACCTCGCAAGCACAAAGAAGCCTCCGTAATGGAAGGCAACCAATACCACGAGTCCTCCACACAAAAGGACCGTAAAGCCCTACAGCAGCTGCTGAAAGGGCAAAATAAAGAGAAAAAGGAGTTACGCCCTGTCAGATTTTCTTCTCATGGATTACGAAACAGACAGTGACGATGAAATACCAAACTTCCATCGGTATGAAGGCATGGGAGACCCTAGGTCTCACTTGCAACTTTTCTCGCATCGAGCCCATAAGAAGAAAAAGGACTCGATGAAATGGGTGTATTGGTTCCCTTTATCCCTTAAAGGCACAACTTCCAAATGGCTGGCTTCCTACGATTTAAGCCACTTCGCTACTGTAAACACCCCGAAATCCCACGAATTTCTTAAACGAATCTGGTTTTATACAAGCAGCCCCAAAGGGCCATTTTGAGTTTGGAAACCCAGGAGCCTTCCAAACAACCCTGTATATATGTTTTAAACTATATCTTTCAAAAACATACGATATGGCTTTTGAAAACCCTTTTAAAACATGTTTTGAAACCCCAAAGTGGCTTGGCCCGATCAAGACAGGACCAGGAGAGCCAAGAAGAGCCCGGAACCGGAGCACACGTCAAGCCCGGCGCAGCAACTCTTGTATCTGATTCACACCCCAGGATCTCGAACGTCCAAGACCCTGTTCTTACCAAAATAGCCTTTGAAGTCATCTCCGGAAGGCAGAAACGGAGGCGGACGACCATGTTGGCGAAGACCCAACGCAGACGGAGTACTGATGCTGTCAGGCCCCGCACGAATCGTCCGTTTCGAACCCAGCTCGAAGGAGTCAGAGTTCAGTTTGGATTGGATCTGGACCATATATATCCAGATCCCAATCCAAACCCATATGTGGACTTGGATTTGGATTTGGATCCAGAGATCCAATCCAATATCCATATCCATGGCCCACATCACCTTCTCATAAATGGAGGTGGGGCCCACTTGAGTTTCACGTGGGATATTGGGCATGAGAGAGAGTGGGGGTGAAAAATATCAAGAGTGTTGTATTAAGCTTGACTTGTGTGTCAAGTTTGGGTTTAATCTTGTGGGTTAGCCTAATTGAGTGGGTTTAAGCTTGTAATTAGCTAAAACCTAACCTAGGGCTGCACCAACATGGGGTGATCAAGGTCTATGGGCCATGCTAAGGGAGCTCCTTCACCTAAACCTAGCCAAAAATGCCTAAACCTAGCCTAAACCCCTAATCCACCCCTAATCTGAACCTAATCACCTAACCCACTTCCCTAATCCCGTCCTAATCCCAACCTAATCACCTAACCCACTTCCCTAATCCTTCCCTAAACCTAGATTAATTTCCCTAATCCTAGCCTAAACCTAGCCTAATCACCTAACCTAGCTCACTAAACCTCACCCTAAAACCCAACCACCTAACCTAGCCCTAATCGTGCCCCATAGAACCTCCCTCAAAGCCCCCTAGGATAACCCCCTCTTGGCTGCCCAAGGTGAACCGTGAGCCCACGTGCAAGCAAGTTGAACATGGACCAGCTATTTGTAAGTGTCTAAACTTGGTCTATTACATTAACTTGCTTTATATTCAATTAAATTTTGATACGGGGTTGTAGTAAAGGAGCTTCGTCTCCCCCCGATTGTAATAACGTGGTTTGACACACCCACACACACGCGCACTTGAGCCTTTCCGCTCTTAGTCGTACACTTTTTGCACACACACGGGCCTAACCAGCCCTTAATATATAGTTATATTTATATATTTTAAGTCAAGGGGGGTTTTTAATTAAGTCGTGTGTGTTGTCTTTCCATTTTCCACACGCACACACATTGAGCCTTCGCTCTTACTCCCAAGACCTTAGTAAAGGCCTTATTGCAGTTATATTTGGGTTTCATTTATGTCGTGTGCGTAGTACTTCAATTCTACACTCACACACATTGAGCTTTCGCTCTTACTCCCAAGACCTTAGTCAAGGCATACTGCAATTTATATTTGGGTTTCATTTCATGTCGTGTGTGTAAGTCTTTCAATTCAAGCACGCACACACATTGAGCCTTCGCTCTTATTTACAAGACCCAAGTAAGGGCCCCTACATATACTCTATATAAAGTATTTCTTTCGGCTACATCTTTAAGATTCGGGTTTTAAGGTTCAAGTCGTGTGCGTTGTCTTTCAATATATACACGACACACACTTACACAATTGAGCCTTTCCGCTCTTAAGATATAGCCATATTTCCCCTTCCGCTATTTACTTTACAAGTCATTTCCCTTCGGTTATTTCCCTTCGGCAATTTCCCTTCGGCATTGTCTTTTAATTTCGGGTTTTCCCTTTGGAGTAGCGTGAGTTTGCATTGCATCTACGCCATACCACGAGGTAGGACGCATATTGCATCGAAGCAAGCCCCGTACTCCCGCTCAAATTCGCCCCATGTAGTGGAGTGTTCATAACACACACCTAGGTGGCCCGTAAAGGGATAAAAAGAAAGACTTAGGCACGTGCAAATCCACGTGATCTAAAATCTGAAAATCGTACAAACTCGAATCAAATCGTGCAAGACTTAGGCTATTTCGATGCACGCCCATCGTGCCTAAGTAGATTAAAATTTGAAAGACTTAGGGTCGTCCAACCCTTACAAAGTCAAAATCGCCCAAATGCATGGTTTTCAAAAGGTTTTAAAACACTTCTTCATTCAAAATATATTTTGAGTTAAACTTGTTTCAAAACGAAGTCTCTAAGCATACAGACTGACCCTTGCGCATCGGTGCAAGAAGGTCTGCGACGTAAAAATCCCGCTTGCCTACAATCGCCTTTCAAAAGTCAGATTATTTTCAAAACATACTTTGCTAGTTAAAGTAAACTAGCTGGCACGCCCATAAAGCGAAGTAGATTGCGAAAAGGTTCACTTCAGGCCTAAGAACCCGTAAGTGAAAATTTTCGGTGTCTACAGCTACTTTTGAAGAGTTAGCGAACTGCTTCATGCAAAGATTTGCACATAACGTAGAAGTCACGCCAACTTTAAACACTTTAAGGGATACGAAGCAAGGCATGAACGAAGACGTACATGCCTTCATTATTCGATGGAGGTCCCTTTTGGGCCAAGTGCGAGAGCCAATATCTGAAGGATGCGCAGTCATGCTCATCCTGGATAATTTTAAAAGCGAGTTAAAGACCCTTCTCTCGCTCCATGAGATCTCAACTTTCCATAAGTTGATCAAAAAAGCATCCCTTTTCGAAACAAACTTGAAAAAGGAGATATACGATCATTTATGGAAAGGAAGTGCCATTTCCAAAACCCGCTTAGAAAAGCCCATCACTTATGGGCTACCCACGATAGACAAAGGGGCAAAGCCCCATAAAATCGCCAATGTCCGGGTAGATCCAGGTGTGACAGGCACTTCCAAAAATTTTGAAAAAATAGAAAACAAAAGGGAGAGAAGTTTTCAAAAACCGATTGAAAAACGGGAGTACACACCATTGGGGCAACCTGTGTCGGAAGTCCTAGACCTCCTACTTGCCCAAGGCATGATTGAACTTCCCGAAATCCCTGAGAGAGTCACTTCCAAAGGGGGATATTTAAATTATTTTTGCAAGTATCATTGGCTCAAAGGTTATGATACAAAACGTTGTTTCTCCCTTTTAAACAAAATCGAGAACTTGATAGCAGAGGGCCGACTCCAGGTCACTACGGAACCTGAGCCAACTCAAGCTATCTTCAAAGAACCCTTTCCCAAGCACGCTAGTAGCAGTGGGAAAGGAAAGGAGGTATGTACCCTCACCTTTTCGAAAAATCTAGCACAAAAATCTGAGTCTGGTCGACCCACTTGTGCGTCCACTCTTGTACTTTACAAGAAGCCCGCCCAAGTCGTCATGTGTGTACCACCAAGAGCTAAATCCCTGGCTAAACCAGTTTTAAAACTTCAAGGTGCTCCTCAACTCGTAATTAGAGCCAATTTTAGTGCGAACCCTAGGTTGGTCGTGGGGGAAGTGACTAGATCTGGGAGGATCTATCAACCCCCACACCTACAAAATGCTAAAAAGGTGGTCAGTGTGCTTGGCCCCTCAAAAGCATGTATTCCTAGAGTTCTGCCAAAAGCAGATAATGGGAAAGTCGTCCTAAACCCTTATGATTTCGAAAACCATCTTTCAAAGATTCCTATCCACATGTCCATCCTAGAGCTTATACAAACCTCGCCTAGGCATAGACTCGTGCTAGAGAAAATTCTAGAAAGAGCTAAGGTTAGTTCGAACATAAGTCTGAAATCGCTGTCTGACCAAGTGGCATTAATAGGAGCAAAATCGCCCATCACTTTCTCGGAAGATGATGTAGATAGACCCTACGAGTTCCACAACCAGGCCCTACATATCGAGGTGGTTCTTGTAGACACCGAAAATTTTCACTTATGGGTTCTTAGGCCTGAAGTGAACCTTTTCGCAATCTACTTCGCTTTATGGGCGTGCCAGCTAGTTTACTTTAACTAGCAAAGTATGTTTTGAAAACAATCTGACTTTTGAAAGGCGATTGTAGGCAAGCGGGATTTTTACGTCGCAGACCTTCTTGCACCGATGCGCAAGAGTCAGTCTGTACGCTTAGAGACTTCGTTTTGAAACAAGTTTAACTCAAAATATATTTTGAATGAAGAAGTGTTTTAAAACCTTTTGAAAACCATGCATTTGGGCGATTTTGACTTTGTAAGGGTTGGACGACCCTAAGTCTTTCAAATTTTAATCTACTTAGGCACGATGGGCGTGCATCGAAATAGCCTAAGTCTTGCACGATTTGATTCGGGTTTGTACAATTTTTAGATTTTAGATCACGTGGATTTGCACGTGCCTAAGTCTTTCTTTTTATCCCTTTATGGGCCACCTAGGTGTGTGTTATGAACACTCCACTACATGGGGCGAATTTGAGCGGGAGTACGGGGCTTGCTTCGATGCAATATGCGTCCTACCTCGTGGTATGGCGTAGATGCAATGCAAACTCACGCTACTCCAAAGGGAAAACCCGAAATTAAAAGACAATGCCGAAGGGAAATTGCCGAAGGGAAATAACCGAAGGGAAATGACTTGTAAAGTAAATAGCCGAAGGGAAATGACTTGTAAAGTAAATAGCGGAAGGGGAAATATGGCTATACCTTAAGAGCGGAAAGGCTCAATTGTGTAAGTGTGTGTCGTGTATATATTGAAAGACAACGCACACGACTTGAACCTTAAAACCCGAATCTTAAAGACGTAGCCGAAAGAAATACTTTATATAGAGTATATGTAGGGGCCCTTACTTGGGTCTTGTAAATAAGAGCGAAGGCTCAATGTGTGTGCGTGCTTGAATTAAAAGAATTACACACACGACATGAAATGAAACCCAAATATAAATTGCAGTATGCCTTGACTAAGGTCTTGGGAGTAAGAGCGAAAGCTCAATGTGTGTGAGTGTAGAATTGAAGTACTACGCACACGACATAAATGAAACCCAAATATAACTGCAATAAGGCCTTTACTAAGGTCTTGGGAGTAAGAGCGAAGGCTCAATGTGTGTGCGTGTGGAAAATGGAAAGACAACACACACGACTTAATTAAAATCCCCCTTGACTTAAAATATATAAATATAACTATATATTAAGGGCTTGTTAGGCCCATGTGTGTGCAAGAAGTGTACGACTAAGAGCGGAAAGGCTCAAGTGCGCGTGTGTGTGGGTGTGTCAAACCACGTTATTACAATCGGGGGGAGACGAAGCTCCTTTACTACAACCCCGTATCAAAATTTAATTGAATATAAAGCAAGTTAATGTAATAGACCAAGTTTAGACACTTACAAATAGCCGGTCCATGTTCAACTTGCTTGCACGTGGGCTCACGGTTCACCTTGGGCAGCCAAGAGGGGGTTATCCTAGGGGGCTTTGAGGGAGGTTCTATGGGGCACGGTTAGGGTCTTAGGGGAACTAAGGTTCGGCCAAGACGGGGGCTGTGTAGGGTCTGTCCTAGGGTCTGTCCTAGGGTGCAGGTCACGACCAGGGTGCAGGTTAGGTCGGCAGGAAGGTGGTCAATTTGGCAGGAAGGCGTCGGGCGCAGCAATCGGGCGCCTGGCGCTGGGCGCTGGGCGCTGGCGGGCGTCTGGCGCTAGGAGGGCGTCAGGGCGCAGCAATCGGACGCCTGGCGCTGGGCGCTGGGCGCTGGCGGGCGTCTGGCGCTAGGAGGGCGTCAGGGCGCGCGGACAGCGTCAGGGTGCGCGGACAGGGCGCGGGGCGCACGGCAGGCGCGGTTCGATTAGGTTTAGGTTGGTTCAAGTCTAGGGTTAGGTTTGGTCGAACCTAGGTTGGGTTAGGGCTAGGTTTAGTTAGGGTTAGTTTCAGTTGGGGTTAGGTAGGTTCGAACCTAGGCTAGGTTGGGGTTAGGTTTAGAGGGGTGTAGAGAGAATGGCTAGGTTTGGTTAGGCTTACCTCTTGGAGCCGATCCTTCATGGCTTGAGCCCACGTCTCCACGGTTGCAGCCACTTGGTCCAGCCCACCTTGGTTGCAGCCCCTTGGTCTAGACCCACTTAGCCCACATGGCTTGAACCCACCTCACCCAATGAGCCCACATGGCTAGGTCTATCACTCCCTCTCTCTCCTCCCAAATATTTGCATGAACCCTTTACATGGACCCCCTCACCTCTATTTATAGAGATTTGAGGAGGGTCTTAGATTTGGGTTTGGGTTTGGGTTTGGATCCATACCCAAATCCAAACACTATTTGGATATGGATATTGGATCTCGGATATTTTGAGATCCGTATCCGATCCAAACCCAATATTTTTATGGATACGGATCTGGATATTTTGGTCTAGATCCGATCCAATCCAAACATTATTTGGATCCAATCCAAATCCAAACACTATTTGGATTGGCCCAAATCCAAACACTATTCATTACATGGATTTGGATCTGGATATATATGGTCCAGATCCAAATCAAAATTTCTTCGGACAGTCCTTGGCTTCTCGAGGCGAACGATCTGTGCGGACACTGGCTTCATCAGCGCTCCGTCTGGTGCTGGGTTTTCCCCAACTTTGTCGTTCGGACTCCGTCTCACCGTTTTGGACTCCGTTGAGCTTTTCATCAAATGGGCTCTGCTTTCTTTTGTTTTTTTTATCAGGGAGTGGCTTCTGAAGCTCTGGGCTTGAATCCTCTTCGGGCCTAGGGTCTTCTTTTGCCTTCTGTACCTGTTTTCACATTTCAAAACAGGTCGTCGTTTTGGCTCAAACGAGCTTTTTGGTGTTTTGAGAGTTTTTGAAATATAGAAGATTTGGGGTGTTTACAGATGCCCCTCTTTGGCATTATCCAAATGTATTTGGATAATGGCAAAGAAGAAACACCCCGTTCTCTCAAATTTTCTCGAGAATACACCATTTATTTCGCAAAAACCCTGTTTTCTTTTTCCAAAAGTGGGGATTTTCAGCAAAAGGGGGCTTTTCCTAGCTATTTCCCTATATGTATGATCATGCACGAATGACTCTTTGAATGCATGCATGAGAAAAAATTTATTTTTTGTTTTTGAGCCCGAAGAGAGCCTTTTGAGGCTGGTTGCTCCGAGCAGGTTTTTACCCATGTCTTTTTGACATTCGTGGGTTTTTTGAAAATTTCTTTTTGAAAAGGAACTCCTTTTAACTTGTATCGAAAAGGACTTCCATTTTTCATACTTCCCTTCATTCGGGTTTCAATACCTGCTACTCAATAGAGGTTTTTGGGTAGGAAAACTTGGAAAACATTTCAAAGTTCCATTTCCTATAAAACAGAGTCAAGTTCTCAAACAAAATGAAATCCAAATAAGCCGATTTTATTTGTACTTTAGGATTTTCGCAAATTTGAATCTTTTTCCTCGGGGATAAGCCGTAGGGATATGGGAAAGAGATACCACGGTCCCTTCTGAAGCGTCCCGTGGTTTTAGGCGACGAATCGGAAAATCGCTCTTTGGAGCTTTGGCTTTTTGTTTCTTTTTCATAGAGGGTCTCCCTTTGGGAGTATTTTTTCATTAATCCCTCTTTTCTTTAAAGGAGAGCAGCTCTTTGGAGGAGTTTTTGTATTCCCTGTTTATGAAGGGAAGACCTCTTTGGGAGGAGTGTTTTTATATCTCCTTTTTCTTTTGAACGAGAAGACCTCTTTCGGAGGAGTTTTTGTATTCCCTGTTTATGAAGGGAAGACCACTTTCGGAGGAGTTTTTGTATTCTCGATTTTTTTTTCTTTCTTTTGAAAATAGCCAATTTTCCTTTTCGGAGAGAAAGTAGGATGGGGGAGGGCTTATCCCTTTGGTTACTCGATTCAAACGAGATCGTCCTATTTCTTAATAGCATCTGCTATTCGAAAATATTTTGATATTTTGAACAAGGCTTAATCTTGTAAGCCAGGGTTCTTTGAAATATAGCCAATTCATTTTTGGAAGACTCTACTTTTCGAAAAGTATAGATTCCTCCATTCGGGGTTATACAATCTACTTCGATCCTTCTTTCAAGAAGTTTCAAAGGAGTTCGATTTTTCAAAATCTTTTTGAAAAAGAATTCAGCATAAACCCTTTTGAATATTCGGGCATTTTCGGGGTTTTGCTAATTTCTATCCACAATATCAACAAATTTCTAATTTTTGTTGCCCTTTCGAAGACATGGGGACATTTCTACTCGAGTTTGCCACCCTTTTGGGCTTTCTTCGGGGTGATATGATGCATGCTATGCACTCCATGTGATTTAAAATGGAAATACATGTTTTTATGCAATGATGAACACATGAAATGTATCTCACAAATCATGAAGGAGATGCGTTCACTTATCCATGGAAAGTGTCTAGGGGCTGTGTTTAAAAATGCCCCTAGCTTGATGGGAATTTCGCATGGCCATATGGTGAAGGGCCATGGTTTTTCAAAGGGATTTTGGATGGACAATGGTATGTTCATGTCCATGCACTTCCATGGTTTTTCTAACATGATCATGATACTTTTTGCTCAAGGATGGGAAACATAACCAGCCCTAAGTGATCGTCATGGCCATCAGGTTTTAGTTTTGACATGGTCTCCATATTTCATCGTGAGATTCATGTTCTTTATCCTAACACAATCAAGGTTTTTATATAAACCAGAAGTTGAAGAAAATCTTTCTTTTCAAAGCCATGAAAGGTTTTTGTGAAATGTGTAACCCTTTTTCAAGATTCTCATTTCCTTTTTTAAAATTTGCCTCGAAGGTGTTGGTTTTGATTTGTATGGAGACATGCCTATGAAGGCTCGATACTTAGGGGGTCGACTCTTATTGCCCCTTTGATTTTGCAAAACCCTGAATTCGATTTCTAGAATGATGTCTAGACTCGATGCATATTAATGATTTCAAAGTGTAATGCATGATGCTTATGCACACACTATGGGTTAACTTATTTCTAAAAATCCCCAATTTTCCATAAGTTAAGGATTTTGCGAAGTTCAGGAAGCTTGGAGGTGTTTATTCCTCCTTGCTTTGGTGATTCTCGAGCTTTTCATTTTTGAAAAAGCTCTAGGCAAAAGGGTGGATAGGACCATCTTTTTGGATACTTGGTTTCAGGGAGTATATACATTTTTTTGAAAGCATTTTTACAATTTTTCGAAAATGGGCTTTGTACATGGCCAAAGGCTTTTGAAACAAAATTTCTTTTTGGAATTTTTGTTTTTCCAAATGTTTTTGAGATTTTGAGAGTTTTCAACTTTTTTTGTCTTTTTCAAAAGTAGGGATCTTCCATTGAACCTTCAAAGAAAACATTCATGAATCAGACTCTAATCAGATAGGTCTAAGACATGGGTTTCGGTTTTAGAGGTTCTACAAGGCACCCTTGACCCAGATGGTCTTAGGTGGTGGCTCTGGTGGTATGGGTGGGCTGTAGCCCAGTCCATATCGTTCCCTATTGGTTCTAGGTAGGACAGGCTCAAGCCTACCTTGGTTTCGGGTTCCCAGGCCCGCGTAGGGTTTATATCCCATATTCAGAATCATGTTCCAAGACTTTTTGCTTTTCGAAAAGTTTTGGTATAAATCATGGTCTTGGAACATGGAATCGTCCATGTTGGGGATATATACCCTTTTGGATATCGGGAGTTTGGATTCTGGGGTGATGGAAGACTTGGGCTTCCATACAAACCTGGTTTGGGAGACTTTGCCCTCAAGGAAAGCCAAGCTTGGTTCCTTGAGGAGTTTTGGACATAGTAGGGTTATGGAAAACTTATGGTTCCATACCCTGTTTTGGGAAAAATTTACTTCAAGGGGAGCCATGCAAGGTCCCTTGAAGTTTTTGACTTGGTCCCTAGGTTCAACTCGTGGTGCCCCTAGGGATTGATTTTTTTGTTTCAAAGCCATAGCCTTGGCTCCAGGGCACAAGACTAGGCTCGAAGAAGTGGGTTTTTCTATGGTAGGGTTATGAGCTCCTAAGATGTCGATGCATGCATTAGGGGTCTCCAGGTCTACCATTTTCGGAACTTCTTTTTGAAATTCCTTTGAATGGTGCACGACAGTTGGCGCACCTTGAAAATCCTCAAGTTTTGGCGCAGTTTGTGGGTTTGTGTGTGCAAAGGGGTTATCCAATGCATCTGATGACCCTACATGAAGAAGAGAGTCTTGAGAAGGATGGGTTTTAGGCATACCTCTTTGTGGCTTGTCTACCTTTTCAGGGTGAGAGCAAGCCGATTTCCCGGGTAACTCTGTTTTGAGCCCCCGGGGTTTAACGAGGCGTTTCCTTTCGAAACCTTCCTGTTTTTCACTCTCGTTCCTTTGTAGGGTGTGGACTTCATGTCCCACTGTATGTGTGTGCCTAGACTTAGGACTTGAAGTTTTCGAAATTCCAAAATTTTGTTTTTCAATTTTTTGGTCTTTTTCCAAATTTTCAAGATTTTTTTGGTTTTTTGAAATAGAAAAATCTTTTTTTGGTTTTTCTATGGATTTTGAAAAGCTTGAAGTTGTAGGAGTGGATGACTTATCCCTTTGCCGGGATTTGTCTCTAATCTCCAATCCTTCGTTGAGTTTGAGATCGGTTTTCAATTCACGATCTGTATGTGCCCTCGAAGAGCTGCTATGTGTTCGATGGGCTTTAAGCTCCTTGCTTAAAGCATCCATCTTTTGAAATATTTTTTCAATCTCATCGAGCTCTCTTTGGGCTTTATCTGATTTGAAAGCCTCTTTTAGTTTACTCAACGAAGATTTTTGTAGCTTTCTATCCATTTTCATGCAATTTTCCTAAGTATGCACGATTTTTGAAAAAACACTCTTTTTTTCGAAAAATTGAGTATAACTCGTTTGTTTGAAGTCTGCTTAAGTCCCGGCTCCCACCGGGCGTGCCAAATCTGTAGACACCGAAAATTTTCACTTATGGGTTCTTAGGCCTGAAGTGAACCTTTTCGCAATCTACTTCGCTTTATGGGCGTGCCAGCTAGTTTACTTTAACTAGCAAAGTATGTTTTGAAAACAATCTGACTTTTGAAAGGCGATTGTAGGCAAGCGGGATTTTTATGTCGCAGACCTTCTTGCACCGATGCGCAAGGGTCAGTCTGTACGCTTAGAGACTTCGTTTTGAAACAAGTTTAACTCAAAATATATTTTGAATGAAGAAGTGTTTTAAAACCTTTTGAAAACCATGCATTTGGGCGATTTTGACTTTGTAAGGGTTGGACGACCCTAAGTCTTTCAAATTTTAATCTACTTAGGCACGATGGGCGTGCATCGAAATAGCCTAAGTCTTGCACGATTTGATTCGGGTTTGTACGATTTTCAGATTTTAGATCACGTGGATTTGCACGTGCCTAAGTCTTTCTTTTTATCCCTTTATGGGCCACCTAGGTGTGTGTTATGAACACTCTACTACATGGGGCGAATTTGAGTGGGAGTACGGGGCTTGCTTCGATGCAATATGCGTCCTACCTCGTGGTATGGCGTAGATGCAATGCAAACTCACGCTACTCCAAAGGGAAAACCCGAAATTAAAAGACAATGCCGAAGGGAAATTGCTGAAGGGAAATAACCGAAGGGAAATGACTTGTAAAGTAAATAGCCGAAGGGAAATGACTTGTAAAGTAAATAGCAGAAGGGGAAATATGGCTATATCTTAAGAGCGGAAAGGCTCAATTGTGTAAGTGTGTGTCGTGTATATATTGAAAGACAACGCACACGACTTGAACCTTAAAACCCGAATCTTAAAGACGTAGCCGAAAGAAATACTTTATATAGAGTATATGTAGGGGCCCTTACTTGGGTCTTGTAAATAAGAGCGAAGGCTCAATGTGTGTGCGTGCTTGAATTAAAAGAATTACACACACGACATGAAATGAAACCCAAATATAAATTGCAGTATGCCTTGACTAAGGTCTTGGGAGTAAGAGCGAAAGCTCAATGTGTGTGAGTGTAGAATTGAAGTACTACGCACACGACATAAATGAAACCCAAATATAACTGCAATAAGGCCTTTACTAAGGTCTTGGGAGTAAGAGCGAAGGCTCAATGTGTGTGCGTGTGGAAAATGGAAAGACAACACACACGACTTAATTAAAAACCCCCTTGACTTAAAATATATAAATATAACTATATATTAAGGGCTTGTTAGGCCCGTGTGTGTGCAAGAAGTGTACGACTAAGAGCGGAAAGGCTCAAGTGCGCGTGTGTGTGGGTGTGTCAAACCACGTTATTACAATCGGGGGAGACGAAGCTCCTTTACTACAACCCCGTATCAAAATTTAATTGAATATAAAGCAAGTTAATGTAATAGACCAAGTTTAGACACTTACAAATAGCCGGTCCATGTTCAACTTGCTTGCACGTGGGCTCACGGTTCACCTTGGGCAGCCAAGAGGGGGTTATCCTAGGGGGCTTTGAGGGAGGTTCTATGGGGCACGGTTAGGGTCTTAGGGGAACTAAGGTTCGGCCAAGACGGGGGCTGTGTAGGGTCTGTCCTAGGGTGCAGGTCACGGCCAGGGTGCAGGTTAGGTCGGCAGGAAGGTGGTCAAGTCGGCAGGAAGGCGTCGGGCGCAGCAATCGGGCGCCTGGCGCTGGGCGCTGGCGGGCGTCTGGCGCTAGGAGGGCGTTAGGGCGCAGCAATCGGACGCCTGGCGCTGGGCGCTGGGCACTGGCGGGCGTCTGGCGCTAGGAGGGCGTCAGGGTGCGCGGACAGCGTCAGGGTGCGCGGACAGGGCGTGGGGCGCACGGCAGGCGCGGTCCGGTTAGGTTTAGGTTGGTTCAAGTCTAGGGTTAGGTTTGGTCGAACCTAGGTTGGGTTAGGGCTAGGTTTAGTTAGGGTTAGGTTCAGTTGGGGTTAGGTAGGTTCGAACCTAGGCTAGGTTGGGGTTAGGTTTAGAGGGGTGTAGAGAGAATGGCTAGGTTAGGTTAGGCTTACCTCTTGGAGCCGATCCTTCATGGCTTGAGCCCACGTCTCCACGGTTGCAGCCACTTGGTCCAGCCCACCTTGGTTGCAGCCCCTTGGTCTAGACCCACTTAGCCCACATGGCTTGAACCCACCTCACCCAATGAGCCCACATGGCTAGGTCTATCACTCCCTCTCTCTCCTCCCAAATATTTGCATGAACCCTTTACATGGACCCCCTCACCTCTATTTATAGAGATTTGAGGAGGGTCTTGGATTTGGGTTTGGGTTTGGGTTTGGATCCATACCCAAATCCAAACACTATTTGGATATGGATATTGGATCTCGGATATTTTGAGATCCGTATCCGATCCAAACCCAATATTTTTATGGATACGGATCTGGATATTTTGGTCCAGATCCGATCCAATCCAAACACTATTTGGATCCAATCCAAATCCAAACACTATTTGGATCGACCCAAACACTATTTGGATTGGCCCAAATCCAAACACTATTCATTACATGGATTTGGATCTGGATATATATGGTCCAAATCCAAATCAAAATTTCTTCGAACAGTCCTTCTTGGCTTCTCGAGGCGAACGATCTGTGCGGGCACTGGCTTCATCAGCGCTCCGTCTGGTGCTGGGTTTTCCCCAACTTTGTCGTTCGGACTCCGTCTCGCCGTTCTGGACTCCGTTGAGCTTTTCATCAAATGGGCTCTGCTTTCTTTTGTTTTTTTTTATCAGGGAGTGGCTTCTGAAGCTCTGGGCTTGAATCCTCTTCGGGCCTAGGGTCTTCTTTTACCTTCTGTACCTGTTTTCACATTTCAAAACAGGTCGTCGTTTTGGCTCAAACGAGCTTTTTGGTGTTTTGAGAGTTTTTGAAATATAGAAGATTTGGGGTGTTTACAGTTCTGAATAACCACTCTCTGGACAGGTGCCTAGTCGATGGGGGAGGAGGGCTCAACATCCTTCCACTTCATATGGCGTATCAAATCGGAGTCACCTTGACTTCTATGAACCCAAGCCCCATCGTTATCACTAGATACGATGGGAATGCGTCTAGACCTTTCGGATCGATCGAACTCCTGATGGAAATGGGAGGGATCACACACACGGGGGTGTTCCAGGTCTTGGACATCCACCCCCATTATAACCTGTTGTTGGGAAGGCCCTGGATACACAGCTTGTGCGCTGTGCCATCCACCTTCCACAGGTGTGTCAAGATCCCTTTCAGGGACCAAGTCATGGTGATCCTAGGTGAGAGTCACCCTCAGCTTCAGGGGATCATAAACTCCCCTTGTTTGTCGAGTTCCCAGGCCCATGAGGCTAACTTGGGGCAGACCATGGTCGAGCCACCAAGGCCCGTGTTAAACAACCCTAGGAAGGTTGTGTATGTGAAGGGGCCGCCTAAAGTAGGCCCCCTCCCGATCCTAACCCTTCTAGGAAGACCCAAGCATCCCTTATTTCCAAAACCCCTGGACAAGAAGCCATACGAGCACAAAATGGATGACAACAAGTTCCAGGACTATGATTTATACTCTAATTTTTCAAAAAATAAAAAATCATGGAACATGCTGTTGAATATGGGCTACACGCCCTATAAAAGTCTAGGGGCACAAAACCAGGGTCTCCTAGAGCCCATCCTTCCTAGGGCCAACCCAAGCCGATATGGGATCGGCTATACTCCCAAAATACCGCCAAAGCCACCCCCTGTGACCACCTGGGTCAAGGGTGCCCTGGATCGGCTATAAGAGACCTATGATTTAGACCTCTTATTCCGAGTCTAACCCGTAGTGTTTTCCCTTTGTAGGTATGATGGAAGATCCCTTTCATAAAAATACAAAAACATTTGGAAAACTTAAAATAAAAAAAAATCGAAAAAGGGCAAAAACCAAAAACAATGGAAAATCAAAAACTCGAAAATAGAGTGGTTTGTATAGTTCCTAAAGTTCTTGTTTTGCAAAAACCCAAAAAAATCGAAAATCTACAAAATACCAAAAAGATTTTGTACATAGCTGCTCCTGGTAAGACTTTGAAAAAGGAAAAGAATTTCGAAAGAAACGTCGTCTGCATAGCCAAACCAAAAATTTCGAAATCAATTGAAAATCCAAGTACATAACCAGGTCTTTTGAAAACTCACGCATCAAATTCCCTCGGGTCTATAACCCACGAGAATTATTGAAGCCTAGAAGTGGATCTCCTTGAGGAAGATCCCACTTCTGAGCTCCTAGAATTTCATAAAATTCTCGATTTTGAAAGACCTTCCAATTCAGTAGGAGGAGATTTCATAGAGGTGAACCTAGGGAGTGATTCCAATCCCAGACTCATCAAGATAGGCACATGTTTGCATGAACATGAAAGATCAGCATTCATTGCATTTCTACAAACCTATTTAGATGTGTTTGCATGGACGTATGAAGACATGCCGGGCATAGACCCCAGCATTATCGTACATCGTCTTCCCTTAGATGCGGATGTAAAACCCATAAAGCAGAAGCTTAGGAAAATACACTCGAATGTACACACGCAAGTTAAAGAGGGTTTAGAAGATCTGTTAAAAGCCGGATTTATAAAACCCATTACGTATTCTGATTGGTTGTCAAACATCGTTGTGGTTCGAGAAACCAATGAGAAAATTCGAATATGCATCGATTTCAGAAACCTAAATAAAGCCACTCCAAAGGATAATTATCCTTTACCAAACATAGATTTGATAGTCGATAGTACTGCAAATCATGAAATGTTTTTGTTTATGGATGGCTATTCAGGCTATAATCAAATTAAATTAAGTCCACGAGATCAGGGTAAGACCGCATTCACAACCCCGTGGGGCACGTACTGCTATACAGTCATGCCCTTTGGATTGAAAAATGCCGGCGCAACATACCAGAGAGCCATGACCACGATCTTCTATGATCAAATTCATGAGCTCGTAGAAGTGTATGTAGATGATCTCTTGGCAAAATCCAAAACCCAATACACTCATATCGAATGTTTGCAAAAGATTTTCGAAAGGCTTAGGCTTTACAAAGTAAAGCTAAACCCTCAAAAATGTGTATTCGGGGTAGAGTATGGAAAGCTTCTAGGCTTTATGGTAAGCCAAAGGGGTATAGAAGTCGACCCCTCTAAGTGTCGAGCCATCATAGACATGGCTCCACCCTCCAATCTCACCCAAATTCGTAGCCTCCAGGGTCGATTACAGTCCGTTCGCCGATTTATATCAAATCTAGCGACTAGATGCGAACCCTTCAACAAGCTGTTGAGGAAGGGTACAAAATTCTTATGGGATGACGACTGCCAGAAGTCCTTCGAGAGACTAAAGGCATACTTGGTTAATCCCCCCGTTTTGAATCCTCTAAAGCAAGGAAAACTGCTTTTACTTTACTTTTCTGTGCATGCGAATGCTTTGGGAGCCCTATTAGCTCAATACGAGGATGACACCCGTAAAGAGTATGCCATCTACTATATTTCGAAAACTCTCTTGGCTTATGAAAGAAATTATCAAGCCATGGAGAAGACGTGCTTGGCCCTAGTCTGGGCCTGCCAGAAATTCAGACACTATTTTCTAGATCATGAGATCTGGATAGTGTCCAAGCTTGATCCAATCAAGCACTTGTTCGAAAAACCCATTCTCACGAGTAGATTGGGCAAATGGCAACTCCTTTTAATGGAGTATGACCTAAAATACCACCACCAAATCTCCATTAAGGGGCAAGCCCTAGCAGACTATGTGGCTGAGTTCCCCCTAGAGGACGCATATCCCACACTTGATGAAATGCCTGACGAAGGCATATTGCAAAACCATTTCCAAAACCACATTTTGGCAAACTCTTTCGAAAACCAAGTGTGGAAGATGCACTTCGATGGGGCACGAAACCAACGAGGGGCTGGTGCTGGGGTCATCCTCATCTCCCCTGAAAAGGGCGAGATTCCCATAGCAATCCGCCTAGATTTTGAATGTTCCAACAACATAGCTGAGTATGAAGCACTCATACAAGGCTTAAGGATTTCAAAAACTCTAGGGGCATCATGCATCGAGGTCTTTGGAGATTCACTCCTTGTTGTAAACCAGGTTTTGAAATTTTGGCAAGTACGTAACGAAAAACTACTCCCATATCACGAGTTGGCCACGCGATTGGTTGAGTCCTTCCAATCGAGTAAACTCACACACGTAGGAAGGGAGGACAATGGCATTGCCGATGCCCTCTCCTCCTTGGGTTCAGCCCTAAAGGTCGATCCCATCTTAGGGACTCGATCTTTAGAAATATGACATGCGCCCAACCCATCCACACACGATTTGGATATTTGACAAAATAACCCAGATTCTGTTGAAAAACCTTAGTTTTACGACATCAAGCATTTTTTAGAAAATGGGGGATTCACCGAGGATGCCACATCCAAAGATAAGGTATTCATCCATAAAATTTCGACCTAATACACCATTCTGGGTGGGACTCTATATAAGAAAAGTTTTACCGGCATCCTACTTATGTGTATCGATTTAGAGGAGGCTAGGATGCATGAGTTCCACGATGGAGAGTGTGGAGGTCATGTTAATGCCAACATGATGGCAATGAAAATACTTAGAGCAGGCTATTTTTGGTCCACCCTGAAAAAGGATTGTCACGATCATGTTAGGAAGTGCCATCCATGTCAAGTGCATGGGCACACCATTCATATCCCATCATCCGCATTGCATTCCGTGGTCAGCCCCTGGCCATTCACCATGTGGGCGTTTGACATCGTAGGCCCCATATTTCCAAAAGCCTCGAATGGGTATCGATTCATCTTAGCAGCCACTGAGTATTTCTCCAAGTGGGTGGAAGCCATTTCCCTGACCAACGTGCTGGGGCAACATGTGGTGGCTTTCATTAGGAGGAATATCTTGGCTCGATTTGGGGTTCCACGAGATCTTGTGTCTGATAATGGCACCCCATTCAAGAATGAGCGGATGGTTAAGTTGTGCAACACGTATGGCATAACTCACCACTTCTCTTCGCCCGACTACACTCAAGGCAATGGCCTAGCCGAAGCCACAAACAAGACTCTCATTAGCATAATTGAGAAGACTTTAGAAAAGGGTAAGACGTGGCACAAGAAGCTGGATGAAGCCTTATGGGCTTATAGGACTTCCATCCGAACTCCCACAAATGCCACACCATTCGAATTGGTTCATGGCACAAACGCCATTCTCCCCATTCATACTCAATTGCACTCATTCCATACATCAATAGCACTCGACCTCCCCCTAGAGACGCTTCAGCATGCTAGGATGGCTGAACTAGATTTGCTAGATGAGAGGCGACTCCTTGCTATGGATCATGCTCGTGCATACCGGCAAAGGATAGCCCGACATTATGGCAAACACATGAGACCTCGCCACTTTGAAGTGGGAGATCTGGTTTTAAAAATCATCCACTATCGTGGCCCACATCCCCTCGGAAAGTGGCGCCCCAAGTGGGATGGACCCTATGTTGTATGTGCAACCACCACGAATAACTCATATTGGTTGATCGATGTAGACGGTAGTGTAGACATGAAAATTCTCATTTCAAAGTTTATGAAACAAACTTGAAATGAAACTTTCCACCCCTACGCTTGCGCGAGCGTGCCAGCTAGTTCAGAACTAGCAAATGTTTGTAAGACTTCTAAGCGATTGTGTGCAAGCGGGATCTTTTCACTCACACCTTCTTGAGCCGATGCTCAAGGGTCAGTGTTGAGCGCTTAGGAATTTCATTTTACAGCAAACATGATTCCCTTTTACATAAACAAGTGTCTTTGAAAAATTTGTTGAATCTTGTGCACTCGGATTCAATACTTGGAAAAACACAAGTTGCTGAAAACAGAGAATTCTGTTTTCAGAGCTATTTTCTAGGGGAGTTTTCAAGGCGTTACAGACTTCCAAAAATTATCAAAATTTTACCAGACAAAGCTGGTAGTGTGGAGAGACTGTAGCCTTTTTCAGATCTGCATTTGGAGCAGTATTGAATCAGAAACAAATAATCTACTCAGACCACCTCACTGACTCGGAACAGCTCTGTTTCAGAAATACAGAAACTCAAAGATGAGTCTGTATCTCTCTGTTCAGAACTCCGATTTTAATGATTTTGATATTGCTGGAAAGCTATGGATGTTAGCTTTCCAATGCATCAAAAATCAACCAATTTGGACTCCTGTGGACAGAGATATGGGACTTTTACCCAACCTCTGTTTCAGAAAATCCGACTGTGCAAACAGTGGTGCAGAAATCTGGTCTTTCTTAATATGCTTTTATTACGTGGCTGAGCGGCCCTAAAATCTTGCCAATTTTATACAGAGTGTCCCAATGTGTGTGGAATCAGTGTGCCAAATTTCAAGACAATCGGAGTAAGCATCACAAAATTAAAATTACAGAAACAGACATATGCAGAGATGCTGAAATCCAGTTTTCTGTTTTATAAATGTAATGATGCATAACCCACCCGAAATTAAAATGCAACAACCCTTAAAGCAAATTTGCTGGAATATAAATGAATGGGAAGTACTTTATAGCTTAGACATAGAGGGGGTTAGAAGTATAGAGGGTATATAGCATATAGGAAGGGAGAAGCATTAAAGCAAACACTTGGCGTGCATGTGGGTGTATAGTGTTTCATCCACGAAATTGAAATGGCAGCAAAGCTAAATTATTACAACTCGGGGGGAGATGAAACTCCATTAATACAACCCCATTTAATGAATTGAATGGAAGGGAATGAAACTTAGATTAAGTAAGAAAGGTCTTACACGAGTTTTGGATGCGAAGGACCGGATTTCAATGATGAAGCCGGTCTTCCTCCTGATGGCCTTCCTTCTTAACTCCTACAAGCTCTCACCTAGCTTCCCCTTCACTAGAAAACGTCCCCCCTTTGCTGAAATTTTCTGCACCTAGTCTAGCACACACCACCCAAGGTCTCTCTCTTCTCTCTCTCCTCTCTCTTCTCTCTCTTCTCTCTCTTCTCCAAGTTATGCAAGTTATGGAACCCACCCCCCCCTCTTGGGCCTTTTTATAGGCCAAGGGGGGCTGGTTCTAGTGGCTTCTTGTGGGGCGGGTTGGAGCTTTAGCTTGGTGGATTTGATCCGCTCCAAACCGGCTTCTTGTAGTTCTTCATTGAGTCGATTCGGACCAGCCCGTATGGGCTGGTATAGGTGCCATGGCTTGGTGTAGCCCTAGAGCATGCGGTTGGTTTTAAACAACCTTACAATGTGCAACATGTTTTGTTTGGGCTGATTTCTTTAAACTTTCGACCCACTTGAATTCGCTTCTTTCTTTGATTCGGCTCCCACCTCTTGCTTTTGAGCTACACTTGAAATCTTCTAGAATTGAATGAGCTTGTGACCATGGCCTCGAGTCTTGGTTCCAAGTTGGCCCCATCGGACAAACTTGGATTTGATCGGTCTTGACCTTCCATTTGGATAAGTTGTTGAATTTGAACTTGATATGCTTCAATCTTCTCCACTTTTGGGAATCAATCTGATTTAACTTGATCCGTATCTTGATACACTTTATCTTCTTTCCGAGAATCGAGGCCTGGATTGGGTCTCCGCCTGCTTCGAAACTCATGGGCTATTTGGATTTAAAACCTTTATTTTGAAATAATCTCCCAAAAGGTCTAAACTTTAAAATTTGGGGATTTTGAATTTAAAGGTTCATAAAGGCTTTAAATTGGCCTTCAAAATTTAGGAGTTTTTGAAAATACTTGAAAAAAATTTCGGGTGTTTACAGATGCCCCTCTTTGGCATTAATCCAACTATGTTTGGATAATGTCAAAGAAGAAAACACCCTTTTACTCTCTTTCCGAACCTTTCTCAAGAGCATGGATCATCTGAGTGCCTAACTTTTAAAAATAAGTAAGAGGGGATTTAGAGCCAAAGGGGACTCAATCTGCTATGACCTTGGTCCTAATATCGATCATGTACTCAATGGTTTCGAAATGCATGCATGGGCATGTATGAAGGGTGTGAGTGATATGCACACGATAATTCTTTTAGAGACTCTTAACATGCAAGGATCGAACTTGGGAGGTTTGTGAAGGTCGACTGCCCCAAGTGATCGTGGCCCTTATGTGGCTTGATGTTTTCGGGTTTTCACAACTTTCCAAAAGAAAGGGGAAATCCTTTTTTACTTCAATCACAAGGATTTTCAGCTTCTTGTATTTCCCTTTACTCGGGTCATAATACCTACTACTTGGTAGAGATTTTTATAGGAAAACTAGGAAACATTGCAAAACTCTCCTACTTACACAACAAAGTCTAATTCTCAAACAAAATAAGATTCAAATGAATAAATCCTATTCCTACTTTAGAATTTTCCTAGATAAAACCTTTCTCCACTAGGATAAGTCATAGGGATAGGAAAAGAATTACCACGGTCCCTTCTGAAGCGTCCCGTGGTTTAAGGCCAAGAAGAGGAAAATTTGCTCCTTTTAAGCTTTTGGCAAAATTTTTTTTTTTTTCTTTTTTTCATAGAGGGCCTCCCTTTTTCTTTTTGGAGGATTTTGCTTTTTCCTCTTTCTTTTCAATCAAAGCACTCTTTTCTGCTTTGCTTTTCTTTTTCTTTTGAAGATAAAATTTTGGAGGGATATCCTCTTTTCTATTTTGCCAAATTTTCCTTTTTGGGAAGGAGAAGCGAAATGGGGAGAGACTTATCCCAATGGTTTACTCGATTCATCTAAGAACACCCTATTTTGAAATAGCATATACCATTTGGAAATATTTTGCTGTTTTGAACAAGGCTCGATTTTGTAAGATGGGGACTTTTGAAATATAGCCCATAAATTTTGAAAACTCTACCTTTCATAAGATCCTATTTCCCTTGTTTAGGGTCACACGATCCACCTTGATCCTTCTTCAAGAAGTTCAAAGGAGATCCCATTCAAAATATTTTCAAAAGAGAGTAGTCCCTATACATGATATCTTTTCAAATGTTGAGCATTTATAGGGTCTACCAAGTTCCTACCGTCAACATCAACCAACCAGTAAGCATTGTTAGTGGTGGTTCCACGCACAACATAAGGACCATCCCACTTGGGCCGCCACTTTCCAAGGGGGTGTGGGCCTCGGTGGTGAATGGTTTTTAGCACTAGGTCTCCCACTTTGAAGTGGCGGGCCTTCATGTGCTTCTTGTAGTGTCGGGCTACCCTTTGCCTATATGCATGTGCATGATCCATAGCAAGTAGCCTCTTTTCATCCAACAAGTCAAGTTCGACCATTCTAGTATGTTGTAGGGTTTCTAATGGAATATCTAATGCAAGTGATGTATGAAATGAATGAAGCTTGGTATGAATGGGGAGTATGGCACTCGTGCCATAGACCAACTCGAATGGGGTGGCATTTGTTGGGGTTCGAATGGAAGTTCTATAAGCCCACAAGGCTTCGTCGAGCTTCTCATGCCATGTCCTACCTTTTTCTATGGTTTTCTCAATGATGCTTATGAGGGTTTTGTTTGTGGCTTCGGCTTGGCCGTTGCCTTGAGGGTAGTAGGGCGATGAAAAGTGTTGAGTCATGCCATATGTGACACACAATTTTTCCATCTTCTCATTCTTGAATGGGGTGCCATTATCGGACACTAGGTCTTTTGGTACTCCAAATCGGGCCAAGATATTTCTCTTAATGAATGCCACTACATGTTGTCCTTGGACATTGGCCAAGGATGTAGCTTCAACCCATTTAGAGAAATATTCGGTGGCCGCTAGGATGAACCTATGTCCATTGGATGCATTGGGGGATATGGGTCCTACGATGTCGAACGCCCACATGGCAAAAGGCCAAGGGCTCACGATGGAATGCAAAGTGGATGATGGGGTGTGAATGATATGCCCATGTATTTGACATTGATGACATTTCCTAACATGATCATGGCAATCTTGTCTTAGGGTGGACCAAAAATACCCAGCTCTAAGTATCTTCATGGCCATCATATTTGCATTAACATGGCCTCCACACTCTCCATCGTGGAACTCGTGCATTATGGTCCTAGCCTCTTTAAGGTCTACACATCGCAACAAGATGCCCGTAAAACTTTTCTTATAAAGCACCCCTCCCAAAATTACATACCGGGTTGAAATTTTTCTAATAAAAGCTTGATCTTTTGAAGAAGCATACTCGGGAAAATCCTCCGTTTTCTAAAAAGTTTTTAATGTCATAAAACCAAGGTTTATCATTTGGATTTTGGTCGTTTTGGCAAATCTCTAAATCGTGCGTGGATGGAACGGGTGAGTGCCATATCTCTAGGGATCGGGTTCCCAAGGTGGGATCGACCCTTAAAGCGGATCCTAAGGAGGAGAGGGCATCCGCTATGGTGTTATCCTCTCTCCCTATGTGAGTGAGTGTGCATGATTTGAAAGAGTCGACCAACTTGGTGGCCAACTCATGATACGGAATGAGTTTTTCGTGTTTGACTTGCCAAACTTTTAAAACTTGGTTCACAACCAGTAAAGAGTCTCCAAAGACTTCAATGCAAGCTGCCCCTAGATTTTTCAAGACTTTTAGGCCTTGTATGAGAGCCTCATATTCAGCCACATTATTTGAACACTCAAAATCTAGACGAATTGCAATGGGTATTTCTCCCTTTTCGGGGGATATGAGAATGACTCCAACACCTGCCCCTTGTTGGTTACGTGCCCCATCAAAGTACATTTTCCATACTTGGTTTTCATTAAAACAGTTTGCTAAAACATGGTTTTGAAAATCGTTTGCAAATATGCCTTCATCGGGCATCTCATCAAGTATGGGATATGTTTCTTCCAAGGGGAACTCGGCCATATGATCGGCTAGGGCTTGCCCCTTAATGGAGGTTTGGTGGTGATATTTCAAGTCATATTCCATTAAGAGGAGTTGCCATTTACCAAGCCTACCCGTTAGGATAGGTTTTTCAAACAAGTGCTTGATCGGATCAAGCTTAGACACTATCCATATCTCATGATCTAGGAAGTAATGTCTAAACTTTTGGCAAGCCCATACTAATGCCAAGCACGTTTTCTCCATGGCTCGATAATTTCTTTCATATGCCAAGAGAGTTTTCGAAATATAGTAAATGGCACACTCTTTGTGGCCATCATCCTCATATTGGGCTAATAAAGCACCCAATGCATTCGTATGTATGGAAATGTAAAGAAGTAAAGGTTTTCCTTGCTTTGGAGGTTTCAAAATTGGAGGATTCACCAAATAAGTTTTCAATCTTTCAAAAGCTTTTTGACAATCCTCGTCCCACAAAAATTTTACCCCTTTTCGCAAAAGTTTATTGAAAGGTTCGCATCTTGTTGCTAAATTTGAAATGAACCTCCTAATGGCTTGGAGGCGACCTTGGAGGCTTCGGATTTGGGTCAAATTGGATGGTGGAGGCATATCTATGATGGCTCGGCACTTAGAGGGGTCTACTTCAATACCCCTTTGGCTCACCATAAAGCCCAAAAGCTTACCTGATTCTACCCCGAATACACATTTTTGAGGGTTTAGTTTCACTTTGTAAAGCCTAAGCCTTTCGAAAACTTTTTGCAAAGACTCAATGTGAGTAACTCGGGTTTTTGATTTCACCAAAAGGTCATCCACATATACTTCCAAGAGCTCATGAATTTGGTCATGAAAGATAGTAGTCATAGCTCTTTGGTATGTGGCACCGGCATTTTTCAAACCAAACGGCATAACTGTATAACAGTATGTGCCCCAAGGTGTAGTAAAAGCAGTTTTTGCCTGATCTTTTGGTGCTAACTTAATTTGATTGTAACCCGAATAGCCATCCATGAAAGAAAACATTTCATGATTTGCAGTGCTATCCACTATCAAATCAATATTTGGTAGAGGAAAATTGTCTTTTGGAGTGGCTTTGTTCAAATTTCTAAAATCAATGCAAATCCTAATTTTCCCATTGGATTTTCGAACTACAACGATATTTGAAAGCCATTCTGAGTACGCAATGGGTTTTATAAATCCGGCTTTTAAAAGATCTTCTAAACCCTCTTTCACCTGTGCATGTACATCGGGGTGAATCTTTCTAAGCTTTTGCTTTATGGGTTTGGCATTTGATTCTAGGGGAAGACGATGCTCTACTACCATTGGGTCTAAACCCGGCATGTCTTCGTAGGTCCATGCAAACACATCTACATATGATTTGAGAAATGTGATGAATGATGTCCTTTCATGCTCATGTAAACATGCGCCTATTTTAACATGCTTAGGATTAGACTCACTCCCTAGATTTACTTCCACAAAATCCCCTCCTACGGAATTTGAAGGTTTTTCTAAATCAAGGATTCTATGGAACTCGGGAAGCTCGGAGGTTTGGTCCTCCTCATGGACGAGGGGATCTTCCTCTTCGCTTTGATCGCTCTTGAGAAATTTGGGTTCTATGAAAGTGCTAGGCAAGGCACACGGTTTTGGAACATCCACCACTTTCAAAAGACTAGGGCTTTTCACAAAGACAATGTTTTTGGGTTTTCCAAGATTTTCAATTTTTTTGGCTTTTTCGAAATTGCTCTTCGGAGATGGAATGTATAAAACCTTGTTTTTGGTGTTTTCGCATTTTTCAATTTTTTTGGCTTTTTGTAAACACAAGGAAGGAACAAAAACCACATTCTTTTTGAAATTTTCAAAATTTTCAATTTTTTTGGCTTTTTGTAAACAAATAGAAGGAGGAGAAATGTAAATCACATTCTTTTCGAGATTTTTGAAATTTTCTATTGTTTTTGGTTTTTGGGAACTTTCTAAATGTTTTTGGATTTTGCAAATTTCTAATTTTTTTGGGTTTTTGGATGTGGCGGGGTCTTCCATCAAACCTACAAAGAAAACACCATGCATTAGGCTCTAAATAAGAGGTCTAAGTCATAGGTTTCGGTGTTAGGAGGCTCTAAGGCACCCTTGACCCAAGTAGTCATGGGTGGAGGTTCGGGTGGTATGGATGGGTCGTAGCCTATCCCATACCGGTTTTGGTTTATGTTTGACACTATGGGTTCAAGACGACCTTGGTTTTGGCTTCCTAGGCCTTGATAAGGCATATAACCCATGTTCAACATCATGTTCCAAGGCTTCTTTAATTTTGAAAATGTTTTATAAAGAGGATGGCCTTTGAACTTGGTGTCGTCTATGTCATGCTCAAACACTTTTATGGACTTGGGGAGGACTTTGGGTAGTTTTGAGATGGTCTTGAGCGGGCTAGCCTTGGGTGGCCCTTTTATGTGCACGACACCTTTTGGTTTGGGATGAGCTACCAAGGGTTCATCTAGTTTTGGCCCATGGGTTTTATCACCTGATAAGCATGGAAAATTTTGTATTCCCTGCAGCTGGGGGTGATTCTCTCCTAGAATTACCACAACTTGGTTTTGGAGGGGTATTTTTACACACCTATGAAAGGTGGATGGCACAGCCCGCAAGCTGTGTATCCATGGCCTTCCTAGGAGTAGGTTATAATGGGGGTGTATGTCTAAAACATGAAACACCCCGGAATGACTCATGCCCCCTACTTCTACGGGTAACTCTATGACTCCTAAAGGTTTGGATGCGTTTCCATCGTATCCTGTGATCACGATGGAACTCGGGTTTAGAGAGGTCAAGGAGACTCCTATTTTGTAGGCTATGTGTAGTGGAAGTATATTTAGACCTCCTCCGCCATCAACCAAACACTTGTCTAGAGGATGGTGATTCAATACCACCTCTATATGCAAGGCTTGGTTGTGGTTTTGGTAGGGTTGTTCTAGCTCATCTTCCGAAAACACAATGGGAGTTTTAGCACAAATGGGTGAGACTAGGAAGGAGAGGGACTCAGGGGTTATGGTTGGGTTAACCTTGGCCTTTTCTAAGATCTTTTCTAAAACTTGTCTATGTCTAGGGGATGTTTGGATAAGTTCTAGGATAGACATGTTTATGGGAATCTTAGCAAGGTGATTTTCAAAATCATATGGGGTTAACACATCGTTTTTACCCATGAGATGCGATGCTTTGGGAATGCATGATTTTGAAGGGCCGGGGATAACGACCACTTTCTTGCTAGCATCTTTTGCTAAGTGTGGGGGTTGGTAGATCCTTCCGGATCTAGTGACCTCGTCCACACCTTCCCTATGGCTCGTTCCTAGGTGGGCTCTAGTTTGATGCTTGGGAGCACCTCGAATCTCTAATAAGGCTCTAGCCGGGAGCGGGACTCTAAGCGCTCCCGGATCACTACTTGTTTGGCTTTTTTTATTACGAGCAGTGGTGTGTGACAAGTAGTGCGATCCGTATGCCATGCATGTTCTGAACCATTCAAATGAGAGGAGAGAGCATATACCTGCTTGTCCTTCCCGCTAGTGCTTGCATGGTTGGGGAAGGGTTCCTTGAGTACGGCTTGGGGGCTCCGGTTCCTCGGTGACCTGGAGCCGACCTTGCTCGATCAAGTCCTCTATTTTGTTTAAAAGGGTGTAGCAGTGATTTGTATCATGGCCTTTGAGCCTATGATACTTGCAAAACTTGTTTAAAAATTTCCCTTTAGGGGGTGTCCCCTCGGGGATTTCCGGAAGTGTCACCATTCCCTGGGCGAGCAGGAGGTCGAGGACCTCTGTGATGGGCTGCCCCAGCGGGGTGTACTCCCTTTTTTCGAAAGACTTTTGAACCTTTTTGTTCTTCGGTTCAAATTTTGAAGTGCCGGCCGGGCTTGGTTCTACTCGGACATTTGCAACTTTTTGGGGTTTTGCCCCATTGTCCGTAGTAGTTAGCCCGTAAGTCCCGGGCTTTTCAAAACGAGTTTTCGAAAAAATTTTGCCTTTCCACAAGTCATCGTAGACCCCCTTTTTCATATTTGCTTCGAATAGGGAAGCCTTCTTGATTAGTTTGTGGAAAGTGGAAATTTCATGGAGGGAAAGGAGCATTTTCAGCTCGGGTTTGAAATTTTCAAGGATGAGCATCACGGCACATCCTTCTGAGATGGGCTCTCTTACTTGCCCCAATAAAGACCTCCATCGAACGATAAATGCATGAGCATCCTCGTTCGTGGCTTGTTTTGTGTCCCTTAGGGTGTTCAAAGTGGGGGTCACTTCCACGTTGTGTGAAAATCTTTGCATGAACCCATTTGCCAACTCTTCAAAAGTGGCAAACTGGCTCAAGTCATAGGAAGCGAGCCACTTGGAAGCAGTTCCCTTAAGGGAGAGGGGGAACCAGTAGATCCACTTAGCCGAGTCTTTCTTCTTCTTATATGCTCGACGGGAAAAGAGTTGGAGGTGAGATCTAGGATCCCCCGTCCCATCATATCGATGAAAATTCGGTATGTCATCGTCGCTATCCGTTTGGTAATCGGAAGGTAAAAAATCGGATAGGGCATATGACCTCTTTTCCTTGGCCTGGCCCCTTAGTAGTTGTTGAAGGGCCTTGCGATCTTTTAATGTGAACGACTCGAGCTCTCATCCCCCTCCATGGTGGAGGTCTCTTTGGGTTTTCTGGGTTTGTTTGTTTTCTTTCGAGCCCTAGTTTGCCTCCCATGGGATGAGCAGGATTCGACCGCTTCGGCCTCTTGGCTGAGAGCGGCGATTCTTGCTTCGAATTCTTTCCTCAATTCTTCTAATGACTCTTTCTTGTTTTTGAAATTTGTTTTTGAAAATCTTTTTGAAAATTGACTTGACGAGCATGAAGCCCGGCTCGACACCTCGTAAGAACCATCCGAACTTGACATGATCTTATGGGCCCTTGAAAATCCTACACGTGCACAATTTACCGATGTTAAAAACACTTTGAAAAGATTTTTGGGAGTCTTATTTGCTTAGAAATTCCTTAAGACCCGAGTCCCACCGGGCGTGCCATTTCTGTAGACATGAAAATTCTCATTTCAAAGTTTATGAAACAAACTTGAAATGAAACTTTCCACCCCTACGCTCGCGCAAGCGTAGGGGTGGAAAGTTTCATTTCAAGTTTGTTTCATAAACTTTGAAATGAGAATTTTCATGTCTACAGGTAGGAATTTAACAGATCCTATCAATATTCAATACCTAAAGAAATATCATATATAGGATTTGTATTAAATTCCAAATTTTGAAAAACTAAAGGGATAGCTGCCCTGAGAACTGAAAAATAAGGTGCAAAGGCAAAATCGTGTGACCCTAAGTAAGAAAATTCGCACTTGTGAAAGAGTGGAGTCTTCCAAATCGTGGTTACATTTCAAAATCCTTCTTCTTACAAAGAAAGGCCTAGTTCAATATAGCAAGATACTTGCAAGTAGTACGTGCTATTTCTAAATAGGCTGATTTGGAATGGATCGAGTATGACCTTGGGATAAGTCCTTCCCCCTTATCTTCTCCTTCCAAAAGGAAAACGTGGCCCAAATAAAGGGAATTTCCCATCCAAAGTCTCTTTCCAAAAGAAAGAAACCAGAATTCAAAAGAAAAATCGATTCTCTTGTGAAAAAAAGAGAGGGATTAAAGAAAAAATACTCCCAAAGGGAGACCCTCTAGAAAAAAAAGGGAAAAAGAGGCCAAAAAGCTCAAAAAGGGCAGTTTTTCGCCTTCTATGCCTTAAACCACGGGATGCTTCAGAAGGGACCGTGGTATCTCTTTCCCATCCCTGACTTATCCCAAGTAAAACATGGTTCATTTCGAGGAATCCTAAAGTCAAAATAGGATTTACTTACTTGAATTTCATTTTGTTTGAGAATTCGACGTTTCGAGTAAGACGTAGGAATTTGAAATATAGCTTGTTTTCTTATAAAACCTCCGCTAGATAAGCGAGTGTCAAGACTCAAGCAAAGGCGAACACGAAGATCTCGAGATCCTTAGGATTGAGACTCAAGACAGTTGTCCCTTTTGTAAATAGATTTGTAAATAGATTTTGAAAAATCGAACATCGAGCAGCATAGGATCTGCTCACTGGGAGCAGCAGGCCTTGTAAGTCTAGAAAGTTCGACCATATCTGGTCTCTGGGAGGTCGCCACTCTTGGCACCACACCCATGTCATGCATCTACAATCCACGCATGGCACTTGCATAAACATGATCCCATTTTAGGACCAGGTTCCATACATATCCCTTTGGCGTGATATCTCCTCCTACCAGGGTTTTAAAACTGAGATTTTGCTAAAGATTGGGACGATCCCATATTTTTGTGATTAGATCTAGGGAGACATTAAAAGGGGTGTTTGTCATCTTTGCCATTATCCAAATCGATTTGGACAATGCCAAAGAGGGGCATTTGTAAACACCCTGAAATCCCACGAACTTCTCAAATAACCTGGTTTTTGTAAAAGAAGCCCCAAAGAGCTATTTTGAGTATGGAAACCCAAGAGCCCTCTAGAAAAAGCCCTGTACATATGTTTAAATTGTATATGTTTTAAAATATGTATAATATAGTTTTAAAACCTTTAAAAAGGTATTTTGAAACCCCACGAAGCGGCTTGGCCTGATGAAAGCAGGACTAGAAGAGCTAAAGAGAGCCCGGAACCGGAGCACATGTCGAGCCCAGCACAACAACTCTCATGTTAGATCCACTCCCCAGGATCTCGAACGTCCAAGTCCCTGTTATCAGCAAAAATTGTATGAATCATCTTCAGAAGGTGAAAACAGAAGCGGACGATCATGTTGGCGAAGACCCAACACAGACGGAGTACTGATGCTGTCAGACCCCGCACAAACCGTTCGTTTCGAAAATACCCTGAAGGAGTCAGAATTCAGTTTGGATTGGATCTGGACCATATATATCCAAATCCCAATCCAAACGTATGTGTGGGTTTGGATTTAGATTTGGATCTAAAGATCCAATCTAATATCCACATCCATGGCCCACATCACCTTCTCATAAATGGAGGTGGGGCCCACTTGAAATTCACGTGGGATTATGTGCATGAGAGAGAATGGGGAGGATAAGCATGAGGGGAATTGTATTAAGCTTGACTTGTGTGTAAAGTTTGGGGTTAATCATGTGGGTTAGCCTAATTAGTGTGGGTTTAAGCTTGTATGAGCCAAAACCTAACCTAGGGCTGCACCAACATGATGCAATGAAGTCTATGGGTTATGCAAAGGGAGCTTCCTAACCCAATCCTAAGCTAAAACCCCTAATCCTAGCCATTTACCCTAATCTCGGCCTAAACCTAGGCTAATCACCTAACCCACTTCCCTAATCCCAGCCTAATCCCAACCTAATCACCTAACCCACCTCCCTAATCCTTCCCTAAACCTAGCCTAATTCCCCTAATCCTAACCTAATCCTAGCCTAAACACCTAACCCACCTCACTAAACCTCACCCCAAAACCAACCCACCTAGCTAAGCCCTAAACCACTAAACCACCCCACCTAAACCCTAGCACACCATATCCCTAAAACCACCTAAAGCAAAATATATGGCCCCCTCTCAAAATCAGCCCACCTTATCACCACACCACACCACCACCACCTAACCACCAAACCGCCCTCTCAAAACCACCCCCAACCGACCCTTTGAAAACCTATAAACCCCCCCCTAGTGGGCGGGTTTTTCAGCCAGCACTTGGGCCAACCGAACCCTCTCTCACCTGGCTCCCTTCTCTCACCTGCTCCACCACTACCCCCGGCCTGCACCACTCCATGCCACCACTACCTCCCGGCCTACTCCACTCCACGTCGCCACCACAGTCGCCCGGCCAGCTCCCCTCCTTCCACCCGACTGCCTTCCTTGGACACCCGCCAACCTTCCTTGCTTATCCGGTTAGTACCTTACCCTAACTCCACCTCCTCTTCACTCCCCCTCCACTCTCAGCCACCCATACCACCACAACCTTCCCGCCATCCTTCCCCATTCGGCCATACACAACCCATTACACCACCCGCTTCCCTACTTTCCCCTTAGTGACACCCTAGCCACCTTACCTTGCTCCCTAGGACCTGCTCTCTCCACTCTCAACCACCCCTTAGCTCCACCTTCCATAGCACCCTACCTTCCCATTCGTGACATCCCCTAGCTACCCCAGCCGGCAAACACTTAAACCCCCCCTAGTCGGCCAACCACAACCGACTGCACCCTATCATCCGCGGCCTTACACCCATCTCCTTAGACATCCTCCCTTTAGTCACCCCTTAGCGCCACCTTCCCTAGCACCAGCCCTATACCTTAGTGACCCTCCCTAACCACTTCAGCCCGAGACACCATGGCAGCACCCTACTAGCAGCCGACAAGCTCCAAGGCGCCACACCCGCGCTCCCTTGTCACCCGGCCAGCACACCCCTTTGCCGTGCCATTTCGAGGAGCTCCCTCTTGCAGCCCAAGGCGACCCCCAAGCCCAAGCTCAAGCAAGTCACCTCCGGACCAGCTATAAGTAAGTGCCTAACTCGGTCTTCATTTGTAGACTTGCTTAAGTTAAATTAAATTTGATATGGGGTTGTAATAACGGAGCATTGTCTCCCCCCGCTTGTAATAACATGGCTTGACACACCCACATACACGTGCACTTGAGCCTACCTCGCTCTTAGTTGTGCACGATTTTGAACACACACGGGCCTAATCAGCCCTTAAGATATAAATTTATTTATATACTTTAAGTTGCGTGGGGTTTTGTTTAAGTTATGTGTGTAGTACTTCAATTCTCGCACTCACACACATTGAGCTTTCGCTCTTATTTGCCAGACCCAAGTAAGGGCCGTGTTATACTTCCCTTGGGTTTAACTTCATGTCGTGTGTGTAGTACTTCAATTCTCACACTCACACACATTGAGCTTTCGCTCTTATTCCCAAGACCTTAGTTAAGGCCATATTGCAATTTATATTTGGGTTTAATTTCATGTTGTGTGCGTAGTATTTCAATTCTCGCACTCACACACATTGAGCTTTCGCTCTTACTCCCAAGACCTTAGTTAAGTCCATATTGCAATTTATATTTGGATTTCATTTAAGTCATGTGAGTTGTCTTTCAATATATACACAACACCCATGCAACACATTGGCGACCTTCGGGCCCATATATAGTATAAGTATTTCCCTTTCGGCTATGTCTTTAAGATTGGGGTTTTAAGGTTCAGCAGTGTGCGTAGTCTTTACATATATACACGGCACACACTTGCACTATTGAGCCTTTCCGCTCTTAAGATATAGCCATATTTCCCTTTTGCAACTTCCCTTCCACAATTTACATTACAAGTGATTTCCCTTCGGCATTGTCTTTTAAATTCGGGTTTTCCCTTTGGAGTTGCGTGAGTTTGCATTGCATATACGCCATACCACGAGTTAGGACGCATATTGCATCAAAGTAAACCCCATACTCCCGCTCAAAATCACCACACTTAGGTTACATGTTCATAACACACACCTAGTAGGCCCGAAAAGGGATAAAAAGGAAGACATAGGCACGTGCAAATCCACGTGAAATAAAATCTGAAAATCATACAAAAACAACCCGAATCAAACACCTCAAACATGATTTCGTAGGTTCTTATATTCCAAAACTCGATTTTAAAAGCGTACAGACTGACCCTTGCGCATCGGTGCAAGAAGGTCTACGACGAAAAGAGCTTGCTTGCTCGCAGTCGCCACGTTAGGAGTCAGGTTTAAAAATTTCTCTTCGCTAGCTTAAGTAAGCTAGCTGGCACGCCCTTTTGCTTAATTAGGACTTAGGCACACGAAAAGGTTCGCTTCAGGCCTAAGAATCAGGAGCGGGAATTTTCTACGTCTACAAATGCAACTGACACAACTTGAAGGGAAAATCGAGAATTTAAAGACATAGCAGAAGGGAAATTGCAGAAGGAAAAATATGGCTATATCTTAGATGCGGAAAGAAAATATATAGCTATATCTTAAGAGCGAGAAGGCTCAATGTGAGTGAGTGCTTTGAGTGTATAAATTGAAAGGCAACACACGCAACTTGAATTTAAAACCCAGCTGAAAGGGAAATACATATATATACGTAAGAGTGGAAAGGCTCAATGTGAGTGAGTGCTTTGAGTGTATAAAATGAAAGACAACTCACACGACTTGAACCTTAAAAACCCAGCTGAATGTATATAAATAGAGTTATATCCTATGGGCTCTTGAGGCCCGTTTGTGTGCAAAAGTGTGCAGATAAGAGCGGAAAGGCTCGAGTGTACGTGTGTGATTCGTGTTTCAAACCACAATATTACATCTCAGGGGGAGACTACGCTCCATTATTACAACCCCGTGTCGAATTTAATTGAACTTGAAACAATGTAAAAGACCAGATTCAAACACTTACACGTCATCTGCTTGGGCTTTCTTTATCAATGAGATCCGACCTTGGATATAGCCGTTGGATGGACCTCTCGCTGCGAATCGATCAGCTGCGTGGGGTGTTGATCCTAGTTCACGACCTAGGCTATGTCGGCATGCGAAGGTTCTATGGTTTTTGGGTAGGACTCGAGCAAATCTAAGGCAAGGTGTAGGGGATCTAAGGCCAGCTCTAAGGTGAAGGGCTTAGGTAAGGTTTGAGTCAAAGTCCTAAGGAGATACTTGGCCAGCTAAGGTGCGAGTTGGGTGATGGTTCATGGGTGGATTTGGGGCAGGATTATGAAGGAATGCTCAGCCAAGTTGTGGCCGAGCTTGTTTGGTGTATTGGGGATGATCCTAGGCGAAATCCTAAGGAAAGGGCCTAAGTGAATGCTCGGCCAAATGGTGGCCGAGCTGGGCAAGTTTGGGAGTTCGACTTAGGTGGGAACTAGGGTGAAGTCCTAAAGGGATGGCTCGGCCAATGGTGGCCCAGCTAGGCAGTTCTTAGAGTTAGTTTTGGTTAGGATTTAGGGCTAGGTCCTAAAGGAAATGGTTCGGCCAATGGTGGCCGAGCTGGGCAGCTTTGGGGTTAGTCTAGGTTGGGTTTAAACCAAGGTGGGGGTTTAGGACTTAGGGGCTTAATGGGACAGATCTAGGGTGAGCTCGGCCAGCTATTGGCCGAGCTTAGTATGGTCTTAGGTGGGGATGGTATTGGGTAGAACTAGGTTTGATTTTAGCAAGATTCGGCCAGCTCTTAGTTGGTTGAAACTTGCTGGATTTTATCAATGGTATTAGGTGGTTTAGAGAGACAAAGGGGAGAGACGGTTTAGGCTAGTTCTAGGGACTCACCTTAGTATGGATTTCAGCCATGGTTTGCTTGGTTTCCACGCAGCCAATCTTCACAAGAAGGGGACCATCCAATGCTGCCGGATCTTCTTGAGCAGCACATCTTCTTTGGCGTGAAATGGAGCAGCCCTTTTGCCCACAATATCAGCCCATGTTTTTACAAAAGCAAAGGGGAGAGGTCCAGCCCCCTTTGTTGACTTCTCTCCTCTCTCTTTCTCTCTCCTACCCAAGGTGAAAGGCGTGAAAATTTTTTTTGAACCTTTGGCGAGCCAGCCCCTCACGTACTTTTATAGACTTTGAAGTTGGATATGGATCCTAGATTGGTTCTGAAATCTGGATCCAATCCAAGTCTTGTTTGGATCTGGATCTTGGATCTGGATATTTGGATCCAGATTCGATCCAAATTTTCTTCTTCTTCTGTCCTTCTTGGCGTTTCGAGCCGAACGCTTTGTGAGGGCCTTGAGTTCATCAACACTCCGTCTTATGCTGGGGTTTTTCCAATTTTGTCATCCGAGCTCCTTTTCACCTTTCCAGACTCTGTTTCAACTGATTTTTGTTGTTTTTGATTTGGATTTATTCGTGATTTCAGGGGTACTGTTGGCTTGGCCTCTGTCGCTTCCGGCTTGAAGTCCATTTGTGGCCTAGGCTCCTCTTTTGTCTTTGAAATTTGCTTTTCATCGGGCTGGGCTTGATCTTTGAATTTTCGAATTTCTTTTGCAACTGCTTTGGGCCAGGCCTTACCTGTTCGTCTGGGCTTTTTGCAAAAATGGGACTTTCATCCACTTTTAAGTATTTCATTTTCCAAACAGGGTTGGAAAACGGAGGTTGGAAGTATTTGAGCTCCTGGGTTTTCGAAAATTCCAAACTTGGCTTTTTGAGCTTATTTTCGAACTAGGCATTTGGTTTTGCAAAATTTTCGAATTTTGGGGTGTTTACAGATGCCCCTCTTTGTCATTATCCAAATTGATTTGGATAATGGTGAAGAAGATAACACCCCTATTTGTTTTCTTCCCAGATTTGATCTTTGAGAATATGGGATTGTCCCAAATTTGAGAAAAAAATGTTTTTCTTTTAAGCCCGATAGGAGGGGATTTTTTGCCAAAGGGGACTTTCTATGGATCTAGCCCTAAATGGAGATCATGTATGAGGTTTTCATCCATGGACATGCAAAGTGCATGACATGGATGAGGTGCCAGAAAGGGAGACCTCTCAGAGACCAGATTCTATGGTCGAACTTTTGAGACTTTATGAAGACCTACTGCTCCAAGTGAGCGGGCCTTACGTATGCTCGATGTTCGAGTTTTTGAAATTCGTTTTAAGAGGAAAAACTTTTCTGAACCGTCGATCCTAAGGACCTTTAGCTCCTTGTGTTTGCCTTTACTTGAGTCTCTACACTCGCTAATCTAGCAGAGGTTTTATGAGAAAACAAGCTATATTTCAAAATTCCTATGCCTTACTCAAAACGTCGAATTCTCAAACAAAATGAAATTCAAGTAAATCCTATTTTTACTTTAGGATTCCCTGAAATGAACCATGTTTCGCTTGGGATAAGTCGCAGGGATGGGAAAGAAGTACCACGGTCCCTTCTGAAGTGTCCCATGGTTTGAGGCAAAGAAGGCGGAAAATTGCTCTTTTTGAGCTTTTTGGCCTTTTTCTTTCTTTTTTTCATAGAGGGTCTCCCTTTGGGAGTATTTTTTCTTTAATCCCTCTTTTTTTATGGAAGAATCGATTTTTGTTTGCTTTTGACTCAGGTTTCTTTCTTTGGGAAAGAGATTTTGGCAGGGATTTCCCTTTGTTTTGGCCAAGTTTTCCTTTTGGAAGGGGTAGAGAAGAGGGGAGGACTTATCCCAAGGTTATACTCGATCCATTCCAAATAGGCCTATTTAGAAATAGCACGTACTACTTGCAAGTATCTTGCTATATTGAACTAGGCATTTCTTTGTAAGAACAAGGATTTTGAAATGTAACCACGCATTTGAAAATCTCCACTTTTTCACAAAATGCCGATTCTCTCATTCAGGGTCACACAACTCACCTTTAATCCTTGGTTTCAAAGTTTCAAAGCAGATTTCCCTAAAATATTTTTGCAAAATGGGAATTTAACTCGGACCCTATACGTGATACTTTTTCAAATACTGAATATTGATAGGATCTGCTAAATTCCTACCTTCGACATCGGTTAACCAATAAGAATTGTTCGTGGTGGTTCCACGCACGACGTAAGGGCATCTCACTTGGGCCGCCACTTTCCAAGTGGATGTGGGCCACGATAGTGGATGATTTTCAAAACGAGCTCTCCCACTTCGAAGTGGCGAGGTTTCATATGTTTCTCGTAGTGTCGGGCAATCCTTTGCCGGTATGTGTGAGCATGATCCATAGCAAGGAGTCGCCTCTCATCTAATAGATCTAGTTCCATCCTAGCATGCTGAAGTGTCTTTAGGGGAAGGTCGAATGCTATGGATGTATGAAATGAATGCAGACATGTATGAATGGGGAGAACGACGTTTGTGCCATAGACCAACTCAAAGGGCATGGCATTTGTGGGAGTGCGGATGGAAGTCCTACAAGCCCATAAGGCTTCATCCAGTTTCTCGTGCCATGTTCTACCCTTCTCTAAGGTTTTCTCAACAATGCTGATGAGCGTCTTGTTGGTGGCTTCGTCTTGGCCGTTGCCTTGAGGGTAGTAAGGTAACGAGAAGTGATGATTTATGCCATACTTGTTGCACAGCTTGACCATTCGCTCGTTTTTGAATGGGGTGCCATTATCAGACACAAGATCTCTTGGAACTCCAAATCGAGACAAGATGTTTTTCTTAATGAAAGCCACCATGTGTTGCCCCTGGACGTTGGTCAGGGAGGTGGCTTCGACCCACTTGGAAAAATACTCAGTGGCTGGTAAAATGAACTTGTATCCATTCGATGCCTTTGGAAAAATTGGTCCTACGATATCAAACGCCTACATGGTGAATAGCCAGGGGCTGACCACGGAATGCAGTGATGATGAGGGGATATGAATGGCGTGACCATGCACTTGACATGGGTGACACTTCCTAACATGATCGTGACAATCTTTTCTCAGGGTGGACCAAAAATAACCCGCTCTAAGTATTTTCATCGCCATCATGTTGGCATTGACATGACCTCCACATTCTCCATCATGGAATTCATGCATAACAGTCCTAGCCTCCTCTAGGTCGACGCATCTTAGTAAGATGCCGGTAAAACTCTTTTTGTACAGAACCCCACCCAAAATCGTGTATCGGGTAGAAATTTTTCCGATGAATGCCTTATCTTTAGATGTGGCATCTTTAGTGAATCTCCCATTTTCTAAAAAATACTTTATGTCATAAAACCAAGGTTTTTCCTCAGAATCATGGTTATTTTGGCAAATTTGCAAATCGTGTATGGAAGGAGTGGGTGAGTGCCATATTTCAAGGGGTTTGGTTCCCAAAGTGGGATCGACCCTTAGGGCTGAACCCAAGGATGAGAGGGCATCAGCAATGCCATTATCCTCTCTTCCTACGTGTGTGAGAGTACACGATTGGAATGACTCGACCAGTCGAGTGGCCAACTCGTGATATGGAAGCAGTTTTTCATTTCGAACTTGCCAAATTTTTAAAACTTGGTTTATAACAAGGAGTGAATCTCCAAAGACCTCGATGCATGAAGCCCCTAGAGTTTTCGAAACTTTTAAACCTTGTATGAGTGCTTCATACTCAGTTATATTGTTGGAACATTCGAAATCTATGCGAATTGCTATGGGGATTTCTCCCTTTTCAGGGGATACGAGGATGATCCCGGCACCAGCCCCTCGTTGGTTTTGTACCCCGTCGAAGTGCATCTTCCACACTTGGTTTTTGAAAGAGTTTGCCAAAATGTGGTTTTGAAAATGGTTTTGCAATATGCCTTCATCAGGCATTTCATTGAGTGTGGGATACGTATCTTCTAGGGGGAACTCAGCCACGTAGTCTGCTAGGGCTTGCCCCTTAATGGAGACTTGGTGATGATATTTCAAGTCATACTCCATTAGAAGGAGTTGCCATTTGCCCAATCTACCTGTGAGAATGGGTTTTTGAATAAGTGCTTGATTGGGTCAAGCTTAGACACTATCCAGATCTCATGATCTAGGAAATAGTGTCGAAATTTTTGGCAGGCCCAAACTAGGGCCAAGCACGTCTTCTCCATGGCCTGATAATTCCTTTTGTAAGCCAGGAGAGTTTTCGAAAGATAGTATATGGCATATTCCTTGTGAGTGTCATCCTCGTACTGAGCTAACAGAGCTCCCAAGGCATTCACATGCACGGAAATGTAAAGCAGAAGAGGTTTTCCTTGCTTTGGAGGGTTTAAAACAGGGGGGTTAACTAAGTACGCCTTTAATCTTTCAAACGATTTTTGGCACTCATCATCCCATAAAAATTTTGTGCCCTTTCTCAATAATTTGTTGAAGGGTTCGCATCTAGTTTCCAGGTTTGAAATAAACCTGCGAATGGACTATAGGCGACCCTGGAGGCTACAAATCTGCGTGAGATTGGAGGGTGGAGCCATGTCTATGATGGCTCGACACTTAGAGGGGTCGACTTCTATGCCCCTTGGCTTACCATAAATCCTAAAAGCTTACCGGATTCTACACCGAATACGCACTTTTGAGGGTTTAGCTTTACGTTGTAAAGTCTAAGCCTTTCGAAAATCTTTTGTAAGCATTCGAGATGAGTGCATCGAGTTTTTGACTTAGCCAGGAGATCATCTACATATACCTCTACGAGCTCATGAATTTGATCATGAAAGATCGAGGTCATAGCTCTCTAGTATGTGGCGCTAGCATTTTTCAAACCAAAGGGCATGACTGTATAGCAGTACGTGCCCCATGGGGTTGTGAAAGCGGTCTTAGCCTGATCTCGTGGGCTTAGCTTGATTTGGTTATATCCTGAATAGCCATCCATGAATGAAAACATTTCATGATTTGCAGTACTATCGACTATTAAATCAATGTTTGGTAAAGGTAAATTATCTTTTGGCATGGCTTTATTCAGGTTTCTGAAATCGATGCATATCCAAATTTTCCCACTGGTTTTTCGAACAACAACTATATTGGACAACCAATCAGAATACGCAATGGGTTTTATAAATCTGGCTTTTAACAGATCTTCTAAACCCTCTTTGACTTGTGAATGCACATTCAGATGTATCTTCCTAAGCTTTTGTTTTACGGGTTTTGCATCTGAATCTAAGGGAGGACGATGTTCTACAACATTCGGATCTATACCCGGCATGTCTTCATACATCCATGCAAACACATCAACGTAGGTTTTCAAAAATGCAATGAATGATGCTCTTTCATGCTCATGCAAACATGCGCCTACCTTAATGAGTTTGGGCTTTGAATCACTCCCTAAGTTTATCTCTATAAAATCCCCTCCTACTGATTTCGAAGGTTTTTCAAAATCGAGAATTTTATGAAATTCTGGGAGCTCAGAAGTAGGATCTTCCTCAAGGGAATCCATTTCCGTGCTTTGATAATTCTCAAGACTTCTAAATCCTAGGGAATTTGGACTTGACACACAGTTTTCGCAAGCGCCTGGTTTTTGTTTTGGATTTTCTACAGGTTTTGAAGATTTTGGTCCTCTTATGAAGAGGACTTTCTTTTCAAAATCCTTTGCTTTTTCAAAACCTTTACCAGGAGCTGCTAAATACAGGATTTTGTTTTTGGTATTTTGCAAATTTTCGATTTTTGTAAGGAAAGAACTTTGGGAACTACACAAACAACTCTTTTTTCGATTTTTTGATCTTTTTCAAATGTTTTTGGGTTTTTGATTGAGGGATCTTCCATCATACCTACAAAGAAAAACGCCACTAGTTAGACTCTTAACAAGAGGTCTAAATCGTAGGTTTCTGCTTGGGTAGGCTCCAGGGCACCCTTGACCCAGGTGGTCATAGGGGGTGGTTCTGGGAGTATAGCCGATCCCGTGTCGACTTTGGTTGTCCTTGGGTAATATGGGTTCTACGAGACCCTGGTTTTGTGCCCCTAGACTCTTGTATGACATATACCCCATGTTCAATAACATGTTCCATGATTTTTTGTTTTTGGAAAAATTTTCATATAATTCGTGGTCCTGGAACTTGCTATCGTCCATGTTATGCACATAAGGCTTTTTGTCCAGGGGTTTTGGAAACAGTTGATGCTTTGATTTTCCTGGGATGGTTAATGTTTTGAGTGGGCCAGCCTTGGGCGCCCCCTGGATATATACAACCTTCCTAGGTATCTGAAGGGTGAGCTTTGGTGGCTCGACCATGGTTTGCCCTGAGTTGGCCTCGTAGGCCTGGGAACTTGAAAAACATGGGGAATTATGGATCCCTTGAAGCTGTGGATGACTCTCACTTAGGATCATAACGACTTGATTTTCAAAAGGGATTTTGACACACCTATAGAAGGTGGACGGCACAACATGCAGGCTGTGTATCCAAGGCCTTCCCAACAATAGGTTGTAGTGGGGGTGGATGTCCAAAACATGGAATACCCCCACGTGAGCTATCCCTCCCGTTTCCATGGGGAGTTTGATGGATCCTAAAGGTCTAGACACATTTCCATCGTATCCAGTGATTACGATGGGGCTTGGATTCATGGAAGTCAAGGTGACCCCAATCTGATATGCTATGTGAAGTGGAAGGATGTTGAGCCCTCCTCCTCCGTCAACTAGGCACCTATCCAGAGAGTGGTGATTCAATACCACCTCGATGTGTAGGGCCTGATTATGGGATTCATAGGGTCTTTCGAGATCCTCTTCCGAAAACATGATAGGTGTTTTTGCACCTATGGACACCACTTGATTGGACAAGGATTCTGGGGTTATGTCCGAACTAACCTTGGCTCTTTCTAGAATTTTCTCTAACACGAGTCTATGCCTAGGTGAGGTTTGTATCAGCTCTAGGATGGACATGTTAATGGGAATCTTTGAAAGATGGTTTTCGAAATCATACAAGTTCAAAACAACTTTTCCTTTGTCCGTTTTGTGTAGAACTCCAGGAATACACGCTTTTGAAGGGCTAGGTACACTGACCACCTTTTTAGCTTTTTGCAAATATGGGGGTTGATAGATCCTTCCGGATCTTGTTACCTCCCCCACGATCAACCTAGGATTCACACCTAACATGGCTTTAATTGAATGTTTTGGAGCACCTTGAATTTTCAAAATTGGTTTAATCGAGGACGAAACTGTTGGTGGTCCCCGAATCACTACTTGGGAGGGTTTCCTATGAAGGATGAGTGTAGATGTACAAGTAGAAAAACCAGACTCATTTGTACGCGCTAGACTCTTCGAAATTGTGAGAGCACATACCTCTTTGCCCTTCCCACTGGTTCTTGCATGATTGGGGAAGGGTTCTTTGAAAATAGCTTGGGCAGACTCTGGTTCCTCAGTGACCTAGAGCTGGCCCTCTGCTATCAAGTTCTCGATTTGGTTTAGGAGGAAAAAACACTGATTCGTATCATGGCCTTTGAGCCGATGATACTTGCAGAATCGATTCAAAAACCTCCCTTTGGAAGTGATTCCCTCTTGGATTTCAGGGAGTTCGATCATGCCTTGGGCGAGTAGGAGGTCTAGGACCTCCGACACAGGTTGCCCCAATGGAGTGTACTCCCGTTTTTCAAATGGTTTTTGTACTTTTTTGTCTTTTCTGTTTTCGAAACTCTGAAAATTCTTTGAAGTACTTGCCAGTCTTGGATCTAACCTTTTTGCCCCTTTGTCCTTGGTGGGTAGCCCGTAATTGGCGGGTTTTTTCAAACGAGTTTTTGAAATCACGCTCCCTTTCCACAAATAGTCATAAATCCCTTTTTTCAAATTTGTTTCAAAAAGAGATGCTTTTTTAATCAGTTTGTGGAAATTAGAGATTTCGTGTAGGGAGACAAGGGTTTTCAACTCAGTTTTAAAATTATCCAGGATGAGCATTACTGCACATCCTTCAGATATGGGTTCTTGCACCTGCCCAAGGAAGAACCTCCAGCGAACGATAAATGTATGTACATCTTTGTTCATACCTTGCTTTGTATCCCTCAAAGTGTTCAAAGTAGGCGTGACTTCTACGTTGTGTGAAAATCTTTGCATGAAACAGTTCGCTAACTCTTCAAAAGTTGTGAACTGGCTCAGATCGTAGGAAGCCAGCCATTTGGAAGCTGTGCCTTTGAGGGATAAAGGGAACCAATACCCCCATTTCATCGAGTCCTTTTTCTTGTGGGCTAGACGAGAGAAAAGTTGCAAGTGAGACCTAGGGTCTCCCGTGCCATCATACCGATGGAAATTCTGTATTTCGTCGTCGTTGTCTGTTTCATAATTGTAGACGCACGAAAATCCCCGCCTCTAGCTTCTCAGGGCCTAGAACGGATCTTCTCTTGCGTCTAAGGCCTATTTATATAAACAGGGTGTGCCAGCTAGCTTACCTAAGCTAGCGAAGATATATTTTAATTCTGACTTCTAACATGGCGACTGTGAGCAAGTGAGCTCTTGTTGTCCCAGACCTTCTTGCACCGGTGCACAAGGGTCAGTCTGTACGCTTTTAAAAATTGAGTTTTGGGATAGAAAATGCTTACGAAGCGGTTCAAGGTGTTTTTGATTCGGGTCTTTAATACGATGGCAGATTTTAGATCACGTGGATTTGCACGTGCCTAAGTCTTTCTTTTTATCCCTTTATGGGCCTCCTAAGTGTGTATTATGAACACTCCACTACATGGGGCAAATTTGAGCGGGAGTACGGGGCTTGCTTCGATGCAATATGCGTCCTACCTCGTGGTATGGCGTAGATGCAATGCAAACTCACGCTACTCCAAAGGGAAAACCCGAATGTAAAGACAATGCCGAAGGGAAATAACCGAAGGGAAATGACTTGTAATGTAAATGCCGAAGGGAGATATGTATATAGGGTATATACGTGCCCTTACTTGGGTCTTGAAAATAAGAGCGAAGGCTCAATGTGGGTGCGTGCTTGAATTGAAAGACTTACTCACACGACATGAAATAAAACCCAAATATAACTTGTAGTATGGCATTGATTAAGGTCTTGGGAATAAGAGCGAAAGCTCAATGTGTGTGAGTGCTTGAATTGAAGTACTACGCACACAACATGAAATTAAACCCAAATAGTATAACATGGCCCTTACTTGGGTCTTTCAAATAAGAGCGAAGGCTCAATGTGTGTGAGTGCTTGAATTGAAAGACTTACACACATGACATGAAATGAAAACCCAAATAGTATAGCTCGGCCCTTACTTGGGTCTTTCAAATAAGAGCGAAGGCTCAATGTGTGTGAGTGCTTGAATTGAAAGACTTACACACACGACATGAAATGAAAACCCAAATAGTATAGCTCGGCCCTTACTTGGGTCTTTCAAATAAGAGCGAAGGCTCAATGTGTGTGAGTGCTTGAATTGAAAGACTTACACACATGACATGAAATGAAAACCCAAATAGTATAGCTCGGCCCTTACTTGGGTCTTTCAAATAAGAGCGAAGGCTCAATGTGTGTGAGTGCTTGAATTGAAAGACTTACACACACGACATGAAATGAAAACCCAAATAGTATAGCTCGGCCCTTACTTGGGTCTTTCAAATAAGAGCGAAGGCTCAATGTGTGTGAGTGCTTGAATTGAAAGACTTACACACATGACATGAAATGAAAACCCAAATAGTATAGCTCGGCCCTTACTTGGGTCTTTCAAATAAGAGCGAAGGCTCAATGTGTGTGAGTGCTTGAATTGAAAGACTTACACACACGACATGAAATAAAAACCCAAATAGTATAGCTCGGCCCTTACTTGGGTCTTTCAAATAAGAGCGAAGGCTCAATGTGTGTGAGTGCTTGAATTGAAAGACTTACACACATGACATGAAATGAAAACCCAAATAGTATAGCTCGGCCCTTACTTGGGTCTTTCAAATAAGAGCGAAGGCTCAATGTGTGTGAGTGCTTGAATTGAAAGACTTACACACACGACATGAAATGAAAACCCAAATAGTATAGGTTGGCCCTTACTTGGGTCTTTCAAATAAGAGCGAAGGCTCAATGTGTGTGAGTGCTTGAATTGAAAGACAACACACCCAACTTAAGCAAAACTCTACGTAAGTTAAAATATATATATATATTTATATATTAGGGGCTGATTAGGCCCGTGTGTGTTCAAAATCGTGCACAACTAGGAGAGTGCACGTGTGTGTGGGTGTGCCAAGCCACGTTATTACAAGCGGGGGGAGACTATGCTCCGTTATTACAACCCCGTATCGAATTGAATTTTAAGCAAGTATACAACTAAGGACTGAGTTAGGCACTTACTAATAGCTGGTCCGAAGAAGCCTTGCTTGAGCGTGGGCTTGGCCTTTGCCTTGGGCTGCAAGAGGGAGCTCCGCGAAGTTGAATGGCAAGAGGGACTGCTGGCCGGCTGGAAATGGGGTGCGGGAGAGGCGCCTTTAAGATGGCCGACTGCCTATCAAAGGGCTGGTTTTGCGTGTGGGGCTAAGGATACTATGTAGGGTCACTAAGGAAGGGTGTGGTGTTAGGGAGTATGGCACTAAGGGGGAGCCTAAGGGAATGTCTAATGGAGCATCTAAGGGAAGGATGTGGCTGGCCGAATGGAAGTGACAGTCGGTTGGAGTGGCCGACTAGGGGAACTTGGTGGTGGCGGGCTGCTAGAGTGGCTAGGCAATGGTGGATGGGAAGGGAGCTAGCTAGGGTATGTGGTAAGGTGGTGGTGGATGTGGCGAGGTGATAGGGGGAGATCTTAGGGAGTTGGGTGGAGTGACCGGGTGTAGCTAGGGTGTCTAGGTAGTGGCGGGAAGTTGGGGTGGCTAAGGCCTGGCCGAATGGAAGTGGTGGCGGCAAGTGGCTGGTATTAGGGTAAGGTGGTGGTATGGTGGGTGGCTGAGAGTGGAGAGGGAGTGGAGAAGAAGTAAGGTGGAGTATGGGGTACTAACCAAATGATGGGAGGCGGCGGTTGGTTGAGAAGCAGCCGGGTGTGGTGGAGTGGCTGGTTCGGCTGGATGAAGAGGATAGCGACGGGTGGCTGGGGAGTGGTGGAGCAGGTGGAGCACGGTGGTTGTGCAAGTGGTGGTGCAGGTGGAAGAGCCGGCTGGGAAAGGAGGATGAGAAGCTTGATGGTGATCGGCTGGGAATGGAGGACCCCAAAAGCTGAAAAACCCGCCCACTAGGGGGGGGGGTTTATAGCTTTTGTGAAGGGCGGTGGGGCTGGTTTTAGGGTAGTGGTTAGGTGGTCTAGGGATGGTGGTAAGGTAGTAAGGTGGGCTGGTATTAGGGTAGGGCCAGATATTTTAGATACAAGGGGTTTTTGGTAGGTTGTGTGCTAGGTTTAGGTGGGTGGTTTAGAGGTTTAGGGTTTAGCTAGGTGGGTTGGTTTTGGGGTGAGGTTTAGTGAGGTGGGTTAGGTGATTAGGCTAGGATTAGGTTAGGTTTAGGGAAATTAACCTAGGTTTAGGGAAGGATTAGGGAAGTGGGTTAGGTGATTAGGTTGGGATTAGGCCGGGATTAGGGAAGTGGGTTAGGTGATTAGGCTCAGATTAGAACCGGATTAGGGTAGAAGGCTAGGATTAGGTGTTTTTGGTTAGGTTTAGGTGAAGGAGCTCCCTTTGCATGACCCATGGACCCTAATCATATCATGTTGGTGCAGCCCTAGGTTAGGTTTTGGCTAATTACAAGCTAAACCCACTTAATTAGGCCAACCCACATGATTAACCCTAAACTTGACACACAAGTCAAGCTTAATTACAACACACACTTGATCTTATCCTCCCCCACTCTCTCTCATGCCCATAATCCCACGTGAAATTCAAGTGGGCCCCACCTCCATTTATGAGAAGGTGATTGGGCCATGGATATGGATATTGGATTGGATCTCTGGATCCAAATCCAAATTCAAGTCCACACATGGGTTTGGATTGGGATCTGGATATATATGGTCCAGATCCAATCCAAACTGAATTCTGGCTCCTTCTGGCTGTGTTCGAAACGAACGGTTTGTGCGGGGTCTGACAACATCAGTACTCCATCTGCGTTGGGTCTTCGCCAACATGATCGTCCGCTTCTGTTTTCGCCTTCTAGAGATGACTTCAAGTGATGTTTTGATGATAACAGGGTCTTGGACGTTCGAGATCCAGGGGGTGGACTCAATATGAGAGTTGCTGTGCCGGGCTCGACTTGCGCTCCGGTTCTGGGCTCTCTTTAGCTTTCTGGTCCTGTCTTGCTTAGGCCAAGCTGCTTCGGGGTTTCAAAAACGTGTTTTAAAAGGTTTTCAAAAGCCATATCATATATTTTTGAAATATAAAGTTCAAAACATATATACAGGGTTGCCTAGAAGGCTCCTGGGTTTCCAGACTCAAAATGGCTCTTTGGGGCTGCTTTTATAAAACCAGGTTGATTTGAGAAATTCGTGGGATTTCGGGGTGTTTACAATAATCTAAAGGAAGAAAATCAGACAGGGTGTACATCTTTTTCTCTTTGTTTTGCCCTTTTAGTAGTTGCTGTAGGGCTTTACGATCTTTGTGAGTGAAGGAGTCATGGTATTGGTTGCCTTCCATTGGGGAAGTCTCCTTGTTTTTGCGAGTTTTTTCAAATCTTTTTTTGGCCTTTTGTTCGCCATTTGACGAAAATGAATCAGTTGCTTCAGCATCTTGGCTAAGAGCAGCGATCTTGGCCTCAAAATCCCTTGTTAACTCTTCTATTCCCTCTTTTTGGTTTCGATTTTTCAAAAATCTCCTAGAATGAGAACTTGAGGTATATGAGGCACGGCTAGACACTTCATTGGAGTCTGAACTCGACATGACTCCGATGCTTTAAAATCCAACTATGAAAATGCAAAAGATAAAGAGTTAAAACACTTTTGAAATTTTTTTTCAAGAGATCTGTTTGTTTGTATCGATTTTCCTTAAGACCCAGCTCCCACCGGGCGTGCCAAAATCTGTAAACACGGAAAATCTTTGACTCTGGGTTTCTTAGTCCTGGAGTGAATCTTTTCGCAATCTACATTCGCTTTTAGGGCGTGCCAGCTAGCTTACTCAAACTAGCGAAGTAGTTTTGAAATATCTGACTTTTGAAAGGCGATTGTGGATAAGTGGGATCTTTTCGTCGCAGATCTTCTTGAACCGACGCTCAAGGGTCAGTCTGTATGCTTTAGGAAATCTCGATTTTGAATAAACACGACTCTTTTAAAAACCTGAAAGTGTTTTATTGATTGGTTTTGTCAAAATTGCAGATTTTATGCATGGGATCTACACGTTCCTATGTCTCTTGGGTTTTTAGCAAATTTTGGCGTGTAATTGTGTGCATCAAGTGCTCGATTTTATCAAATTCTACACGAGTTTGCTTGAAATTGTTCGATGCAAGTATGCTCCCTATCTCGAGTGTGGCGTGTATGCAATGCAACTCACACAACTTGAAGGGAAAACCCAGAATTTAAAGACATAGTAGAAGGGAAATTGCAGAAGGGAAAATATGGCTATATCTTAGATGCGGAAAGAAAATATATAGCTATATCTTAAGAGCGAGAAGGCTCAATGTGAGTGAGTGCTTTAAGTGTATAAATTGAAAGGCAACTCACGCAACTTGAATTTAAAACCCAGCTGAAATGGAAATACGTATATATACGTAAGACCGGAAAGGCTCAATGTGAGTGAGTGCTTTGAGTGTATAAAATGAAAGACAACTCACACGACTTGAACCTTAAAAACCCAGTTGAATGTATATAAATAGGGCTATATCCTATGGGCTGTTGAGGCCCGTTTGTGTGCAAAAGTGTGCAGATAAGAGCGGAAAGGTTCGAGTGTATGTGTGTGATTCGTGTTTCAAACCACAATATTACATCTCGGGGGGAGACTACTGTAGATGAGGCGAAAATCCCCTTCTCTCCGCCTTTTCAGGGCTTGGAGCAGATCCTCTCGTGCGTCTAAGGCCTATTTATATAAAGAGGGCGTGCCAGCTAGCTTACCTAAGCTAGCAAAGATATTAAACTGACTTCTAATCATGGCGACTGTGAGCAAGTGAGCTCTTGTTGTCGCAGACCTTCTTGCACCGATGCACAAGGGTCAGTCTGTACGCTTTGCAAAAATCGAGTTTTTGGAATAGAAAGCCTACGAAGCGGTTCGAGGTGTTTAATTCGGGTCTTTTAGATGCGATTGCAGATTTTAGATCACGTGGATTTGCACGTGCCTAAGTCTTTCCTTTTATCCCTTTATGGGCCACCTAGTTTGTGTGTTATGAACACTCCACTACATGGGCGAATTTGAGCGGGGCTTGCTTTGATGCAATATGCGTCCTACCTCGTGGTATGGCGTAGATGCAATACAAACTCACGCTACTCCAAAGGGAAAACCCGAATGTAAAGACAATGCTGAAGGGAAATAACCGAAGGGAAATGACTTGTAATGTAAATGCCGAAGGGAGATATGTATATAGAGTATGTATATGGGCCCTTACTCGGGTCTTGCAAATAAGAGCGAAGGCTCAATGTGGGTGCGTGCTTGAATTGAAGGACTTACACACACGACATGAAATTAAACCCAAATATAACTTGCAGTATGGCCTTGATTAAGGTCTTGGGAATAAGAGCGAAAGCTCAATGTGTGTGAGTGCTTGAATTGAAGTACTACGCACACAACATGAAATTAAACCCAAATAGTATAACACGGCCCTTACTTGGGTCTTTCAAATAAGAGAGAAGGCTTAATGTGTGTGAGTGCTTGAATTGAAAGACAACACACACGACATGAAATGAAAACCCAAATAGTATAGGTCGGCCCTTACTTGGGTCTTTCAAATAAGAGCGAAGGCTCAATGTGTGTGAGTGCTTGAATTGAAAGACTTACACACACGACATGAAATGAAAACCCAAATAGTATATGTTGGCCCTTACTTGGGTCTTTCAAATAAGAGCGAAGGCTCAATGTGTGTGAGTGCTTGAATTGAAAGACTTACACACACGACATGAAATGAAAACCCAAATAGTATAGGTTGGCCCTTACTTGGGTCTTTCAAATAAGAGCGAAGGCTCAATGTGCGTGAGTGTTTGAATTAAAAGACAACACACCCAACTTAAGCAAAACCCTACGAAAATTAAAATATATGTATATATTTATGTATTAGGGGCTTATTAGGCCCGTGTGTGTTCAAAATCGTGCACAACCAAGAGAGTGCACATGTGTGGGTGTGCCAAGCCACGTTATTACAAGCGGGGGGGAGACTATGCTCCGTTATTACAACCCCGTATTGAATTAAATCTTAAGCAAGTATACAACTAAGGACTGAGTTAGGCACTTACTAATAGCTGGTCCGAAGAAGCCTTGCTTGAGCGTGGGCTTGGCCTTCGCCTTGGGCTGCAAAAGGGAGCTTCGCGAGGTTGAATGGCAAGGGGAGGTGTTGGCCGGATGTCCTTGGTGCGCGGAAGAGGCGCCTTGAAGGTGGTCGGCTGCTAGGGAAGGGTTGTTTTTGGCGTGTTGGGCTAGAGGGCCTAAGTAGGGTCACTAAGGGAGTATGGCACTAAGGGAAGGGAACTAGCTAGGAGAAGGTTATGGCTGGCGGATGGCTGGCCGAATGAAGAGGATGACAGTCGGTTGGAGTGGCCGACTAGGAGGACTTGATGGTGGCGGGTTGCTAGGGCGACTAGGAGTGGTGTAAGGGAAGGGTGTCAGCTAGGATGTGGGGTAGGAAAAGGTGGCTGTGGTGAGGTAGAGTGGACAGGATTTAGGGGGTTCAATGGGATGACCGAGTATAGCTAGGGTCGTTAGGTAGTGACGGGTAGTTAGGGTGGTTATGGGCCTGGCCGAGTGGAAATGGTGGCGGCTAGTGGCTGGCCTTAGGTTGATATGGTAGTGGGTTAGGTGGCTGAGAGTGGAGAGGGAGTGGAGAAGGAGTAAGGTGGAGGATATGATTGAAGAGGGGCGGTGGATGGAAGAAAGGAGCCGGGCGGTTGGGATGCGCAGGAGGGGATTCGGCCGGTGTGGTGATGGTGGTGGTGCTCGGTTGGAGTGGTGGTGTTGGTGGTGGCTGACTATGGGGCAGGTGGAGCAGGAGGGGAGTCGGCTGAGCTGGAAAAGGGGAGGACCCGGCTGGTGGAAGGTGGGACCCGCCCCCAAGGGGGGGGTTTATATAGGGTTGGGCTAGGTCGGTTAGGGCTGGTTTTGGGGTAGTGGTTAGGTGGTTTAGGTAGGGTGGTGTGGTGATAAGGTGGGCTGGAAAGGATAGGGCCAGATATTTTAAATACAAGTGGTTTGGGTAGGTTGTGGGCTAGGGGTGGTTTAGAGGTTTAGGGTTTAGCTAGGTGGGTTGGTTTTAGGGTGAGGTTTAGTGAGATAGGTTAGGTGATTAGGCTAGGTTTAGGGAAATTAACCTAGGTTTAGGGAAGGATTAGGGAAGTGGGTTAGCTGATTAGGTTGGGATTAGGCCGAGATTAGGGAAGTGGGTTAGGTAATTAGGCTCAGATTAGGGCCAGATTAGGGTAGAAGGCTAGGATTAGGTGTTTTGGGTTAGGTTTAGGTGAAGGAGCTCCCTTTGCATGGCCCATAGACCTTAACCACATCATGTTGGTGCAGCCCTAGGTTAGGTTTTGACTAATTACAAGCTTAAACCCACTTAATTAGGCTAACCCACATGATTAACCCCAAACTTGACACACAAGTCAAGCTTAATTACAACACACACTTGATCTTATCCACCCCCACTCTCTCTCATGTCCATAATCCCACGTGAATTTCAAGTGGGCCCCACCTCCATTTATGAGAAGGTGATGTGGGCCATGGATATGGATATTGGATTGGATCTCTGGATCCAAATCCAAATCCAAGTCCATACATGGGTTTGGATTGGGATCTGGATATATATGGTCCAGATCCGATCCAAACTGAACTCTGACTCCTTCGAGCTGTGTTCAAAACGAATGGTTTGTGCGGGGCCTGATAGCATCAGTGCTCCGTCTGTGTTGGGTCTTCGCCAACATGATCGTCCGTCTCTGTTTTCGCCTTCCGAAGATGACTTCAAGTGATGTTTTGATGATAACAGGGTCTTGGACGTTCGAGATCCTGGGGGTGTGGATTTGATACGAGAGTTGCTGTGCCGGGCTCGACATGTGCTCCGGTTCCGGGCTCTTCTTAGCTTTCCTGGTCTTGTCTGGATTAGGCCAAGCTGCTTTGGGGTTTCAAAACATGTTTTAAAAAGGTTTTAAAAGCCATATTATATATTTTTGAAATATAGAGTTCAAAATATATGCATAGGGTTGTCTGGAAGGCTCCTGGGTTTCCAGACTCAAAATGTCCCTTTGGGGCTGCTTTTACGAAACCAGATGGATTTGAGAAATTCGTGGGATTTCGGGGTGTTTATAGATGCCCCTCTTTGGCCTTGTCCAAATCGATTTGGATAAGGGCAAAGATGACAAACACCCCTTTCAATGTCTCCCTAGATCTAGCCACGAAGAATATGGGATCATCCTAATTTTTAGCAAAATCTCAATTTACAAACTCTGGTAGGAGGAGATATCCCGCCAAAGGGTTTTGTTCTATGGAATCTGGTCCTAAATGGGATCATGTTTATGCAAGTGCCATGCGTGGAATGCAGATGACATGACATGGGTGTGGTGCCAAGAGTGGCGACCTCCCAGAGACTAGATGTGGTCGAACTCTAGAGACTTATAAGGCCTACTGCTCCAAGTGAGCAAAATCCTATGTTGTTCAATGTTCGACTTTTCAAAACTTATTTACAAAAACTATTTACAAAAGGGACAACTGTTTTGAGTCTCGATCCTAAGGATCTCGAGCTCTTCATATTTGCCCTTATTTGAGTCTTAACACTCGCTTATCTGGCGGAGGTTTTATAAGAAAACAGGCTATATTTCAAATTCCTATGTCTTACTTGAAACGTCGAATTCTCAAACAAGATGAAATTCAAGTAAGTAAATCCTATTTTTACTTTAGGATTCCTCGAAATGAACCATGCTTTAACTTGGGATAAGCCAGGGATGGGAAAGAGATACCACGGTCCCTTCTGAAGTGTCCCGTGGTTTAAGGCATAGAAGGCGGAAACTGCTCTTTTTGAGCTTTTTGGCCTCTTTTTCCTTTTTTTTTTTATAGAGGGTCTCCCTTTGGGAGTATTTTTTCTTTCATCCCTCTTTTTCACAAGAGAATCGATTTTTCTTTTGAATTATGGTTTCTTTCTTTTGGAAAGATACTTTGAATGGGCGTTTTCCTTTTGTTTGGGCCGTATTTTTCCTTTTGGAAGGAGAAGAGAAGAGGGGAGGACTTATCCCAAGCCTACACTCGATCCATCCGAGATCAGCCTATTTAGAAATAGCACGTACTACTTGCAAGTATCTTGCTATGTTGAACTAGGCCTTTCTTTGTAAGAAGAAGGATTTTGAAATGTAACCACGATTTTGAAGACTCCACTTTTTCACAAGTGCGAATTCTCTCACTCAGGGTCACACGATTTTGCCTTTGCACCTTATTTTCATGTCTCAGGGCAGCTATCCCTAAAATTTTTGAAAATTGGAATTAGTCCAAATCCTACACATGATACTTCTTCAAGTATTGAATATTGATAGGATCTGCTAAATTCCTACCTTCTACATCGATCAACCCATACGAATTGTTCGTAGTGGTTGCTCGTACAACATAGGGTCCATCCCAGTTGGGGCGCCACTTTCCCAGGGGGTGTGGGCCACGATGATGGATGGTTTTTAAGACCAGATCCCCCACTTCAAAGTGGCGAGGTCTCATGTGTTTGCTATAATGTCGGGCTATCCTTTGCCGGTATGCACGAGCATGATCCATGGCAAGGAGTCACCTCTCATCTAGCAAATCTAGTTCGGCCATCCTAGCATGCTGAAGCGTCTCTATGGGGAGGTCGAGTGCAATGGACGTATGAAATGAATGCAGTTGGGTATGAATGGAAAGAATGGCGTTTGTGCCATAGACCAATTCGAATGGTGTGGCATTCGTGGGAGTCCGGATGGAAGTCCTATAAGCCCATAAAGCTTCATCCAGCTTCTCGTGCCACGTCCTACCCTTCTCTAAGGTTTTCTCAATTATGCTAATGAGAGTCTTGTTTGTGGCTTCGGCTTGGCTGTTGCCTTGAGGGTAGTAGGGCGAGGAGAAGTGGTGAGTTATGCCATACGTGTTGCACAACTTAACCATCTGCTCATTTTTGAATGGGGTGCCATTATCAGACACAAGGTCTCGTGGAACCCCAAATCGAGCCAAGATATTCCTCTGGATGAAAGCCACCACATGTTGTCCCATTACGTTGGTTAGGGAAATGGCTTCCACCCACTTGGAGAAATACTCCGTGGCTGCTAAAATAAATCGATGCCCATTCGAGGACTTTGGAAATATTGGGCCTACGATGTCAAACGCCCACATGGTAAATGGCTAGGGGCTGACCATGGAATGCAATGCAGATGAAGGGATATGAATGGTGTGCCCATGCACTTGACATGGATGACACTTCCTAACATGATCGTGACAATCCTTCTTCAGGGTGGACCAAAAATAGCCCCCTCTAAGTATTTTCATTGCCATCATGTTGGCATTAACATGACCTCCACATTCTCCATCGTAGAATTCATGCATCACTATCCTAGCCTCCTCTAGGTCGATACACCTAAGCAGAATGCCGGTAAAACTTTTTTTATATAAAACCCCACCCAAAATGGTGTATCGGGTCGAAATCTTACGGATGAATGCCTTATCTTTGGATGTGGCATCCTCGGCGAATCCCCCATTTTCTAGAAATTGTTTTATGTCATAAAACCAGGGTTTTTCAATAGACTCTGGGTTGTTTTGGCAAATATCCAAGTCGTGTGTGGATGGGTGGGGTGCATGCCATATCTCCAAAGATCTGGTCCCTGAAATGGGATCGACCTTCAGGGCTGAACCCAAGGAGGAGAGGGCATCGGCGATGCTATTGTCCTCTCTTCCTACATGTGTGAGTTTACACGATCGGAAGGACTGGACCAATCGAGTGGCCAACTCGTGATATGGAAGTAGTTTCTCATTATGTACTTGCCAAATTTTTAAAACCTGGTATATGACTAGGAGCGAGTCTCCAAAGACCTCGATGCATGATGCCCCTAGAGTTTTCGAAATTCTTAAGCCTTGTATGAGTGCTTCATACTCAGCTACGTTGTTGGAACATTCAAAATCTAAGCGGACTGCTATGGGAATCTCGCCCTTTTTAGGGGAGATTAGGATGACCCCAGCACCAGCCCCTCGTTGGTTTCGTGCCCCATCGAAGTGCATCTTCCACACTTGGTTTTCGAAAGAATTTGCCAAAATGTGGTTTTGAAAATGGTTTTGTAATATGCCTTCATCAGGCATTTCAACAAGAGTGGGATATGCGTCCTCTAAGGGGAACTCAGCCACGTAATCTGCTAGGGCTTGCCCCTTAATGGAGATCTGGTGATGGTATTTCAGATCATACTCCATTAGAAGGAGTTGCCATTTTCCCAATCTACCCGTGAAAATGGGTTTTTCGAAAAGTGCTTGATTGGATCAAGCTTGGACACTATCCAGATCTCATGATCTAGGAAATAGTGTTTGAATTTCTGGCAGGCCCAGACTAGGGCCAAGCACGTCTTCTCCATGGCTTGATAATTTCGTTCATAAGCCAAGAGAGTTTTCGAAATGTAGTGGATGGTATACTCCTTATGGGTGTCATCCTCGTATTGAGCCAACAGTGCTCCTAAAGCATTCACATGCACGGAGATGTATAATAAAAGCGGTTTTCCTTGCTTTGGAGGGTTCAAAATGGGGGGATTAACCAAGTATGCCTTCAGTCTCTCGAAGGACTTCTGGCATTCGTCATCCCATAAGAATTTCGTGCCCTTCCTCAACAGTTTGTTGAAGGGTTCGCATCTAGTTGCCAGATTCGATATGAATCGGCGAACGGATTGTAAGCGACCTTGGAGGCTACGGATTTGAGTGAGATTGGAGGGTGGAGCCATGTCTATGATGGCTCGACACTTAGAGGGGTCGACTTCTATTCCCCTTTGGCTCACCATAAAGCCCAAAGCTTCCCTGATTCTACCCCGAATACACATTTTTGAGGATTTAGCTTTACTTTGTAAAGCCTAAGCCTTTCGAAAATCTTTTGTAAACATTCGATATGGGTGCATAAGGTTTTGGATTTCGCCAAGAGATCATCTACATACACTTCTACGAGCTCATGAATCTAATCATGAAAGATCGTGGTCATGGCTCGTTGGTATGTTGCGCCGGCATTTTTCAAACCACAGGGCATGACCGTATAGCAGTACGTGCCCCATGGGGTTGTGAAGGCGGTCTTACCCTGATCTCGTGGACTTAGTTTGATTTGATTATAGCCTGAATAGCCATCCATAAATGAAAACATTTCATGATTTGCAGTACTATCGACTATCAAATCTATGTTTGGTAAAGGATAATTATCCTTTGGAGTGGCTTTATTAAGGTTTCTGAAATCGATGCATATTCGAATTTTCCCATTGGTTTTTTGAACTACAACGATGTTTGACAACCAATCAGAATATGCAATGGGTTTTATAAATCCGGCTTTTAGCAGATCTTCTAAACCCTCTTTGACTTGCGTGTGTACATTCGTGTGTATTTTCCTAAGCTTCTGCTTTGTGGGCTTTACACCTTCATCTAAGGGAAGACGATGTTCGACAATGCTGGGATCTATGCCCGGCATGTCTTCATACGTCCATGCAAACACATCTAAATAGGTTCGTAGAAATGCAATGAATGCTAACCTTTCAGTTTCATGCAAGCATGCGCCTATTTTGATGGATTTGGAATTGGAATCATCCCCTAGGTTCACCTCTATGAAATCTCCTCCTACTGATTGGGAAGGTCTTTCAAAATCAAGAATCTTATGAAATTCTAGGAGCTCAGAGGTGGGATCTTCCTCAAGGGGATCCACTTCTGGGCTTTGATCATTCTCGTGGGCTATAGATCCGAGGGAATTTGATGTGTGGTTTTCAAAAAGACCTGGTTTTGTACTTGGATTTTCAAGTGATTTCGAAATTTTTGGTCTGGCTATGCAGACGACGTTTCTTTCGAAATCCTTTTCTTTTGCCAAAGTCCTACTAGGAGCAGCTATGTACAAAATCTTTTTGGTATTTTCCAAATTTTCAATTTTTTTGGGTTTTTGTAAAACAAGAACTTTGGGAACTATACAAAGCACTCTTTTTTCAAGTTTTTGTTTTTCCATTGTTTTTGGTTTTTCTTGTTTTTCGATTTTTTTGATTTTAAGCTTTTCAGTTATTTTTGTATTTTTAGAAAAGGGATCTTCCGTCATACCTACAAAGGGAAAACACTACGGGTTAGACTCGGAATAGGAGGTCTAAATCGTAGGTCTCTTCTAAGACAGGTTCCGGGGCACCCTTGACCCAGGTGGTCACAGGGGGTGGCTCCGACGGTATTCGGGGAGTATAGCCGATCCCATATCGGCTTGGATTGGCCCTAGGAAGGATGGGCTCTAGGAGCCTTGGTTCTGCGCTCCTAGACTCTTGCAGGGCGTGTAGCCCATGTTCAACAACATGTTCCACGAATTTTTATTTTTTGAAAAGGTTTGATACAAGTCGTGGTCCTGGAACATGCTGTCGTCCATATTGTGCTCATATGGCCTCTTGTCCAGGGGCTTTGGAAATAGGGGACGCTTGGGTTTTCCTAGAAGGGTTAGAGTCGGGAGGGGGCCTGCTTTGGGCGGCCCCTTCACACATACAACCTTCCTAGGGTTGTTTAACACGAGCCGAGGTGGCTCGACCATAATTTGCCCCAGGTTAGCCTCATGGGCCTGGGAGCTTGA